>JAYESA010000018.1:49429391-50106891 GCA_036927795.1 Iris macrosiphon
TTGGACTCTGATTCATACCAGCAGCAGGACCCCAGGCAAGATACCTTGCCAAATTGCTTACAGTATTTTGCATGCTTAGTATATTTATGTATATTTATTGCATTTCTGTTTATTTATTGCATGTGTAGTTTCTTTCAGTCATTACTATATATTAGATATGTTGACACACACTTGCCACTTAGTATCATGAGAGGACAATCATTAGGCGTATGGGCTTTTAACCACTCTGGTAAACCATAGTAACTAGCACGCACTATGGTGGTCGTGTCCGATGGTCGCTACCCCCGAGGTATGTCGATTGATGGAGTCCGAGGGTCGCTACCCCAGAGGTATGTCGGCTGATGATGTCCACTGACGAGCGTGAGGTTGTGAGGATTAGATCGAGTAGCCTACCCTTGCCCATACGTCAAAAAGTTGTCCTCATTTGCATTCATATAGATTGTCTTGTACAGCGTACTTATCTATTTTCAAATATTATGCATGTTTACTGTATTCAAATTGGCTCGTATTTTCTGTATCTTGTTACGTCCCTCTGAGAACCTGGTCTGCTGCCAGGTGTATCTTTTCTTGAGTATTTGCAGGAGCACAGATTTGGATGGTTACATGTGATCCGAGAATGTCTTCTCATCGAGCTGTGATTGATAGCTGGTATTCTTATATTGTGTTGTGATGTTGTACTCATATTGTATTTGCTCTTATATTCGAGTTGGTAGTGGATTTATTTTCATCCAACTATCATCCTTAGATACTTCTTATTGAGATCTAGTTTCATAGATACTGGTTATTTATTTCTATATGATTTTGGTGGATGAAATTTAGATTATACCCTGTGACTTGTGACATATGTTTTATACCACTTGTGGATTTGATATTCATATTACAGCGTACGTGTGGATTTGGTTTCCATACATTGGAGTTGCCATATCCATGCGGCTGGCATGCTTACGTGTCCTAGTCCTACATATTTTTGGGACTGGAGCGTGACATATTTTTGTGGTGGCCCATGCAGGTCGAGAGCATATTGTCTCGGTTACGTTACTGTACCGAACAAGCCTGCACCTAGGACTAGAGTATAGGATCTCATCCACAATTGACTGTGATTCATCTCCTCCTATCTGTTCTATTTTGAACAATTGTATCCTGCTTGATTCCTGTACTCCCCTAACAGTTCTTGAGTATAGCCTTCTGCTAGAATATAGGAACCCCTGTTATTAGGATGATAATTATGGTAGCACACCTATTTAGAATACAACGAGATTATAGATACACCACTAAGTTTAGAATATCTAGTAAACCCTAGAATTCCTTATCTTTAGAATTGGTTTACCATTACCCTTGATGTATTATGAAGACTTAAGAGTAGTATAGACATTACTAGAGTTAGTTAGAAGTTTTACCATAATGTTTGACCCTAGTATTGAGGAACCAATATATAAAAATAAAAAAAATAATTTTTTTTTTGAATATTAGGACTGAACCTAATCTTCATAGTTAGAAAGTATTGGAGAACTGTAAACTTATATCATTGTCTTGTTATTAGTAGACAGTACCCTAGGAAGCCTAGAGGAATGTAATCAACACTTCTCCCTTGATCATACCCCGAACATAGCAACTAACACCCCACTCCCCCCTTAGAAAACTATGATGCTATCTAGAGCCCTCTATCTTTATTTTATATATTATTTTCCTGCGACCATAGCGCTCGCTATTTTGTGAGGACTAATTCCGTTTCTTCTCTTCATCTTTCAACTCGTGCCATCTGACACTTCGGATAGTAGGCCAAGTAATTTTATTCTTTGTTAAGGGCTCATAGTTTGCTAAGATTATAGTTGTAGCCTTGATTATGAAAATTTTTATGCTTGGTAGTTAGAACTTGATAAGTTTAAGTTGTTTTGTAGATTGTGACCGATGATTAACCCTTAATTTTAAATCATATAATTTGTACCCACACCTCGATACAAGCAAGATCCCTTTTCCCCTTAAAACGGCCAGTAACTCTTCTATCCTTACTATTGACACTTGTTCTATAAGCACTATGACTAAGATGTAAGATGACCATAACCTATGTAATAGAAGAGGATACCCCAATAAAGTACCAAGACCCCTTTTCGTAGACCTTAATAGGAGCTTCTACGGTATCCTTAAGACAATACAATAGTAGTTAAATTATTTTAAATTGGGTAGTATACCTCACCACCTAGTATCATATAGCCCTTGTGATCCATTGATGAAGTGTAACTGAATGACATTAATTGTATGCTAGCAAAGACGACAGTATTTATTCAGACAATAGAATTTAGAGGTCCTTGCCCCCATTTGGTCGACTAGCGACTTAGACAAGGAGGTTGTATGATAACTGTAGAGATTGTAGAGTCTTTTGTTATTATTGCTTATGTTGTTTTTGTTTTTGCAAACTTGAGTTATTTGTAACTTCTCACATCATAATCCAGCGTTATATTTTCTGTGCTACCTTGAATTATGCTGCTATTATAGCCTAGTTTTTGCAAGCTTAATCTTATATCGAGCTTGTTCATGACATATGTGTTATTGGGGCCTGATCAACCACACTAATACAAATTATCTAATCAGAATCAGTGTATTATGGTCTAGCTAGCCATAATGCGCTTGATTCGCCCTTCGCAATAGTATTTTACGTGGATTGAGATGTATAGTGGACCAGTAGACAAATATACTTACCCTCTAGATACGACAAAGCATATCATAGCAAGTACATAACTGCACCGATATGAGCATGCGAATAGGAAATTACCAAATTAAGATTTCAATCCACAACTGTCTTGACAATTCCCATTTGAATTCTTTAAACGCTTTGATTCCCATACTTCCATTCTATTACCCCTCCATGAACTCTTTTCCGTTGCTTTCCGTCTTCCATTGTTTCGGAAAGACGAAATCTCGTGCTTGGATATAAGTGATACACGGATAGTACAAGATATACCCCATAGGCCAATCACATTATTTGATGACTATCTTTCATAATTGATTAAGGGCATATCACATATGATATAGTTGGTGTTAAAGTTTTGAGGATTGAATGACATGAGAAAATAAATTGAGGAATATTTTTCTTAAGTGTAAGAGTCTTATGTGATAGATGGGTAAATTCTAAGTTGGGTAGAAATTACATTATTAAACTTGAGGAGAATTCTTTTAAATTGTGATCAAGTAGGATTAGATTGAGAGATTAAGTCCTTTTAAATGTGGAGAATTTTAAAAGAAAGATTAAGATAATGAGGATTTAATGAATTTTAAAAATCTTGATATTGAGGACCCAATATTTATACTTTGAGCACATGATTTAAATTTTGAATATTGAAGGATGAATCATCGATTTAAATTTTTAGGATAAATATAGAATTTTAGACTTGAACAACCGGTGAATTAGATTTAAATTTTATAATTTGATGATTTAAATTAAAAGTTTAATTTTGATTGTTGGGTCACCTATTTGAAATATTGAGGATGTAAATTGAGTTTAAATATTTGAAGAGTACAAAATTCTTAATTTGAGAATAAGAATAAGATTTGATTAGAATTGTTTATTGTTCAAGGTCTAGAGGAGATTATGATAGTTGAAAATGGTGATATAAATTTTGATGTGAGATGTCATATAGACTTGAGTTAGATTTGAATGTTGAAAAAAAAAAATCGAGAAGAGATTACGACAGGTTGAATTTTGATTTAAACAGTGGTTATCTTAATTTTGAAGTGATCGCGATAGATTTGAATAGATTTTGTTATTTAAATTTTTAGAAGAGATTGCGATTGATGTACCTTACGTACGAATGTGAAGGATTTAACAAATTATGTCTTATTTTAATTTCGAGGACGAAATTGTTTTAAGTTGGGTAGATTGTAAACTCCCTCACCCAAAATAGGTATTTGTGTATATTTTATATTATTATATTTATTATAGATATTAAATTTATTTAAAGTATTCTCTTAGTTAATTAGAAAATAATTTTTTTAGTATATTTACTTATATAAATATTCATTTAGAATTATTTTAGGTTATTTTAGATTTTTGGAGATTTTTCTAGAATTTTGGTAATTAAAACATAGGAAACGTAAAATTTCTAGGACTTCTATGATTTACTATACGACCATACTTGCATGTCGTTCCTACCAAATATTTATTTTAGTTTAAAATATTTATTATATTTTTTTGTAATTTATTTAGAATTTTAAGAAATTTATTTAGATTTTTTAAATTATTTAGGATTTATTTGGATATATATAGTCTTAATATTAGATAGATGCTAATTTAGTGTTAATAGATATTAATAAGATTTTATAAATTATTTGTATTATCTTTAATTATATTTAAGATTATAAATTATTGATATAAATTCAAACTCTATTTTAAATTAATTCAAATCCTGAACCTACTAGGAAATCAACTTCATGCATATCTTATCCTTATTTAAATTCATCATAATCCTATCCAAATTAACCAATCCTAGTCGTATTTAATTAAGTAGTGTCCACCATTATAAATATCTCATCCTTCATATTTTTCTTCCCCAAATTCCTCTCTTTTTCGTCCAAAAATAGTCAAAATTCGTCATAAATTCAGCCTCATTTTCTACTAGTTATGACGAATTAAAAGGACGATATCTCCTAGCTCCGTACTCCAAACGTGCTCCAATTTTTTTTGTTAGAACAATAATGAGGTTAGCTTTCTGATTATATAAATTGTTTTTCCAAATTATTAGTATTAAATTCTGGAAAATTCGTAGAGCACAGCATATCCAAAAATAGACGTGTTTTGATGTATTCGCGATTTCGGGAGAACCAGAAATCAGAATTATGAACCGTTTAAAGTTTCGGAAAGCTAATGTCGAGATAATCGACATATATTTTTTCCAGAATTTATTTCGAAGTATTTACATACTGTTAATTCTGTAGAACTTCTAGGTTAGAATTTAACCATCGGTGCACAATACAAAATTTGTATGTGCCATAATTCCCAAACGAATTTGAATTCGGACGAGCTGTAAATTCCAGCATATTTTTGACGCTGAAATCTACAGGAAATCATGCATAAAAGTTGAGTTTGTATCGGTTGACTTTTTGGTCAATAGATCGCCTCGATTTGCGTGCCATGAGTCTCGAGTTGATAAAATTCAGTTTTTTTTGGACAAAATTTAGGAATTAACATAAAAATCAGAATAATAAGATTAAAATAGAATTTTAGAGTAATTATTCCAGAATTAAATAAATTAAAATAAATTATCTTTTGACGTGATAAATTTGTAATACATAGGCTATTTGGACTGTGACTTGGACTCTGATTCATACCAGCAGCAGGACCCCAGGCAAGATACCTTGCCAAATTGCTTAAAGTATTTTGCATGCTTAGTATATTTATGTATATTTATTGCATTTCTATTTATTTATTGCATGTGTAGTTTCTTTCAGTCATTACTATATATTAGATATGTTGACACACACTTGCCACTTAGTATCATGAGAGAACAATCATTAGGCGTATGGGCTTTTAACCACTCTGGTAAACCATAGTAACTAGCACGCACTATGGTGGTCGTGTCCGATGGTCGCTACCCCCGAGGTATGTCGATTGATGGAGTCCGAGGGTCGCTACCCCAGAGGTATGTCGGCTGATGATGTCCACTGACGAGCGTGAGGTTGTGAGGATTAGATCGAGTAGCCTACCCTTGCCCATACGTCGAAAAGTTGTCCTTATTTGCATTCATATAGATTGTCCTGTACAGCGTACTTATCTATTTTTAAATATTATGCATGTTTACTGTATTCAAATTGGCTCGTATTTTCTGTATCTTGTTACGTCCCTCTGAGGACCTGGTCTGCTGCCAGGTGTATCTTTTCTTGAGTTTTTGCAGGAGCGCAGATTTGGATGGTTATATGTGATCCGAGAATGTCTTCTCATCGAGCTGTGATTGATAGCTGGGATTCTTATATTGTGTTGTGGTGTTGTACTCATATTGTATTTGCTCTTATATTCGAGTTGGTAGTGGATTTGTTTCCATCCAACTATCATCCTTAGATACTTCTTATTGAGATCTAGTTTCATAGATACTGGTTATTTATTTCTATATGATTTTGGTGGATGAAATTTAGATTATACCCTGTGACTTGTGACATATATTTTATACCACTTGTGGATTTGATATTCATATTACAGCGTACGTGTGGATTTGGTTTCCATACATTGGAGTTGCCATATCCATGCGGCTGGCATGCTTACGTGTCCTAGTCCTACGTATTTTTGGGACTGGGGCGTGACAGTGTCGCACTCCGTTATCATAGAATGATGTAGACGAGAGAGCTTTGCTTGGCCCGGAGATAGTGGTTTGATGCGGCAGAGAAGGTAAAGCTCATTAGAGATAGACTTCGGGTGGCGCAGGACAGGCAGCGGTATTGGGCCGATAGCCACCGGAGACCTTTGGAGTTCGAGGTATAGCTTAGAATCTAGATTTTGTTCTTGTGTTTGCTTGTGATTGCTTGTTTTAGATTAAGTGCTGAGACCTTGTTTGTGCTAGGTTGGTGATCTGGTGTTCCTGAGGATTTCTCCGATGCGGGGCACTATTCGCTTCGGTAGAGGCGGGAAACTTAGCCCACGTTTCGTCGGACCCTTCAGCATTCTTGAGAGGGTCGGCGCTGTGGCGTATAGGCTAGATTTGCCGCCTACGCTAGAGGGAGTTCATGATGTGTTCCACGTGTCACAGTTGTGACGGTACGTGGCGGATCCCAGTCACGTATTTGATCACTCAGAGATCGTGGTGGGCCCTAATCTTAGCTATCCAAAGCAGCCGGTGGAGATTCTGGATCGGTGGAAGAAGGTGTTGAGGAACCAGACTATTCCCTTGGTTCGCGTCGCATGGAGGCATTACTCTCCAGGTGAGTCGACCTGGGAGAGGGAGGATGAGATGCGCGAGCGATACCCCTATCTTTTCGAGCCCTGAGGTATGGTTCTTTTTCTTTTCCTTGCATTCCTGTCCTAGTTTCGTCTTTTAATTTCGAGGACGAAATTATTTTAAGGAGGGTAGGCTTGTCACTACCCAATTCTAGAAAATAGAATTATTTTTTTATATTTTTATTTGGTAAATTGTGTATTAATTATAAATAATTATATTTATATTTAATTGATGGTTGTATTATTTTTATGGATTATTTTAGGGTTTTGGCTAGTCTGGACCCATGTCAGACCCTAGTGGACCCACGTCCGACCCAACCAACACCCTTGTGAGGCCTATTTTTGGGTTTAGAATAGTTATTATATTTTTAATAAGTTAGTTGGAGTGATTATGAGTTAATTTAAGTGCATTTGGAACCCCAAACCTAAACCCAAGTTGCATGACTAAAGGAGAGGACTTTTTAGTCATTTGGATTATGTAAACCCTATATTTGCACTTGGTCGGCCCCTATTTCCAGATCTGGACAGCAGCCCCCCCCTCTTCATTTCTCCATTCCATTTTCTTCTTCTTCTTCTCCATTCTCCACTCTTTCTTCTTCATTCTTCTTCCAATTTCCCATTCCAAGTAAGTAATTCCCCTTTTTTTCTCTTTCTTCTTCCATTTCTTCCATTTATGTGAACCCTAACCATTTGCTTTTCCCTAACCTAAGTGTGTAGAGCCTAGACTTAGTGTGGAGGCTTGATTTGGAGGCTTGAGGGTGGTAATTTCAAGGATTTTGGAGACTTTGGCCTTGGGATTCCAACTCCTAAGAGGTAAACCCTAACTTTTCTCTTAGTGGTTGCTATTATATAGTGTAATTAGTGGTTTAGAACCTTCCTAGACCTTAAGGCTATCCGTGGGAGGAAGTTGGAACTTGTTTGGTTGTGTTTGGAGACTTTGACATTTGAATTTGTGTCAATTTTGGGTGAAATCTGAGATTGGCCCAATTTTGGGTGATGTCCTAGGTTAGACGGACCTAGGTAGGCGTGCTTGGATGTCTTGGGGGATAGTACGTGTCTCTGTTCGGACACGTGAAGTCGTGTCGCAGAGAAATGGGCATTTTGGGCAATTTGGGGGGTTTCGTCGTCGTAGGTTCTATGTGTGTGCGCATTTTTGCCACGGACCTAGAATCGACGAGTTAGTATTTTTTTCTAGGATCTAGACATCGTTTAGAACTCGTGGGTAAAGTTTTGGCCGATTCCGAGTAGGTTTGGTGTGCGTTTCACGAGGTTTCACGAACCGCACTCCACGTGTTCGTCGAAATGACCGAACGACCATTTCGACTTAGTTTCTTAGTTTCGGGCTTGTGCGCGCGTTGGGTTAGCTTCGGGGAGTGTGTGCTAGAGTTCTCGGGTTGTATTTTATATATTTATAGTTATTTATTGGTGTTGGGGTCGTTGTGCGTGCGTTGGTGTTGTGCGTTGAGTGTTATGTGTGTTGTGTATATATGTATATATGAGTTTATATATATATGTATATGTGTCTCTCTCTCTATATATATATATATATGTGTGTTTGTATATCTATATGAGTGTGTGTATTTATATATATATGTTTGTGTACGTATATATGAGTGTATATATATATATATATTTGTGTATGTGTGTGTGTGTATATATATATATATATATATATATATATATATATATATATACACACACACATACACAAATATATATATACACACATACACAATATATATATATATATATATATATATATATATATATATATATATATATAGAGTGTTTATATATATATACATGTGTGTGATTATATATATGTGTGTGTACCTATATACATATGTGTATAAGTGTGTGTATATATATATATATTTGGTTGTGTGTATATATATATATATGTGTATATGTTTGTGTGTATATATATAGATATATATATATATATATATGCGTGTTTGAATGTGTGTGTCTGTATGTGTGTTTGTGTGTGTGGTGTGTCGAGGGCTAGGAGAGTGCAGCAGTAGCTGCTGTGCGGGGTGGCAGCTAGCAGCGCAGCAAGATGGAAGAGCAGCTGCAGCAGCGAGGTGAGAGCGCAGCAGCGCCACAGCAGCACCGCGCAGCGCCGCTGCAGCAGCATTACAGCGGCAGTGACTACAGCGCCGTGGCAGCAGCAGCTTGCTGCGATAGCAGCAGCAGCCAGCAGCATTTGCAGTAGGCTGACAGCAGCAGTTCGTAACGTTTGCAGCAGATGAGAGTGTATTAACAACAGGTAGAGAGAGGTGGAGAGTTTAGATGAGTATGTATGCTTATATATATATATATATATATATATATATATATATATATATATATATATATATATATAAGTTTAGATATATAGATATAACTAGATATATACATATATATGAGTTTGGTTATATATATATGTGTGTATGTGGATATATATATATATATATATAGTTATGTAGATATATGCCTATGTGTTTGTATATATATATAGTAGCCTATATATATAGCTAGGTATATATGTATATGCTAGATAGATAGCTAGTTAGTAGTGTTTGTGAGGGATTAGTGGATATCTCAATACCTTGAGATATCAAGGTATCTCAATACCTTGAGATACCCAAGGTATTGAGTATCGGGTAAGGTTTTTGAGCAATTGCCTAGGAATAGGTTTAGAATTACTTTTATATGTATTGGTATATATAATTACGCGTGCTAGCATAGGTTTTAGCGGGTTTAGATGGGGTGCGTAGCTTAGGTCGAGGTATCGGATACTGTGGGTATCCCAGTATCTCGAGGAGGCGAGTTTGAGGGTTTACTATCTTAATGAGCTAGTTTTGACCTAGAATTTTAGGGACAACCTAGTTTGACCTAGCATTGACCATAATTGTCCCCGTTGACCGTAAAAGTCAACGTTTAACATAGTTTTGACCCAAAGTTGACTTTTTGGATCCCGGGTTGACTTTTTGACCCAAATTTCACCGGTTTGACCCGTTCGACCTAGAATAACCCTAGAACCTTGTTTTTAGTTATTTTTTATCAATTTAACTCCATAGAATCCTGTTTAACCTTACCTTTTGCAATAGGTTCTTGCAACGCCAGTCCGGATCTCGATCCTCATCAGTTGCTCAGGATGTCAGCCGAGTACCTACCTCTGATCGTTTCTGTCACCCTCACTTTTCGAATTAAGGATATTTTCATCTTTTCATAATTAAAATGTAAATAATTGCATGATAATTAATTATGTCTAAATAATTGTGATTTTATTTGATTGTTGCAATGTACCGTTGCTTTCGATAATTAGAGCGCTACACTAGCCCCTGTCTTTCAACAAATTTTTACACCTTGTCCTAGACGTGCCAAACCGTTAGTTGATGCTTGTGTCCCACTTAAATTCAGTCCTTTGTACTTTTAATTGATTTAGAACACCCCTTGCATTTATTTAATTAATTAAACAATAAATCTATGTTGTGCAATTTTCTAATTGTTGGGCACTCTTATGCCCAAGTGTATTAAGGTGTCCACCCGTTGGACACGATACGTGATATAAACCCATTTCTCTTCATTATATTTTTTTAGGATTTTTGGGAGTGTGTAATTTAACATCAACCCCTTGAAACAATGGCCTCCAAACCCTTCAACCAATGCAATTCTCGCAATTTCATTAAACCCATTCGAACCCTAGCCCATTGAAATATCTCTATAGCAAGCCAAGGCCTTTTTCCTAGTGTTGACCAAAGTCAATATGTTCTAGGTCAAACCCAACACCAACATATATATATATATATATATATATATATATATATATATATATATATTCCTTTTCCCTTTTTTCTTTTTCCTTAAACCTAAACCTAAACCTAAACCTAAACCTAGAGCACTCAGCTGACCCCTTCCCTTACTCATCTTCTTGCCGATTCTCCGTCGAGCAAACACCGACTGACCCGCCGGAGCCGATAGCCCTCGTTGAATACCCGACCATCCCCCGCTCTTCCCGCCGTTCTTCCCTGTCCAACCCGTAGAGCGCCGACCGGAGCAGCCCGCTCGTCCGCCTCGACTCCTCCCCGCGGGCTAGACCGGACCCAACTGCTCGAACGCCGAGTGCCGCTACTGTCAACCGGAGCAGCAGCGACTCGACCCAACTGCTCGACCGCCGACGCCTGGAGCTTGACCCCGCGCCGGAGCTGAACGCCCGCACCGCTGCTGAAGCCGGAGCCCGCCTATCCTGAATCGCCGGAGCGCCTGAACAGCGGTCCCGCTGCCCAATCCGACTGTGCACCACCGTGTACGACGATCAGCCCCGTCTCGTCATCTCCACCCCGTCCACATGCGCAGGTTTGACGTGAACCTAATCTCGTTTGAGTACGCATGTACGTATGTTAAGCATTAGTATATGTATGTATCGGTATATACATGGATGTACGTAGTTGCATACGTATAGGTATATAGATATTATATGCTCTCAAATAATATCTATACGTACATACACATATGTATTATTAGTATCCTAGTATGTATATTTAATAATTGTACACATGGTATAAGTTTTGATAGTATATATGTGCATAGTATAATTGATTAGTATGTATAAGTATATGCATATAAGCATGTATAAGGTAAACTCTATTAAGTAGCTAAATGCACATATCTATTAAATTAAAATTTGTAGTGTTGATGGTTATGATAAACAATAATAGGCATTATATGCCCGTATACTAGGTGACCCTAACGAAATTACAGATACCCATAGCTATCCTGACCTGTGACCCTGTAGCATGTTAAAAGACTGCCATATGTACATCGACGTACTGGCAAGACCGTACCATTGACTGTCTGTTATGCATAGCAACGACAGACGTAACCACCCTAGCGTAGTCCCTAAGATCATGGTGTTGATTGTGTATTAGTATAATGTCTGATGCAGTATTATGTTTATGATATATCTATAGGATTATTGGATCATTCAGACGATACCTTGGAACCCGGACATTGGTATTGCCAGCTAAGGACCACAGGCGAGTACATTCTCTGACAGTTTCTATTATGTTGATTATCTCTATAATTCTTGTTGTATAGCGTACATGACTCTGACACTGTATTTACACGAGTTGGCATCATCGAGACCTATCACGAGGAGTCGTGATTGGAATCCATCGTGCTAGCTGGGGAAAAATGGGGAAATATTAGTAGCTTATGTGATCATACCCAACTTTACATGCATCATAACTCACCCAGACCTCACGTCGGTGCAGCCTTACCATTACATGCCTCATCGTTGTTACATGTGGTTAGCCTGACTGTACAAGGACGATCGCTAATCAATGTAATGAGTCTTATTAGTCCCAAGCCGATCACATGATATACTGATGTTTCACACACTTAGTTAGATGATTCTTGACATGTATCTCTAGTATATTGATCTAGCATCTCTACATGTTCTAGTCATGATTCTAGCATTCACATATATACCAGTTCATTGTTCTAGCATGTACTTGTATTTTTATTTCATTGCTAGTTGTATATTGATGATGACATATGCTCCAGTACTTCAGTATTCTTTTGTTCCAGTATTTCTTTATTCCAGCATTCTTTATTTCCAGTATTCTTATTACCAGTATTTTCTTTCTGTCTTGTATTTCTTTACACTGTGTTATAATTTTTGTCAATATATGTGGAACTGCTGTTAGAGGTGTATTTCGTTCCAATCCTGACTGGATATTTTTTCCAGAGGATCTTGAGGAGTTCTGTACTACACACTATGGACCAGGTATAGATGCAGACTACACACCAGAGATCCTAGAGGAGACTATGCCTTTAGATGAGACATTGTCTGCAGTTATCTAGATAGTATTTATTTATGCTTTGAGACTTATTGAGGTTTATTTCAGTTATGTTAGACTTATGTTAAGTTTAATTGGAGACTTTATGTTGGACAGCTAGATTGTGATTTATCTTTATGTTTGAGACATGGTGTTTAACTATGTCATTCTTCTCATCTTTTATCGTGCCTTTATACTCTTATAGTTGTTGTGATTGAGTTTATATTGTGAAATATTGCGAGATGTATATTGCCCTCCTTATGGAGATGGATATTATTGATAGGTGTTTAGTTATGTAGTATTACTGTGACCTAGACAACATTCTACTGCCGATGCTGCGGCGTAGGCTGGACATACCCACGCTCTCGTGCCCCTATACCGGGTGCGGGTCATGACACATTTTTAGTGGTGGCCCATGCAGGTCTAGTTTTACAAATTGTATGATATCGTGGTAGTGCGACAACTTAGTTGTACTGCTACGAGCCTGCAATAGGATATAGGAAATAGGATCTAGGATGAGAGTATGCTCAATCACAATAGGAAATTCTGATCTTCACAATGATATTCTGAATGATTGCTTCCTTTAGAAATTTTACTGTCCTTCCTTGATAATATCGTACCTATCACCTTAATTGATTCTTTTGATCTGTATTCAGGATCCCACCGAATACTAGATCTATGAGAGTGGGAGCATCAATTTCAGAGAGGTCTGCCACCTCTCAACCTGACGAACAGATACCTGGAGTTTATACTATATCCCCTATTCATGTGGGAGTATCTGCAGGTAACGGGATTCCTCCTCCACCTATTCAGAGGATTGCCCTAGCTATGACAGATAATCTTCCACCACCACCGCCACCGATCCCCGGAGGAGTGCCCACTGACGGGGCACAGATGTTCGTACTGATGCAGGGCATGCTAAAGGCCTAGAGAGTAACAGCAGAAGCTCAGCGTGTTCAAGCTGAGGCTCAGAGAGTGCAAGCAGAAGCACACCAGGCACAGACAGAACTCATGAGAGAGAGAGCATGGAGAATGCTCATCAGGTGACTTTCCAGGCTGTGGAGAGAGTAGCACGACAACCGCAACATCAGGGTGAGCAATAACAGAGGCCCGGTACTATAGTAGACTTTAAGCGGATGATGCCTCAAGAGTTCAAGGGCACAAAAGGAATACTCTATGCTGATGAATGGTTAGAGGACATAGAGAGGAACTTGCGCTTATCACAGATCCCAGAGATTCTTCAGATAGAGGCCGCTGGTAGTCAGATGTTTGATATCGCGTTGACGTGGTATCTGTAAACACACTAAATTTCAGAATAAATGTTAATACAAATTTTCCCGAATTTTTTGGAATTTTCTGGAATTTAAAACGAAGGTGAAGGTGATCTCAAGAATTTTTAATACAGTTTACTGGTGTTAAAATATTACGAAAATAATATTTTGTGGTGTAAAATGGAAAACCGGACGCAGAGTATTTTTCGGGGAATTTATTGGATTCCGGAAATGTGTTTTGGGACCTATAAACTATTGGCTAGTTAAACCGAGCTAGACCCAAGCAAACCCTGAACCAAACTAGCAACTTGGGCCGGGTCGGGTCGGACCTGAGCCAAACCCTACCCGAAATCCCTTGGAACCCTAGCCGCCTGTGCTACAGTAGCGGCTATAAAGCCATCACCTCGACATCCAGGCCGCCGCCCCCTCTCTTCCGCCGACTCCCCTGTGGCCGACCGCTGCCGCCGCATCCCCTCTGTTTACTCAGCCGCCGAGATCCCCCACGCCGAGCCGACCCCGGTCGTCCCCGAGACCGGATAGCATCAGCAACCTCCCCCCCCATCGACCGGCCAGGCCAGTCGATCTCTCCGAGCACAACCGCCGGCGACGCTGAACCCCCGCCGACAATGCTGAACCCGCTCCGTCCGTCATCTTGGAGCAGCCGCCTAGCCCAGCAACCGACCCCGACTTTCCCCCTTCAACCCCTCGATATCGCAGTCGGGCCGCCCCGACCCAGAACCCTCGAATTCCTCTCCGGTCGGCTGCCGAGCCGTCTCCGCCGCAGCGCCCAGGCTAGCCACCTCTGCTCCGCCTGGCGAGCCTCCCCTCGCCGATCAGAGCAGCCCCCTCCAACAGTTCGTCGACGGAATCCTGAACCCTAATCCGGACACGGTAGATCCGCGACCAGGACACAAATTGGACTCTCGGACACGTGAAAATAGATTCACGGGGCCCTGTTCAGGTACCATTTTCTCCCTCATCGTAACTCCATTTTAGTTTCCGTCAGTTGCTACGCGTAGACAGTATAACCCTCTCGGTGCCCGAGCAACCCGCTCGGTGCATCGCGTCTTGTGGTGATCGTACACCGCGATCCAAAAACAGGAAAAACAATGCCCTGTTTCATCCCGGAACTGAGTGCGCCCCGCCAAACGGGATGACTTGGTCGCGTGCGGTCTTCACAGATACGTGCGCGTCGTTGATACGGTCGTGTGGGATTTCGCATAAGTCGATTCGGAGGTGCGTGCACCCCGGAATCAACGCGTATCCGCGGACAACGCCCCGTATCCGACTTTTCTGGAATACGCTGTTACTTTGTGTACACACGTCGGATCGAGACGAAACTTGCACCATCGGACTCGTAGCACTATGCTGGTCCTGTGACTCAAGTTTGGTGCGATTCTGAGAACATTGACGAAATCGCGTATCGTGGGCCCCACAGGTTCCACTTGACGGGTGATTTGTGATCGGCTCATCGGAATTCAATTCTGGAAGTTTCGTTCGGTTTGTATCATCGTTCCTGACTTGTAGACACTGAGTTTAAGGAATTTGGAGACCTTTGACCCTAGCACACTTTTCGGTGCAAAGTGGTCCACATGAGGACCCCGTTTTGGCCCGAAAATGACCTTTTTGCTCCTGTGTCCAAATTGGACTTAAGGACAGGCATTTCTAGCTATTTGATATCTTCTGAGACTGTTGGTGATATTTATTACAGCTTTTGGAGGAGTACCTACCGGATCCACTGATACAGGGACAGTTGTTGGTATTCGGACATCAGACAAGTGTACCTTGCCAAACTCTGCAGTATTGTTATATATTTTCCTTGCTTCATTTATATTATTGTGCATGCTCAACCTAGGACCGTGTGACATACCTAGCGTCCGATTATCAGTCGGGTGCCGACACCGTACGCGGTGTTGGGTATTGTCATCTAGAGATGGACATACGTGACACTATATATTCTCGTACTTGTCTTACCAAGTACATTATGACCCAGGACACTGGACACTGTTCATGAGACAGGATCTTCCCGAGATATTCGTGGTGATTCTGTATAGGATACAGGACTTGACAGAGATACTATATTCTTAGATACATTATGACTTGTGCATTAGTTATGATCCCGCTGACATGGACATGAGACGTTATGGTCATGATATACGTGGTTACATTGGGTGGGGAGAGACACACAGACTACAGGCTGATCATATATATACACCCCTACTATTATGAGGCACAAGACTCTGAAGCCCGAGCTTGGCCCATTACTCATTATTACTGCTGCTACCGGCTCCCCGACACAGAGCTTGTAGTGGCTTCAGCCTGAGTTCTAGTGTTGCTCTCATCTTGCATATCACTTATCTGGTTATTTAGTATTCCCTTATTGTTCCATCTATTGCTGGAGAGATCCACAGGCTACAGGTTGATTATGTTATGCCGGCTACTCAGTCTCCCGCTGAGCTAGACCACCTCATGATACCACTGCTACCGGCTCCCCTACACAGAGCTTGTAGTTGTTTCAACCTGAGTACTATTGATATTCTCTCTTGCATTTCACACAGATGTTTACCTACTTGCCCTATTTATTCTATTTATTTTCTACACTGCATTTATTTTGGCTTGAGCTTTCTTGTACCTTGCTATGTCCCCTGAGGACCTGGATCCGGATTATGTCCCCATGATTTGAGGACGAGATCTATCCCGAGGTCTACGGGACCGCTGCAGGAGCTGATCCAGGAGCTGTACCGCCATCCGAGGATGAGGTGTTAGCTGAAGACTTCTCCTGAGCATCCATGTTTTATGCTCAGTATCTATTATTTATTTCAGTCATTTATATTCTGGTCTGTTGAACCATTGTACTAAATGTTTATCGGGTTGTTCCCCGAAGTACTTTGTAAGACTAGCTGATAATTTACATTTCTTATTTATTCTGTGGATCATATTTTATATCTTGTGTGGATGAGATTAGTTGTACCATGATTGTCGTAGACTTGATTTTATAGCTTAAGTATGCCCTGATGGTTCCATTAAATTGGGTTGACCATCGGTGCGTACTGCTGGCCATTGCCACGTATCCGGTCTCACGGTATTTTGGGACTGGGACGTGACATGGTTTTTGTGATGGCCCATGCAGGTCTACGACTAAATTGTTTGATTTCAACTTAGGAACTGAACCAGCCTGCCCTAAGGATAGGATAGATTGTAGGATCTCATCCATTATTTAACCCATTATTGAACTCTATATCGAACTCGAAATTGTTATTTGAACTGCATCCTGTGTTGATTCCTTGGTGCCTTCTTACAGTTTATCTTTTGGTTGCAGAGAAATGGATCCCAGGAATGGAGACGAGATTTCTTTGGATACGCCACACGACGTTGTGGTTACTTATATAGACGGAGTGACCCCAGGGAATGGAGGACAAACATCGCAGAGTGATCAAACCGGACAGCCTAATCCAAGGTTCCGGAGAGAAGACATCCCACCTCTACTACAGTTCACTCCCCAGATGCCAGTTTTTCCGCCCGGACAAGCCATGGACGGGCAACAGATGTTCTAAATGATGTATGCTATGATGCAAGCGCAGCAGCAGATTCAGCAAGAGGCCCATCGGCAGGAGGCCGAGTATCTGAGAACCAGCCTGGTATCCGCATTGGAGCAGGCAAATCCACCAGCGAGGCGATCGACGACAGGATCTATTACCGACTTCTATCAGCTCAAGCCTCGTACATTTTCTGGTAAAGAGGGGCCAACAGAAGTTCATGAATGGCTCACAAACATACAGCATCAGTTGGAAGCCGCTGAACTTTCGAGAGAGAAGTGGATGACTGCAGTCAAAATACAGTTAACTGAGAATGCACATCACTGGTGGTTAGCAGAGGAGAGGAGGCTCGGGCAGGACCGAGTCACTTGGGAAGAGTTCTCCAGACTCTTCCGAGAGATGTATATTCCCGCAGTAGCATGGTCAGAACTCAGAGACAAGTTCAACCGCCTTATCCAAGGCAACATGACAATGGAAGAATACAACGCGGAATTCATTCGCCTCAGTCGCTTTGCCCCAACCTTGATTGCGACAGAGGAAGAAAAAGCTGAGAAATTCTTTGACGGGCTGAAGTTCGAGCTTCAGAGATTGATTGGATCGGTTGTACCTACATCTTATACTGACGTTCTCGCAGCAGCGCGACGCATGGAGCGCGTCACTAGAAGGGAGTCGAACCTGAAGAGGCCTATCAACTCAGCACCATCCAGGATAGCACATGGGGATTCAGCAAAATGGACCCAGAGGAGTATGCCAGAGAGGACAGCACACAGGGCCATATCTCTCCCTACTTGTCACCACTGCGGCAAGATAGGTCACATTGAGAGAGAATGCAGACGCAAGTTGGGACTCTGACTGGCTTGCGGGTCCAACCAGCATCAGACCAGAGACTGCACCGAGCGCAGAGAGGGAGCACCGAGATTAGCTTTGCCTGCACCACGACCAGCTTATCCAGCAGTAGGAGCACAGCAGACAGGAGTTGGAGGCGTCAGGCCACCAGCCCCAAGAGGGAATCAGCAGAGACCGCCCCTGGCACCACAGGCAGCTCTATTTCAGCAGGCTCAGCAGCAGAGAGGCGAAGCACAGGGATGAGGCCAGGCATTCACATTAGCTGTTAAGGAGGAGGCTACAGCCGGCGAGGTCATCGCAGGTACTATCTTAGTAGCTTCATTACCAGCTGTAGCATTATTTGATTCTGGAGCATCGCATTCATTTATAGCAGCTAGCTTTTTAGCCACCCATAGAGTAGCTACCGCACCCCTTCCGAAGATGAAGAGAATTCTTACGGGAGGTGGAATTATTCCGGTTAGTGACGTCTGTAGATCATGTTCTGTAGTAGTTTATGGCAGAGAAATGCGAGCTCAATTTCTGATATTTTCTATGCCAGATTATGATGTTGTACTTGGTATGGACTGGTTAAGTCAGTACCATGCGACTCTTGATTGCCGACTTGGGTGAGTTATATTTAGACCGCCAGGACATCCAGAATTCGAGTTTCTTCGAGGAGCAGTAGAGCAAGGAGTTCAGCCTACTCTTAGGGTACTATCTGTAGAAGAGGAGACAGGTTACCCAAGAGTTATATCAGAATTTGTGGATGTATTTCCTGATGATTTTTCAGGTTTACCGCCTGATCGAGAAATAAAATTCACAATAGACTTAACTCCAGGAGCAGAGCCTATCACTTCATCAGTATATCGGCTAGCACCTAAGGAGTTAGTGGAGCTGAAAGAACAGGTTGACGACCTTCTAGAGAAGGGTTTCATTCGGCCCAGTGTTTCACCTTGGGGAGCACCCATATTATTTGTACCGAAAAAGGATGGAACAGTACGGTTATGCATTGACTACAGGGCACTAAATGCTGTGACCATCAAGAACAGGTATCCCTTGCCACGCATCGATGATCTATTTGATCAATTGAGTGGTGCAAGGGTATTCTCAAAGATTGACCTTCGATCCGGCTATCATCAGATCAAAGTAAGGAAGGAAGACATCCCGAAGACAGCTTTCAGGACCAAGTATGGACATTATGAGTTCTTGGTGATGCCGTTTGGTTTAACCAACGCGCCAACAGTGTTTATGAGCTTAATGAACAGAGTCTTTCACCAGTTATTGGATAAATTTGTGGTGGTGTTCATTGACGACATTCTCATATATTCCAAGAATCACGAAGAGCACGAGGAGCATCTCAGAATCGTGTTAGAGACCTTGAGACAAGAGAAGTTATACGCCAAACTCAGTAAGTGTGAGTTCTGTATGGACAAAGTGCCTTTCTTAGGACATATCATTTCAGGAGAAGGACTTTCAGTGGATCCAGAGAAAGTTGCGGCAATAGAGACTTGGCCTACACCCACATCAGTTGCAGAGGTGAGAAGTTTTCTCGGACTTGCGGGATATTACCGAAGGTTTGTAGAAAATTTCTCAAGGATTGCAGAACCGATGACGAAGCTGACACGCAAAGACCAGGAGTTTGTATGGACCGAAGACTGCCAGAAGGCCTTCGAAGAATTTAAGAAAAGATTAACAACAGCACCTGTCTTGACTCTTCCATCAGGGTCAGGAGGTTTTGTTGTTTACAGTGATGCATCAGGAACTGGACTAGGATGTTTTTTGATGCAACATGGCAAAGTCATTGCTTATGCGTCAAGACAGTTGAAGGTCCACGAGAAGAACTACCCAACACACGATCTGGAGTTAGCAGCAGTGATATTTGCATTGAAGGTTTGGAGGCACTACCTTTATGGGAAGAAAGTAGACATCTTTACAGATCACAAAAGTCTGAAGTATGTATATACTCAGAAGGAGCTTAACATGAGACAGAGGCGTTGGCTTGAATTGATGGTAGATTTTGACATAGATCTGCAGTATCATCCGGAAAAGGCGAATATAGTAGCAGACGCGCTGAGCAGAAAGTCTACGGCTTATTTCTTGACGATGCAGCCCGAGTTATTGAGAGATCTACAGGATCTTCAGATAGAGGTTATTTTATCAGGACAGAATGGCTTGATGGCTAATCTTGAAGTCAAGTCATCACTCGTAGAGAAGATTAAGGAGGCATTGCCCACCGATGCTAGATTTCGAAGACTGAAGGAGAGGACAGAAGCAGGCATGCAGACAGGACTTCGCATACACGAAGACGGGACATTGAGGTTTGGGAATCGCCTGTATGTTCCAAATGGAGAATTGAGATAGGAGTTAATGACTGAAGCACATAGCTCCATGTACTCTGTTCACCCAGGATGAACCAAAATGTACCGAGACTTGAGACAGTATTACCGGTGGCATGGAATGAAAAGGGAGATTGCAAGATTTGTGGCCAAATGCTTAGTCTGCCAGCAAGTAAAGGCCGAACATCAGAGGACTGCAGGTATGTTACAGCCGCTTCCTATACCAGAATGGAAGTGGGAGCATATCACGATGGATTTTGTCACCGGATTTCCGAGGAGCCCCAGCGGAAGAGACGCAGTATGGGTTATTGTGGATCGACTCACTAAATCGGCACACTTCTTGCCATTTAGAGTTGGACAGTCCACAGAGGTACTAGCCGACATGTATATGTGACAAATCATCAAATTACATGGAGTGCCTGTTAGTATTGTATCGGATCAAGATTCGAGATTTACCTCTCATTTCTGGAAAAGCATGCAAGAGAGCCTGGGCACCAGACTCAAATTCAGCACGGCATACCACCCACAGACAGATGGCCAATCGGAGCGCACCATTCAGATCTTGGAGGATATGTTACGATCATGTATGCTAGACTTTGAAGGATCTTGGGAAGATCATTTGCACTTGGTGGAGTTCTCCTACAACAACAGTTATCAGGCCAGCATCCAGATGGCACCATTCGAGGCATTATACGGAAGGAAGTGCAAATCGCCTATATGTTGGAGTGACGTTGGTGAACGTCAAATACTGGGTCCAGAATTGGTAACGCAGACAGTGGAAAAGGTAAAACATATTCAGAATCATCTACGAGCAGCTCAGGACACACAGAAGCATTGGGCGGATACACACAGGCGTCCCCTAGAGTTCAAAGAAGGAGAGCACGTATTCTTGAGGATTTCTCCCACTCGAGGTACTATCAGATTCGGGAGCAGAGGCAAGTTGAGCCCAAGGTATATTGGGCCATTTGACATTCTAGAGCGCATTGGTGAGGTGGCTTATCGTCTTGCATTACCTCCATCCTTAGAGGGAGTGCATGACGTATTCCACGTCTCACAGCTGCGAAGGTACGTGACCGACCCAAGTCACGTAGTCGATCATTCAGAGATCGCAGTAGGCCCTAGCTTGAGATATGAAGAACAACCAGTTGGCATCCTCGATGTCAGTGAGAAGACATTGCGGGGACAGACAATCAAACTGGTTCGTGTAGCTTGGAAACATCATTCTCCTGTAGAATCGACTTGGGAACGAGAAGATAGTATGCGCCAGCGTTACCCCCACCTGTTTGAGGAGGCAGTTGTAAACTAAGCAACCTTGTATTTCCATAATTCTTTCTTTAGTAGCTTATTCTTTGATTGTGAGGACGCAATCCTTTTAAGGAGGGAAGATTGTAAACACCCTAAATTTCAGAATAAATGTTAATACAAATTTTCCCGAATTTTTTGGAATTTTCTGGAATTTAAAACGAAGGTGAAGGTGAACTTAAGAATTTTTAATGCAGTTTACTGGTGTTAAAACATTACGGAAATAATATTTTATGGTGTAAAATGGAAAACCGGACGCAGAGTATTTTTCGGGGAATTTATTGGATTCTGGAAATGTGTTTTGGGACCTATAAACTATTGGCTAGTTAAACCGAGCTAGACCCAAGCAAACCCTGAACCAAACTAGCAACTTGGGCCGGGTCGGGTCGGACCTGAGCCAAACCCTACCCGAAATCCCTTGGAACCCTAGCCGCCTGTGCTACAGTAGCGGCTATAAAGCCATTACCTCGACATCCAGGCCGCCGCCCCCTCTCTTCCTCCGACTCCCCTGTGCCCGACCGCTGCCGCCGCATCCCCTCTGTTTACTCAGCCGTCGAGATCCCCCACGCCGAGCCGACCCCGGTCGTCCCCGAGACCGGATAGCATCAGCAACCTCCCCCCCATCGACCGGCCAGGCCAGTCGATCTCTCCGAGCACAGCCGCCGGCGACGCTGAACCCCCGTCGACGACGCTGAACCCGCTCCGTCCGTCGTCGCGGAGCAGCCGCCTAGCCCAGCAACCGATCCCGACTTTCCCCCTTCAACCCCTCGACATCGCAGTCGGGCCGCCCCGACCCAGAACCCTCGAATTCCCCTCCGGTCGGCTGCCGAGCCGTCTTCGCCGCAGCGCCCAGGCGAGCCACCTCTGCTCCGTCTGGCGAGCCTCCCCTCGCCGATCAGAGCAGCCCCCTCGGACAGTTCATCGACGGAATCCTGAACCCTAATCCGGATACGGTAGATCCGCGACCAGGACACAAATTGGAATCTCGGATACGTGAAAACAGATTCACGAGGCCCTGTTCAGGTACCGTTTCCTCCCTCATCGTAACTCCGTTTTAGTTTCCGTCAGTTGCTACACGTAGACAGTATAACCCTCTCGGTGTCCGAGCAACCCGCTCGGTGCATCGCGCCCTGTGGTGATCGTACACCTCGATCCAAAAATAGGAAAAATAATGTCCTGTTTCACCCCGGAACTGAGTGTGCCCCGCCAAACGGGACGACTTGGTCGCGTACGGTCTTCACAGATACGTGCGCATCGTTGATACGGTCGTGTGAGATTTCGCAGAAGTCGATTCGGAGGTGCGTGCACCCCGAAATTAACGCGTATCCGCGGACAACGCCCCGTATCCGACTTTTCTGGAACACGCTGTTACTTTGTGTACACACGTCGGATCGAGACGAAACTTGCACCATCGGACTCGTAGTACTACGCTGGTCCTATGACTCAAGTTTGGTCCGATTCTGATAAAGTTGACGAAATCGCGTATCGTGGGCCCCACAAGTTCTACTTGACGGGTAATTTTGTGATCGGATCATCGGAATCCAATTCTGGAAGTTCCGTTGGATTCGTATTATCGTTCCTGACTTGTAGACACTGAGTTTGAGGAATTTGGAGACCTTTGACCCTAGCACGCTTTTCGGTGCAAAGTGGTCCACATGAGGATCTCGCTTTGGCCCGAAAATGACCTTTTTGCTCCTGTGTCCAAATTGGACTTAAGGACATATATTTCTAGCTATTTGATGTCTTCTGAGACTGTTGGTGATGTTTATTACAGCTTTTGGAGGAGTACCTACCGGATCCACTGATACAGGGACAATTGTTGGTATTCGGACATCAGACAAGTGTACCTTGCCAAACTCTGCAGTATTGTTATATATTTTCCTTGCTTCATTTATATTATTGTGCATGCTCAACCTAGGACCGTGTGACATACCTAGCGTCCGATTATCAGTCGGGTGCTGACACCGTACGCGGTGTTGGGTATTGTCATCTAGAGATGGACATACGTGACACTATATATTCTCGTACTTGTCTTACCAAGTACATTATGACCCAGGACACTGGATACTGTTCATGAGACAGGATCTTCTCGAGATATTCGTGGTGATTCTGTATAGGATACAGGACTTGACAGAGATACTATATTCTTAGATACATTATGACTTGTGTATTAGTTATGATCCCGCTGACATGGACATGAGACGTTATGGTCATGATATGCGTGGTTACATTGGGTGGGGAGAGACACACAGACTACAGGCTGATCATATATATACACCCCTACTATTGTAAGGCACAAGACTCTGAAGCCCGAGCTTGGCCCATTACTCATTATTACTGCTGCTACCGGCTCCCCGACACAGAGCTTGTAGTGGCTTCAGCCTGAGTTCTAGTTCTGCTCTCATCTTGCATATCACTTATCTGGTTATTTAGTATTCCCTTATTATTCCATCTATTGCTGGAGAGACCCACAGGCTACAGGTTGATTATGTTATGCCGGCTACTCAATCTCCCGCTGAGCTAGACCACCTCATGATACCACTGCTACCGGCTCCCCTACACAGAGCTTGTAGTTATTTCAACCTGAGTACTATTGATATTCTCTCTTGTATTTCACACAGATGTTTACTTACTTGCCCTATTTATTCTATTTATTTTCTGTACTGCATTTATTTTGGCTTGAGCTTTCTTGTACCTTGCTATGTCCCCTGAGGACCTGGATCCGGATTATGTCCCCAGGATTTGAGGACGAGATCTATCCCGAGGTCTACGGGACCGCTGCAGGAGCTGATCCAGGAGCTGTACCGCCATTCGAGGACGAGGTGTTAGCTGAAGACTTCTCCTGAGCATCCATGTTTCATGCTCAGTATCTATTATTTATTTCAGTCATTTATATTCTGGTCTATTGAACCATTGTACTAAATGTTTATCGGGTTGTTCCCCGAAGTACTTTGTGAGACTAGCTGATGATTTACATTTCTTATTTATTCTGTGGATCATATTTTATATCTTGTGTGGATGAGATTAGTTGTGCCATGATTTTTGTAGACTTGGTTTTACAGCTTAAGTATGCCCTGATGGTTCCATTAAATTGGGTTGTCCATCGGTGCGTACTGCTGGCCATTGCCACGTATTCGGTCCCACGGTATTTTGGGACTGGGGCATGACAGTATCGTACAGAGCCGAGACTCGCCGTTGAAGGACTTACTTGGGAGGACTTTAAGGAGCTCTTTAAGGAGAAATTCTTTCCTGATGTGGCCTTGGGAGCATTGGAAAGTCAGTTCCATGACTTGGTCCAAGGAGGCATGTCAGTCGACGAATACGCCGCAGAGTTTTATCGATTGAGTCGATTCGCGCCATCAATGATTCGAGACCTAGGAGACCGAGCACGAAAGTTCAGAAATGGATTAAAGAGGGAGATCAAGTCTCATACTTCGGGACGACGTACTGCTACTTTGATTGGTAATTTGTCATAACTTCTGACACCTTGTCATAACTTCGTGTGTGCTTGTGTGTACTAGCTTATATACCCAGGAGACCGAGCACGGAAGACGACCTATTCTGACACCTTGTCATAACTTCATGTGTGCTTGTCGTTTCGCAACAAAACTAGCGTCATCTAATTCGCAGCGTTATGTTGGTCCTGTGACCCAAGTTTGGTTCGATTCTGAGAACATTGATGAAACACCGTTTCGTGGGCCCCATGGTTCCATTTGATTGGTAATTTTATGACCGGCTCACCGGAATCTAAATTTGGACACTCCGTTAAGTTCGTGTCATCGTTCTGGACTCGTAGACACTAAGTTTGTTAAATTTGGAGAAGTTTATCTCTGCCATGTTTTACGGTACAAAGAGGGCCATAAATGGACACTACTTTGATCCGAAATTGTCGTTTTCGTCCCTGTGTCCAAATTGGACTTATAGGTACTCAATTTTAGCTATTTCTTATGTTTTGGAAACGTTGGTGATGTCTGTTGCAGCATCCGGAGACGTTCGTGTAGATTCCACCTTTTTGAGAGCAGTCAACGCATTAAGCTCGCTACTTGGACCTTACTATATCCAGAATCCAAGCAAGCGTACCTTGCCAAACTTGTAGTAGATCCTGTTATATTATCTGCTTGTGTTTCTTTTATATATATATATATACCTGCTCAACCTAGGACAGTGAGACGTTGCTTAGCGTCCGAATAAGATTCGGGTGTCAACGCCATACGCGGAGTCGTATAACGTCACTTAGAGAGTTGATTCCACGATCCTATTTTTACGTACTTGCTTTACCAAGTACGCCATATGGTAGGATACTTGACACTATTTCATGTAACAAAATCTTTCTTGAGTTATTCATGGTAATTCTGTATAGGCTTACATGATTCGTGATATGAGACTTGCATATTATATAGATATCATTATAACTTATTGTACTAGCTAGAGGTCATGATCTTGCATATTATGGACATGAGATGTCGTGGATATGAGACGTGAGATTACATTGGGTGGGGAGAGACACACCATACTACAGGCTGATTATGTTTATATATATACTATGTTACTGGAGGTGCCTTAGACTCTGTCTCAGATCTTTGGCACATTTACTGGTCCAACAAGATATTACTTGCTGCTATGGGCTCCCCGACACAGAGCCTGTAGTGGTTTCAGCCTGAGTACGACTGATGTTCTCACGTGCATATCACTTAGATGGTTACAGTAGTTTACCCTTGAGTATGTGGCATTATAATATTTTACTTTGGCATGTTGTTTCTTGTACCTTGTTACGTCCCTCTGAGGACCTGGTCCCTTGCCAGTTTTGCAACATAGATTCGTTATGGAGCCTGCCTGGATGTGGACATTGGTACTAGGTACTTATATCATTTCTACTAGAGTTATGTTATTCATTTATTCATATTGTTAATTTATCTGCTGTTGTAGCCTAGTTTTTATAGACTCATATTTCTTTCTCGAGTCTATTCGAGCTTATATGTTATTAGGCGGCCGACTTTGGCACATGTAGTTCATTCTTGATATTTTGTTCTTTATGTGGATTGTGACATAGATATTATCAGTATTTTTTAGATTGTTACCCTTATTATACAACTTATACGTATTCGAGTCGGATCAAAGACTGGTCGAATGCGTAGTTGGCATGTTACGTATTTCTAGTCCTACGCATTTTGGGACTGGAGCGTTACATATTTTTGTGGTGGCCCATGCAGGTCAGATTAAATCATTTCGGTTACTTTCTGGTACTGAGCGAGCCTGTAATCAGGATTAACAGTATTAGTATCTCAATCCACAACTGATTTAAAAATTCCTTAGCATTTGATTATCGCCCTTGGACTTCATAATTATACTCTTTTATTTCCCTCGACATCCTTATTATTGTTTATCATCTTTCCCTATTTCAGAGAGAGAGACTTTCGTGCGCGGTGTTTTCTCCTGAAGCAGATCCTTGTCAAGGCGGAAGAAGACATGGCGGATATAATTTTTTAAGAAAATGGTTACCCTTAGTAGGGTAGGTAGATAGGATATTCCTATATGTTAGAGCTAGTGTAGATTTTTAGCATGAGAATTGAATATAGTATTAGAGGCCTAGAACTAATAAAATCTTACACTTGCTTAAGGTAGCAGTAATTTGGAAGTGTTAGAAGTTAGAAAGATGGTTTGATTCTAATGCACTGGAATACTTTATAAAATACATAGCTAGATGCTATGGATTAGATGTGGCCCATGATGGTGATACGAGGAATTGTATTATGACCTTAAGAAATTGGAACCTTACGTAGCAGGCCATAGTGGTTAAATCTCTAATTGTCTTGTGACTTTTAGTATCAAAACTAGATCTTATGACCCCTTTAATTATTGATGACTATAGGTCTGGACTAAATAGATAAGTAGACCAAATGTTTGAGTAATTAGATAACTAGAGTACTAATGTATAGCTTTCGAAAATCAAACTAGATGTACTTGATTATTTGGGTTATCAGTGTTAATTGAACAAGTGAGTTCCACCAGTGATTACTTGGGTATATAAGTTAGTATCTGTGATAGATCAAATAGGATGAAGGATGAGAGTTTTGATAGATGCTATAGTCTTGAGTTAGATATAATGAATTATATATAATAGATGATAAGCTATAACAAGATGGTAACCATGTAGTTTGGATGAAGGGTATACATGGAATAAACAAGGAGAAATCTCAGGATCAAGGTGAAGAAGGTAAAATGGTAACAAGAAGAGATTCACGAGGAGTACATGACCTTGAGTATTTTAAATTAAGAGAATGATCTAGGAAGGACTGAAGATTTTATCACTCGGTAGTTGCCTAGAAGATCTATACTACGAAACGGAAAGTATTGCGTCATGATTGACGAAGCTTAAAGTTGAAAACAAGATTAACATACTAAAAGGGTATGAAGGTGAGTAGAAAGCAAATGATAAGGGAAAGATATTATGGTCGCATAATCCAAGGAGAAGGGATTGTGGTATGGACTTAAGGGATATTAATTTTAGTATTTATGAACTGTAATGCTTTTGAAATTTTGAGAACTTAGTACGAGTAGAAATTGTCGATCAGTCTCGAAGTGATACGAATTTCAAGAAATTAAACACAGGTTCAGAATCACATACTGACTTGTTGGTTATTCTGTAGAGGATTATCACAAGACCCTTAGATTATAGATTTACACATGGTAGAAAAGTGTATATGGAAGAAGGAAGTCTTATAGGAATGATAGCTGAATATTGTGGGTTTATACATAAACTGATTAGGGCCAGAAATTTAGATTTTTGACTAATAAGGGTATGAGCTTGCTGGATCTATCTTTAGTAGTAGGTAATGAGAACCTATTTTCTATTTACCATAGCCGATGGATTTTCGGATTTTAGAAATCTTATCATCTCATTGAGTTCGAAGAATTTCCACTCAAGATAACCATGACATTATGCTTGTGTAATAGGGTAGTAGCCTAACCGGAAGATTCTCGTAAGGAAGATAGGTTTTAGATGGCAGAGACTAGACAAACAACAGTATAGAAAGATAGACAATAGAATAGAGTAAGTTGTACAAAAATGGGTAGACATTCCAGTTGAAGATCAGACGAGTATTGATGAGTGCCCTTAGCGAACAGTATGCCATAAGTGATAGACGTAAGTACATGCTTAGTTTAGACCCTTACCTACAAAGTTAGGAATATGTAAAGAAGACGAAGTTGTAAGGATCGTATATTGTTTACCTATAGCCAGAGGTAGTTGCCAATAGTACTAGGGAGGTTATATAGAATATCACTTATACGAATTGAGTTTAAGGATTAGTTGTATTACTCCCTCGACTGCATTCCTATCTTTCCTATCAGATTTTATCTTGTTTTGCATATATAGCCTCATTCTTTTGCAACAAAGATCCTTCTAATTATAACAACTGAGTAGATCCTTCTTTCCTTCTCAGTCGTGCCCTAGTAGCAAATTAATCTTTTAGTTAGTATCCTCTTCATGGTGTTAATATCCATCTCACTGTAGGTATCAGTTCTTTTCTATTTTTAATTCCCTGATTTAGTCACTGTGACTTGATTCTCCAGATACTTGTCTAATCATACCTTATCCAACCCTGCGACCGTACTCCCTAGACTTATCATAAACTTCTCTTGTCTTGGTCTGTAGATTCCTCCTTTCGCGATTCCTTCGATTACTCCCTTCATCATCAATGCCATGCGATAATCGAAGTCTCTGTACCACCTTGCCCTAGTTATACCCGACCAAGTCATTTCTTATGTTTTGTGGAAAACATGAACTATATAAGAGGAATATTATTTTTTTCCTTATAGATTTGTTGACCAATAGTACCCAGATAGTATCTAGGTTCCCTTAGAAAATATTTGATTATTGCTAGTAAACCCTATAATTCTTGTAACCTTATTAGGAAATAGGCCATTCCCGAAGTCTTGTTAGCAGGACCATGACTCTAGTTTTGATACTGTCACGACCCGCACCCGGAAATTCGGGCACGAGTGCGTGGGTACGTCCAGCCTACGCCGTAGTGTCGGCGGTAGTACGCTGTCTAGGGCATAATCACAGGTAATAAATCTAGCTCATTCACAATAATTAAATAGGCAAGGAAAAATAGCAGGAAAAAGAACGCTAAGATTTTATAACCAGAATATGATAATCAGATCCAGAGTTTATTACAGAACCATAGATTATATCGGGGACAAACCCGATTACTAAGATGAAAGGAAATAAACAACTAATGCTAACTACTCTGCAGGAGTAGTCTCCTGGGTGGGAACCGGCTCTGCAACTGTATCACCTGCTGGCTCATAGGGTCCATAGTAGGTAGGGGCAAGGTTCTCGTCATCGCCTAAACAACGGATCCAGTCAGGAAAGGAGCAAAATACACAATGCACAACAAGATTTAAGCTAAATATTTGTGACAGGTAGAAAATAACAACTGACTAAGCATCATGTTGAGAATATGCGTAAGTAAATAGTGAAATTAACTGAGAAATAATGCTATAAAACAAGACTAGAAGTAAAGTATGATTAATTGCTATAAACCAGAAATACGAGTAAAACAGGAAAAATGTGACAGGAAATGTAACTGTAACAAGACAACAAGAACTGCAACAAGACATGAACTATGTGCGCGAACTTGTGTATTTAGAATACATAGTTGGTATGTAGGGGTTTATAAGGCTAATAAGGCCGTCATAGACGACTAGTGACTAGGAACAATCAAGTATAAGGCTGATGGTACAGTCGCGTACCAACAGCTAGTAACAGGACCTGGGGAAGGGTAAACTACATGCCTCCTAGTATTCTCCCACCCGACATGAAAAAGCAAGACACGAAATACATTATTCAAGACATGAAATCCAGTGTTCTAACTCTACATATAATCATCAATGGTACAAATAAAGCAGGGAATTTATTTATCACAATATAAAGGTTAAACTTGAAGTGCAGGTACTTGCCTGTTGTTTGGATCTGATTAGTTAGGTTCTTGGGGGAAAAGTCCAGAGATGAGTCCAAAAGATGAAATAGACATTACCATCATGCTCAAAAGACGTCAAATAGCTAGAAACGCCTGTCCTTGGGTCCAATTTGGAGACAAGGGCAAAAACGGCAGTTTTTGGGTCAAAACGGGATCCGCTGGTGGGCCCGCTTTGCACCGAAAAGCGTGTCCGGGTCAACGATCTCCAATTTCACCAAACTTAGTGTCAACAGGTCAGGAACGCTGATACAAACCCAACGGAACTTCCAGATTTGGGTTCCGATGAGCCGAACACAAAATCGCCCGTCGAGCGGGGCCTGTGGGGCCCACGACACGCGATTTCGTCAACGTTCTCAGAATCGAACCAAACTTGACCCACAGGACCAGCGTATCGCTACGAGTCCGATGGCACAAGTTTCGTCTCGATCCGACGTGTGTGCACGAAGTTAGGGTGAATTGCAGAAAAGGCGGATACGGGGCGATGTCCGCGGATACGCGTTGATTCCGGTATGCACGCACACCCGAATCAGCTTCCGTGAAATCTCACACGTCCGTATCGATGGTGCGCACGTATCTGTGAAGACCGCACGCGACCAAGTCGTCCCGTTTGGCGGGACGTACTCGGTTCCGGGGTGAAACAGGGTCTGGTTTTTCCTGTTTTTGGATCGCGGTGTGCGATCACCACAGGACGCGATGCCCCGAACAGTTTGTCCGGACACCGAGAGGGTCATACAGGCTTCACAACGCAATTTACGGAATTGAAAAAGGAGTTACGAGGCGAAAGTTATGAGTACCTGAACAGGGCTCGAAACCGGGGCTGAAATCGTGTCCGTGTCGTGTCCGACACGACACAGGCTGTGTCCGACACGAGGAATTAGGGTTTTGGGCCGAGCTCCGGTGCTGGCGGCGGCTCTGCGGCGGCTCAGGGCGGGGAGGCCGGTCGGGGTGCTGCGGCGGTGGGCGGCGCGGCGATCGGGCGGAGGCGGTGGCGCGGGGGTGGCCGGAGGCGCTCTCGACAGCTGCTGCGGCGGCTGCTGTTCTGTTCGTCGGCGGCGCTGGCCGGGGGGCTGCGGGCTCAGGCGGGCGGCGCGGTGCGGTGCGGTGGCTGGGCGAGCGGAGGCGAGCAGCGGCGGAGCGGGGCAAGGTGGTGGTGGCTAGGGCGGCGGAGGGTCGGGGGTTAAATAGGGTGGCGAGGCGAGGGGCTCCGGGCGGAGCGGCGGCTAGCGCGGGGGCGCGGGGACGCGTGGCGCTGGCCGGGCGGAGCGGCGGACGGCGCGGCCGGCGGGAGCGGAGCGGGGAGCGGGTCGTGGGGGAGAGGGCTGGGGAGCGGGTCGGGGTCCGGGCGGGTCGGGTTCAAGCGGACCCGACCCGACCCGTTAGGGTGACGGGCCGCGGGGGACTGGGCCGGGCCGGGGCTGGCCCGGTGGGCCGGGCTGGAAAAAGAAAGGAAAAAGAAAAAGAAAAGAAAATAATAATAATATTAATAATAAAATAAATAATTAGTTAATTAAAAGAATAAATAATTAAATAGTTTTTAGGTATTTAAAAATAGGTCCGAGGCCCAAAAATTTCCAGAAAAATTACCCTAAGTCTAGTTTTCCATTTTACACCCAAAAATATTATTTTCATAATATTTTAATATTATTTAATATCAATTAAAAATTAGGTAATAATTCAAAACCCTGATTTTAATTACAGAAAATTTCCAGAAAATTCTAGAAAATTGTGAAAAATCCCAATTTTAATATTTTTGAAAAATCAGGGGCTTACAGATACCAACTTAATTTTTATAAGTTTGGTAGATGGTAATCTCCTGGTTTTAGTGTAAGGTTATTTCGAAATTTCAGGATAAATTTGAATTTATTTGGTATCGATTAGGATTAATTCCAAGCGGATTAAATTACCTCCTTAATTTTATATCCTTTGATACCCTTTGTCGTGGCTCGGATAGTTGGAGCACAACACTATCCTTTCCTTTCCATCAACTTCCACCCTTATGACCTAGACTATCCACTCTACACCCATGACATGACTATCACTCACAAACTCGCCTTCCCATTTTCGTGTTAGTCATACAATATTTGTGACGTATTTGTGCACCCAAATGACACCTAGATATCCTTTACCGTTGCGGACAATTTTAATACGCAACATTGACTCAATTCTTCCGACAACTTTAAGATTTATGAGCCTAACTGGACCTACTTCACTTATGACCCAACTGTTACGCCCAAATATGCACTCTCATGCTCCATATAGACCCCACAATATTTGTAGCATATCTCCTTCTAGAAAACCTATACTTAAATATTCAATTCCGTTGCAATTAAATTAAACTGTACAACGGCAACCCAATTACCCTAACCACCGATATACCGTAGCCCACTCAAGCCAAACAACGTCCATGACACTTATGTTGCATTCAAATAAGCTCCTATACCCTCTACACAATATTAATCACCTTGACAAATTATATTACCCTTTGACACTTATTATTGCACCGTTCATCAACATCCATGATATGCAATGAACAATTTCTCGCTACCATCTCACCCTAGTTGTAATTGACTAAGACATTTTTCTATTGTCTTGTAAATTCATGACCAAATTAGGAGCAATGAGAACTAGTAAACTTTTTTTATAGAATTATTGACTCATTAACGCCATGGTAGTACCTAGATTTTCTTTGATAGGCTGTGACAACGGTCACAAAATCCTCACCATCTCGTATTCCTCCTTGAAGTTAGACTTTCTAAAACCCTTAGAAATATGATCATGACTATAGTTCCTGCTACCAACTTAATTTCTATAAGCTGGACAATGACTGAAACTAAGTGTATCCTTGCTATTAGAATATGACGTCAAACTAGGATCCCATTAGTAACTGCATCCCCCATCTTTTGATAAACAAGTGCACCCTTGCTTAACTAAAATCTTTTCTACCATGTTTATTTTTTTAATTTCGAGGACAATTTTTTTATAAGTTGGGTAGATTGTAAACACCCAATTTTTTTAAAATTTAATTTTGTCTTTTTAATATTTTAAAATTTTGGAAATTCTACCTAGCTAATTAGTTTTATATAATTTATTGATAACTTTTATAAATATTATTTAATTTTAGTAATTAAAATAAGTCAGAAAACTAATGTTTGAATGTAAAAGTATTTTTAAAAGTATTATAAAATTTCCCTACAATTTATTTTATGTGCAAACCTATTTTTGTGTATATATATATATATATATATATATATATATATATATATATATATATATATATAAGAGAATAAAATAAAAAGAAGATAATATAATAACAAAACCCAAACCTAAACCCGCTACCCGCTACCCCTTCCCACTGTTCATAACCGTAACCCCACCTACATATCTAATACTCTCCTTCTTCTCACTTCTCTCGTTCCTCTTCGTCATTCTCCCCAGCGTTGCCTCTGCCGCCGGCCTCCACCATCACCGTCGGCCACTCCTTCCACCCCTTCTTCTTTCAACGATGTCGACGAGACCTCACCCTCCTTTATCCGCATGTGCGACTACCACCCGCTCGCCTGAGCTCGCCCACGCGCGAAAGTATCGCTAGCAGCCGCAATAATAGCAGTAGTAGTCGTGTCGACATCGCAAGAAAGTCACCTCATCGACCCTCGTGTCCTCCATACGAGCCCCTGAAGCACCGTCGTCCTCCACGATGTCCACCGCGGACGATTTCTGCATTTGGTAGTTGATCCCGTCGTGGCGTGCGTGATCATGAAGTCTATAATTTTGCGTTCGTTGTAGCAACTTCACATATAGTTTTCGAGCAATCCAACCATTGGATTGACGATCCAAAACCTCCAATGCAATCTCGGTATATAGATCTTCACCCATCTCCATTTTCAGCCGTTAATTCAATTGATTTATAGATCAAAATAGGCCTCCAAGTTTTGCGTTTAAACTAAAATTATTTTTACAGTTTCGTGGTCCCAACTTTGCAGATTTGTTTCTCCCTCGTCGTAATTCCATTTTAGGAACCGTTTTCTCTGACTCATAGCAGGTATAACCACCTTCATGCTTGTATTAATAGTTGAGAGTAATTCATAGATTTTATTGACCAATCCTTTGTTCCAAAAACCTGGAAAAAAGATAATATTTTCTAAATTTAGATTTTTTTGATACGGGATACGTCCCGCCAAACGAGGCCACGTCATCGCGTATGGATTGCACCGAATGGTGCATAACGTAAACGCGAACGTATGGGTTTTCGTGGAAGTTGATTTGGAAGTGTGTGCACGTCGGGATCAACGCGTATCCGTCAAAAAATACCATATCGGCCTATTCCGACACATTGTCATAACTTCGTGTGTGCTTGTCGTTTCGCAATAAAACTTGCGCCATCTGATTCACAGCGTTACGCTAATCCTGTGACCCAAGTTTGGTTCGTTTATGAGAACATTGACGAAACATCGTTTCGTGGGCCCCACGGTTTCACTTTACGGGTGATTTCATGACCGGCTCACCGAAATCCAATTTCGGACACTTCGTTGAGTTTGTGCCATCGTTTTGGACTCGTAGACACTAAGTTTGTTAAATTTGGAGAACTTTATATCTAGCACGTTTTACGGTGCAAAGAGGGCCACAAATGGACACTATTTTGACCCAAAATTATCGTTTTCGTCCATGTGTCCAAATTGGACTTATGGGTAGTATATTCTAGCTATTTCTTATGTTTTGGAAACGTTGGTGATGTCTGTTGCAGCATCCGGAGACGTTCGTGTGGATTCCACCTTTTCGGGAGCAGTTGACGCATTGAGCTGGCTACTTGGACCTTGCTATATCCAGAATCCAGGCAAGTGTACCTTGCCAAACTTGCAGTAGATCCTGTTATATTATCTGCTTGTGTTTATATATATATATATATATATATATATATATATATATATATATATATATATTCTCTTGTGATGTGCCTGCTCAACCTACGACCGTGAGACATTGCTTAGCGTTCGAACAAGATTCGGGTGTTGACGTCGTACACGGAGTCGTGTAACGACACTTTGAGAGTTGATTCCACGATCCTATTTTACATGCTTGCTTTACCAAGTACTCCATACCGTAGGACACTTGATACTATTTTATGTGACAGAATCTTTCTTGAGTTATTCATGGTAATTTTGTATAGGCTTATATGATTCGTGATATGAGACTTGCATATTATATAGATATCATTATGTCGTTGTATTAGCTAGAGGTCATGATCTTGCGTGTTATGGACATGAGACGTCGTGGACATGAGACGTGAGATTACATTAGGGGGGAGACACACCATACTACAGGCTGATTATGTTTATATATATATATACTATGTTACTGGAGGTGCCTTAGACTCTGTCTCAGATCTTTGGCACATTTACTGGCCCTACGAGATATTACTTGCTGCTATGGGCTCCCCGACACAGAGCCTGTAGTGGTTTCAGCCTGAGTACGAGTGATGTTCTCACATGCATATCACTTAGATGGTTACAGTAGTTTACCCTTGAGTTTGTGGTATTATATTATTTTACTTTGGCATGTTGTTTCTTGTACCTTGTTACGTCCCTGTGAGGACCTGGTCCCTTGTCAGTTTTGCAGCATAGATTTATTATGGAGCCTGCCTGGAGTTGCTAATGTATGTTGCTTTGTTATGTGGGCATTGGTACTAGGTACTTATATCATTTCTATCAGAGTTATGCTTTTCATTTATTCATATTATTGATTTATCTGCTGTTGTAGCCTAGTTTTTATAGACTCATATTTCTTTCTCTAGTCTATTCGAGCTTATGTGTTATTGGACGGCCGACTTTAGCACATGTAGTTCATTCTTGATATTTTATTATTTATGTGGATTGTGACATAGATATTATCAGTATTTCTTAGATAGTTATCCTTATTATACAGCTTATACGTATTCGAGTTGGACCAGAGTCTGGTCGAATGCGTAGCTGGCATGTTACGTATTCCTAGTCCTTCGTATTTGGGACTGGGGCGTTACAGTATGAGATGGTAGCAAATCCTGGAGGACTTAGAGTAGAATTTTGTATAAAGATGATGTATAATTGTATTAGTTATTTTTGGTGATTTATTGGATTTGTCTCCGTAGAACTGATTGTATGATGTACTAAAAAGATATAGTGGATTGTGGTAATATATGATTGTGCTTGGATATTTTAACATATTTTAGTGTTGTGATGAGAAAATCAATAATTGTGTTATATTTGGAGATTATTGAGGTCTAGAAAGCTTACTACCGCTGCTAACAATAGCGTAGGCTGGACGCGCTCACAACCCGTACCCGATATCGCAGACGCGGGACGTGACAAATTTTTAGTGGTGGCCCATGCATGTCTGACCTAATTGTACTTATAGGACTTTGAGTGCTATTAGGGAACCTGTTAGACTAGGAAACTCATCACAATATAGGCCGATTGTGTTATGGTATATTACTTATTCGCTGCATCTCATAAAGTTCTATGAACGTCTAAGAGATGCGAGGTCGTGGTTATAATCCTACAGCTCTCGAGAGATCATCTCCTTATCTACTAGCTTTTGCATTATTTAGGGTTTTAGCCCAACTACTATTTACTGCTATAATACTGTTTTTAAAATTTTCTTTAATAAACCTTATTTGTTCAATAAACCATTTCTATATTGGTTTTCACTTCTTCTTTGAAAATTTTAATTTGATTATTTTCTTCCATACCATTTTCATTCAATCTAGCCCCAATTATCCTTCCTGAGAGCATCTAATTAGCTTTTGATTAATTCAAAGTATATCTTATTATAAGCTTTTGTCCCCAACCCCTTTTATTGCTTCATAGAAGTAAAAGAGGGAAAATTCGAAGAACAGATACTCATCGTGGATTATAGGCTTAAGTCTATAATCAATCCTTGTAGTTCTTTTCTCTTAGAATTATCCACTTGACTTTCAAGCAAAAGTGCTGCTTCTAAAGAACTGATACATACACTCCAAGAACAGATACTTACACTGACATCTTCCTCTTATTTTCCAAGAACAGATACTTACATTGGTTTCTTCCTATCTTGACAATCACCTTTGGTAATTTGGAACTTGCTTAATTTGTTTAGATACTCCTTTGAAATTCTATGCATAAAATTGAGAGATTATTCAGTAAACTACTATGGCGCAGCAGGTGCGCACTGCAACCATTTACCTGAGTCACGAAAACTGCGAGTTTATTGCCGCCAGGTATGCATTGGCGTGGCATGGGCTCTAAGTTGAAGTGATTTCATGTATGCATAGGTTTTTGGATACTATGACTATGTCCTAAATGCATCATGTTTTGTCTCTAACCGCCATTGAAAAGTTACACTCGAAATATTCTGATATGCTTGACTTGGGCCTTTATCAGTTAAGGAAACATAGATTGTACTAGTATTCAATAATAAAAAATCTCGATTAGCTATTCTCATTCCCTTCGCGACTCCTCCTAAATTTCAAATGTATTCTTATTAAAGGTATCTTAACGTCATTCTCCTCCTTATTGTATGACTATCGAGAGCTGTCTACCAATCGTAACATTCCTGAAATTTCGAGGAAAATTTTTTTAAAGGAGGAAAGATTTGTAACTCCTCTTTCCTGAAAATTCAATAATACTTTTTCTTAGAACTAATTTTTGAAATAGAAATTTTGTTAATAAGTAAATACTATTTTACAATAAATTCTCTTAGTAAATATTTTACTAAGTATATGATTTTGATATTAATTTTATTGCTAGTATTACTCCTAGTATCATTGCTAATGTATATATATTATCCCTATATTACTTACGGGTCAGCCCAGTTTCTTATAAGCCCAAAACTGATAAACAAAGCAAGCCCATAACCGACTTTAGCCAACAAACCGAGCTTATAATCCTGCTCCTCCTCGATATTCAGAGGTCATCCTTCACCAACCGCCCCTCGCCTCCGACCGACTAACGGACATTGCGCCTCTCCAAAAACTTTACGAGAGTTCTCTACCGCCTCACAGACTCGCTGACGCTTCCTGAAGCTACCCGACCACTCCTGAACCGTCTCAACCACCGACCTAGCAGCCACCATCGGAGCTCCATCGCTTATAAAATAGGACCTGACTCCTCTGTTTTTCTATCATCGTTCTGTTGGCGGAGCCCTGCTGAATCCATCCCGATCTTCTTCTTCTTCTTCTTCTTCTTCTTCTTCTCTCCACCTCGAAACTTCTACTCCGGAGCTCACTAGATATGGCAGTCGGCTAGCGTTCCTTCTCCACTGTAGTCGAGATGATACTGGTGGCTCACGGCCATGACGTGCTTCGGTGACTTCATCTCCACAAGCATGCCCGGAGTTAACGAAAAGATCATTTTCTCCAGAGGCGACGGATCGAGATCAATCGAGCTCAGTCAGACTTCTTTTCCTGAGACGAACAACGCCTGTGGTAAGAATTGTTAGAAATTTGTTGTCTTTAACTTTTTGAAAAATATCATAATACAAAAATAAAATTAAACAATGTTACCGGCCTCTGGGGAGGTCGTGCACGAAGCACTGCCCTAAGAGTTTATTTGGGATCTGTGTGCAGACGTACCCAAAGCTCCTAGTGGTAAAATCCCCGCACTACCGGTATCTCGTTGCCGCACACGACTTGGAGAGAACGACCAGGACTTAGCTCTGCCCAGAGCTTGGAGATGAAGACGAAGAACCGAACAGAACGTTGACAGAGGTTTCGTAAGATTTTTTTTTCTGATATGATTTACAAAGAACACAGAAGTATATATAAGCTGGTAGGAAAACGGTCTGAATTAATTTTTGATTAATTCAGCCGTTACACAATGGAATTAAATGGGTGAACCTGGACACTTAAAAAAAAACGTTTCAAATAATCCGTAACTGACGAAATTGATTTCCAACGTTCAGAAATTAAATAAACAAAAATGAAGAGGAGCAAAAAGAATTTTAGGGTCCCAGCCCGAACCCGAAGAGGAAATCGGATCGGCATTCGGCGCCCGCAGATGTGGGATAGTACCCGCACCCGTTACGCGCGCAGAACCGAACCGAGCCGAGCCGGGCCGGGCGGCGGCGGCGGCGCGCGCGTGTGGCCCAAGGGATTCCCCACACAACAACTTAATAGAGCAAAGGAAAGAAACTAATATATGTACATAGGAAGGCTTTGCCCCATCCGATGTGGGACTAAAGAAAGGGAGAGGAATTGAACTTTTGCAAGAATAACAAAACCAACAATCCCCCCCCCCCAAAGGTCAAGTTCCGAAACAGAGATAAGAGTGAAGAAAATAGAGAGAGAGAGCATCTGGGCAGTAAAATACTATGCATAGATGAGATGGACTACAGCCTTGAATCTCACGTAGTGACTATTGCCTTATTCTGAAAAAGTGCTTGATGGACTATACCTTGAATCAGACTTCTTGAACCAGATTTAGAAGAATAGCACACATAGTACGCTAGAGGTCCTTGGTCTATCGGGTGGCGCTTTTAAATGGCCATGCGCACTATCCACATTCATGAGAGTTGTCTGGGATCGTCCTGTCCCATAGTCGCGGCCTTCACGACCTCTCATATAGGTAAGTCCTTAATGGTTGGTGATATGAATCAACCCAGCATTACAGCTTGGACCTATTAAGAGTTTAAACTCATCCTAACCATATCACACAGGAACACTGTCACCATAGGGATGGGGAGTCATTGTACACATGTACAGCCGCTTGGGCTTTATTTTAATGAGACTTTAATCTCGAGTTAGTGTTCCATAAAGTCACCTAAGTTCAGCTTGTTTCTACCCATTGAACCGGCTTCTTGGGATCTCCAGTCAGACTCGGTTGGGTTGCCACTGCTGGTGACTAACTTATGGGCTTAACCCCATCCCCCTCGATGATTCTAGGATCAAAGTCCTAGACAGACCCTTCGTCAAGTGATCTGCAAGGTTATTTTCTGACTTTATATAGTCAAGAACCACATATTTGCCTAGTAGGCTTTTTATTGACTTGAAGCGCAGCTGCAGGTGCCTGTTCATCTTAGCATTCACAGAATCATGCTTTAGTAGTTCAATAACAGATTTATTATCACAATTTATAGAAATTGCAGGAACAGGACTAAGAGAAACATGTATATGCATAATAAGATTTTTAAGCCATTCAGCTTCTGTGCAAGTTGTATCTAAAGCTATCATTTCGGAGTCCATTGTACTCCTAGCTATGATAGTTTGCTTGCAAGAGCCCCAGGAGATTGCAGCTCCTCCTAGAGTAAAAACATATCCAGTAGTAGATTTTATATCATGTGAGTCGGTTACCCAGTTTGCATCTGAATAACCTTTTATGATATCAGGGTGCCTAGTAAAATGAAGTTTGTAATCCAGGGTGCCCTTGAGATATCTAAATATCCTATCCAAGGCAGTCCAATGTGACTGATTTAGGTTACTAGTATATCTGCTCAGTCTCCCAATAGCAAATGCAATATCAGGTCTTGTCCTGTTTGTTATATACATAAGGGAGCCTATCATCTGTGAATATTTATGTTGTTCCAAAGGTGATCCTCCATTCTTTTTCAGTACAATACTGCTGTCATAAGGAGTAAGGACAGGTTTCTTATCAAATAACTCAAATCTTTTTAGCATTTTTTCAATTGAATGTGCTAAAGATAGAGTATAACCCTCTTTGCCTTTGGTCACTTGCATTCCTAAAATTAGGTTGGCTTCTCCTAGGTCTTTCATATCAAACTGGCTAGATAAATAGTTCTTAGTAATATTTATCAATTCCAGTGTTGAACCTAGGATAAGGATATCATCTACATACAAGCATAAAATGACACAACTTTTACATGTACCTTTAGAGTATATACATTTGTCATACTCATTTGACAAGAAACCATATTCACAAATTACTTTGTCAAATTTGTTGTGCCATTGTTTGGGAGCTTGTTTCAAGCCATAGAGGAATTTTACTAGTCTGCAAACTTTCTTTTCTTGACCTTTAGCAATGAAACCTTCAGGTTGGTCCATATAAAGTTCTTCCTCTAGATCTCCATTCAAGAATGCTGTCTTTACATCCATTTGATGGATTAGCATATCATGAATGGATGCTAAGGCCAAGAGAGTTCTAATGGAGGTGATCCTAGCTACAGGAGAGTAGGTATCAAAATAATCTAACCCTTTCTTCTGGGTAAAACCTTTGGCAACTAGTCTGGCTTTGTATTTCTCTATAGTACCATCGGCTCTGAGTTTCTTCTTGAAAATCCACTTACAACCTATTGGTTTATTCCCTAGAGGTAGATCTGTTAGAAACCAAGTGTTATTCTCCATGATGGAGTTGTATTCACTGTAAATGGCTTCTTTCCAGAAGGGAGCATCAGGAGACGACATTGCTTCTTCATAAGTTGAGGGATCACCCTCTATCAAAAATGTGAAGAATCCTTCTCCTAAATTTTTCTCAATCCTATTCCTTTTACTCCGTCTTGGTTCTAAGTCTTGTTCAGATTGAGAGCTAGGTATATGGACTTGAGAACTAGTAGAGGGTATGGAGGAAGAGATTGAACTTCTATCCTTAAAAGGAAATATATTTTCAAAGTAAACTGCATCTCTTGCTTCTATAATGGTATTGTTAGAGATTTCATTTACTTCTGAGTGAGTCACTAGAAATCTATTGGCATAACTATCTAAGGCATATCCTATGAAAACAGCGTCTACAGTCTTGGGACCAATCTTTCTCTTTTTAGGTTCGGGAATTCCGACTTTAGCAAGACATCCCCAAACTCTAAGGTAATTAATCCTAGGTGCTCTACCTTTCCACAGCTCATAGGGAGTCTTATCTTTTGTCTTACTAGGAATCCTATTAAGAATGTAACAGGCAGTTAAAAGAGCTTCTTCCCACAAGTTATCAGGAGCACCAGAGCTGAGAAGCATGGCATTCACCATATCTAACAGAGTGCGGTTCTTGCGTTCAGCCATTCCGTTAGATTGAGGTGAATATGGAGCAGTTACCTCATGAATTATTCCATGTTCTTCACAGAAGTTAGTCATTTCGTTTAAGGTATATTCTCCACCACGATCAAATCTAAGGATCTTAATCTTTCTTTCTAATTGATTCTCAGCTTCAGATTTGAAAACCTTAAACCTATCTAGAACTTCATCTTTGGTTTTGAGAAGGTAGATGTAACAATACTTTGAATAATCATCTATAAATGTAACAAAGTATTTTCTACCGCCTCTGGTCAAAATCCTATTTGAGTCACATACATCACTATGGATAAGTTCTAGAAGGTCAGAATTTCTTTCCACAGATTTGAAAGGTAATCTAGTGTGTTTGGCTTGAACACAAATCTCACATTTGTGTTTGTCATCTATTGGAGTCTTGGGAATAAGGTCTAAAGTCATCATCCTTTTAATGGAACCTAGGTTCACATGACCTAGTCTGCCATGCCAAACATTTGAAGATTCTATATTTGAGACAATGAGAGAACAATCAGACATTTTATTCATTGTACTTAAAATGAAAAGACCGTCTTTTACAAAGCCTTTTCCTATAAAAGAGTCATGCTTAGAAAAAACTACTTTATTTGCCTCCATTACAATTTTGTATCCTGAGGCTACAAGAAGGGATCCACTAACTAGGTTTCTCCTGACTGACGGCACATGAAGAACATCATGAAGAGTTAGGATTTTTCCTGATGTCATCTTCAGGTTAACTTTTCCTCTTCCAATAATTTGTGCCGTTGAGCCATCTCCTAGGGTCACACCTCCTCCACTTGATTCCTGATAGTTTGAAAAACAGGAGCGATCAAACGAAACGTGAACATTAGCTCCAGAATCCAACCACCAATCATCAGAATGGTAAGAGAGGTTAATAAGGGGTTGAAAGCTTACAGACCTGAAGGAACTCGAAGAACCTTTGTGAAGCATGTTCGCTTCTGGTCTAACTGAGCCCTTTCCTTTGTAGGAGGTCTGGACAGCTTCCTTCTTCCTATGGTAGCAGTTGATGGCCATATGGTTTGTTTTACCACACACAAAACAAAACCTCTTCTGATCCTGAGTCTGACTGAAGTTTCTAGGTTTTTGGTTTTGGTGATGATGGTTTTGGTGGTTAGGCTGAAAGTTTTTCTTCTTCTTGAAGAAATTCTTTTTGGGTTTATAAGGAAAATTAGACTTGGGTTTTCCTTGGCCTTCTACAAGGTTTACCTTAACTTTAGATTCAGTCTTAGGCTTAGACCTCAATCTAATTTGTTCTTCGGTTCTAATTTTCTTTAGGACTTGATTGTAGGTAAGGTCTCCTTGTGTATGGATAAGATCCTTAGCCATATCAGACCAAGAGGGAGGTAGCTTGTCTATTAGACATGCTATTTTATGTTCATTGGAGAAAGATGTCCCTTTGGCTTGTATATGTCTAAGGTATTCTTGGAATTCATGGAGCTGGTCATTCATTGGTTTGTTATCTACCATGAAATACCTATTAAAGGTTGAAGAATTAAACCTTTCTATTCCGGCATCATCACAGCCGTATTCATCTTCCAAGGCTTTCCAGAGTTCTTTAGCGCTCTTGTATTCAAAAAATATATCATACAAGGATTCAGATAATGCGCTTAGAATTCTATGAAAACAGTGGAAGTCTATCTCTTTAGGTGTTTTTGGTTTTGAAGAGGTGGACACTCCTATGTCAGATTCAGTATCATCAGAATCATTTGTGATGGGTGTGGACCCATCAATGGCAGAAATAAGTCCTAAAGTAGTGAGCCAAAATTTCATTTGGCTCTGCCATCTCTTGAAATATGAACCATCAAACTTAGCAGGTTTAGCAGTAGCGGATTCCTCCTTACCAGTCATGATTGCAGTCTGAAAAATATAAATTTATTTAATCACAATGTCTAAGATAATAGTTTAGGTGGTCTTTGCTAATCAATCTTAAAATCTTTAGTTTTTCAAGTGTTGATCAACTCAGGTTAGCTGTAGGGGCCGGTTCCCAGCTAGCGATGGTCCGAAGACTCTTAAGTACCGTGTCGCTTAGGGTTGTTTACACCCGGTTGACAGAAGGACCCTTTCGGCTTGTGCCCGAGTTTGTCTCTACTTTGAAACTTTAGATTTGAAGATTTTATTTGCAATTTTCTTTTACTAAACTATTTTCTTTTTGTCCTCGATTGTTTTCAAAAATTACTAAGTGATTAAAATGAAGCAAATTGTATGTGACAATTGAAAGAATCTTAACTATCAACTTGAATATTTTCTACAGTAAAAAAAAAACAACTTGATTAAGGCAGAGTAAGTTACAATTGCTTAAAAACAGTAGGTACTTGAAACAGTAGGTAATTGAAACAGTAGGTAAGTTACAACTTGTAAGAGTTTATTTGGGATCTGTGTGCAGACGTACCCAAAGCTCCTAGTGGTAAAATCTCCGCACTACCGGTATCTCGTTGCCGCACACGACTTGGAGAGAACGACCAGGACTTAGCTCTGCCCAGAGCTTGGAGATGAAGACGAAGAACCGAACAGAACGTTGACAGAGGTTTCGTAAGATTTTTTTTTCTGATATGATTTACAAAGAACACAGAAGTATATATAAGCTGATAGGAAAACGGTCTGAATTAATTTTTGATTAATTCAGCCGTTACACAATGGAATTAAATGGGTGAACCTGGACACTTAAAAAAAAACGTTTCAAACAATCCGTAACTGACGAAATTGATTTCCAACGTTCAGAAATTAAATAAACAAAAATGAAGAGGAGCAAAAAGAATTTTAGGGTCCCAGCCCGAACCCGAAGAGGAAATCGGATCGGCATTCGGCGCCCGCAGATGTGGGCGCGTACCCGCATCCGTTACGCCCGCCGAACCGAACCGAGCCGGGCCGGGCGGCGGCGGCGGCGCGCGCGTGTGGCCCAAGGGGTTCCCCACACAACAACTTAATAGAGCAAAGGAAAGAAACTAATATATGTACATAGGAAGACTTTGCCCCATCCGATGTGGGACTAAAGAAAGGGAGAGGAATTGAACTTTTGCAAGAATAACAAAACCAACAAGAATTCCTCCTCCTTGAACACTTTCCCTCTCCTTCTAATTCGTTTGCTCCAGTGTTCTGATCGTCACTCTCGAGTCGATTGATCAATTTAATTCGAGTTTGTTTTTTACTTCAAAATTCCCAGCCTTGATTTAGTTTCTATTTTGATCGAATGATTTCAAGTTCGATGATTGATCTCTGGACGACAAAGATCATCAATAAGTTTTTGTTGCACTGATGTTGATTTCGAAGCCATACTTGTCGCAGGGAATGGTGACAGTGAGTTGTTCGTGTTCAATCGGATACGGCAACGGAGATCGTTCTTAAAATTGAGAGTATCAACGATTTGATCAATCGTGAGTCCCTTGACTTGTTGTGTATGCACTGAGTTTTGAACACAGGTTCATGGTTCTGCGAACTCAAACGAGGAGTTTGAAATCTCTAATTAGTAAGTTCTTGTATTTTGAATATTTTCTTTGGTGATTACTGGAGTATTTCTTTCTTTTTTTGATCCTTGGAACTCTCCTTTGAATCTTTAAAACCAATTTGATCATTCAAAATTTAAGAAGGAACTCTGAAACTTTTCCTATTTGATATGCATACTGTCACGACCCTCACCCTGATGATCGGGCACGAGTACGTGGGTACGTCCAGCCTACGCCGCAACATCGATAGTAGAACGCTGTCTAAGTCAACAACACTATACTAGCATTTAGGGTGTAACGATGGAGAAAAGAGTTATAATGTATTAATACATGCTTCTAGGTCCATAACTAGCATTTATGGTGATTACTAGGTCACTAACTAACTAACACTTACTTACTTTAGCTATACTAGGCCATTTCCTAGGTCACTAGGTTCATACTAGCAAATACCTTAAATGTATATATATATAACTTACATTAACTATTTACTATACTAACTATCATTATAACTTGCTAATTGACTAACTGCTATATAACTGATAACTACTACTAGTATCTTAATTAACCATATACTGATAGCTAACCTTTCTAAACTAATTAATACCAAAATACTAATACTATCCAAAAACGAACTATTATTCCTACTAGCAATTCTTTTAACTCTCTCCTCTAATATTCTCAACTTAGATACCCAACTGACATTACCTAACTGAACACTCAATGCACACATATCTTGGTGTAACCCCCAGACTGCTATCTGCTATTTGATGCTAATATATACTTACTAATATACATTATGCAGCTAACCACTAATACTAACTAGTCATACAATATACACTAGTAGGCTTAATGTCTGATACCATGGCTAACTGCTCAAACTCCCAAGTTATATTGATACCCAGACCTCAGTTCTACTAATCACTGGACCTATGTCACTCTCTAATACCTGGCCTATGCTAGCACTCTATCACTGCAAGTACCTGATACTCCTATCAGCAATTGTTGCTGTTACGGCCATACTGACTTCAGGTATCAAGTTCTCTCCCTTCACTTGATGCAACACATCTTCACAAAGCCTAATGTCACTGCAATTTCAGATACTGAATAGGCTCGAGTGTAGCACTGCTACCACTCCTACTCCATTTCTCTGCAGCAACTACACCTATCTTGAGCTCAGTTAGTTAATCCGTTTACCACACTTATTCCAAGATGTCAATAAGCGCACAACCACACACCATACAATACCGGAACACATACATACAAGTATCAACATTGATACACATATCACTTTAGTCCCACTAGAACACCTCAATCCATACTAATACACATTGCTTGCAGGGAGTATTACAGATACCTGCCTGTGCACAAGTAAATCTCTCAACTGCTGCTGCTCTCCCAAAAGCATGCACCCTAGTGAGTACACCCTCCACTGCTGGATTATTTGACACACAATTCCCCTCCCTCAAACATTAACTCAAACACACCTACAACCACAACAACCTCTATACATTTCCCCCCGCAAACATGTATCACAACCACATTCAACATGTATCCAACACTCCATCTCACAGACACCAAGTGTGCACACACACAGTGACACACGACTGAACCCAAGATGTACATGTGAAAGCACACATGCACAGACACCCTATCTCTCATACAACCCACTTGAACCCTGCTCTTCCAACTGACACACATGCCAAGCAACTTAGTGCACAGCACAAAATGTTCACTGTGAGCAACATATGCCCAGGAAACACAAATGAACACCACCAATTACCTATAAACACTCACCCATAGCTATGCATACATACATATATCCATATATATCACTATATATTTATATAAACACTAATCTATATGAATATACAACCAATATAAAATGCCAAAGCTGAATTTAGAGCCATGAGTGACCACTTGGTCATTTTGTCAAACACTTGGCGTGCGTATCGCGTACGCTGGGATATACCCATGGTACGCACCCCAAATATATCACTACTAGAATAAGCGGGATATGCGACGTTTTTTAGCGACTCCAGGTAAAAACGTCGCTAATTTAGCGACTCCATGTAAAAACGTCGCTAGACGTCGCTAATTGGCGACATTTAGCGACGTTTAGCGACTTTTATTCAGTTTTTAAAATATTAGTCGCTATAAGTTCAATTTTGGTCACTAAACGTCGCTAATATGTTTTATTTAGCGGCTTTTAGCGACATTTTTTGTGACGTATATATTTTGGACATTTAGCGACGTCATTAGCGACGTTTAAGACGTCATTAAATTAGCGACGTCATTATTGGCGTCGCTAAAACGTCGTTAAAACGTCGCTAAATTCTAAATTAGCGACGTCATTATTGGCGTCGCTAAAACGTCGCTAAATTTTTTACTTAGGGCTGATTCCCCCCATTTCCTTCGATCTCTCCTGCTCCCTCTCCCAAATTTCAAAGGCTCCCCTCCTCCTTCCTCCCTCCGGCTCCTCCCTCCTCCCTCCGGCGACCCCCGTCGGCCGCGTCCTCCCCCTGTGTTCTAAATGACAATTAGGCCCTAACTAACCTACTCACAAGCACTATGGATGTCACTTTCAGATTTCTCCCAAAAATGGCACAAAACACAAAGGAAAAATCTCTAAATGGGACAAGGGAAGCCAAAGCTTCTCCCTATGGGTAGCCCTAATGCAAGGGGGGGGTCCCTAAATGGGATATTTACTCTAATTAATGCATTATAAAGAGATAAATTCTAGATTTACCTATTGGGAGATGGATGCCCAATGCTATGGCTCCAACACCCAAAAGCTTCCAAGAACACAAGCTCCAAGTGCTCCTCTTCTCCAACCCTTGCTTCTAATGTCTTCTAGTCTTCTTGGGGAAGAGAATGAGAGGGGTTGGGGTCAATTTGGTGAAGATTTGGTGGTCGGAGGAATGGTGGAAGGGAAGCTTCCAAATTAGGGTTTCTCTTTGAAATGGTGGGAGAAAGAAGTTATTACTTTATAGGGGAGGGGGCTTCCATTTAGTCATTAGGGTTAGGGTTTAATGCTAATGTAAAGTGTCTAAAAAATCCTCTAGTTAGTCATGACAAAAATTAGAGAAGATGCTTCTCTTCCTAAAAGTGTTTAGCCTAACTTTTCTAATTAATTACACTAGTCTAACTAGAGTCTAACTAGAGTATAACCAAATGGTTTAATTAGATAGTCAAGTCAAGTTGGTTAGGTCCACTAGGGTCACTAACAACTAATCTAACTAATGGCTGACTACTAACCATATATAATAATATAACATATGCAACTATACTAATTATTGGAATAAAAATAATCCAAAAATATAAATGCTAGTTTTGTAAAAATAATTTTTATCACTCAACAATAATTTGAAATACCAATATTCACAATAATAACATGAAATAGAAAAAAAATTTCAAAAATACCCCTCTCCGGAGAAGTGGTAGTGACAAGTCTTCCCCCTTGGAAAAATTTCGTCCTCAAAATTTAAAGCCTCTCTTTGTTCTCTGGGCCATTCATAACCTATTCATCACCATCTTGCTATGGTCAAACCACCAACAATTAGAGTCCAAGAAATCCTAAGAAAAATTTATACAAAACCAATCTATAAAACAACATGCATGGATATGGTCCTACTAGTCATTATATTGCAGTCTCAATAGGGTATAATATATATACTAACTACAATATAGCACAAGCAATCTAGAAGGTACTAATGAATTACAAACAATAGCCGAAAAAGGATGGAAGAAACAGAACAAACCTGCTAACCCGTCACTCGTAGCATCGGCTTCCTCGACCGTCAACGCAACAGCCCTGCCCGACTGGGGTATCTCCCTCTGTTGGTGCGGGGCCTGACGTTGTGCCACAGGTGGACTAGCTCCATCTCTCTGACCTCGTGCTCTACCAAATGGAGGTATGGTGGGACAATCTCTCATCTGGCGATCAGCGTATCCACAGAACAAGCACACATTCAGCCTCTTCCAACACACATCCCAAGTGTGTCCTTTCTTCCTGCAGTAGGCACAAGAAGGCATCCTCTGATCCTGTCCACGAGGTTGTTGCTGCACCTGCTGAACGGGAGCTCTAGTTGGTGCAAGTAACTGCTGGGACTGTGCCTGGAATGCTCTTTGCTGATATTGGGGACGCTTGGCAGGTCCCTCGCTGCCACTAGCTCCACCGAAGATGTCTCGGTCCCTCTTGGGCCTCAAACTCAGGTCTCTCTCGACCTTGCGGGCCTCCCTCAGTACAGCTGCGTACGTCTCATGGCTGGAGGAAATAAAAGCTTTCACTACCCAATTTAGGCCCTCTCTAAAGCGACTCTCCCTGTGCTCCAGATCTCGCACCATGTACTCTGCGTACCTACTCAATTTGCCGAACTCCGCGACATACTCTACTGACATGTTTTCCTGCCGAAGGCTCTCGAACTGGCGCTCCAAGTCAAGTCTCTCTATAGGCGGAAAGAACTTCTTCTTGAACAGATTCTTGAATTCCTCCCAAGTCAACTCTGGATCAATCATCTCTGGCTCATTCCAGAACCACGTGCTAGCAATATCCCACATCTGCAATCCTGCAGCCTTTATATTCAGATAATATGCCAGGCGGATAAGCGCATGATGCGCTCGGTGTGCTCCAACCAATCATCAACATATATGATCCCCTCTGTCCCGTTGAAACTGCGGGGACCCAACTTCGTGAAGTCCTGTATGGTGCTCGGCTTGGGTTGGGTATCCTGTGGTTGCGGAGCTGCTACTCTCTCAACTGCTATAATGGCCACTTGGTGGGCATTCTCAATGTCCTGTCTCATCACGTCGGACTGCCTGTGTTGTGCCTCAGCCTAGGTCCTCTGGTCCTCCATCATCTCTCTGAACAGTGTGACAACTGCGTCGCATCGATTGGCACTGGCAGTGGTGGTGGAAGCTCCTCAGAAACAGCTAGAACCGGATTAACTCTGCGGACAGACGAAGGAGAAGGACCCCCAAAAGCAGCGGAAACTCCCACCTGAACCGGGGAGGCAGCCCTCTGAACCGAAGGAGGTAGAATGGCATCAGCTTCTTTAGTTGCTCGAACAAAGGGTGGAGAAGTCGCCGACCTCTCAAAAAATGCTCCAGAACGCTGTGAACGGGTCTTCGGCGACATCCTGAAGACAGTTTGAAACAAAAGATATTAATAAAGCACAAGATACAATATCATCAAGGAAGGACAATAATATTTTAAAAGCAATATTCGAAATGATAAAGATGGCAAGAATCAATAGGTAGAATTATTTCCTAGTTGTGATTGAGTATTCTCTCTCTCATCCTAATGTCCTATATCCTATATCCTATCGCAGGCTCGCAGTAGTACAACTAAGCCGTTACACTACTACGACATCGTACTAATTGCAAAGCCGACCTGCATGGGCCACCACAAAAATGTGTTACGACCCGCACTCGATGTAGGGGCACGAGTAGTGAGCAACGTCCAGCCTACGCTGCAGCATCGGCGGTAGAACGTTGTCTAGGTCAACTAACTATCAATCTTACACAATAATGTATTACCTGTCATGGATCTCAACTCCAAATGGAGGAATAATATGATAATAACAATCTAAAGCACGATAAGATATCAAAGAAGTCTATTAAACGACAAAGTCGAAACATCAACAGCTTCTACATACAACATCCATATACAATAACAAAGTCTCCAATATATGCACATGCCAAAAATTCTAATAATGAATCTAACACATTGCTATAAGAGTAACTAAGTCCCTCGCTAATTACTCCTGAGTATCAGGACCCATGGTTGCTATTTCCTCCTCGGCTCCATAGTAGGTGGGACACCAGTCCTCTAAACAGTCATCTGAAAAATATATCCAATCAGGATGGAGCGAATACAACCCAATAACAGTTTTAATTAATTGACAAAGTCTATAAACAGTTATAGTAAGTAATACTTGATGAGCAGAAAAAAGAATAAATCAGAGAATGAAACAAAGCAACATCTATCTAAAGAGCAATGAAAGTAAATATGGTGAACCAGAGAGCATGGCAATAATGACTATAAATAAAGAAGAACTAAACTAAACAGATATGATGTGAGTCCAGCAAGTGTAAAGTGAAGTCAGCATGTAACTAAACTAGTGTGTTTTGAAATACCGCTTTCGACATGTAAACGGTTAAGGGCTAATACGGTTCATCGCACACTTGGTGTGCGACTGCTATCATTCCTTATTAGACCATAAGAGGTAATTCTACATTTTGGGAATGTTTACATGTCTACTCGAGTATTTTTCTGCCCCGACTAGTACAAATGAATCCAATTCGCGACACGTAAATCAAATATAAGTCCAGCCAGATAAAAGTAACTTATGCTAGTAAGTGAGTCCTGAAGTGATACCAGTAGCGAGTCATGAAGTAGAGGCCAGACAAGTATAATGTACGTGTCGCTAGAAAGTGAATCCAGATAATACTAATCCGTGTATCCAAGTGTCGGAGAATCAGGTAAAACAATACTATAAACCAGAATCATAAAATTTATCAAATAATGAAAACTATCTGAGAAGTACTCGCCTGTGGTCCTGAGCAAATGATGTGTCTCAGAATCCAAACTGGTGTCACACAGACCTATATAGAAAATATCATGTCAATGGGTGTAACGATGGAGAAAAGAGTTATAATGTATTAATACATGCCTCTAGGTCCATAACTAGCATTTAGGGTGATTACTAGGTCACTAACTAACTAACTAACACTAACTTACTTTAGCTATACTAGGCCATTTCCTAGGTCACCAGGTTCATACTAGCAAATACCTTATATATATATATATATATATATATATATATATATATACATTAACTATTTACTATACTAACTATCATTATAACTTGCTAATTGACTAACTGATATATAACTGATAACTACTTCTAGTATCTTAATTAACCATATACTGATAGCTAACCTTACTAAACTTATTAATACCAAAATACTAATACTATCCAACAACTAACTATTATTCCTACTAACAATTCCTTAACTCTCTCTTCTAATATTCTCAACTTAGATACCCAACTGACATTACCTAACTGAACACTCAATGCACACATATCTTGGTGTAACCCCCAACCTGCTATATGCTATTTGATGCTAATATATACTTACTAATATACATTATTCAGCTAACCACTAATACTAACTAGTCATACAATATACACTAGTAGGCTTAATGTCTGATACTATGGCTAACTGCTCAAACTCCCAAGTTATACTGATACCCAAACCTCAGTTCTACTAATCACTTGACCTATTTCACTCTCTAATACCTGGCCTATGCTAGCATTCTATCACTGCAAGTACCTGATACTCCTATCAGCAATTGTTGCTGTTACGGCCATACCGACTTCAGGTATCAAGTTCTCCCCCTTCACTCGGTACAACACATCTTCATAAAGCCTAATGTCACTGTAATTTCAGATACTGAATAGGCTCGAGTATAGCACTGCTACCACTCCTACTCCATTTCTCTGCAGCAACTACACCTATCTTGAGCTTAGTTAGTTAATCCGTTGACCACACTTATTCCAAGATGTCAATAAGCACACAACCACATACCATACAATATCGGAACACCTACATACAAGTATCAACATTGATACACATATCACTTTAGTCCCACTAGAACACCTCAGTCCATACTTATACACATTTCTTGCAGGGAGTATTACAGATACCTGCCTGTGCACATTTGTGCACAATTGCTCTCCCAAAATATACCTAACCATTTATCCATACCTTGACTATGAATCAATACCTAATCCCAATACCTTAACCATGAACTCATTACCTTAGTACCACTATCTAACATTGATCCCAACTTGTTATCTCATCAGAACCTATATCAAGACCTTAACTCCTCCTAATACCCTACTCCAATACTTAGTAGTACCCAATTGGATACCCTCTCACACTCAAGTTACTTACCTTGACACTAAGATACCCGCACTTGGTACTCAATCACTAACCCAATACTACCCTTGACACTAACTAATAGCTCCTTGATACCCACTTAACTCCCAACACCACATGCTAACTACAACCTCACTGTTACCTGACTACTTACCCAAGTATCTTATGCATCACACAATCTAATACCCCTCTTCACATTCTAATTATACACTAACACATGTACTACGCTTGTGTACACTGATCTGGCATTATATCAATGCACGGACACTCAACTTAGGTTTATCCACTACCTTTTACACATCTCAAGCACCCCAGATACCCACATGTTGCTGTCTTCAACCAGTGTACTTGTTGTTGCTTATCATGTTACTGATACTACCACTGATGTTGTTCCTCCTTGTACTCGAGCACCACTCTTCTACAACAATTTCACAAACACCAGTTCACTCCCCTTCACACACAGACACATACACCTATATGTAATGGTGCACAAGATATCTGCTATACTTGCACACTCACATACTCTAAACTATGCACGTACACACTGATTTCTACCTTGCATTACCCCTGCCCTTGCACTTATCCCTCTGTGCACTGAGCACATTGACACTCACTCACTTACACCCAGGCCTACACTCATCCCCACAACCACCTATACTTTACTCTAGATCCTACACCAATACTTTCCTTCCTATTGTTAAACTCTATGATACTGAACTCCTATCACTGATACGTGTATACACTGATACACGATTATCCTTCCCTCATTTGTTGCTTCCAGCTATTGGCAACTGAAGAATACCCTAGCACTGAATCCCTTGCACACTCTCCCCTACTGCACATACACACATTGTTGATACTCTAGGATACTAATGATACCTCAAAATAATCACTCGCAATCATTTCAATCAGTCAACTCTAAGTGATTCTTGTCATACTCGTGATCCCTGATACTTGCTCTTACCCTTTATAATGCACAGTCTAAATCACACCCATAAGAACCCCTTAATACTCTCTCCCCTTTGCTGCTACTTGCAGTTGCTAACCTCCCTCTCCTACTCACCTACAACCGAGCCCAACACCTGGAAACTCCCTTCACTTTGGTACTGCACTCCCACTCACTAAGCTGGACATCCCACTAGATTACTGCTCCTAGGCAATGCTCAAGTTCTCCCTCGACTCACTGTCAACACCACAGTCCAGTACACCCTCTCCCTCACATCTCCAATATACACACTGTACTGAGACATGCCTGCAGTCCCTCCACCTTCACCTCAGTTGCTTTTCAAGCCACCATGCTCGTGCAGAGTCACTGCAATCCAGACCAAATTCCTCATGTTGTTGTGTAGCTCAAGGACACCCCCAAAACCTATAAATCAGTCCAACTAACCACCAAACATAGGTACCCTCCAGCACTACAACAGCTCTAACACACTTCCATTACCACAAGACACTTTCCCTCACTAACACACACTACCATCACCACAAGACACTCTTTCCCTTACTAACGCACACAAGACTCAAGATCAACCCAAATCTCACCCCCGTATCATGGTGTATCATGATACGGATTCTCCGTATCCAATTGTGGACACGTACACACTTGCAAATCATGCATTGCACTCCAAAATCACATAAGAAACATTTCTACGAACACATAATGATCTAATATCAGATTTTCCCCAAATTAGTCACAAAAGTCAATGTAACTTTATCCATATGACTCCTATGAGCCTAGTTCTTCTTCCCATGGGTATCCTTAAGCCATGAAAGGGTTCCTAATGGTCAAATGCATGAATTAGAGTCTAAATCATAGAGGAAATCAGAATTTTATCTATTTAGAGATAGATTTCCAATGAATTGCTCAAATGGACACAATTAGGACACAAGATCCTAGCCAATTCCTCCTCCTTCAAGTTCTTCTTGCAATTTAAGCTCCAATGCTCCTTAGATGATGAATTTGGTAGGGAATGAGAGTGAATTGGGGTGAATTTAGTAGAGGGATGAATCAATTTGAGGAAGAACACAATTGGGGATCTAAAAGTGGAGTGAAATGAAGTGGAGAGAGAGAAGGAATTTTCTCTTAAATCTGGCTGCCCCCCTTTGTTTCTCCTCCAAGCAAAATGTAATGTCTACAATGTCCCTACTAACTAGTCATGGGATATTTATTAGGGAGGGCTATATTAGGAAGCTTATAAACTAATAAAAATTAATCTATTCTCCTTAATTAACTAAGGGAATGAGTCTAATTGGTCCTAGTCCAATAATGGGCTAATGGAAGCTTATAAACTAATAAAAATTAATCTATTCTCCTTAATTAACTAAGGGAATGAGTCTAATTGGTCCTAGTCCAATAATGGGCTCAATGTGTCATTACTGGTCCTATTGGGTCCACTAGTGTCAAGTCCAAATAAATAGGCTAGTCCACTAACCAAAAATAAATATCACAATATATAAGTATTTAATCATTGTATATAATAAATACAAAAATGACAAAAAATACTCCTACCTAGAAATGTGGTAGTTACACATACCATGTGTTCGCCAGCATATTTCGGGGGAGAAACTCTTAGTTCGAATTTGTTGATATGGTATGTTGGGTGTCATATTTAAGTATAGTATAAGCACATGGGAATATCCTGAGGACATATTTGGGATGCCAGAATATGTCACAGGATATTCCATTATGAGATTATTGTCATAATGGTTGAAATCATTGTATTAATGACTGTAAGGCTATATAATGCCAATGAGACAATCAATAAAATAATCAACTAATTTTAACATGGTATCAGAGCCAAGTTTCCACAAACCCTAGCCGTCACCAAGCTTCCACAAACCCACAGGAGGATTTCCTAGATCTCCTCCACCGAACTCTTCCACGCCCCCCCACCCTTTTTTTTTCCTCCTCTCCTCTTCTCCGCCCTTCGCAGGCCGCCCTTCGCTGTTGTTGTCCCGTCCCGCTACTGCTGCGACTACTACTGCTGCTGCAGCTGCTGCGACTGCTGCTGCTGCGACGGCGGTTGTGACATGCGTGCTGCCGCCTCCTCCGCACCAGCACGAGGCAGCGCCTAATAGGGATGCCTAGATCTGAAAAAAGGGGGGACATGTTCGGATCTAGGAGCGGACGACGAGGACAAGCGTGAGTCGTGGAGCGAACGTGACGTGACTGGATAGACGACGCATCGATGGAGGAGATCATCAAGAAGCTAGATTCTGCAGAGGTGGCGACGTTGATGAAGTTGTTGACGATGTCGGCTGGTGAGAACACGACACGAACGTCGCCGGAGTTGAAGCCTCCCTCCATCGATCTGAAATTAGATGGACCAGCCACCTATCTGAGTTGGTCACGACGGGTGAGAAGAACCCTCGCAGGAAAAAACATGGAGGGGTTCCTGACGGGCGAGACGACAGAGCCGGACGAGGGCTCGACAGGACACGATGAGTGGAAGTCCACTCATATGGTGATCTACATCTGGCTTCTCAACTCCTTAGTCTAGTCTATTGCCGCCACAGTAGACGGTATTGAGATGGTGAAAGATGTGTGGAAGAAGTTGAGAAGGACCTATGATGGTGTGGGGAATAACTTACGGGTCTTCCAGATAAAGGGGGAGATTGATGACACCGTACAGGGAGAGAAGACGGTGCAGGAGTATGCCACGGAGTTGGAGCGTCTGTGGTTGGATTATGATCACTCCTCAGATCGGGCGAGCTGCGGGGACCCTAAGTGTAAGGAGAGACAGGTGTGTCTGCAGGAGAGGACGATGAAGTTCCTCAAAGGGCTGACTGCAGCTTTCGCACAGAGGACGGTCCTACTTCTAGCCCAACCAAAGATCCCTAGCCTTGAGGAGGCTATCTCAGCCATGATCCAGGAGGAGACACGCATGAGGCTGCAAGCCAGGACAGGTGGTCCCCCCGAAGCAAAGTCAGCACTAGCGATCACCAGCTCAGGTAACACAGGATCTAAGGGAGAGCCCTGGCAGCATAACCGGCAGTGCTACAACTGTGGGAAGATGGGTCATCATCGGTATGCTTGTACCAAACCACCTAGGGAGGGAGATTCAGGTGGTGGACGAGGACCGTTCGGCGGACGAGGATACAATGGAGGACGTGGTCGTGGTCGAGGGGATAGACGAGGCGGCCGAGGAGGTTATCGGGCAAACCTCCTGATATCAGAAGGGAACGGAGAAGCTGATGACACCTTTACTGTGGAGGACCAGGCACTGTGAGACATGAGGAGTAGAACAGAGGAGGCGTCCACCTCATTCTTTGTTAGGGACAACGCTGTCATGTATGCCCATCCATCAGAAGGTACTGACGAATCACTTGCCCTTGCGTCTATCTCTTCCCTTAAATCATCAGACTGGATTATCGACTCGGGAGCATGTCGGCATGTGACGGAGAATGCTAGTGAGTTTTCTTCCTACACTCACCTATCATCAGCAGACAGCATTCAGACAGCTGATGGCACTTTTCAGCCAGTGGTCGGTAAGGGTACTGTTAATTGTACAGGTTCAGTAAGATTATCCAATGTTTTACATGCTCCATCCTTTCCAGTCAGTCTCTTGTCCATTAGTTCTATAATCCTCCAACTTAAATGCATTGTTTATTTTGATATTCCTAAGGTGACCTTCCAGGAGAAAGGGACGGGACGAAGACTTGGGACTGGCACTTGGCATGAGGGACTGTGGTACCTAGATCGAGAAGGACTGGACTCAGCATTGGTATCTATGGCAGAAAAGGCTGGCATGGAAGGACTGCAACAGAGGACTGAGGATACCTTGATACTCCATCATCGGAGGATGGGACATTCTTTCTTTGATACTCTAAGTAAGTTGTATCCAGAGATTTATGCAAAAACAAATAAAGAGAAATTAGTATGTGATGCGTGCGAGTTAGGAAAACTTACTAGGAGCTCATATGTTGGCACGGGTCATAGGAGCACTTTTGCTTTTGAGGTAGTACATTCTGATGTCTGGGGTCCATGTGCTACTAACACTATGAATGGTTATAAGTACTTTGTTTCTTTCATTGAGTGTGCCTCTCGTGTTACCTGGTTATATTTGATGAAAAATAAGAGTGATGTACCTGCTTGTTTTCGGGATTTCCATAAGCATGTCCAGACTCAGTACAAAGCAGTTGTGAAGGTACTGAGGTCTGACAATGGAACAGAGTATACCAACAGGACGCTTGCAGAATACTTGTCAGCACACGGAATACAGCATCAGACCACCTGTGCATACACACCAGCACAAAATGGAGTTGCAGAAAGGAAAACAGACACCTTCTGGAGGTCGCAAGAAGTATGATGATCGACATGAATGTCCCACAGAGTCTGTGGGGACATGCAGTGTTGACAGCAGCTCAACTCATCAACATGATGCCCTCGAAGGTCCTCGGATGGAAGTCCCCATGTGAGGTATTGCAAGGCAATAATAGTGGGATACTCCCACTGAAGGTGTTTGGGTGTGTGTGTTTTGTGAAGGACAATAGGCCATCAGTTGGGAAACTTGACCCTAGAGCGGTCAAATGCATCTTCGTAGGCTACTCGGCGACCCAAAAGGGGTATGTGTGCTGGAGTCCAGTAGAGAAGAAGAAGTTTGTCAGTATGGATGTCCACTTTCGGGAGCATGAGCCTTACTACCGCCAGGACGGAACTTCACACAACACGCCTAATACTGCCAGTATTAGTCGAGAGGGAGAGATGGAGAACTTTGTGGTAACCGATTTAGAAGTTTGGCATGGAGGCACGGAGAAGAGATGTAAACCCCCTGATTTTTCAAAATTTTAAAATCTGGATTTTTCACAATTTTCTGGATTTTTCTGGGATTTTTCTGTAATTTAAAAACAGGGTTTTAATTATTCAATGATTTTTAATTGATATTAAATAATATTAAAATATTATGAAAATAATATTTTTGGATGTAAAATGGAAAACTGGACTTAGGGCAATTTTTCTGGAATTTATCGGACCCCGGACCTATTTTTAAAACACTAAAAATCTATTTATTTATTTAATTAATTAATTAATTAATTACTGTTTTAAATATTACTGTTATTATTATTTTTTATTTTTATTAACCGAGTCCGGCCCGGCCCACTAGGCCCAAACCGGGCCCAGCCCATCCCCGGCCCAGACCCCGCCTTAGCGGGTCGGGTCGGATCCGCCCACCCGAACCCGACCCGACCCGGCGCCCAGACCCGCACGACCCTCTCCCTGAGCCCGCGTTTCTCGCCGCCTCCGTCGCCTGCGCCGCCCGCCGCGCCCGGCCACCTCGCCCACGACCTCCGCCCGCTGCGCCTGACCCCACCGGCCCCTCCGCCTTGCCCGGCGCCAGCCCTCCCTAGCTCCTCTCTATAAAACCCCGCCCCAGCCTTACCCCTCCGCCGACCCCAGCCGCTCGCCGCCGCCGTCGACCACCACGCCGTGCACCGTCGCGCCCAGCCAGCCCCGCTCCTCCCCCCCGGCGCCCCGCTCCGCCGTCCCCAGGCCACCACAGCAACAGCAGCAGCAGCTCGGGCAGCCAGAGCCGCCTCCGGCCGCCGTGCTCACCGCCGCCGCCTCCGCTCGAGCGCCGCGCCGCCTCGCCGTAGAGCCCCGGCCCCCCTCCGCCGCAGCCCGGCCGCCCAGCGCCGTCCTCCGGCGAGATCTCCGGCCAGATCCCCAAAACCCTAACCCTAGTTTTCAATTTGGTGTCCGACACGTGTCGGACACGGTTTGACCCTGATTTTTGGGTCCCCTTCAGGTGCGTGTAACTTTTTACTCGTAGCTCCGTTTTTGATTCTGTAAATTGTGTTGCGAAGCCTGTATGACCCTCTCGATGTCTGGACAAACTGTTCGGGGCATCGCGTCCTGTGGTGATCGCACACCGCGATCCAAAAACAGGAAAAAACCAGACCCTGTTTCACCCCGGAACTGAGTACGCCCCGCCAAACGGGACGACTTGGTCGCGCGCGGTCTTCACAGATACGTGCGCCTCGTCGATACGGACGTGTGGGATTTCGCAGAAGCTGATTCGGGTGTGCGTGCACACCGGAATCAACGCGTATCCGCGGACATCGTCCCGTATCCGACTTTTCTGCAATTCACCCTAACTTCGTGCACACACGTCTGATCGAGACGAAACTTGCGCCATCGGACTCGTAGCAATACGCTGGTCCTGTGGGTCAAGTTTGGTTCGATTCTGAGAACGTTGACGAAATCGCGTGTCGTGGGCCCCACAGGCCCCGCTTAACGGGCGATTTTGTGAACGGCTCATCGGAATTCAATTCTGAAAGTTCCGTTGGGTTCGTATCAGCGTTTCTGACCGGTTGACACTGAGTTTGGTGAATTTGGAGACCTTTGACCCTGACGCGTTTTTCGGTGCAAAGCGGGCCCACATCTGGACCCCGTTTTGACCCGAAACTGCCGTTTCTGCCCTTGTCTCCAAATTGGACTCAAGGACAGGCGTTTCTAGCTGATTGATATTTTCTGGATCTGATGGTGATGTTTGTTTCAGCAACCGGAGTACCGCCTGCAATTCCCGCCGAAGTCAGAACTGCAAACATAGCCGGAACCACAGGCAAGTGTACCTTGCCAAACTCTGCAGCTTGCTACTATTTTCCTTGACTTGTTTATACATCAGTGGGCAAGTAAAGCTTGCCAAATTTCAGTAATCCTTGTTATAGAACTTGCCTGAATTTAAATGCATATAAACCTGTTTAACTGCTTAACCTAGGAAACGAGTGACGTGCTTAGTGTCCGATCATAGTCGGGTGCCAACTCCGTACGCGGAGTTGTGTAACGTTACATAGACATGGATATCGAGACCCGATAATGTTCGTACTTGTCTTATCAAGTACCCCAGAACCCAGGACACTTGACACTATTCATGAGACAGAGTCTTCCTGAGACATTCATGGTGATTCTGTATAGGATACAGGACCGACAGAGATATTTTATAGACAGTATGACTTGTTGCATTAGCTATAATCCCGCTGACATGGACATGAGACGTTATGGTCATGATATGCGTGATTACATGGGGTGGGGAGAGACACAAAGGCTACAGGTTGATTTATATTATGCTGGCGTCGTAGTCTCCCATTGAGCTAGACAACTACATGATATCACTGCTACCGGCTCCCCGACACAGAGCTTGTAGTAGTTTCAGCCTGAGTTTCCTGTACTGCTCTCATACTGCATATCACTTAGCTGGTTATATAGTTCACCCTATTGCTTATTTATTTCTGCACTGCTTATATTTTGGCTTGTATTATCTGTACCTTGCTATGTCCCCTGAGGACCTGGAATGGACTATGTCCCCAGGTATAGCCGAAGAGAACCATCCAGAGATACGCCGTACAGGAGCACTTCCAGGAGCTGTACCAGGATCTGAGGACGAGATCGTACCAGAGGACTTCTCATGAGCAGTGGCTGTATGTAGTCAGTTATTTCTATTTTCAGTTGTTTATTTCCTGTCTATTTGCATTGTTGTACCAGACATATTCTCGGATTGTTTCCCGAGATATTTATGTGAGATCTGATAGTTATTCTATTGCATTATTTCTGGCATTTAATCTGTGATTATCTGTTGTGGATGAGATTAGAGTAGATTAGTCTGTGACCTGTAACAATTGCTCTATTTCCTGTTAGACTACAGCTTAAGCATGCCCCGATGGATCCATTAAGTTGGGTTGTCCATCGGTGCGTGCTGCTGGCCATTGCCACGCATCTCCAGTCCCTCGATATCTTGGGACTGGGGCGTGACATGGTTTTTGTGGTGGCCCATGCAGGTCTACGACTAAATTGATCGGTTTCAACTCAGGGACCGAACAGGCCTGCAATAAAGATAGGATAAGTTTTAGGATCTCATCCACTTGCTTGAAACGTTCTTGGTATCCATATCGACTTCGAATTTAATTCCTTGACTTGCATCCTGCCTTGATTCCTGTGCGCCTCTTATTGTTTATTTTGGTTGCAGGGTTATGGATTCACGAGGAAACGACGAGACTCCCATAACGTCACCACGAGATGCTGAGGTAACCAACGAAGATGAAGTAACACCAGTAGATGAAGGACAATCAGCTCGACAACATGCCTCGAGAATCCAGCAAGATGACATTCCACCAACGACGCCAGTTACTCCATCAATGCCCGTAATTCCACCAGGACAGGCCATGGACGGAAATCAGCTGTTTCAAATGGTCTATGCAATAATGCAAGCTCAACAAGAGGCGTTGAGTCGCAGCCTAATAACTGCACTGGAGCAGGCCAACCTACCAGCTCGACGGCCAACAACAGGCTCTATCACCGACTTTCGACAGCTGAAGCCCCGTACATTCTCAGGCAAGGAAGAGCCCACTGAAGTTCATGAGTGGCTCACCAACACTCAACATCAATTAGAAGCAGTTGAACTCCCAAAGGAACGTTGGATGACTGCCGTCAGAATGCAGTTGACGGACAATGCACATCACTGGTGGCTATCTGAGGAAGCGCGGCTCGGACCAGACCGAGTCACTTGGGAAGAGTTCTCTAGACTCTTTCAGGAGATGTACATTCCAGCTATCGCTCGATCAGAACTTCGGGACAAGTTCAATCACCTTACTCAGGATACTAAGACGGTGGAAGAGTACAACGCTGAGTTCATTCGTTTAAGTCGCTTCGCTCCAACATTGATCCCGACAGAAGAAGAGAAGGCTGAGAAATTCTTCGACGGACTAAATATTGAGCTACAGAAACTAATTGGATCCGTTGCACCTACTTCGTACTCGGACGTCCTTGCTGCAGCACGACGCATTGAGCGCGTCATCAGGAGAGAAACAAGTCTGAAGCGGCCATCCACGTCAGCACCAGCCGGAGCACTACAAGAAGAAGTTGCAAAAAGACCTCACGTACACCAGCCACCAGAAGCATCTCCACAGGCAATACCTGTTTGTCCATATTGTCACAGGCGAGGTCATATAGAGAATAAGTGCAGACGGAAAATGAAATTGTGTTTGGCTTGCGGATCCAGTCAGCATTTACTGAGGGAATGCCGTGAGCGTCGAGACAGAGCACCAAAGGGTAACCAGCAAGCGTTACCAGTACCGCGGTCAGCCTCTCCAGCATTGGAAGTACCGCAAACGAAAGTTCAAGGAGTCCTACCACCAGCTTCAGCAGGGTATCAGCCGAGGCCACCCTTGATACCCAGGAACTACTCTTCCAGCAGGCTCAACAGCAGAAGAATCGACTGCAAGGACGAAGACAAGCCTACGCGATGACTGTGGAGGACGCTGATGCGCGTAAGTGATTCATAGTTATCCGTTTCTAGTCTTGTTGTAGCTCGTGCCTCTTGGTTCGTGACCTCAGCCCCAACCTAGTAATTTGCAACTTGTTAATAACAACCTGGTTTTGATAAAAGTTATAGTTTTAACTAGATTTTCCTGGAAAGTGTAAACTTTCAATTTTTAGGGAAACGGTACTTCCCTAAGTATCTTGCGATGTATTTTCAAACGATGTTGCGACCGCGTCATCTCTGTTGACCGGTTATTCTTTGATTGCGAGGACGCAATCCTCTTAAGGGGGGTAGATTGTAAACCCCCTGATTTTTCAAAATTTTAAAATCTGGATTTTTCACAATTTTCTGGAATTTTCTGGGATTTTTCTGTAATTTAAAAACAGGGTTTTAATTATTCAATAATTTTTAATTGATATTAAATAATATTAAAATATTATGAAAATAATATTTTTGGATGTAAAATGGAAAACTGGACTTAGGGCAATTTTTCTGGAATTTATCGGACCCCGGACCTATTTTTAAAACACCAAAAATCTATTTATTTAATTAATTAATTACTGTTTTAAATATTACTGTTATTATTATTTTTTATTTTTATTAACCGAGCCCGGCCCGGCCCACTAGGCCCAAACCGGGCCCAGCCCATCCCCGGCCCAGACCCCGCCTTAGCGGGCCGGGTCGGATCCGCCCACCCGAACCCGACCCGATCCGGCGCCCAGACCCGCACGACCCTTTCCCTGAGCCCGCGTTTCTCGCCGCCTCCGCCGCCTGCGCCGCTCGCCGCGCCCGGCCACCTCGCCCACGACCTCCGCCCGCTGCGCCTGACCCCACCGGCCCCTCCGCCTTGCCCGGCGCCACCCCTCCCTAGCTCCTCTCTATAAAACCCCGCCCCAGCCTTACCCCTCCGCCGACCCCAGCCGCTCGCCGCCGCCGTCGACCACCACGCCGTGCACCGCCGCGCCCAGCCAGCCCCGCTCCTCCCCTCCGGCGCCCCGCTCCGCCGTCCCCAGGCCACCACAGCAACAGCAGCAGCAGCTCGGGCAGCCAGAGCCGCCTCCGGCCGCCGTGCTCACCGCCGCCGCTTCCGCTCGAGCGCCGCGCCGCCTCACCGTAGAGCCCCGGCCCCCCTCCGCCGCAGCCCGGCCGCCCAGCGCCGTCCTCTGGCGAGATCTCCGGCCAGATCCCCAAAACCCTAACCCTAGTTTTAAATTTGGTGTCCGACACGTGTCGGACACGGTTTGACCCTGATTTTTGGGTCCCCTTCAGGTGCGTGTAACTTTTTACTCGTAGCTCCGTTTTTGATTCTGTAAATTGCGTTGCGAAGCCTGTATGACCCTCTCGGTGTTTGGACAAACTGTTCGGGGGCATCGCGTCCTGTGGTGATCGCACACCGCGATCCAAAAACAGGAAAAAATCAGACCCTGTTTCACCCCGGAACTGAGTACGCCCCGCCAAACGGGACGACTTGGTCGCGCGCGGTCTTCACAGATACGTGCGCCTCGTCGATACGGACGTGTGGGATTTCGCAGAAGCTGATTCGGGTGTGCGTGCACACCGGAATCAACGCGTATCCGCGGACATCGTCCCGTATCCGACTTTTCTGCAATTCACCCTAACTTCGTGCACACACGTCTGATCGAGACGAAACTTGCGCCATCGGACTCGTAGCAATACGCTGGTCCTGTGGGTCAAGTTTGGTTCGATTCTGAGAACGTTGACGAAATCGCGTGTCGTGGGCCCCACAGGCCCCGCTCAACGGGCGATTTTGTGAACGGCTCATCGGAATTCAATTCTGAAAGTTCCGTTGGGTTCGTATCAGCGTTTCTGACCGGTTGACACTGAGTTTGGTGAATTTGGAGACCTTTGACCCTGACGCGTTTTTCGGTGCAAAGCGGGCCCACATCTGGACCCCGTTTTGACCCGAAACTGCCGTTTCTGCCCTTGTCTCCAAATTGGACTCAAGGACAGGCGTTTCTAGCTGATTGATATTTTCTGGATCTGATGGTGATGTTTGTTTCAGCAACCGGAGTACCGCCTGCAATTCCCGCCGAAGTCAGAACTGCAAACATAGCCGGAACCACAGGCAAGTGTACCTTGCCAAACTCTGCAGCTTGCTACTATTTTCCTTGACTTGTTTATACATCAGTGGGCAAGTAAAGCTTGCCAAATTTCAGTAATCCTTGTTATAGAACTTGCCTGAATTTAAATGCATATAAACCTGTTTAACTGCTTAACCTAGGAAACGAGTGACGTGCTTAGTGTCCGATCATAGTCGGGTGCCAACTCCGTACGCGGAGTTGTGTAACGTTACATAGACATGGATATCGAGACCCGATAATGTTCGTACTTGTCTTATCAAGTACCCCAGAACCCAGGACACTTGACACTATTCATGAGACAGAGTCTTCCTGAGACATTCATGGTGATTCTGTATAGGATACAGGACCGACAGAGATATTTTATAGACAGTATGACTTGTTGCATTAGCTATAATCCCGCTGACATGGACATGAGACGTTATGGTCATGATATGCGTGATTACATGGGGTGGGGAGAGACACAAAGGCTACAGGTTGATTTATATTATGCTGGCGTCGTAGTCTCCCATTGAGCTAGACAACTACATGATATCACTGCTACCGGCTCCCCGACACAGAGCTTGTAGTAGTTTCAGCCTGAGTTTCCTGTACTGCTCTCATACTGCATATCACTTAGCTGGTTATATAGTTCACCCTATTGCTTATTTATTTCTGCACTGCTTATATTTTGGCTTGTATTATCTGTACCTTGCTATGTCCCCTGAGGACCTGGAATGGACTATGTCCCCAGGTATAGCCGAAGAGAACCATCCAGAGATACGCCGTACAGGAGCACTTCCAGGAGCTGTACCAGGATCTGAGGACGAGATCGTACCAGAGGACTTCTCATGAGCAGTGGCTGTATGTAGTCAGTTATTTCTATTTTCAGTTGTTTATTTCCTGTCTATTTGCATTGTTGTACCAGACATATTCTCGGATTGTTTCCCGAGATATTTATGTGAGATCTGATAGTTATTCTATTGCATTATTTCTGGCATTTAATCTGTGATTATCTGTTGTGGATGAGATTAGAGTAGATTAGTCTGTGACCTGTAACAATTGCTCTATTTCCTGTTAGACTACAGCTTAAGCATGCCCCGATGGATCCATTAAGTTGGGTTGTCCATCGGTGCGTGCTGCTGGCCATTGCCACGCATCTCCAGTCCCTCGATATCTTGGGACTGGAGCGTGACATGGTTTTTGTGGTGGCCCATGCAGGTCTACGACTAAATTGATCGGTTTCAACTCAGGGACCGAACAGGCCTGCAATAAAGATAGGATAAGTTTTAGGATCTCATCCACTTGCTTGAAACGTTCTTGGTATCCATATCGACTTCGAATTTAATTCCTTGACTTGCATCCTGCCTTGATTCCTGTGCGCCTCTTATTGTTTATTTTGGTTGCAGGGTTATGGATTCACGAGGAAACGACGAGACTCCCATAACGTCACCACGAGATGCTGAGGTAACCAACGAAGATGAAGTAACACCAGTAGATGAAGGACAATCAGCTCGACAACATGCCTCGAGAATCCAGCAAGATGACATTCCACCAACGACGCCAGTTACTCCATCAATGCCCGTAATTCCACCAGGACAGGCCATGGACGGAAATCAGCTGTTTCAAATGGTCTATGCAATAATGCAAGCTCAACAAGAGGCGTTGAGTCGCAGCCTAATAACTGCACTGGAGCAGGCCAACCTACCAGCTCGACGGCCAACAACAGGCTCTATCACCGACTTTCGACAGCTGAAGCCCCGTACATTCTCAGGCAAGGAAGAGCCCACTGAAGTTCATGAGTGGCTCACCAACACTCAACATCAATTAGAAGCAGTTGAACTCCCAAAGGAACGTTGGATGACTGCCGTCAGAATGCAGTTGACGGACAATGCACATCACTGGTGGCTATCTGAGGAAGCGCGGCTCGGACCAGACCGAGTCACTTGGGAAGAGTTCTTTAGACTCTTTCAGGAGATGTACATTCCAGCTATCGCTCGATCAGAACTTCGGGACAAGTTCAATCACCTTACTCAGGATACTAAGACGGTGGAAGAGTACAACGCTGAGTTCATTCGTTTAAGTCGCTTCGCTCCAACATTGATCCCGACAGAAGAAGAGAAGGCTGAGAAATTCTTCGACGGACTAAATATTGAGCTACAGAAACTAATTGGATCCGTTGCACCTACTTCGTACTCGGACGTCCTTGCTGTAGCACGACGCATTGAGCGCGTCATCAGGAGAGAAACAAGTCTGAAGCGGCCATCCACGTCAGCACCAGCCGGAGCACTACAAGAAGAAGTTGGAAAAAGACCTCACGTACACCAGCCACCAGAAGCATCTCCACAGGCAATACCTGTTTGTCCATATTGTCACAGGCGAGGTCATATAGAGAATAAGTGCAGACGGAAAATGAAATTGTGTTTGGCTTGCGGATCCAGTCAGCATTTACTGAGGGAATGCCGTGAGCGTCGAGACAGAGCACCAAAGGGTAACCAGCAAGCGTTACCAGTACCGCGGTCAGCCTCTCCAGCATTGGAAGTACCGCAAACGAAAGTTCAAGGAGTCCTACCACCAGCTTCAGCAGGGTATCAGCCGAGGCCACCCTTGATACCCAGGAACTACTCTTCCAGCAGGCTCAACAGCAGAAGAATCGACTGCAAGGACGAAGACAAGCCTACGCGATGACTGTGGAGGACGCTGATGCGCGTAAGTGATTCGTAGTTATCCGTTTCTAGTCTTGTTGTAGCTCGTGCCTCTTGGTTCGTGACCTCAGCCCCAACCTAGTAATTTGCAACTTGTTAATAACAACCTGGTTTTGATAAAAGTTATAGTTTTAACTAGATTTTCCTGGAAAGTGTAAACTTTCAATTTTTAGGGAAACGGTACTTCCCTAAGTATCTTGCGATGTATTTTCAAACGATGTTGCGACCGCGTCATCTCTGTTGACCGGTTATTCTTTGATTGCGAGGACACAATCCTCTTAAGGGGGGTAGATTGTAAATCCCCTGATTTTTCAAAATTTTAAAATCTGGATTTTTCACAATTTTCTGGAATTTTCTGGAATTTTTCTGTAATTTAAAAACAGGGTTTTAATTATTCAATGATTTTTAATTGATATTAAATAATATTAAAATATTATGAAAATAATATTTTTAGATGTAAAATGGAAAACTGGACTTAGGGCAATTTTTCTGGAATTTATCGGACCCCGGACCTATTTTTAAAACACCAAAAATCTATTTATTTAATTAATTAATTACTGTTTTAAATATTACTGTTATTATTATTTTTTATTTTTATTAACCGAGCCCGGCCCGGCCCACTAGGCCCAAACCGGGCCCAGCCCATCCCCGGCCCAGACCCCGCCTTAGCGGGTCGGGTCGGATCCGCCCACCCGAACCCGACCCGACCCGGCGCCCAGACCCGCACGACCCTTTCCCTGAGCCCGCGTTTCTCGCCGCCTCCGCCGCCTGCGCCGCTCGCCGCGCCCGGCCACCTCGCCCACGACCTCCGCCCGCTGCGCCTGACCCCACCGGCCCCTCCGCCTTGCCCGGCGCCACCCCTCCCTAGCTCCTCTCTATAAAACCCCGCCCCAGCCTTACCCCTCCGCCGACCCCAGCCGCTCGCCGCCGCCGTCGACCACCACGCCGTGCACCGCCGCGCCCAGCCAGCCCCGCTCCTCCCCTCCGGCGCCCCGCTCCGCCGTCCCCAGGCCACCACAGCAACAGCAGCAGCAGCTCGGGCAGCCAGAGCCGCCTCCGGCCGCCGTGCTCACCGCCGCCGCCTCCGCTCGAGCGCCGCGCCGCCTCGCCGTAGAGCCCCGGCCCCCCTCCGCCGCAGCCCGGCCGCCCAGCGCCGTCCTCTGGCGAGATCTCCGGCCAGATCCCCAAAACCCTAACCCTAGTTTTCAATTTGGTGTCCGACACGTGTCGGACACGGTTTGACCCTGATTTTTGGGTCCCCTTCAGGTGCGTGTAACTTTTTACTCGTAGCTCCGTTTTTGATTCTGTAAATTGCGTTGCGAAGCCTGTATGACCCTCTCGGTGTTTGGACAAACTGTTCGGGGGCATCGCGTCCTGTGGTGATCGCACACCGCGATCCAAAAACAGGAAAAAATCAGACCCTGTTTCACCCCGGAACTGAGTACGCCCCGCCAAACGGGACGACTTGGTCGCGCGCGGTCTTCACAGATACGTGCGCCTCGTCGATACGGACGTGTGGGATTTCGCAGAAGCTGATTCGGGTGTGCGTGCATACCGGAATCAACGCGTATCCGCGGACATCGCCCCGTATCCGATTTTTCTGTAATTCACCCTAACTTCGTGCACACACGTCTGATCGAGACGAAACTTGCGCCATCGGACTCGTAGCAATACGCTGGTCCTGTGGGTCAAGTTTGGTTCGATTCTGAGAACGTTGACGAAATCGCGTGTCGTGGGCCCCACAGGCCCCGCTCAATGGGCGATTTTGTGAACGGCTCATCGGAATTCAATTCTGAAAGTTCCGTTGGGTTCGTATCAGCGTTTCTGACCGGTTGACACTGAGTTTGGTGAATTTGGAGACCTTTGACCCTGACGCATTTTTCGGTGCAAAGTGGGCCCACATCTGGACCCCGTTTTGACCCGAAACTACCGTTTCTGCCCTTGTCTCCAAATTGGACTCAAGGACAGGCGTTTCTAGCTGATTGATATTTTCTGGATCTGATGGTGATGTTTGTTTTAGCAACCGGAGTACCGCCTGCAATTTCCGCCGAAGTCAGAACTGCAAACATAGCCGGAACCACAGGCAAGTGTACCTTGCCAAACTCTGCAGCTTGCTACTATTTTCCTTGACTTGTTTATACATCAGTGGGCAAGTAAAGCTTGCCAAATTTCAGTAATCCTTGTTATAGAACTTGCCTGAATTTAAATGCATATAAACCTGTTTAACTGCTTAACCTAGGAAACGAGTGACGTGCTTAGTGTCCGATCATAGTCGGGTGCCAACTCCGTACGCGGAGTTGTGTAACGTTACATAGACATTGATATCGAGACCCGATAATGTTCGTACTTGTCTTATCAAGTACCCCAGAACCCAGGACACTTGACACTATTCATGAGACAGAGTCTTCCTGAGACATTCATGGTGATTCTATATAGGATACAGGACCGACAGAGATATTTTATAGACAGTATGACTTGTTGCATTAGCTATAATTCCGCTGACATGGACATGAGACGTTATGGTCATGATATGCGTGATTACATGGGGTGGGAAGAGACACAAAGGCTACAGGTTGATTTATATTATGCTGGCGTCGTAGTCTCCCATTGAGCTAGACAACTACATGATATCACTGCTACCGGCTCCCCGACACAGAGCTTGTAGTAGTTTCAGCCTGAGTTTCCTGTACTGCTCTCATACTGCATATCACTTAGCTGGTTATATAGTTCACCCTATTGCTTATTTATTTCTGCACTGCTTATATTTTGGCTTGTATTATCTGTACCTTGCTATGTCCCCTGAGGACCTGGAATGGACTATGTCCCCAGGTATAGCCGAAGAGAACCATCCAGAGATACGCCGTACAGGAGCACTTCCAGGAGCTGTACCAGGATCTGAGGACGAGATCGTACCAGAGGACTTCTCATGAGCAGTGGCTGTATGTAGTCAGTTATTTCTATTTTCAGTTGTTTATTTCCTGTCTATTTGCATTGTTGTACCAGACATATTCTCGGATTGTTTCCCGAGATATTTATGTGAGATCTGATAGTTATTCTATTGCATTATTTCTGGCATTTAATCTGTGATTATCTGTTGTGGATGAGATTAGAGTAGATTAGTCTGTGACCTGTAACAATTGCTCTATTTCCTGTTAGACTACAGCTTAAGCATGCCCCGATGGATCCATTAAGTTGGGTTGTCCATCGGTGCGTGCTGCTGGCCATTGCCACGCATCTCCAGTCCCTCGATATCTTGGGACTGGGGCGTGACATGGTTTTTGTGGTGGCCCATGCAGGTCTACGACTAAATTGATCGGTTTCAACTCAGGGACCGAACAGGCCTGCAATAAAGATAGGATAAGTTTTAGGATCTCATCCACTTGCTTGAAACGTTCTTGGTATTCATATCGACTTCGAATTTAATTCCTTGACTTGCATCCTGCCTTGATTCCTGTGCGCCTCTTATTGTTTATTTTGGTTGCAGGGTTATGGATTCACGAGGAAACGACGAGACTCCCATAACGTCACCACGAGATGCTGAGGTAACCAACGAAGATGAAGTAACACCAGTAGATGAAGGACAATCAGCTCGACAACATGCCTCGAGAATCCAGCAAGATGACATTCCACCAACGACGCCAGTTACTCCATCAATGCCCGTAATTCCACCAGGACAGGCCATGGACGGAAATCAGCTGTTTCAAATGGTCTATGCAATAATGCAAGCTCAACAAGAGGCGTTGAGTCGCAGCCTAATAACTGCACTGGAGCAGGCCAACCTACCAGCTCGACGGCCAACAACAGGCTCTATCACCGACTTTCGACAGCTGAAGCCCCGTACATTCTCAGGCAAGGAAGAGCCCACTGAAGTTCATGAGTGGCTCACCAACACTCAACATCAATTAGAAGCAGTTGAACTCCCAAAGGAACGTTGGATGACTGCCGTCAGAATGCAGTTGACGGACAATGCACATCACTGGTGGCTATCTGAGGAAGCGCGGCTCGGACCAGACCGAGTCACTTGGGAAGAGTTCTCTAGACTCTTTCAGGAGATGTACATTCCAGCTATCGCTCGATCAGAACTTCGGGACAAGTTCAATCACCTTACTCAGGATACTAAGACGGTGGAAGAGTACAACGCTGAGTTCATTCGTTTAAGTCGCTTCGCTCCAACATTGATCCCGACAGAAGAAGAGAAGGCTGAGAAATTCTTCGACGGACTAAATATTGAGCTACAGAAACTAATTGGATCCGTTGCACCTACTTCGTACTCGGACGTCCTTGCTGCAGCACGACGCATTGAGCGCGTCATCAGGAGAGAAACAAGTCTGAAGCGGCCATCCACGTCAGCACCAGCCGGAGCACTACAAGAAGAAGTTGCAAAAAGACCTCACGTACACCAGCCACCAGAAGCATCTCCACAGGCAATACCTGTTTGTCCATATTGTCACAGGCGAGGTCATATAGAGAATAAGTGCAGACGGAAAATGAAATTGTGTTTGGCTTGCGGATCCAGTCAGCATTTACTGAGGGAATGCCGTGAGCGTCGAGACAGAGCACCAAAGGGTAACCAGCAAGCGTTACCAGTACCGCGGTCAGCCTCTCCAGCATTGGAAGTACCGCAAACGAAAGTTCAAGGAGTCCTACCACCAGCTTCAGCAGGGTATCAGCCGAGGCCACCCTTGATACCCAGGAACTACTCTTCCAGCAGGCTCAACAGCAGAAGAATCGACTGCAAGGACGAAGACAAGCCTACGCGATGACTGTGGAGGACGCTGATGCGCGTAAGTGATTCGTAGTTATCCGTTTCTAGTCTTGTTGTAGCTCGTGCCTCTTGGTTCGTGACCTCAGCCCCAACCTAGTAATTTGCAACTTGTTAATAACAACCTGGTTTTGATAAAAGTTATAGTTTTAACTAGATTTTCCTGGAAAGTGTAAACTTTCAATTTTTAGGGAAACGGTACTTCCCTAAGTATCTTGCGATGTATTTTCAAACGATGTTGCGACCGCGTCATCTCTGTTGACCGGTTATTCTTTGATTGCGAGGACGCAATCCTCTTAAGGGGGGTAGATTGTAAACCCCTTGATTTTTCAAAATTTTAAAATCTGGATTTTTCACAATTTTCTGGAATTTTCTGGAATTTTTCTGTAATTTAAAAACAGGGTTTTAATTATTCAATGATTTTTAATTGATATTAAATAATATTAAAATATTATGAAAATAATATTTTTGGATGTAAAATGGAAAACTGGACTTAGGGCAATTTTTCTGGAATTTATCGGACCCCGGACCTATTTTTAAAACACCAAAAATCTATTTATTTAATTAATTAATTACTGTTTTAAATATTACTGTTATTATTATTTTTTATTTTTATTAACCGAGCCCGGCCCGGCCCACTAGGCCCAAACCGGGCCCAGCCCATCCCCGGCCCAGACCCCGCCTTAGCGGGTCGGGTCGGATCCGCCCACCCGAACCCGACCCGACCCGGCGCCCAGACCCGCACGACCCTTTCCCTGAGCCCGCGTTTCTCGCCGCCTCCGCCGCCTGCGCCGCTCGCCGCGCCCGGCCACCTCGCCCACGACCTCCGCCCGCTGCGCCTGACCCCACCGGCCCCTCCGCCTTGCCCGGCGCCACCCCTCCCTAGCTCCTCTCTATAAAACCCCGCCCCAGCCTTACCCCTCCGCCGACCCCAGCCGCTCGCCGCCGCCGTCGACCACCACGCCGTGCACCGCCGCGCCCAGCCAGCCCCGCTCCTCCCCTCCGGCGCCCCGCTCCGCCGTCCCCAGGCCACCACAGCAACAGCAGCAGCAGCTCGGGCAGCCAGAGCCGCCTCCCGCCGCCGTGCTCACCGCCGCCGCCTCCGCTCGAGCGCCGCGCCGCCTCGCCGTAGAGCCCCGGCCCCCCTCCGCCGCAGCCCGGCCGCCCAGCGCCGTCCTCTGGCGAGATCTCCGGCCAGATCCCCAAAACCCTAACCCTAGTTTTCAATTTGGTGTCCGACACGTGTCGGACACGGTTTGACCCTGATTTTTGGGTCCCCTTCAGGTGCGTGTAACTTTTTACTCGTAGCTCCGTTTTTGATTCTGTAAATTGCGTTGCGAAGCCTGTATGACCCTCTCGGTGTTTGGACAAACTGTTCGGGGGCATCGCGTCCTGTGGTGATCGCACACCGCGATCCAAAAACAGGAAAAAATCAGACCCTGTTTCACCCCGGAACTGAGTACGCCCCGCCAAACGGGACGACTTGGTCGCGCGCGGTCTTCACAGATACGTGCGCCTCGTCGATACGGACGTGTGGGATTTCGCAAAAGCTGATTCGGGTGTGCGTGCATACCGGAATCAACGCGTATCCGCGGACATCGCCCCGTATCCGACTTTTCTGTAATTCACCCTAACTTCGTGCACACACGTCTGATCGAGACGAAACTTGCGCCATCGGACTCGTAGCAATACGCTGGTCCTGTGGGTCAAGTTTGGTTCGATTCTGAGAACGTTGACGAAATCGCGTGTCGTGGGCCCCACAGGCCCCGCTCAATGGACGATTTTGTGAACGGCTCATCGGAATTCAATTCTGAAAGTTCCGTTGGGTTCGTATCAGCGTTTCTGACCGGTTGACACTGAGTTTGGTGAATTTGGAGACCTTTGACCCTGACGCATTTTTCGGTGCAAAGCGGGCCCACATCTGGACCCCGTTTTGACCCGAATCTGCCGTTTCTGCCCTTGTCTCCAAATTGGACTCAAGGACAGGCGTTTCTAGCTGATTGATATTTTCTGGATCTGATGGTGATGTTTGTTTTAGCAACCGGAGTACCGCCTGCAATTTCCGCCGAAGTCAGAACTGCAAACATAGCCGGAACCACAGGCAAGTGTACCTTGCCAAACTCTGCAGCTTGCTACTATTTTCCTTGACTTGTTTATACATCAGTGGGCAAGTAAAGCTTGCCAAATTTCAGTAATCCTTGTTATAGAACTTGCCTGAATTTAAATGCATATAAACCTGTTTAACTGCTTAACCTAGGAAACGAGTGACGTGCTTAGTGTCCGATCATAGTCGGGTGCCAACTCCGTACGCGGAGTTGTGTAACGTTACATAGACATTGATATCGAGACCCGATAATGTTCGTACTTGTCTTATCAAGTACCCCAGAACCCAGGACACTTGACACTATTCATGAGACAGAGTCTTCCTGAGACATTCATGGTGATTCTGTATAGGATACAGGACCGACAGAGATATTTTATAGACAGTATGACTTGTTGCATTAGCTATAATTCCGCTGACATGGACATGAGACGTTATGGTCATGATATGCGTGATTACATGGGGTGGGAAGAGACACAAAGGCTACAGGTTGATTTATATTATGCTGGCGTCGTAGTCTCCCATTGAGCTAGACAACTACATGATATCACTGCTACCGGCTCCCCGACACAGAGCTTGTAGTAGTTTCAGCCTGAGTTTCCTGTACTGCTCTCATACTGCATATCACTTAGCTGGTTATATAGTTCACCCTATTGCTTATTTATTTCTGCACTGCTTATATTTTGGCTTGTATTATCTGTACCTTGCTATGTCCCCTGAGGACCTGGAATGGACTATGTCCCCAGGTATAGCCGAAGAGAACCATCCAGAGATACGCCGTACAGGAGCACTTCCAGGAGCTGTACCAGGATCTGAGGACGAGATCGTACCAGAGGACTTCTCATGAGCAGTGGCTGTATGTAGTCAGTTATTTCTATTTTCAGTTGTTTATTTCCTGTCTATTTGCATTGTTGTACCAGACATATTCTCGGATTGTTTCCCGAGATATTTATGTGAGATCTGATAGTTATTCTATTGCATTATTTCTGGCATTTAATCTGTGATTATCTGTTGTGGATGAGATTAGAGTAGATTAGTCTGTGACCTGTAACAATTGCTCTATTTCCTGTTAGACTACAGCTTAAGCATGCCCCGATGGATCCATTAAGTTGGGTTGTCCATCGGTGCGTGCTGCTGGCCATTGCCACGCATCTCCAGTCCCTCGATATCTTGGGACTGGGGCGTGACATGGTTTTTGTGGTGGCCCATGCAGGTCTACGACTAAATTGATCGGTTTCAACTCAGGGACCGAACAGGCCTGCAATAAAGATAGGATAAGTTTTAGGATCTCATCCACTTGCTTGAAACGTTCTTGGTATCCATATCGACTTCGAATTTAATTCCTTGACTTGCATCCTGCCTTGATTCCTGTGCGCCTCTTATTGTTTATTTTGGTTGCAGGGTTATGGATTCACGAGGAAACGACGAGACTCCCATAACGTCACCACGAGATGCTGAGGTAACCAACGAAGATGAAGTAACACCAGTAGATGAAGGACAATCAGCTCGACAACATGCCTCGAGAATCCAGCAAGATGACATTCCACCAACGACGCCAGTTACTCCATCAATGCCCGTAATTCCACCAGGACAGGCCATGGACGGAAATCAGCTGTTTCAAATGGTCTATGCAATAATGCAAGCTCAACAAGAGGCGTTGAGTCGCAGCCTAATAACTGCACTGGAGCAGGCCAACCTACCAGCTCGACGGCCAACAACAGGCTCTATCACCGACTTTCGACAGCTGAAGCCCCGTACATTCTCAGGCAAGGAAGAGCCCACTGAAGTTCATGAGTGGCTCACCAACACTCAACATCAATTAGAAGCAGTTGAACTCCCAAAGGAACGTTGGATGACTGCCGTCAGAATGCAGTTGACGGACAATGCACATCACTGGTGGCTATCTGAGGAAGCGCGGCTCGGACCAGACCGAGTCACTTGGGAAGAGTTCTCTAGACTCTTTCAGGAGATGTACATTCCAGCTATCGCTCGATCAGAACTTCGGGACAAGTTCAATCACCTTACTCAGGATACTAAGACGGTGGAAGAGTACAACGCTGAGTTCATTCGTTTAAGTCGCTTCGCTCCAACATTGATCCCGACAGAAGAAGAGAAGGCTGAGAAATTCTTCGACGGACTAAATATTGAGCTACAGAAACTAATTGGATCCGTTGCACCTACTTCGTACTCGGACGTCCTTGCTGCAGCACGACGCATTGAGCGCGTCATCAGGAGAGAAACAAGTCTGAAGCGGCCATCCACGTCAGCACCAGCCGGAGCACTACAAGAAGAAGTTGCAAAAAGACCTCACGTACACCAGCCACCAGAAGCATCTCCACAGGCAATACCTGTTTGTCCATATTGTCACAGGCGAGGTCATATAGAGAATAAGTGCAGACGGAAAATGAAATTGTGTTTGGCTTGCGGATCCAGTCAGCATTTACTGAGGGAATGCCGTGAGCGTCGAGACAGAGCACCAAAGGGTAACCAGCAAGCGTTACCAGTACCGCGGTCAGCCTCTCCAGCATTGGAAGTACCGCAAACGAAAGTTCAAGGAGTCCTACCACCAGCTTCAGCAGGGTATCAGCCGAGGCCACCCTTGATACCCAGGAACTACTCTTCCAGCAGGCTCAACAGCAGAAGAATCGACTGCAAGGACGAAGACAAGCCTACGCGATGACTGTGGAGGACGCTGATGCGCGTAAGTGATTCGTAGTTATCCGTTTCTAGTCTTGTTGTAGCTCGTGCCTCTTGGTTCGTGACCTCAGCCCCAACCTAGTAATTTGCAACTTGTTAATAACAACCTGGTTTTGATAAAAGTTATAGTTTTAACTAGATTTTCCTGGAAAGTGTAAACTTTCAATTTTTAGGGAAACGGTACTTCCCTAAGTATCTTGCGATGTATTTTCAAACGATGTTGCGACCGCGTCATCTCTGTTGACCGGTTATTCTTTGATTGCGAGGACGCAATCCTCTTAAGGGGGGTAGATTGTAAACCCCCTGATTTTTCAAAATTTTAAAATCTGGATTTTTCACAATTTTCTGGAATTTTCTGGGATTTTTCTGTAATTTAAAAACAGGGTTTTAATTATTCAATGATTTTTAATTGATATTAAATAATATTAAAATATTATGAAAATAATATTTTTGGATGTAAAATGGAAAACTGGACTTAGGGCAATTTTTCTGGAATTTATCGGACCCCGGACCTATTTTTAAAACACCAAAAATCTATTTATTTAATTAATTAATTACTGTTTTAAATATTACTGTTATTATTATTTTTTATTTTTATTAACCGAGCCCGGCCCGGCCCACTAGGCCCAAACCGGGCCCAGCCCATCCCCGGCCCAGACCCCGCCTTAGCGGGTCGGGTCGGATCCGCCCACCCGAACCCGACCCGACCCGGCGCCCAGACCCGCACGACCCTTTCCCTGAGCCCGCGTTTCTCGCCGCCTCCGCCGCCTGCGCCGCTCGCCGCGCCCGGCCACCTCGCCCACGACCTCCGCCCGCTGCGCCTGACCCCACCGGCCCCTCCGCCTTGCCCGGCGCCACCCCTCCCTAGCTCCTCTCTATAAAACCCCGCCCCAGCCTTACCCCTCCGCCGACCCCAGCCGCTCGCCGCCGCCGTCGACCACCACGCCGTGCACCGCCGCGCCCAGCCAGCCCCGCTCCTCCCCTCCGGCGCCCCGCTCCGCCGTCCCCAGGCCACCACAGCAACAGCAGCAGCAGCTCGGGCAGCCAGAGCCGCCTCCCGCCGCCGTGCTCACCGCCGCCGCCTCCGCTCGAGCGCCGCGCCGCCTCGCCGTAGAGCCCCGGCCCCCCTCCGCCGCAGCCCGGCCGCCCAGCGCCGTCCTCTGGCGAGATCTCCGGCCAGATCCCCAAAACCCTAACCCTAGTTTTCAATTTGGTGTCCGACACGTGTCGGACACGGTTTGACCCTGATTTTTGGGTCCCCTTCAGGTGCGTGTAACTTTTTACTCGTAGCTCCGTTTTTGATTCTGTAAATTGCGTTGCGAAGCCTGTATGACCCTCTCGGTGTTTGGACAAACTGTTCGGGGGCATCGCGTCCTGTGGTGATCGCACACCGCGATCCAAAAACAGGAAAAAATCAGACCCTGTTTCACCCCGGAACTGAGTACGCCCCGCCAAACGGGACGACTTGGTCGCGCGCGGTCTTCACAGATACGTGCGCCTCGTCGATACGGACGTGTGGGATTTCGCAGAAGCTGATTCGGGTGTGCGTGCATACCGGAATCAACGCGTATCCGCGGACATCGCCCCGTATCCGATTTTTCTGTAATTCACCCTAACTTCGTGCACACACGTCTGATCGAGACGAAACTTGCGCCATCGGACTCGTAGCAATACGCTGGTCCTGTGGGTCAAGTTTGGTTCGATTCTGAGAACGTTGACGAAATCGCGTGTCGTGGGCCCCACAGGCCCCGCTCAATGGGCGATTTTGTGAACGGCTCATCGGAATTCAATTCTGAAAGTTCCGTTGGGTTCGTATCAGCATTTCTGACCGGTTGACACTGAGTTTGGTGAATTTGGAGACCTTTGACCCTGACGCATTTTTCGGTGCAAAGCGGGCCCACATCTGGACCCCGTTTTGACCCGAAACTGCCGTTTCTGCCCTTGTCTCCAAATTGGACTCAAGGACAGGCGTTTCTAGCTGATTGATATTTTCTGGATCTGATGGTGATGTTTGTTTTAGCAACCGGAGTACCGCCTGCAATTTCCGCCGAAGTCAGAACTGCAAACATAGCCGGAACCACAGGCAAGTGTACCTTGCCAAACTCTGCAGCTTGCTACTATTTTCCTTGACTTGTTTATACATCAGTGGGCAAGTAAAGCTTGCCAAATTTCAGTAATCCTTGTTATAGAACTTGCCTGAATTTAAATGCATATAAACCTGTTTAACTGCTTAACCTAGGAAACGAGTGACGTGCTTAGTGTCCGATCATAGTCGGGTGCCAACTCCGTACGCGGAGTTGTGTAACGTTACATAGACATTGATATCGAGACCCGATAATGTTCGTACTTGTCTTATCAAGTACCCCAGAACCCAGGACACTTGACACTATTCATGAGACAGAGTCTTCCTGAGACATTCATGGTGATTCTGTATAGGATACAGGACCGACAGAGATATTTTATAGACAGTATGACTTGTTGCATTAGCTATAATTCCGCTGACATGGACATGAGACGTTATGGTCATGATATGCGTGATTACATGGGGTGGGAAGAGACACAAAGGCTACAGGTTGATTTATATTATGCTGGCGTCGTAGTCTCCCATTGAGCTAGACAACTACATGATATCACTGCTACCGGCTCCCCGACACAGAGCTTGTAGTAGTTTCAGCCTGAGTTTCCTGTACTGCTCTCATACTGCATATCACTTAGCTGGTTATATAGTTCACCCTATTGCTTATTTATTTCTGCACTGCTTATATTTTGGCTTGTATTATCTGTACCTTGCTATGTCCCCTGAGGACCTGGAATGGACTATGTCCCCAGGTATAGCCGAAGAGAACCATCCAGAGATACGCCGTACAGGAGCACTTCCAGGAGCTGTACCAGGATCTGAGGACGAGATCGTACCAGAGGACTTCTCATGAGCAGTGGCTGTATGTAGTCAGTTATTTCTATTTTCAGTTGTTTATTTCCTGTCTATTTGCATTGTTGTACCAGACATATTCTCGGATTGTTTTCCGAGATATTTATGTGAGATCTGATAGTTATTCTATTGCATTATTTCTGGCATTTAATCTGTGATTATCTGTTGTGGATGAGATTAGAGTAGATTAGTCTGTGACCTGTAACAATTGCTCTATTTCCTGTTAGACTACAGCTTAAGCATGCCCCGATGGATCCATTAAGTTGGGTTGTCCATCGGTGCGTGCTGCTGGCCATTGCCACGCATCTCCAGTCCCTCGATATCTTGGGACTGGGGCGTGACATGGTTTTTGAAGGTGAAGGTGTTGCAGAGCTGCTATGGTTGAAGAATATGCTGGTGGAGCTGAAGCTGGATCAAGGAGCCAAGATGAAGCTGTGGTGTGACAATCAGTCAGCTATTAGTATCGCCAACAATCCAGTACAGCATGACAGGACCAAACACATCGAGATTGATAGATTCTTCATCAAAGAGAAGTTGGATAGAGGATTACTGGAGCTTGGCCATGTTCCAACCAGGGATCAAGTAGCAGATGGACTAACCAAGGGACTCGCCTCAGTGAGCATGATTAGAGGATGTGACAAGATGGGCTTAGTGAATATCTTTCACCCATCTTGAGGGAGAGTGTTGATATGGTATGTTGGGTGTCATATTTAAGTATAGTATAAGCACATGGGAATATCCTGAGGACATATTTGGGATGCCAGAATATGTCACAGGATATTCCATTATGAGATTATTGTCATAATGGTTGAAATCATTGTATTAATGACTGTAAGGCTATATAATGCCAATGAGACAATCAATAAAATAATCAACTAATTTCAACAGAATTTGACGAACCTTGGTTCGGGAGCTTGAGAGAGCGGTATCCTTGAGAGTTTGATCACCTTTTCTCGATTCCTGCTTGAATTCCATTTGGACACAATCTCCATATTAAACCAAAACAGGTACGATCAATCAATTTTTCTTTCTTAATTCAGTTTTGATAAGTATGGCGACCACGTGTATTTGTGTTTGATACAGAATTACCTATGTTTCGATGTCGTGCCAAGATAGGGCATTAGACTGTGAAGTGTTCTTGGTCAGTTCAAATTCAAACTTAATTGGCGGTTTCAAGTAAAAACAGAGAAAAAATCTAATGGGTTTTGGCTTGTAAGTTTAAAGGTGATTTCAAATGTTAAGGGCGGGATTAGAGGTTTTTTTTCAACCAACATACCATATTTTGACCTATACTGGGTTTAAACTGAATGTTCGAAGGCCGAGCCTTAGTTACTGGGTCTGGACCAGAACCCATTTAGTTTGACTGTTTATCAGAATAGTACTGGGACAAAGCCCTGTATCCTTTGAACATAATACTTAAACTACTAAATTAGTAAATATTAGTGATAGTTAATAAACGCTAACAAATAAGTAATAAACAATATTGATTTGAAGTTTAGTTAAATGATTATTATTATTAACAAAGAAGTTAGTTATAATTAAGAAATTGTCAAATTCTAGTTAATAATTGAATTAAGTATATTTGGGTCTAAGGTCATTTAAGGATTTTTGGATTAAATAAGAGTTTCATGGGTTATGAGAGAAACCTAATAAAGGATATTGTATTTAAAGTTTAGTTAAATGATTTAAAGTTTAGTTAAATGATAGTTAGTAAACGCTAACAAATAAGTAATAAACAATATTGATTTAAAGTTTACTTAAATGATTATTATTAACAAAGAAGTTAGTTATAATTAAGAAACTGTCAAATTCTAGTTAATAATTGAATCAAGTATATTTGGGTCTAAGGTCATTTAAGGATTTTTGGATTAAGTAAGAGTTTCATGGGTTATGAGAGAAACCTAATAATAGGATATTGTATTTAGGTTTGGACTAGGCTCACAACTCCAACAGCTTTGGACCTAATGCAAGTGCACCGACTTGAACTCGTTACTTTGTATTTCTGCATTATTGATTGTTCTCATATTGGACACGAGGTCGACACGATTGTATTGTGTTTCATTGACTGTATTGTGTCTCATTGATTGTATTGTGGAGACGGGAGATACCGAGTAGATATGTGACAACACCCAACTTAGCTAGGTTATTGTGAATAGCCCAATATTATACTTCATGTATGATTAAGCTGCACATTATTGTACTATTGTGGTTACCAGCCGGTCACATGTCGAAACAGTATTTCAATCACGAGTCTTAATTATTTATTATATATTGTCTCATTGTTCCATTGTTTTAGTTATTGCATATTGTCCAGTATTGCAGGTTAGTTTATTCCATTAATTGTTGCATTTCAGTATTACATTGTATCATATTTCTTGTCGGGGTTGTACTTTGCTCTTTTACTGACAGGATACGTTGCAGGTGACGAAAACCTCTACCTAGCTATTATGGATCGCGGTATGAGATTGTAGCAGATCCTGGAGGACTTAGAGTAGAATTTTGTATAAAGATGATGTATAATTGTATTAGTTATTTTTGGTGATTTATCGGATTTGTATCCGGAGAATTGATTGTATGATGTACCAAAAAGATATAGTGGATTGTCATTACCACATTTCTAGAATAGGGATATTTTTTCCATTTTGTATTATTCATATTTTGCATGTTATGTATTTATATATATAGTAATTGTTATTTATTTGGTGTATGAACTAGACTTGACATGACAACTTGGACCCATAGTTGTACTAGTCACATTAGACTCAAATTAAGTTAACCCTTCTCATTAATTAGAAATTAGATTGAACCCACATTAGGATTAGAAGCTTCCTCACTAATTAATTCTCCATGACAACCCAATAGGGACATATGTGTCATTTTACATTGCTTGGACCAGAAGGAAGAGGGGGTCGGCCCTAATTAAGGAAGGGGGATTTCCTCTCCTCTTATTTCTCATCACAAATAATTCTTAACTAGTGTTTTTTCCCAATAGTTCATCCCTCCACCAAATTCACCATAAAATTTTCTCAAATTCACTCATCCTCACCATCTAAGGAGACTAGAAGCTAGTGGTTGCAAGGAGCTTGGAGGAGGAGGAGTTGAGCTTGGTGCTTGTGTCCAATTCGTGTCCTAGTGAGCTTTCATTGAAAATTCATCTCCCAATAGGTAAATTCTAAAAGAAAATTCTCTAATTAGTTTTATTTAGTGTTTTAGAGCATATAGAACGTACCCATGTATTAGGGCTACCTATAGGGAGGAGTTTGAACTCCTATTGACCCTATTTGTGATTTATACATTGAGTTTGGTGTCCATTTTAGGAGAAATCTGAGAATAGGACACCAAGTGGTTGTCATTAGGTTTGGTAGACCTAATTAGAGTTAGATTGGTCATGTGGGGGTAGAATCGTGTCCACAAATGGATACGAGTAGGACATATCATGAAACGTTGTGATACGTCATGATACGGGGCTCATCTTTTGGGATTTTGTTCACGTGGATCTAATTCTTCATTATTTGTATTTTAATTAGCTAGTATAATCTTTTAGATGATATAATTTATATGTATGAGGTGATTCATGTTTATAGAGGGGTGTATCTTAGCGTATCATAAATTTGGTACATGGACAAGGTGTATGCATGCTAAGTATGCTGTATCTATATATTTAATGTGTGGGTTGATGTTTGGATGAGAAGGGGGGAGACGTGTGGCCTGCACCTGTGCATTTTAGTGTGCAAGTAGAGCTCCAGTCGAGCAGCAGTGCATTGGAAGCATGGAGGCATGCATGTATTCAAGTGCATGTGTCTTGGTTTGATTGGGTTGAGCTTTCAAGTGGAGATTAAGAGAGCAGCAATAACAGCTAGGCAGTGTGCCTGCTACATACTGATATCGGGTTGAATGAACCTGACATGTGTGCAGCAGATTTGGTTTTGTGTTGCTGCATTAATGCAGCATGTTGCAGTAGCAACTACTGCTCGAGCCACTGCAGAGAGACTGAAAAGGGGTTGTGAGGAGTTTGGAGGCTCAGTAGGCAACATGCCAGTTCAACATGGAGTTGAGCAACTGTGTTGTTGTTTTTGCAATGCAGTTGCTTCACTGCTCTTACTGCAGTGCATTCATTCAGTTTGGCAAAAACCCCAAGCTGTTTTGCCAACAGTTCCAGCAACAACTGGTTATGCCAGGGAGTGCATGAGGTACATTACATAGTAAGGGGGGGACTGATACATAGGTATCAGTCAAATGAAGGGAGGCAGCGAGGTGTATATGTGAGTTCACTCGAGTATTTGCATCAGCCAGTTACCTGGAGGTAGTATTAGAAAATAGCTATGGGTATGGGTGTTTAGATTTATGAACCCGTGAGTATGTGTATTTGATTCTCCGTTATAACAGTATCCTAGTTTTTGCTAATTAAGTGTGTCCCAGTTGCAGTCAAGGGAAGTAGAGTATCAATTGGGGGTTTAGCAGGTTCAGTATCAAGTAATGCCAAGGGTTAGTGATAAAGTGTGTAGGTAATAGCCAAGTATTGGTTAGTTGAGGTAAGGTATTGGTTAATACTATAGAATAAGGTATTAGAGTGAGGTGGACACTAGAGTATTAATACTATTTAAGATGGAGTACTAGCATGGTAAGTATTATAAGTTATTTATATATTAATGTCACGCCCCAGTCCCAAAATACGTAGGACTAAGAACACGTAAGCATGCCAGCCGCATGGATATGGCAACTCCAATATATGGAAACCAAACCCATACGTACGCTGTAATATGAATATAAAATCCAAAAGTGGTATAAACATATGTCACAAGTCACAGGGTACAATCTAAATCTCATCTACAGAAAATTAATATAAATGAATAACCAACATCTATATAACTAGATCTCAACATAAGTATCTAAGGATGATAGTTGGATGGAAACAAATCCACTACCAACTCGAATGTAAGAGCAAAATACAAAATAAGTACAACACAACAACACCATATAAGAATACCAGCTAGCAATCACGGGCTCGAAGAGAGAACATCCATGAAACATATATAACCATCCAAATCTGCGCTCCTGCAAATACTCAAGAACAGATACACCTGGCAGAGGACCAGGTCCTCAGAGGGACGTAACAAGATACAGAAAAGCGAGCCAACTTGAATACAGTAAACATGCATATTATTTGAAAATAAATAAGTACGCTGTACAAGACATCTATATGAATAAAATGAGGACAACTTTTCGACGTATGGGCAAGGGTAGGCTACTCGATCTACCTCACAACTCACACACACGTCAATGGACATCAGAAATCGACATACCGCGGGGGTAGCGACCAGCGAGACTCCAGAAATCGACATACCGCAGGGGTAGCGACCAGCGCGACACACGTCCGTAGTGCGAACTATATACTACAGTTTACCAGAGTGGTTAAAAGCCCATATGCCTAATGATTGTCCTCTCATGATACTAGGTGCCATGCGTGTGTCAACATATCTAATACATAGTAATGACTGAAGGAAAACTACACATGCAATAACTATACAGAAATGCAATAAATATACAGAAATATACTAAGCATGCAAAATACTGTAAACAATTTGACAAGGTATCTTGCCTGGTCTGAAAAGGATGAAGTCTCAACTCAAGGCGTCGTCCGATCTACCCGTCACATAAATTAAACAAGTTAGGTTACAAAAGTGGGTAAATAGGTTCCTCTATTTAATCTATTTTAATTCTGAATAAAATAACCTAAAATGGTATTTTAATCTTATTATAATCTAATTTTATTGTTAAACCCTAATTTTGTCCAAAGAACTGAATTTTATCAACTCGAGACTCATGGCACGCAAATCGAGACGATCTGTTGACCGAAAAGTCAACCGACACAAACTCAACTTTCATGCATGATTTCCTGTAGATTTCAGCATCAAAAACATTTTGAAATTTACGGCTCGTCCAAATTCAAATTCGTTTGAGAATTATGGCACATACAAATTTTGTATTGGTACCGATGGTTAAATTCTAACCTAGAAGTTCTACAGAATTAACAGTATATAAATACTTCGTATTAAATTTTGGGAAAAATATATGTCGATGATCTCGACATTTGCTTTCCGAAACTTTAAACGATTTGTGATTCTGATTCCGGGTTCTCCCGAAATTGCGAAAATATCGAAACACGTCTATTTTCGGACATGCTGTGCTCTACGAATTTTTTAGAATTTAATACTAATAATTTCGAAAAACAATTTATATAATCAGAAATCTAACCTCAATATCTTTCTAACGCAAGAAACTAGGCCTCGTTTGGAGTCCGGAGCTATGCGCAATGGCTTCTGGAAGATGAAGGAACCCTAGATGGCAATTCTCCAAAATCTCTCTCTCTAAAATAATGGGATAATTAGGGTTATCATATTATATATATATAGAGATGTACCTGCGGCTGAATGGATATCTATAGGCTGACACGTGTCAGAATCTGATTGGATGGTTTTATTTATATTATTTATTTTTGATTTTCCTTTATCAAAACATTATTTAAGTCGTTTTAAATCTAAATAACTCAAAATAAATATTAAAAATAATCATAAAAATCTGTAAAAATTACAAAAAATATATTTTGAATCCAGAAACCCTAGAAAATACTTGGGATAATTTTATGTTCTAGGTTTTCTACTATAATTAGGAGAAGCTCTAAACATTAGTTTTACCCATATAACTAAAAATAAATACTAAAATTATTCCAAAAATTATGAAATAATTCCAGAAAATATATAATAATATTATAAACCCTAGAAAATAACGTGGGTCCATTCTATATTCCTGGGATTGCACAATAAATTCTACAAGTCCTAAAAATTAGTTATTAGCCTAATTACTCCCAATAAATACTAAAAATACTCAGAAAATTCCCAAACAATTCTAGAAAATATATGTGACTATTTAGAACCTAAAATAAAATTTTGGGATATTTTTAGTTAAGTTTGAACATAAAATAAATTCTTTAAAGTCCTAAAAAATTAGTGTTACTAGTTTTTAATTAACTAAAAATTATGGAAAAATCCCAATAATCTAAAATAGCCTAAAAATAATTCTAAATAAATATTTATATAAATAAATATACTAAAAAATTTATTTTCTAATTAACTAATAGAATACTCTAAATAAATTCAACATCTATAATAAATATAATAAATAAAATATACACAAAATACCTATTTTGGGTGAGAGCATTTACAATCTATCCAACTTAAAACAATTTCGTCCTCGAAATTAAAATAAGGCATAATTTGTTAAATCCTTCCCATTCGTACATAAGGTACGCCAATCGCAATCTCTTCCAAAAATTTAAATAACAAAATATATTCAAATCTATCACGATCATTTCAAAATTAAGATAATCATTGTTCAAATCAAAATTCAACCTATTGTAATCTCTTCTCACTTTTCCAAATCATCAATATCCAAATTTAAATTGAATCCATATAATATCTTCAAGATTTAAATAACCCATATCAAATTTTACCTCACGATCTCCAACTACCATAATCTCCTCTAGAAGTAATTCGAGTCCAATATTATTCCTATTTTCACTTATAAATTTTTTTTGTATTCTTCAACTTTTTAAATTCCATTCACATCCTCAATATTTCAAATAGGTAGTCCAACCATCAAATTTTAATTCTTAATTTAAATCATCAAATTGAAAAATAATTTAAATGCAGTCCACCAATGTTCAAGTCTAAAATTATATATTTATCCTTCAAATTCAAATTGATGATTTTACCTTCAATACTCAAAAATTTAAATTATGTACTTAAGGTATAAATATTGGGTCCTCAATATCAAGATTTTTAAAATTCATTAATCCTCATCATCTTAGTCATTCTTCTAAAATTTTCAAAATTAAATGGCTTGAACCTCTCCCAATCTAATCTTACTCTATCACAATCTAAAAAAATTCCTCTCGAGTTGCCAATGCACTACTACCCAACTTAGAATTTACCCATCTATCACAGAAGGCTATATACTTTAAGAAAAATATTCCTTAATTTATTTACTCATGTCATTCAATCCTCAAAACTTCAACGCCGATTATATCATATATGATATGTCCTTAATTACGAAAGAATAATCCTCAAGTATGTGATCGGCCTATGGGGTATATCTAGTACTCTCTGTATATCAAACTTATACCAAGCACGAGGTTTCGTCTTTCCGAAATAAGGGAAGACGGAGATCAATAATAAAGAGTTCAAGGGCGAGGTAATAGAATAGAAGTATCGGGATCAAGGCGTTTAAAGAATTCAAATAGGAATTGTCAAAGCAATTATGGATTGAAGTCCTATTTTGGTAATGCCTATCCACATGCTCGCATCGGTACAGTTATGTAACGGATACGATATGCTTAGACATATCTAGAGGGCAAGTTCATTCATCTACTAATCACTAGATATCTCAATCCACGTAAAGTAGTTATACGAAGGGCGAACCACGCGCACTATGGTTGATCAAACCGTAGTACACTGATTCTGAAATATATTAATGTATGCATCCACTAATACATATATAGTGAACAAGCTTGATGAAAGAATAAGCTTGCAAAACTAGGCTATAATAGCGACATAAGTCAAGGTGGTACAACAATTATAGGTACGCTAGATGATGATGAAAGGAGGTACAAGTCAATTCAATTTCACAAAAGCAAAACAAAAAAAATAGACTAAGCAATAATAATAAAGACTTTGCAAATCTCTATAGTTATCATACAACCTCCTTGTCTATGTCGCTAGTCGACCAAATGGGGGCAAGGACCTCTAAATTCTATTGTCTGAATAAACATTGTCGTCTTATGCTATCATACAATTAATGTCATTCAGCTACACTTCAATAATAGGGCAAAAGACTATGTGATACTAGGTTGTGAGGTATGCTACCCAACTTATAACAATTAACTAATACTGTAATTGCCTTAAGGATATCGTAGAACTCCTGTTAAGGTCTACGGGAAGGGATCTTGGTATTTATTAGGGTATCCTCTTTCATTACATAGGTCATGGTCGTCCTAAGTCTTAATCATAGCGCTCATGGAGCAAGTGTCAATAGTAAGGATAGAAGAGTTACTGGCCGTCAAGGGGAAGGATCTAACTCGTATCGAGGTGGGGGTACATGTTACGCAATTTAAAACTAAGGGATAAGCGCCAGGTCTCAATCTACAAGAATAGCTTAAACCATCAAGTTCTAACTACTAAGCACACAATTTCAAAATTCAAGAGTAACCACCAAAATCCTAGCAAGCTATATATATCCTAACATAGAATAAATTCACTTGGTCTATAATCAGCAGTGTCAGATGGCACGAGTTGAAAGATGAAGAATAGAGGAACAAAATTTGGTCGTCGCACAATTAGCGAACGCTAAGGTCGCAGAGGAACAATATATAAAATTAAAATAGGGGGCTCTATATAGCATCGTAGTTTTCTAAGGGAAAGTGGTATGCTAGTTGCTATGTTCGAGGTATGATCAAGAGAAATATTATATTCATTGCTCTTGGCTTCCTAAGGTACTGTCTGCTACTAATAAGACAATAATCTAAGTTTATAGTTCTAATATTATCTCACCATAAGTGTTAGGTCCAGCCCTAATATTTAACCCTGGATTTCTATTGGTTCCTCAATACTAGGGTCAAACACTATGGTCAAACTTCTAACTAACTCTAGTAGTGTCTATACTACTCTCAAGTCTTCATATTACATCAAGGGGTAATGGTAAACCAATTCTAGAGATAAGGAATTCTAGGGTTCACTAGATATTCTAAACTTAGTGGTGTGTCTATATTCTCGTTGTATTCTTAATAGGTGTGCTACCATAATTATCCTAATAACAGGGGTTCCTATATTCTAGCAGAAGGCTATACTCAAAGAACTATTAAGGAAGTACAGGAATCAAGCAGGATGTAATTATTCAGATAGAACAGATAGGAGGAAGATGAATAATAGTCAATTATGAATGAGATCCTATACTCTATTCCTAGGTGCAGGCTTGTTCGGTACAATAACGTAACCGAGACAATATGCTCTCGACCTGCATGGGCCACCACAAAAATATGTCATGCCCCAGTCCCAAAATACGTAGGACTAAGAACACATAAGCATGCTAGCCGCATGGATATGGCAACTCCAATATATGGAAACCAAACCCATACGTACGCTGTAATATGAATATAAAATCCACAAGTGGTATAAACATATGTCACAAGTCACAGGGTACAATCTAAATCTCATCCACAGAAAATTAATATAAATGAATAACCAACATCTATATAACTAGATCTCAACATAAGTATCTAAGGATGATAGTTGGATGGAAACAAATCCACTACCAACTTGAATGTAAGAGCAAATACAAAATAAGTACAACACAACAACACCATATAAGAATACCAACTAGCAATCACGGGCTCGAAGAGAGAACATCCATGAAACATATATAACCATCCAAATCTGTGCTCCTGCAAATACTCAAGAACAGATACACCTGGCAGAGGACCAGGTCCTCAGAGGGACGTAACAAGATACAGAAAAGCGAGCCAACTTGAATACAGTAAACATGCATATTATTTGAAAATAAATAAGTACGTTGTACAAGACATCTATATGAATGCAAATGAGAACAACTTTTCGACGTATGGGCAAGGGTAGGCTACTCGATCTACCTCACAACTCACACACACGTCAATGGACATCAGAAATCGACATACCGTGGGGGTAGCGACCAGCGAGACTCCAGAAATCGACATACCGCAGGGGTAGCGACCAGCGCGAAACACGCCCGTAGTGCGAACTATATACTACAGTTTACCAAAGTGGTTAAAAGCCCATACGCCTAATGATTATCCTCTCATGATACTAGGTGCCATGTGTGTGTCAACATATCTAATACATATTAATGACTGAAGAAAAACTACACATGTAAGAACTATACAGAAATGCAATAAATATACAGAAATATACTAAGCATGCAAAATACTGTAAACAATTTGGCAAGGTATCTTGCCTGGTCTGAAAAGGATGAAGTCCCAACTCAAGGCGTCGTCCGATCTACCCGTCACATAAATTAAACAAGTTAGGTTACAAAAGTGGATAAATAGGTTCCTCCATTTAATCTATTTTAATTCTGAATAAAATAACCTAAAATAGTATTTTAATCTTATTATAATATAATTTTATTGTTAAATCCTAATTTTGTCCAAAGAACTAAATTTTATCAACTCGAGACTCATGGCACGCAAATCGAGGCAATATGTTGACCAAAAGTCAACCGACACAAACTCAACTTTCATGCATGATTTCCTGTAGATTTCAGCGTCAAAAACATGTTGAAATTTACGGCTCGTCCGAATTCAAATTCGTTTGGAAATTATGGCACATACAAATTTTGTATTGTGCACCGATGGTTAAATTCTAACCTAGAAGTTCTACAGAATTAACAGTATATAAATACTTCGTATTAAATTATGGAAAAAATATATGTCGATGATCTCGACATTAGCTTTCGGAAACTTTAAACGGTTCATGATTCTGATTCCGGGTTCTCCCGGAATTGCGAAAATATCGAAACACGTCTATTTTTGGACATGCTGTGCTCTACGAATTTTCCAGAATTTAATACTAATAATTTCGAAAAACAATTTATATAATCAGAAAGCTAACCTCAATATCTTTCTAACGCAAGAAACTAGGCCTCGTTTGGAGTCCGGAGCTATGCGCAATGGCTTCTGGAAGATGAAGGAACCCTAGATGGCAATTCTCCAAAATCTCTCTCTCTAAAATAATGAGATAATTAGGGTTATCATATTATATATATATAGAGATGTACCTGCGGCTGAATGGATATCTATAGGCTGACACGTGTCAGAATCCGATTGGATGGTTTTATTTATATTATTTATTTTTGATTTGCCTTTATCAAAACATTATTTAAGTCATTTTAAATCTAAATAACTCCAAATAAATATTAAAAATAATCATAAAAATCTGGAAAAATTACAAAAAATATATTTTGAATCCAGAAACCCTAGAAAATACTTGGGATAATTTTATGTTCATAGGTTTTCTACTATAATTAGGAGAAGCTCTAAACATTAGTTTTACCCATATAACTAAAAATAAATATTAAAATTATTCCAAAAATTATGAAATAATTCCAAAAAATATATAATAAAATTATAAACCCTAAAAAATAATATGGGTCCATTCTATATTCCTGGGATTGCACAATAAATTCTACAAGTCCTAAAAATTAGTTATTAGCCTAATTACTCCCAATAAATACTAAAAATACTCAGAAAATTTCCAAACAATTCTAGAAAATATATGTGACTATTTAGAACCTAAAATAAAATTTTAGGATATTTTTAGTTAATTTTGAACATAAAATAAATTCTTCAAAGTCCTAGAAAATTAGTGTTACTAGTTTTTAATTAACTAAAAATTATGGAAAAATTCCAATAATCTAAAATAGCCTAAAAATAATTCTAAATAAATATTTATATAAGTAAATATACTAAAAAATTTATTTTCTAATTAACTAATAGAATACTCTAAATAAATTCAATATCTATAATAAATATAATAAATAAAATATACACAAAATACCTATTTTGGGTGAGGGAGTTTACAATTAACTAGACTCTAGTATATAGATATTATCTAATATTATATAGATACTTGCTACTAATAGTTACTATAGCTATTAATGACTAGCGTTAGTAAATATTGTCTATTATAGACTATTATGATATAGAAATTGACTAGTGGACCTAGTTAACCTAGTTTGGACTTGGACATGGCCTGGAAGTATCATATTTAGTTAGTTAATCATGTGCATCCTTTATTTCACCCAATTAACATTATTATTTGATATTTAGGTATTTGTGACTTCCTTTTTGATCCCGATCCTCACACATTGATCAGGACCACAAGCGAGTACATTCTTTGACATTTTTCTTATTTTGACGATTACTATGATTCTAGTATGTAGTGTTATGTTTGATTCCCGACACAGTGGATACATGAGATAGTATCATAGATACCGATCATGAGGAGTTGTGATTGGATCCATTGTACTAGCTGGGGACGAAAAAATATTAGTTGATTATGTAATCATACACCACTTACTTGTGCATAGCTCGCCCTCACTACACGAGGGTGTATCCTGATCTTATTACTTGTGCATAGCTCCCCATCTATGATTGGCCTGATCCTCTTACATGTATTTGTGCATAGTCAATCATACTTGATTGACCTGATCCCTTACTGTACTTGTGCATAGCCAATCATATATGGTAGAGCCTAATCTTGTCCCAAGCTGATCACATAATAATTAATATTTCACGGCACTTAGTAGTTGTTCATTTATATTTTATTTTATACCTGCTGTTACAGACATTTCTTTTTTATTTACAACTTATTATTTACTTGTGATATGATTATTTGTAAACCAGTTTTCTTATTCTTCCAGTATTTCTTCCATCTTGTATATTCATTGCTTACTGTTTTATAGTTTTGGTTAATTTAATAGAATTGTTGTTAGTTTATGTGCTTCGCTCCTTTCCAGACTGGATATATTTTTCAGAGGATATCGAGGCCTTTTGCCCCACTTATTATGGACCCGGAGTAGACGATGATTACCCTCAGGAGCTTTAGGAGGATCCCGTTCCAGTAGTGGATCCATTAGTAGAGACTTAGAGTCTAGCATTCATTTTGTAGTTAGATTATTAGATTTTGAGATACTCTGACTTATATTTTATTGGAGACTTATGTTGTTTGAGATAGCTAGACTCATTGATGTTGTGATATATATTCTAGACTTCTCTTATTTTCCTTTATATCATTATCGTGTCATTCCTCTTCTTTATAGAATTATTGTGATTGAGTATTGATATTGTCATCATATTTATATTCATCTTGCCCTTCTTATAGAGTTGAGATCATTGACATGTTATATATTATTGTGAGCTGTGATAGATAGTATTGTGACCTAGACAACGTTTTACCACCGATGCTGCGGCGTAGGCTGGACGTTCCTACGACTCATGCCCAAATTTTGGGTACGGGTCGTCACACATTTTTGTGGTGGCCCATGCAGGTCTTCGAGTAAGTCAAAGTCGCAACTAGTTCGATATCGTAGTAGTGCTCAGACTTATAGTAGTATTATGATTCTGCTATAGGATATAGGATATAGGCTATAGGATATAGGATGAGAGTATACTCAATCACAACTAGGATTTTTTTTTTAATTTAATAATTTTGCTAGCCTTATCATTCTGAATAATTGCTTCCTTTAATTTTTATTGTCCTTCTTTGATGATATCGTATCTTTTGCCTTAATTGACTTCTTTTTGTTTCGGTCTGTCTTCAGGATGCCGCCGAAGACCAGTTCGCAAAGATCAGGACCCGTAGCTTCAAAGAGGTCTGCCACCTCTTGACCTGCCACCCGGACAACGGGAGTTTCTCCTCCTACTTCACCTATTCATATAGGAGTTTTAGTAGTTTTCGGGGGTCCTCCTCCCCCACTTGTTCGGAGGGTTGTCCCGGTTGTTACGGAGGACCTTTCACCTGTAATACCCCATTCCGCTCAAGCAGACTGCCGTTTCAAACGAAAATAGTGCAACTGTCCCAACCCGCTTTGCCTCAAACGAGAAGCAAAGGATATCCAGACTTTTCCCTGCAGGAAATTCTGCTTAGGCTTTCAGAGGCTCGCTTGACGTATCGCTCTACCGAGGTGAATTATCGCTAAGGTGGGTGGCTACGGTGAACTTGTCTTTTGCTTAGCCAGCACACATAAAATGTGGAATGTTCATGCTAGTCGCTAGGTGAATCACCCCCTGCATACTAATAAGAATCCAACGCACCTAGCTAAGAAAATAATCCCAACTTGTATTGCTTATGCTAGAACATGGAAATGAAACACTGTTTATATATATGTTCAGACCCTCGCATGCTACCCTAGAACGTGTCGCTCGGGAAGTCCCCTAACGATCCCATTCCTCGGCTTACCTTCGGGCCCGAGCTAACGTGAAAGTTTATGTTTACACAAATGCATGCTTGTCTGCTTATATGTTGCCTTGTTTTCATCCAAACCCCGGGAGACTACTAAGTAGTCATTCCGTGCCTGAATGAACCTGCAAGTATCCGGGACCGTTAGGTCACCAAGGCAATTTCTGAACCAGAAAATTTGCACCATGAATGAATAAATCCCTGAATCACAGCTCGAGGAGCAAACTACTGAATCCTGCCTCAACAAGTTCTATATATATATTCTGCCTCGAACTCGCTCCATACCGGACTTGTTCCATATATATATATTCTGCCTCGAACTTGTTTCTGTACTTGACCGAGACCCTGACCTGCATGTCGCGGACAACTTGTAAAAGGTGATCTTTGGATCTCGTTCCGCGGGCGGTCACCAGGGCACTAGGGCTGACCCGGTCTAGACGGAACTTCTGGTAGTCGTCTATTTCGGCAGGATAAGTGCAAGGCCCATCGTTTCTGTTGCTTTCACTTCATCCTCGACCCCGAGACTACAAACGGTAGTCGTCTGTTTTGACGGGATAAGTGCAATGCCCATCGTTTCTGTTGCTTGCACTTCATCCTCGACCCTGAGACTACAAACAATCCTTTATGGCTATGCCAGCGACAATCTGTTCATATAGATAAGTCATCCTTGCTTAGCGGCTATCCGCGTATGAGTCATTGCATCGCATCCAATGAATAACTGAACACCTGAACGATCATGATACAACGACTCTCGTGTTTGCATATGCTATGCCCCTGAATGTTTATACTTGCCCGTGCTCAGATTTATAATGTTTGCCTTGGACAGGGAAGGAAAAATGGTAAGTTGGTAAGTCTTGCCGTGTTTCCTCTCATGTCACACGGCGCACTGCCACACGAGTTAGGCTATTCAATATTTGCATGAAACTGATCCTAAGGCAACTAGAAAGACAACTTAATAGTTGGTGTACGGAACCTGTATTACGTGTTTGGATTTGTCGAGCGGGCGAGTAGCCTCCCCACCGGTGCATTCAATGTACTGATAACCCACCAGATCGTTTGCAGGGTGCGGGAGAACCTCGTTCGGTGCGGATGCCTCCTTTGTGCGTGTTAAGGCGTGAGATCACTCTGAAGCAACGGTGTATCCGGAACAGAAGCACATATACAAGACATAATGTTGGAACTTGCCTGAACATCGCCTGTACAGATCATTCCACTATTGTAGCCACTTGGCACGCTTTTACTGTTTCAGAGAGAAAGGCTTGAGCGACTTGTATTCCCAGCTAAGCGCCGCCTGTAACACATGTTTATATCAATAAAAGAGCTTGCTTACTTCAACTTGTGTTATTCAATGCTTTCGCTATATTGTCAACTCAGTGAACTTGTTATCGATCGCCTATACGTTCATGACTCCGCTGCACTCGGACAATCTGTGCGACTCTGTGGCTTAGAACTCTTACCGCCAGCCAATGAACCACGGCCTTGCACGGGCGTGGCTCACGCTCGTGCGGTATCACGCCCGGATGGGTCAAAGCGATCGTTCTGCGGGAGCGCTGGCGAGGGTGATTCCCGCCTAGCGGGAACAGCCGATTTGCCTGTAGAAGATCGGGGCGTGACACCACCGCCGCCGCAGATTCCATTTCCGGGAGGTGTGCCTGCCGACGGGACATATATGTTTGCCTTGATCCAGGGCATGGTGGATGCTCAAAGGGTATCGGCAGAGGCCCAGCGTATTCAGGCTGAGGCGCAGAGGGTGCAGGCAAAGGCGCACCAAGCGTAGACGTAGCTGATGAGAGAGAGCATGGAGAATGTTCACCATGTGGCTTTACAGGCAGTAGAGAGAGTCGTTCAGTAGTACCCTGGCCAGCCGCAACAGCAGAGGCTAGGAACTATAGTGGACTTCAAGAGAATTTTGCCTCTAGAGTTCAAGGGTATTGAGGGGATACTCTACGCTGACGACTGGTTGGAAGATATAGAGAATAACCTGCGATGGCTCAGATTCCAGAGAGCCTGCAGATCGAGGCAGCCGATAGCCAATTGTTCGATATCGCACTCACGTGGTATCGCATGGAGCCAAGACTTACCTCTTGAGGACTTACTTGGGAGGCTTTCAAGGAATTTTTCAAGGAGAAGTTTTTTTTTGACGTGGCCCTGCGAGCTTTGGAGAGTCAGTTTTATGACTTGGTCCAAGGAAACATGTCGGTCGATGAGTACGCCGCGGAGTTCTGCCGCTTGAGCCGTTTTGCACCGTCTATGATTCGGGACCCAGGAGATCGAGCCCGAAAGTTCAGGAAGGGGATGATGAGAGAGATCATGTCTCGTACATCTGGTCGTCGCTCTACTACCTTCGAGGGCATTCTGATGGATGCCCAGATTGCTGAAAATGATTTGGACCTCAGGCCCAAGAGAGGATACGACGTTTCTGGAGGCGCGAATGTCAGCGCATGACCGACCAAGCATCCTCACTTTCAGCAGCAGCAGAGACCATTCCAGCACCATCACCAGCAGCACCAGACACCAGCTTGTAGTTATCACCAGCAGCAACCACAGAGGCAAACATAGCAGGCCATTCATTGTGTATTCTGTGGAAAGCTAGGACACACCAGGGAGGTTTATCGGAAGAGGTTGGGAGTATGCCTTTTTTATGGGTCACCCGGCCACCAGCTGAGGTATTGTCTAGCTCCTCCGGCTCAAGGAGGACCAGCTAGAGCACCGGTTCAGGGAGCACCAGCGAGGCTACCCGCAGTTCAGCAGAGGGAACCTCTACTTCCGCCACGGCAGCAGATATTCGCCCATCACCAGCAGCAGCAGAGAGGTGCACCTCAGGGGCGAGCTTTCGCCTTGGCGGTCGAGGAGAGCGAGCCAGAGGGAGACGTGATTTCAGGTTCAGTTCTTCTCGATTCTATTCTAGCATTTATTTTATTCAATTCCGGTGCTTTCCATAGCTTTGTATCTGTATCTTTTGCTCTTAAGCATCGTTTAGAGGCTGAACCCTTGACTAGGACTTGCAAGATCATGACTGGTGGAGGCATTATCCTAGTCAATAATTTTTGCAAGGATCAGAGAGTTACATTGGAAGAAAGGGAATTGAGCGCGTGCTTACTCAAAATACCACTTTTGGGATACGATATTATACTCGGGATGGATTGGTTGAGTAGGCACCATGCTAGTATAGATTTTCGTGGAGGAAGAGTGATATTTCGACTGCTAAGAGAGCCAGAGTTCGAGATTGCCAAAGGAGTAGCGGAGAAGAGTGAGGGCATCATTTATGGAGACATGGTGGTAGAGAAGGAGCTTCCACATGCTTTAATAGCGGAGTTCCTAGATGTCTTTCCAGAGAAGTTGTCGCGATTGCTACCAGACAGAGATGTTGAGTTCTCTATAGACTTAGTATCAGGTGCAGAGCCAATATCACAACATGTCTATAAGGTTAACAATAGTGAACTGATAGAGTTGAAGAAGCAGGTTGATGAGTTACAGGATAAGGGCTTCATCGGATCTAGTTCATCACCGTGGGGTGCTCCGATATTGTTTGTACCAAAGAATGATGGGTCGGTACGCATGTGTATCAACTATATGGCTCTGAACAATATCACTATCAAGACAAATACCCACTGCCAATGATAGATGATCTCTTCGATCTGTTGAGCGGAGCAAAGTTATTTTTGAAGATAGACTTGAGGTCAGGTTACCACCAGGTGAAGGTGAAGAAGGAAGATATTCCGAAGACAGCTTTTCGGACTCGGTATGGCCAATTCGAGTATATGGTGATGTCGTTTGGGTTGACAAATGCCCTGACGGTATTCATGAACCTGATGAACAAGGTGTTCCACCAGTACCTTGATAAGTTTGTTGTAGTTTTCATTGATGACATCCTTGTGTATTCGAAGACACCAGAGGAGCATAAGGAGCACATGGGGATAGTTTTGGAGACTCTCAGGAAGGAGGAGCTTTTCGGGAAGCTTTCGAAGTGTGAGTTCTTCCTTGACCAGGTTGAATTCCTTGGGCATGTGGTGACAGGTGACGAGATCTCAGTTGACCCGAAGAAGATCGTGGCAGTGGAGTCGTGGACTACTCCGAGTTCAGTGAAAGAGATCGGGAGTTTCCTGCGGCTGGTAGGTTATTACAGGAGGTTTGTACATGATTTCTTCAGGATTGCAGAGCCAATGACTAGGATGACCAGAAAGAATGTGAAGTTTGTCTGGACAGAGGATTGTCAGGTCGCTTTTGATGAGTTAAAGAAGAGATTGACGACAGCTCCAGTGTTGACTTTGCCATCAGGGACAGGTGGATTCACTGTCTATAGTGATACTTCAGGGAAGGATTTGGGTTGCGTTCTTCAACAACACGGGAAGGTGATTGCCTATACTTCCAGGCAAATATGTCCTTATGAGAAGAACTACCCTACCCACGATTTGGAGTTGGCAGCGGTCATCTTTACTCTAAAGCTGTGGAAACACTATCTGTACGGAGAGCGTGTGAAGATCTTCACGGACCACAATAGCTTGAAGTACGTATTCACACAGAAGGAGCTGAATATGAGACATAGGAGGTGGTTGGAGTTGATGAAGGACTTTGACATATCATTGTAGTACCATCCCAGGAAGACAAACGTAGTCGTCGATGCCTTGAGCAGATATCCGATGGCTATGTACTTGACGACGAACATGCACTTGTTGGCCGATCTTGAGAGCTTGGAAATTGAGATGCTAGTTCCTGGTATTGAGATGCAGATGTGGGGATTGCAGATACAATATGAGCTGATGGATAGGATCAGGGCCAGGAAGTTTGATGATGAGACTCAGAGGAGCATCAGAGCACGGATTCAAATGGGATTATCAGAGGATTTCACCATCGCTGACGATGGATCATTATGGCACGGTACTAGATTATGTGTGCCGAGTGGGGAGTTGCACGAGAAGGTTCTGCAGGAGGCGCATTTCTCTCAGTACTCAATGCATCTAGGTGCCAACAAGATATATCGAGATCTGAGAGAGCATGTATGGTGGTATGGTATGAAGAGGAAGGACTATTCAGACTTTCAAGGATATGCTTTACACTTATGTCTTGGATCTCGGAGGTTCTTGGGAGGATCATCTGCACCTGGTAGATTTTGTTTACAACAACTGTTATCAGGCCAGCATTGAGATGTCAACATTTGAGATTTTATATGGACGGAGATGTCGCACTCCGTTATCTTAGGATGATGTCGGTGAGAGAGCCTTGTTGGAACCAAAGATGGTCGTGGATGCAGCTGAGAAGGTCAATATAATTAGAGATAAACTTCTGGTGGCGTAGGACAAACAACGACATTTGGCCGACAACCACCGGAGACCTTTGGAGTTTGAGGTATAGATTTTATTTTGTATTGCTTGTGATTACTTTATTTTAGATTGCGTGTTAAGTTTGTGTTTGTTTTAGGTGGGCTATCTGGTATTTCTGAGGATTTCTTCGACACGGGACACGATTCATTTTGGTGGAGGCAGAAAGCTTAGCCCACGATACATCAGACCCTTCGATGTTCTTGCGAGGGTCGGTACAGTGGCCTACAAACTTGATTTGTCGCCTGTACTAGAGAAAGTACATGATATGTTCCATGTGTCACAACTGAGACGGTACGTGGCAAATCCTAGTCACATAATAGATCACTCGAAGATAAAGATGGGCCCGACTCTCAGTTATCCAGAGCAGCTTGTGGAGATTCTGGATAGCAAGGAGAAGGTGCTACGGAACCAGAACATTTATTTGGTTCGTGTCGCGTGGAGACATCACTCTGCAGGTGAGTCAACCTGGGAGAGGGAGGATAAAATACGTGAGAAGTACCCGTATCTCTTCGAGCCTTGAGGTATAGTTCTTCTGGTTCTGTTGTGACTTGTCCTAGTTTAGTTTTAATTTCGAGGACGGAATTATTTTAAAGAGGGTAGACTTGTCATTACCACATTTCTAGAATAGGGATATTTTTACATTTTGTATTATTTATATTGCGCATATTATTTATTTATATACATAGTAATTGTTATTTATTTGGTGTATGAACTAGACTTGACATGACAACTTGGACCCATAATTGGACTAGTCATATTAGACTCAAATTAAGTTAACCCTTTTCATTAATTAGAAATTAGATTGAACCCACATTAGGATTAGAAGCTTCCTCACTAATTATTTCTTCATGATAACCCAATAGATGCATAGGTGTCATTTTACATTCCTTAGACAAGGAGGAAGAGGTGGCCGACCCTAATTAAGAATGGGAGATTCTCTCTCCTCTCATTTCTCATCACAAATTTTTTTTAATTAGTGTTCTTCCCCAATAGTTCATCCCTCCACCAAATCCACCATAAAATTCCCTCAAATTTATTCATCCTCACCATCTAAGGAGATTAGAAGCTAGTGGTTGCAAGGAGCTTGGAGAAGAAGGAGTTGAGCTTGGTGCTTATGTCCAATTCGTGTCCTAATAAACTTTTATTGGAAATCCGTCTCCCAATAGGTAAATTCTGAAATCCCTCTCTCTAATTAGTTTCATTTAGTGTTTTAAAGCATATAGAATGTACCCATGCATTAGGGCTACCCATAGGGAGGAGTTTAAACTTGTCCATTTTGGAAGAAATCCGAGAATGAGACGCCAAGTGGTTGTCATTAGGTTTGGTAGACCTAATTAGCGTTAGATTGGTCATGTAGGGGTAGAATTGTGTCCACAAATGGATACGAGTAGGACATATCATGAAACGTTGTGATACTGTCACTACCATATTCCAAAAACAGGGGTATTTTTGACTTTTTATATACTATTAAATTATGGTATTTATATTAAATGATTTCTCGAATAAGTGTATTTAAATTAAATAATTGCATGAGATGTGTATTTAAATATATTATATATATTCAGTGTTCATTAATGTTTGAGCTAGTAGACTTGACCTAGAAGCCCACTAGACGAACACCTGTCCGAATTATAAGAATATGTATTTAATTGTTTTATTTATAATTTAATTATTGGAGGTAGTAATTAATTACCGTAATTTATTTAATTATTGCGCCTTGCCGTTGCTTCGATAATTGGAGCGCTACCCTAGCTTTTGCCTTCCAACAAATTTCACAACCTTGCCCTAGACTTGCCCGCCTTTCATTCTGCCATTTTTGTAACTTATAATTATTCTCTTTTGCGCTTTATTTTAGCCGCACAATATTCGTCGCGGACGTTTATTTAAATTCTAAATAAATTTTGACTTTGTATCGTTGACCGTTCCAATCGAAATTGGAGGCAATCTTGACCCATTTCTCGTGCAACCCAAATTAGGATAATATTCTGTTATGAGTTGTCTTCACTAATGGTATTTGTGACCCGACCTAATTTTGGTCCCATGTACTCCTAATTAATTTTAGAACACCAATTGTATCTAATTTTAATTAATTAAATCTAGAAATCCACTTCTGTGCAATTTTCCAATTTGTTGGGGACTTAATTGCAAAATTGCAATGATGTGTCACCATCATATTGGTTTAACCGAAATGAAGAAAACAACCCCCTTCTTTGACTAGTCAACCCAACACCCTCTCTCCTCCTTTCTTTTATTTGTATTTTTCTCCATGATGAATCGTGGCCATCCATTTAAAATGGAGCCATCCCCACCACACAACCCCTTACATAAACCTCAACCCTCTTCCCAAGAAACCCCATCCCAATATTTGGCTGGCCCTAATTCCTAGGGGTCAATTCACCTCATTTCCCATACAAAAACTCACCCTCTCCATATATTTTTTCACAAAATCATCTCCACACCCATTGTACACTGTTCACCCGGCCACTGTTCCCCGAGCCCGGCCCCCATCTCCGGCGAGCTTCCCCGGCCGCTCCCCACGTCAGCCAGGGCCACCCCGACCCGAACTCCGGCTGCTAGTGCGGCTGTGCTGCACCGAGTTCACCCCCGTCGACCACTGTGCTGCACCGAGCTTCCCCGACTCCCTCATCTCCGGTCCCGCTGCATCCCCGATCCGGCGAGCTTCCTCGCTGTTGTACCTCGCTCGACACCGGCACCACCATCAGCTTCGGCCCCCTCTTCAGCCGACTCCACCACCGTCGAGCCGACCACAACCTCCTCCAAACTCCCCTCGAGCTGTCCACACCACCATCAGCCTCCTGCTGCATTCCCCGAGCTCCCCTCCTCAGCTCCGGTCGACACCCTGCACCCCGCTCAATCCCGACCTCTGACCATCCGGCCTCTCCGACCACTCCCAGTCTTCCCCGACGACAGAGCACCCACTCTCCGGTCTGAAATCCCCGGCCACCACCTCGGGAATCACCTCCACCATCAGCATCAACTACCACCACCAGTACTCACTGCCCCGGCCGACCATCCCTTCAGCCCGAGCTTCTCCCTACACCAGTTTCTCCTCCCCCCGCCTGAACACCTCTGTCCGGCCATCCCCTCCTCAGCTCCGACGGCCTCCCTGCTGCACTCCGGCACCATCACCACTGTGAGCACCCCTCTTCCCTCCTTCACTTGTTTAATTAATGTATAGTAGTGTATGTTAATATAATGTATGTATTTAATTAATGTATAGTATAGTGTATTTTTAATATATAATGTATATATTTAGTTAATGTATAGTATAGTATTTAATTAATGTATATGTATGATGTATGTTTAATATATAATGTATGTATTTAATTAATGTATATACTTGTATTTATTATTTATGTAATAAATTGGTTTACACATATATATATACCAATGAATATTAATGTATATGCTAAGATTAATAAATGAATGTATATATATACGTACATAAATATATATATAGTATAAGCTCTATTAAGTATATCAAAATGCATATATCTATTATAATTATAATTAGTTGGAATTAATGTCTATAATAATAATAATAGATATTATATGCCCACATACTAGATGACCCTAATATGATTACGAATACCCCGTAGCCACCTTGACCTGAGCCCAAGTAGTATGATAGCAGACTGCGATATGTACACTGACATACTGGCAAGGACCGTATCACCGACTGTCTGAATTCACAGAATTTCAGACGCGACGTCCGTGCAACTTGACGCACTTGACCTTAGTTGACTTGTGCCATACCTGGCACAGCCTTGAGTTCGATGTATATGATTGTGTTAGTGTAGCATCTGATATAAATATTATTTTATCATATGTCTATAGGACTATTGGATCGTCCTGCGAGACTTCAGGAGCAGGACATTGGTATTGACAGCTAAGGACCCAAGACGAGTACATTCTCTGACAGTTTCCATTATGTTGATTATTTCTATAACTCTTGTTGTATAGTGTACATGACTCTGACACTGTTCTTTACACGAGTTGGCATCATTGAGACCGTCACGAGGAGTCATGATTGGAATCCATCGTGCTAGCTGGGGAATGGGGAAATATTAGTAGATTATGTGATCATATCCAACTCTACATGCATCAAAGCTCACCCCACATCTCACGTCGGGTGCGGCCTGACCATTACATGCCTCATAGCTGTTATATATGATTAGCCTGACCACTACAAGCATCATAGCTATCCAGATGGTTAGCCTGATCTAAAAGAATCATAGCTAATCATATGTAACCAGCCTGATCTGTCCCAAGGCGATCACATGATATGCTGATATTTCACACACTTAGTTAGATGATTCTTGACATGTATCTCTAGTGTATTGATGTAGCATCCCCACATGTTCTAGTTTTGTTCTTGTATACCTTTACATACCAGTCATTATTCTAGTGTGTACTTGGATTTTATTTCATTTCTAGATGTACATTATATGCTCCAGTATTCCTTTATTCCAGTATTTCTGTTTTCAGTATATCCATGCTCGTCAGTATTCCCTATTGCCAGTTTTTATATTTGTCTGTATTTTTTTACACTGTATTATAGTTTTATCAACATATGTGGAACTGCTGTTAGAGGTGTATTCCGTTCCAATCCTGACTGGATATATTTTTTTAGACTGTGACATAGTAGACTTGTTTCCGACACACATGGGGGTTGGATGTTATTAATTGCAGGTATGGTTATTTTGTCGTTAGACTTGCCTTGTATTTAATTGCTTGCTTCGATATCTCATCGTGCTTTAGCTTATGTGATTGAGTATTTTCAGCATTATATTATGGTATCCATGTCTCCTTATGGAGTTGGATATCCATGTGAGATAGATTAGATAGTTACATGACCTAGACAGCGTTCTACCGTCGATGCTGCGACGTAGGCTGGACGTACCCACGCTCTCGTACCCCTATACCGGGTGCGGGTCGTGACACATTTTAGTGGTGGCCCATGCAGGTCAGACTTCGTAAGTTGTGCGATGTCGTGGTAGTGCGACATATTAGTTGTACTACCGCATGCCTGCTATAGAATATAGGACATATGATACTAGGATGAGAGTGGATACTCAATCACAAATTCTTGAAAGATTCCTGGGATGACCCCTTGAGAATCTTATTATAATTTCTAAATTTAATCCTTCGCCCTTGTTTCCGTCCGTCCTCACTCATTGATATTGAGTTTGATTCTTGTTGATCAGTTGTTAAATTTAATTCTTGGTATAGTTGTTGAGTTAATTTTTATATCAAGATGAATTTTACGGGCTAAAATTTATGGTATCATCTGATGGCATATATTGATGAGGACATTGAGAAAGGTAAAAGGTCTACCTTGGTTATGGAACCTAGAGTTTATCGCAGCCATACTAGCTGTCGTGACGAGAACATAGGAACCTGACTTGGATGTACATACTTTAGTTATGAAATTTAGAGTCTCTCGCATCCATACCGGTTGGCATGGCGAAGATTCTAGATGACATGATTATAGGGTTGCATACTTTAGTTACGGAACATGTCATTTATCGTACATATGCTTACTGGCGTGGCGATGATTCTAAGTGTCATAATTTTGGACAGACGTGTATGATTATCAGGTTGTATCTTAAATTGGTTCTTAAAGTATCATCTCAACACTTATCTATTTCTGTTATTATAAGACTTTATTCCATCATTCTTTTGTTTGCTAGCAGTAGAAATACATTCAGTCCTCAATCTAGTCCTTGTTGAGCTTCTATTCTTTGAGGATTCCTTGTTAAGTGTGATAAATTTGTGACTTATAATGATGTCTATGTCTTGAGTATTAGTATTGACTGAGTGTTGCTCATGAGTTTATAAGTTGGACATGTGAGCAGTAGGCCTTAATCTAGAGTTAACCCATAGCATAGTACCTTGTAGCAATAGCTCTAGGATAGGTGTCTTTATAGTACTATAAGTAGAAGGAGAGTATAGAGTATTAGTGATAATTCCAAAAGTTAGTATCAGGGCCAGCATATCCATCCTGGATAATCATGATTATGTAATTGAGTGATCTATGTAAACAATTAAGTATCAAGGAAATTGTGTTAAGGATTAATGGAGCATGACGTTCAATTTGATGATTGATACTTGGGTGTGTTAAGAGTAAAGAAATGTATATGCATAAAGGGTTTTAATGAGATGTCATATCAGGATTGGTAATAAAAGTTGTGAAGCGCATCACAGATTAGTTTAACAGGCTGTAAAAGATTAAAGGGAAATACATAAACATCAATCAAGATGAGGAACCATATACTTGCCCATGAGAGTAAAGAAACATGGGTGTTATAGAAGGTACAGGTAATCATGAGTTCTAATAAGTTTGATGGGATGATCCAATAATGAAGCTAGTATTATCATACCAAGAATACTAATTATTATATATCGAGGATTAGTCGAGAATGATGCTAATAACAGTAAGCACTTTATGTGATGATAATTAGATGATATACCAGTTAATATAGATAGAAACTCATTGGAGAAAACATGTGTGATGATAACTTTGACCATCTGAAAGTAATAGTGCAAGTGATTCGGGCGGTACAATTTAGTACACAGTTGAGAGTTGTAGAAATTGGGGTATTAGTGTGCACCTTGAGTATTAGAGACCGTGAGCATTTATATGTATACTCGTGAATTTAATTTTATCGTTTGAAGAGTGGAAATGAATTGCAATTTTAAGGATTTTGAGGAGTTGAGATCCTATGTTATTAAATATTTAAGGATCCAAAAAAAAATTTGATTCAATAAACACAGTCAAACTATAGAGATTTTAGAAGTGATTAAAATTTTATTTCGATATTGGGTATTTGACTTTGAGAAAGTATATGCATTTTTACTTTAAATTATTCAAGGAGTTAAACCTTGATGACCTTATTTTGAGGATTAATTTTTGGTGGGTAAATATATATATTAGTATATGAGTGGATGAAGTGCATACGTAAGGATCTGTTGACTTGGGCATGATTGAGATGGCGCTGCAAACAGACTTGGGTGTCCATCTAGGGATGTATTAGAAAGAACAGTACTTAGTATGGTGTGTTGTACTTGGTGTGCACTTGATAGATAAGAACAACTAGTATGAACAATTTTAGTAGGAAAGAGAACTAGCAGTGGGTGTACTTGTAGTAGAGCAGAGGTACCTACAGGGATAGGAGTATCCAACTTTGAATGCATCATTGACATATGATTGTGTTAGAGGTTCTTGGTATCAGATTTGGTATTAATAGACAGGTATATGCAATGAGTATGTATTCATAGATTTCTAGTGGACTAATGATTAGCTGATATGGATATCAGTGTACAAGAATAGGAATTAGTTAGTGAATGTGCCAGAGTTAAGTGTATGTTAGAGATAAAAGATACTGCAAGATGTTAGCAGGTTCCTTCTTTTCTTTCCTCATGTTCCTTTTTCCGTCTTTTGATTGATTGATTCCCTAGTACCGTAGCTTCTATTCGTGATTTTCTTGATAGAATATAGTTAGTAGTACACCCTGACAGAGAATGTAATACCATGATAAAACAGACCATAACCATGCATGTTTCCTCTAGATTGTATGTTGTATGACTGTAGGTAAATTTTTCTTAGACCATGATCATTGGGGTTTTGACCATAACAAAGATCTATGACGGGATTATGACTTGACAAAAGGGGCAAGATGATTAAAAATTGTAGATAAGCATTAATTTAAATAAAGAGTTAAGGGGTTAATATAACAAAATTGATGGATCATTGATTTTACGAAGATTGAGGTATGATTAAAATTTGAGGATAAACATTAACTTAAATGGAGAGTTAAGAAATTAACATGGCAAAAATTGAGGATTTATAAATTTTAGGAAGGTTATGATATGATTGAATTGGCTATTAAAAATTTAAGAAAATTTGGGAAATTATTATTATATCTATTTGATTGCAAGATAGAAATTTAAAATTTTATATTATGAATGTTGCATTTGAAGATTCCGTAAGTATCGCATTGTTGAGTATTTTGAGGAAAAAGGAAATCAGGAAATAAAATCGTTAATGGAATAGTGTCGAATTCAATTCTCGGGATGAGGATTTAGATTTTGAATATGCATCGATTGGATTTAAATTGAGGAGTAAAAATCATTAATGGATTGGTGTTTAAATTCAAACTTTTCAGATGACATTTCAGATTTTATGAATATAGTGGATTAATTAAATTGAAGGGTTGGATTTATGGATTGTGTTTTAGATGGGAGTCTTAATGTGCATTGAGTGAATTAGAGGATTGGATGTCAAAATCCGAGTATTTAATTTTTAATTTAAATTCGGAGGAAATTGTGAGGAAAATGATTTTATTTCGAGGATTTTTCAGGAATACAGTAATTTTAGAATTTTTAAAAATTGTGAAATGACAAGGTGGAGTATTTCAGGATTATGTGGGTTGGTGAATTTAACTATTGATGGAAAATAATATAATGAATAAACACTACTATGAGGATTTTAAATTTCGAGGATAAAATTCTTTTAAGGAGGGTAGACTTGTCACTACCATATTCCAAAAATAGGGGTATTTTTGACTTTTTATAAACTATTAATATTATGGTATTTATATTAAATAATTTCTCGAATAAGTGTATTTAAATTAAATAATTGCATGAGATGTGTATTTAAATATATTATATATATATTCAATGTTCATTAATGTTTGAGCTGGTAGACTTGACCTAGAAGCCCACTAGACGAACACATGTCCGAATTATAAGAATATGTATTTAATTGTTTTATTCATAATTTAATTATTGGAGGTAGTAATTAATTACCGTAATTTATTTAATTATTGCGCCTTGTCGTTCTTCGATAATTGGAGCGCTACCCTAGCTTTTGTCTTCCAACAAATTTTACAACCTTGCCCTAGACGTGCCCGCCTTCTATTCTGCCATTTTTGTAACTCATAATTATTCTCTCTTGTGCTTCATTTTAGCCGCACAATATTCGTCGCGGACGTTTATTTAAATTCTAAATAAATTTTGACTTTGTATCGTTTTGCGTTCCAATCGAAATTGGAGGCAATCTTGACCCATTTCTTGTGCAACCCAAATTAGGGTAATATTCTGTTCTGAGTTGTCTTTACTAATGGTATTTGTGACCCGACCTAATTTTGGCCCCATGTACTCCTAATTATTTTTAGAACACCAATTGTATCTAATTTTAATTAATTAAATCCAGAAATCCACTTCTGTGCAATTTTCCAATTTGTTGGGGACTTAATTGCAAAATTGCAACGATGTGTCACCATCCTATTGGTTTAACCCAAATAAAGAAAATAACCCCTTTCTTTGACTAGTCAACCCAACACCCTCTCACCTCCTTTCTTTTATTTGTATTTTTCTCCATGATGAATCGTGGCCATCCATTTAAAATGGAGCAATCCCTACCACACAACCCCTTACATAAACCTCAACCCTCTTCCCAAGAAACCCCATTCCAATATTTGGCTGGCCCTAATTTCTAGGGGGTCACATCACTTCCTTCCCCATACAAAAACTCACCCTCTCCATATATTTCTTCACAAAATCATCTCTACACCCATTGTACACTGTTCACCCGGCCACTGTTCCTCGAGCCCGGCCCCCATCTACGGCGAGCATCCTCGGCCGCTCCCCACGTCAGCCAGGGCCACCCCGACCCGAACTTCGGCTGCTAGTGCGGCTGTGCTGCATCGAGCTCACCCCCGTCGACCACTGTGTTGCACCGAGCTTCCCCGACTCCCTCATCTCCGGTCCCGCTGCATCCCCGATCCGGCGAGCTTCCCCGCTGTTGTACCTCGCTCGACACCGGCACCACCATCAGCTCCGGCCCCCTCTTCAGCCGACTCAACCACCGTCGAGCCGACCACAACCTCCTCCCAACTCCCCTCGAGCTGTCCACACCACCATCAGCCTCCTGCTGCATTCCCCGAGCTCCTCTCCTCAGCTCCGGTCGACACCCTGCACCCCGCTCAATCCTGACCTCTGACCGTCCGGCCTCTCCGACCACTCCCAGTCTTCTCCGACGACAGAGCACCCCCTCTCCGGCCTAAAATCCCCGGCCACCACCACGGAAATTACCTCCACCATCAGCATCAACTACCACCACCAGTACTCACTGCCCCGGCCGACCATCCCTTCAGCCCGAGCTTCTCCCTACACCGGTTTTTCCTCCCCCCGCCTGAACACCTCTGTCCGGCCATCCCCTCCTCAGCTCCGGCGGCCTCCCTGCTGCACTCCGGCACCATTACCACCGTGAGCACCCCTCTTCCCTCCTTCACTTGTTTAATTAATGTATAGTAGTGTATGTTAATATAATGTATGTATTTAATTAATGTATAGTATAGTTTATTTTTAATATATAATGTATATATTTTATTAATGTATAGTATAGTATTTAATTAATGTATATGTATGATGTATGTTTAATATATAATGTATGTATTTAATTAATGTATATACTTGTATTTATTATTTATGTAATAAATTGGTTTACACACACACACACACACACACACACACACACATATATATATATATATATATATATCAATGAATATTAATGTATATGCTAAGATTAATAAATGAATGTATATGTATACGTACATAAATATATATATATATATATATATATATATAGTATAAGCTCTATTAAGTATATCAAAATGCATATATCTATTATAATTATAATTAGTTGGAATTAATGTCTATAATAATAATAATAGATATTATATGCCCACATACTAGATGACCCTAATGTGATTACGAATACCCCATAGCCACCTTGACCTGTGCCCATGTAGTATGATAGCAGACTGCCATATGTACACTGACATACTGGCAAGGACCGTATCACCGACTGTCTGAATTCACAGAATTTCAGACGCGACGCCCGTGCAACTTGACGCACTTGACCTTAGTTGACTTGTGTCATACCTGGCACAGCCCTGAGTTCGATGTATATGATTGTGTTAGTGTAGCATCTGATATAAATATTATTTTTATCATATGTCTATAGGACTATTGGATCGTCCTGCGAGACTTCAGGAGCAGGACATTGGTATTGACAGCTAAGGACCCAAGGCGAGTACATTCTCTGACAGTTTCCATTATGTTGATTATTTCTATAACTCTTGTTGTATAGTGTATATAACTCTGACACTGTTCTTTACACGAGTTGGCATCATTGAGACCGTCACGAGGAGTCGTGATTGGAATCCATCGTGCTAGTTGGGGAATGGAGAAATATTAGTAGATTATGTGATCATATCCAACTCTATATGCATCATAGCTCACCCCACATCTCACGTCGGGTGCGGCCTAACCATTACATGCCTCATAGCTGTTATATATGATTAGCCTGACCACTACATGCATCATAGCTATCCAGATGGTTAGCCTGACCTACAAGAATTATAGCTAATCATATGTAACCAGCCTGATCTGTCCCAAGCTGATCACATGATATGCTGATATTTCACACACTTAGTTAGATGATTCTTGACATGTATCTCTAGTATATTGATCTAGCATCCCCACATGTTCTAGTTTTGTTCTTGTACACCTTTACATACCAGTCATTATTCTAGCGTGTACTTGGATTTCTATTTTATTTCTAGATGTACACTATATGCTCTGTTATTCCTTTATTCCAGTATTTTTGTTTTCAGTATATCCATGCTCGTCAGTATTCCCTAGTGCCAGTTTTTATATCTGTCTGTATTTTTTTACACTGTATTATAGTTTTATCAACATATGTGGAACTGCTGTTAGAGGTGTATTTCGTTCCAATCCTGATTGGATATATTTTTCCAGATTGTGACATGGTGGACTTCTTTCCGACACACATGGGGGTTGGATGTTATTGATTACAGGTATGGTTATTTTGACTTGCCTTATATTTTATTGCTTGCTTCGATATCTCATCGTGCTTTAGCTTATTTGATTGAGTATTTTTAGTATTATATTGTGGTATCCATGTCTCCTTATGGAGTTGGATATCCATGTGAGATAGATTAGATAGTTATATGACCTAGACAACGTTCTACCGCCGATGCTGCGGCGTAGGCTGGACGTACCCACACTCTCGTACCCCTATACCGGGTGCGGGTCGTGACAGATACGTCATGATACAGGGCTCATCTTTTGGGGTTTTATTCATGTGGAGCTAATTCTTCATTATTTGCATTTTAATTAGTTAGTATAATCTTTTAGATGATATAATTTATATGTATGAGGTGATTCATGTTTATTAGATGGGTATATCTTAGCGTATCATAAATTTGGTGCATGGACAAGGAGTATGCATGCTAAGTGTTTGACAAATTGACTCCTATTAGAAATGGGTCTATTTGATGCTTTATTCACTGTTAATATATATGTATATATAGTTATAAATAAGTATGTGTATATATATATATATGGGTGTATCTATATATTTAATGTGTGGGTTGATGTTTGGATGAGAAGGGGGGAGATGTGTGGCCTGCACCTGTGCATTTCAGTGTGCAGGTAGAGCTCCAGTCGAGCAGCAGTGCATTAGAAGCATAGAGGCGTGCATGTGTTCAAGTGAATGTATCTTGGTTTGATGGGGTTGAGCTTTCAAGTAGAGATTAAGAGAGCATCAATAGCAGCTAGGCAGTGTGCCTGTTACACACTGATATCGGGTCGAATGAACCTGACATGTATGCAACAGATTTGGTTTTATGTTGCTGCCTTAATGCAGCATGTTGCAGTAGCAACTACTGCTCAAGCCACTACAGTGAGATCGGAAAGGGGTTGTGAGGAGTTTGGAGGCTCGGTAGGCAACATGCCAGTACAACATAGAGGTGAGAAACTGTGTTGCTGTTTTTGCAATGTACTTGCTTTAGTGCTCTTACTGTAGTGCATTCATTCAGTTTAGTAGCAACCCCAAGCTGTTTGGCCAACTGTTGCAACAACAATTGGTTGTGCCAGGGAGTGCATGAGGTAAATTACATAGTAAGGGAGGACAGAAACATAGTTATCAGTCAAATGAAAGGAGGCAACGAGGTGTATATGTGAGTTCACTCGAGTATTTGCATCCGCTAGTTACCTACAGGTAGTATTAGGAATTAGTTAAGGGTATGGGTGTTTAGATTTATGAACCTGTGAGTGTGTGTATTTGATTTTCTGTTATAGCAGTATCCTAGTTTGCTAATTAAGTGTGTCCCAGGTTACAGTCAAGGGAAGTAGAGTATCATTTGGGGGTTTAGCAGGTTCAGTATCAGGTAATGCAAAGGGTTAGTGATAGAGTATGTAGGTAATAGCCAAGTATTTGTTAGTTGAGGTAAGGTATTGGTTAATACTATAGACTAAGGTATTAGAGTGAGGTGCACACTAGAGTTTTAATACTATTTAAGATGGAGTACTAGCAAGGTAAGTATTATAAGTTATTTATATACTAACTAGACTCTAATATATAGATATTATCTAATATTATATAGATACTTGCTACTAATAGTTAGTATAGCTATTAATAACTAGTGTTAGTAAATATTGTCTATTATAGACTATTATAATATAGAAATTGACTAGTGGACCTAGTTAACCTAGTTTGGACTTGGACATGGCCTGGAAGCATCATATTTAGTTAGTTAATCATGCTCATCCTTCATTTCACCCAATTAAAATTATTATTTGATATTTAGGTATTTGTGAATTCTTTTTTAATCTCGATCCTCACACATTGATCAGGACCACAGACGAGTACATTCTCTGACAATTTTCTTATTTTGACGATTACTATGATTCTAGTATGTAGTGTTATGCTTGATTCCCAACGCAGTGGATACACAGGATAATATCATAGATACCGTTCATGAGGAGTCGTGATTGGATCCATTGTACTAGCCAGGGACGGAGAAGTATTAGTTGATTATGTGATCATACACCACTTACTTGTGCATACACTCACTACACGAGGGTGTATCTTGATCTTATTACTTGTGCATAGCTCCCCATATATGATTGTCCTGATCTCCTTACCTGTACTTGTGCATAATCAATCATACTTGATTGACTTGATCCCTTATTGTACTTGTACATAGCCAATCATATATGGTAGAGCCCGATCTTGTCCCAAGTCGATCATATAATAATTAATATTTTAAGACACTTAGTAGTTGTTCATTTTTATTCCAGTTTACACCTGCTGATACAGACATTCCTTATTTGTTTACATCTTATTATTTACCCGTGATATGATTATTTGTGTATCTGTTTTTTTATTGTTCCAGTATTTCTTTCATCTTGTATATTCATTGCTTACTGTTTTATAGTCTTGGTTAAATTAATGGAACTGCTGTTAGTTTATGTGCTTCGCTCCTTTCCTGACTGGATATATTTTCAGAGGATATCGAGGCCTTCTGCCCCACTTATTATGGACCCGGAGTAGACAAGGATTACCCTTAGGAGCTTTAGGAGGATCCTGTTCCAGTAGTGGATCCATTAGTAGAGATTTAGAGTCTAGCATTCGTTTTGTAGTTGGATTATTAGACTTTGAGATACTCTGAGTTATATTTTATTGAAGACTTATGTTGTTTGAGATAGCTAGACTCATTGATGTTGTGATGCATATTCTAGACTTCTTTTTTTTATATCATTATCGTGCCATTCCTCTTCCTTATAGAATTATTGTGATTGAGTATTGATATTGTCATCATATTTATATTCATCTTGTCCTCCTTATGGAGTTGAGATCATTGACAGGTTATATATTATTGTGAGCTGTGATAGATAGTATTGTGACCTAGACAGCGTTTTACCGCCGATGCTGCGGCGTAGGCTGGACGTACCCATGACTCATGCCCAAATTCTGGGTACGGGTCATGACATGGATTATGGTGATGTGTGATGTGTGATTGTGATGTATGGTATGATGTGTGATTGTGATGTGTGATTGTGGTAAAGTGTGATTGTGCTTGGATAGTTCTACGCATTTTAATGCTGTGGTAAGAAAATCAATAATTGTGTTGTATTTGGAGATTATTGAGGTCTAGACAGCTTATTACCTCCGTTAACAACAACGTAGGCTGGGCACGCTCACAACCCGTACCCGATATCGCGAGCGTGGGAGCGTGACACCACCCCTCTCCCATCAAGGATACTAATACCAACCCGTTTAAGTACGAATTTGTAGGAACATCGCAATCAAAAGAGGAATAATCTTTATGATCCAAACTATGTGGGCCATGGCCCGATGTGCTGTCATCAAATTATAATATGTTACTGCTTCTCCAAGCACTATGTGGCGTATGTGAGGCAATTTGTCTTCAACAAAATTCAAATGGTTCCACCATCCAGTCCATTAATCAAAAAATGGACTCGCGACAAGTTGTTGATAGGGAGTTTCCATGCGCCTCATTCAATAGGGTAGGGCGTCAATCTAGTCGAAAAATGTTGAGGAAGATAAAGGAAGCCATCTAACCCGCAATATTTCCTCAAAGATCTTCCGGTGAAGGCGTGTACCGAGGTACCAGATCAAAGAGTCACTCGTCACATTACGCCACTCCTTTTAGGGGTAGCCAATCCATGGAGTCAGAATTTGAAGTTGATAGCATCGGTTCGGTTTATATTATTAGCCTAATGATTATATCATATTTTTGAATGTGGTTAATCGATTAAGTTTAACATTATGATATCACTAATATTTATGCTATCACTATAGTATTAATACTTGAACTTAGCATAGTTCTAATATGCCTTAAATGTTATCATACTTGCTACAATTTGTATTGCTTTGTTCGTCTAACATATGTATTTACAGAAAAATAATATGTAAGATCAAACATGGACATGCAATAAAGAAATTATGTTGGGCCAAAGACGACGTCATCCCATAAGATTTATCTGAATCACACACGACATCTCCTAGACCTCGCACTCAGGGTTCCACTGACCGAGGCCACGCACTTAGGGATTTTCTAATCTGCTTATCTTTGGACTAGTACCATCAAGGTAAAAGCCATCATCTTACAAGTAAAGAAACCAAGCAATGCCATCATCATTTTAAGACTCTAAAGAAGCATGCACCACCTGCCATAGTCTATCTAGAGTTTGTAATATGTCTTAGAAATATTTGTAAACACAAGAAATTGATGTCGAAATCGAAAGTTAGGGTAGATAATAACCCAGGATCAATTTTGGCCTACTAAGCAGTATACTAGCGATATATTGGTACATACCTACAATATACTGGTTTTATATAACATATGCTTTATATCGAGACAACCGAAATATCGACGGTATACTGGTTTATACCGACCGTTTTATCACAGTTGGCAATCCAACGGTCATATTTTAGTGCCATAAATGCACCCAATGGCTCTTTTTCTCGCCGTTACTGTTGTATAATAGTATACCAATGCTATACTACAGTATACCAACTGTATACTGTAGCATACTGACGGTATACTTGCTGCACACTGAAAGTTATATTATTGCTCTTTCTCTTGCCTTTGTTATAAATAGCTTTGAAATCCTTCATTCAAGGTTGATGCTTTGAGCCTAAAATGTTCTCTCTACCAAAGACCTATCCATAAACAACTCTACCAAAGCTTTCATTTGCCAATTCACAAATTGTGTTAGAGTCTTCTTGAGTTTTAAAAGTGAGATCTTTATATCATTGAAGATCAAAACCTATATTGTAAAAAGGTTGAAGTGTGCGAGCTTTCAGATCAAAGCTTGGGTGAAGTCGGAGAGCCTTCAGATCAAAGCTCATGTGTAAGAAGTTGACGAGCCTTCAGATCAAAGCTCTTGGTGTAACTATTTTGATAATAGTAGATTAAAGATGGATAGGAGTTTCCAGATTGGAGTGCCTCACGGAGTATACCAAGATACATCGGGTGTCGATATTCTTATTATTTTATATCTTACACGTTTATTTTTAAATTGGCTATTAGCAATCATTTTTTGTTTGATTTATTAGCTTGACCCTATTCACCCCCTCTAGGGTTCTTTCATATTCTTTCTCTGACACAATACACTCTATTGAGGAAAGAAGCACACGAACCTTGCATGACAACACAAAACGATGGCGCCAATAAAGACTCCAACCTCCTTATGCAAAATATGGAGGCAAAACTTAAAGAGCTCCGGACACTCTTGACGATGATGGCAACACGACAAAGCTCGACGACTGTCGCCCCTTACAATCAAATAAAGGAAATCATGAAGCTACCACTACATCTACTGCTCCTGAACCTGAAGCCACTGGGAGTAAAACCACTATAGAAGATGCAATCAAGAACCTGTAGGCTAAATTCGAATCTTTGTTCAACAAGGAGAACCTCCAGAAGCGGGGATAGACTTGTTGTATCCGATCAAATGGGATAAAGCAGTCGGCCCTGCCAACTACAAACATCCCGCGTTTGTAACTTATGAAGGGCTGACCTCCCCAAATCAGCACCTCTATCACTTCAAATCCCAGACACTTGGGATATCGAAAAATGACGCTCTGAGAGGGATGTTATTCATCGACACTCACCGAGGATTAGCATTCAAATGGTTTCGCAGCATTTCAGCAGGATCTATAAAAATGTGGAACGACTTGGAGACTACATTCCTATCCCATTTGTATAAGGAAGAGATCAACTTCAGCATATCTTCCTTGATCAAAACGAAAGTGAGTCGACCAAAGATTTTATTGAACTCTTCCGAAGCTGGCCCTTAATTGCCCGTAAGGAATTCCAACGTCCATGCTTATGGACACATGCAAGAACAACTTCATGTCATTAGTCAAGTTCTGCATTGGAGTTAGCCCCTTCAAGACTTGGACACCCTTGATCGATGGTGCCAAGGCCGCCCAAGAACAACCAGCTAACCTCGACCAGTTGGGTTTTCAAAGAATCAATCCCGACAGAGGTAGACGATTATATCAAATAAGAAAGAGTAGCAAAAAGAGTCCATGGAGGTAGAATTCCAAAGAACGGCAATGAGTCCATGGAGGTAGAATTCCTTGCAGACGATCAATCCAAGCAGCAATAGCCATAATAGTGGACCCCTATAATGTTGTGTATCTACACCTTCAACGAAGACTTCATGGTGCCAATCTTTTACGTCATGTTGAAAGGGAACACAATATACAACTCCCCGAGGCTAAGCGAACCCACAAAGTAGGTCACACAAAGTGATCCCAACTATTATGAGTATAATCCGTTCTTGAGACACCAGACAACGCATTTCTATGCGCTCAAAGATAAGATCCAGCAATTGGTAGATTCCAAGACCATCACACTGCGCAACGATCAAAATAAGGTCACCACCAACATGGTATCAGTATAGTTCGACGATTTCCCTCAAATACATGTGGAAGATGGCGTAGTCTCCATCCCCCTAGTAGAGTTAAGTCTTGTCAATCTACCTCCCTGATGAGAAGACAGCGGCTTGGTGCCTCCCACATTGAAAAGAAGAAATAATGTGGGCACACCCAGATCTCTAAGACCAACAATGGTCAACATTCCTAGGTGAATTCAAGCTTTACAATGCCATTCGTCTAGATCAAGAAAATTATCTCCCCGTTAATATTATAACAGATTCAGAGGAAGAAAAGAACACTCACACAGCTGATGGGGGTGTCGCACAGGTTGGACCCACGAGAACATGCCAACCATATGTGAAGATATGTGATCGAGCCACTAGTGAAATTCATCTCCAATGAGTCTAGCGAAAAACTCGCCAAAGCCACTAGCAGTAGAAAAGGCAAAGCAGACCAGGTTCGACAAGCCCATGCGAAAAAATGTGTCTCCAGGTCTCACGAAACCATACACTTTTGACATTCTGGCTCAACCGACCAATATTCTAACCCGCCTTACCCTGTACGAGCTCTTACATCTATCTAACGAGACCAGGGACACTACGAGAAGCTCTTCTATAGGAAAAAACCTACCTAATAAAGATTGCGCCCAACCTAGAGGCAAGTACCGATTGCCCGCATTGCCATAGCGCTGTAGTGCCCCGATCTCGTTGGAGCACGGTGTGGGTCAACGACTGTAATTTCTGAGTCAAAATCAGTTAACGAAGAAACCTTGTGTGCATCGATTGATTAAGACAAGTAAATAGAGAATCTTTCCTCGTTATGGAGTGGATTCTTTAGAAGTTATGCCCAAGATGCAGTGCACCGTGTCTTGGAGAAGGAATTATATATAAGGGTCTCTGCCTCACGACGTTTGTACTGTTGGTTTTTTATGTGCTTTTGCTGTTGGTTTTATAATACATTTTTGTAAATGTTTTCGAGGAATGTTTTCATTGCTTGCTTTCATTGCCTTCACATTCATTTTGAATTACTGGAAGAAAGAGAAGATAAGTTCTGAATCGTTGTTAGTGCAAAAACAGGTGAGTAAGTAAGAAGGACCGTAAATTTTAACAGTCCAGTATATTGGTAGGACTGTCAAAATATTTTACAGTCCTAAAAAAATTGGACAGTCTTTTCGGTGGCAAACTTGTAAAAAAAAAAATTTAGACTGTCATGTGCAACTTTTGATCTGTCTTTAGAAATTTCCCTTTTTTTTAGAGAGCCGAGTAATGGGTGCTCACTAAAAGCTCACCTCTCTTGACTGAAGGGTTGTAATGTAAGCCTTAGATAGAAACAAAGGAGTTCAGTTTACCTTTTATCCGAATGAGAATACTGAACAATATAAATCTCGAAGTGCTGTCTGAATTTGTTATTTCTTTTCTTGGTCAGAAAAGGTACATCTTAATGATCAAAAGTTAAATGAGCATCTTTTTTTTAGTGAAGAGGATACCAAAGAGAAGAGGTCAACCCTCTATTTATTTAAGATAATATTACTAACCCACTTAAAGCACAGATAGTAGAGGAAGCCACATACTATAAGGATCAACTAACCTTTTACGTTGGTAGAACAAATTATTTTACGTTGGTAGAACAAATTATTTGTGTCATTAAGGATCAACTCCAGAGACAAACATAAAAATCCTTCCATCTTCTCAAGGAAAAACTTCTCTTTCTCATTCTTTGAAATGTTGACAACAAATAGCCTCAATTAAGATTGGTCAAGAAGCAACCATGGAACATTCAGGAACTTCCGTAGTTCATTCACGAGTATGTCTTCAAGCACTTCAGATGCTTGTCAAATGTGTGAATGCTGTTACTTAACAATTCTACAGTGGCAACACTTCCCATGTAATGCAACCTTCTAACTGAATTCTGATTTTTCAGACACAGATGGACTTCATGAAGCCCTCCTTCCTTCCAGCAGATGTCAACTGTTATGCCGCCTCGACCCTTCAAACCTCTAACATACCCTTCTGCCCATTTGTCTCGTGGGAGTGCAGGAAGCAAATAGAGATCTTGCCCAGTGCTCTGGACTAGCATTTCTGCGATTGCTGCCGTGAAACTAAAACAAAAATAATGTAAAGCTTCATGTTCAACCTCTACGTGCAATTGTGATTGCTGATATATCTTGTGTTAATGATACGTACCCGAAGTTGGCATCGATTTGGAATGGAGGGTGTGCCGTGAACATGTTACTGTATAATCCCCCTTCAAAATCACCTTCATGGTCAGGGTCTACCAAGTTGATCAGCTGCTTGACCAGCTTATAAGCATGCTCGCTGCTGCGAAGACGGGCCCACAGAGCCATCTTCCATGTAGTTGACCATCCTGGACCGTCATCTCCTGCACAAATTTTGAATTGAGATTAATCTGGTTTTCATGGGATGATTAACAAATCATTGATTTCTTGCCTTCCTGGTGAGACACTGTCTAGGAAGCAAAGATACTACGGAAATTATTGTTGTGTTCGTGTCACATTGTGTGAAACACATGTCGGACACAACACAAACACTACAAAATACACTTAGGACACTAGAATCAAAGTTTGTCCGTTTCACCCTCTTTGAATCATGACACGTCGTAATTCTGTGTTAGAATAACAAAGGTCCCATTTGGGACTCCGTTTTCATGCCCCAAAGTGAATTTTGAGGCCAAAACTTTGTTAGCATTGTTTGGGATTTTGTTTTGATTCTCTTTTCGGAAATGGAATAAAAAGCTCTCCCACCAAAACAGAACTACAAAAGATTATACTTAGACAAAATTATCCCTAATGTCTTCTTCTCTTTACGCACGTAACATCTCTCTTCTATTATTTCTTTTTTCTTCCTATAAGATAAGATTATCTTAAATTAAAATTTCAAATTTAGTTAGCATTTAAACTATATGATTAAATTATATTAGACTGAATTGAAATGATTGATTTAATTAGTCTACACTATAATTTAAATTTGTTAGATATTAAATTATAGATTAAAATAGATTAAAATTTTAATTCTAAATTTGATTTGGGTTAGATAATATTTTAAAAAAATCTATATATATTTGAATGGAACTTATTAATATAAGATTAGTCTATCAAAATAAGATGGATTCATAATACATCATTATTTGGTAATTTTCACAATCAAAACAAAGTTTCCATTATACATCCCCCCCCAAACACTTTTTTGTTTACAAAACCAAGTCCCAAACACAAAATCTTTGTATAGGTCTGTTTTCTTTATCAAAACTTTGTTTAAGAGAACTTAATTTTCAAAACTAAATCATAAATGGCCCTTAAATATATAATCTCAACCCTGGTCGGAACTCTACAATTTTGGTGTAATGGAAGGAACTTCAAATGCCACAAGAGCAATCCAAGTACAAATCTTCTATATCAACCAGTACGCATAACGAGGGCATGTTGGAATGATATAAATATTCAACTCTCAACACTTAGTATAGGTATGAAGTTTGGTGTATCGGATGGGTCTTTAGCTAATGAGTTTTGAATCTGCCAACCAACAATCAAATGATGAAAATTGCAAATACAACCTTTATGATAAAAAGCCACCGAACAAGTTGATAAATAGGCCTCTCATCTTTAACCTAACTAATGAGCTATCCAGACTGTCAAAACATAAAATTTAGATCTGAATTATACACAAAATTATAGCATCCCTGACTCGTCGACATACCGCTAATATAGGAGGTGTCTTAGCATCCAATTATCTTGGAGTTCTTAGACGCATTTCCAGAGGATTTGCCAAGGTTACCACCCGACAGAGAAGCTGAGTTCTCCATCGACTTGGTGGCAGGAGCGGCACCAGTAACTCGGAACATGTATAGAATCAACAAGAAGGGGATGAAAGATCTAAATGACCAATTTATAGATTGGGAGAGCAAAGGATTCATCCGGCCAAGCGCTTCACCTTGGGGAGCTCCAGTATTGTTTGTGCTGAAAAAGGACGAATCAAAGAGGATGTGCATTGACTACAGAGTGCTTAATGCTCTAATAGTCAAGAACAAATATTCATTGCCGATGATCGATGATCTATTCGACCAATTAAGTGGAGCTCGTGTATTTTCGAAGATTGACTTGAGATCCGAGTATCACCAAGTGAAGGTACATAAGGAGGATATTTCGAAGAGTGCTTTTAAGACTCGGTGTGCACACTATGAGTTCATAGTGATTCCATTCAATCAGACGAATGCTCCGACAAGATTCATGAACTTGATAAACATAATATTCTACCAATACTTGGATAAATTTGTTATATTGTTCATAGATAACATTTTGATTTACTCGAAGACCCCGGAGAAGCACGAGGGCATCTCAGGATTGTATTGGAGACTTTGAGACGAGAAATTATACGAGAAATTGTCCAAGTGTGACTTCTTCCTGGATAAAGTTGGATTTATAGGGCACATAGTGACTGGTAATGGTATTGTAGTTGATCCAAAGAAGATAGTAGCAGTGGAGTCATGACCTATACCAGATTTGATAGCTGAGGTGAGGAGCTCTTTGGGTCTAGCCAGATATTACAGAAAGTTTTTGAAAGACATTGCCAGGATTTCAGAGCCAATAACGCAACTGACCAAGAAGGGCGAAGATTTGTTTGGATAACGGAATGTCGGACTACTTTTGATGTTCTAAAGAAGAGGTTGATGACTGCACCTATATTGATATTACCGTTTGGATGAGGATTTGTTATCTTCAACGATATTGCAGGAAATGGCTTGGATTGAGTGTTGGAGCAGAACAATAAGGTAGTAGCATACATCCAGACAGCTACGACCATACGAGAAGAATTATCCTACACACGACCTAGAGCTAGCGGCTGAGGTGAGCTTTGAAATTGTGGAAGCACTATATGTATGGAGGGAGGGTTGATATTTTCACCGACCACAAGAGTCTGAAGTATGTGTTCATCTCAGAAAAAGCTCATATGAGACAAAGAAGGTTGCTTGAGCTGATGAAGGATTTCGACATTACACTACAGTACCATCCAGAAAAGACGAATATGGTCGCAAATGCTTTGAGTAGATACCCAGTAGGAATGTGCTCGACTTTGAACCGATATTTGTTGGAGGATATAGAGAACTTAGGCATTGAAGTAGTTATACCAAGAGTGAAAGCACAATTGATGCGCCTACAAATTTATTCTACCTTGATGGATAAGATTAGAGAGGCACAACCACATGAAGAGAACTTACAGAGGATCAAAGTTCAGATACAGGTAGGCCATGTAGGTCGGGAAGACGATTTCGAAATTCATGAGGATGGATCATTGAAGCATGGAGATAGGCTTTGTGTGAAAAATGAAGAGTTTCGAGAGGAGATCATGCATGAGGCACATAAGTCGCAATATTCTATATACCTCGGAGCAAAGAAGATGTACAAGGATTTGTGGAGTCATGATTGGTTGTATGGCATGAGGAGGGAGGTTGACCATTTTGTTTCAAGATGCTTAGTGTGTTGGCAGATCAAGGCAGAAAGACAAAGACATAAAAGATTGTTGCAGTCGTTTTCCTTTCCAAAGTTAAAGTGGAAACAAGTTACCATGAATTTTGTGATAGGACTTCCAAGGAGACCAGGAGGAAATGATGCGACTTAGGTTATACTGGAAAGACAAACCAAATAAGCCTATTTTCTACCCATTTAAATATTGGACTATCGGCGAAGAGATTGGTCAAGTTACTCATCTGTCAGATTATGCAGTTGCATTGTGTTTAGTGAGTATAGTTTCAAACAAAGATTCCCGGTGTACATCTAATTTCTGGCAGAGCTTATAGGACAACCTTGGTACTCAACTGATGTTCAGTACAACATATTACTCTCAAACAGATGGACAGTTATAGCGTACCAACCAAACGCTTAAGGATATGATGTGTATGTGTATGCTAGATTTTGGAGGTTCATTGGAGGATCATTTGCACATGGTCGAATTTTCATATAACAACAGTTACCGTGCGGTGAGAGTATAGAGATGTCCCCCTTTAAGGCTTTATATGGTTGGAGGTGTTGTAACCTATTATCTTGGAACATTGTAGGAGAGAGTATTGTTGGGGGGACCTGAGATGGTTGTGGATGCTTTAAAGAAAGTGAAATAGATTTGGTAGAGACTCGGAGTCGCACATGATAGGCAAAGACATTAGGTAGATAGTCACTAAATGCCTTTGGAATTTGAGGTAATAAACGTTCAAGTTTTAATGGTTAAGAATTGTTTCTGTAATATGATGCATATATACCTATTTACCATCTGTAATATGATGCATATATACCTATTTGCTTTTATGGTAAAGTCGGAGACTTGGTATCATTGAAGATCTCGCTGACAAGTGGTACTATGAGAGTTGGAAGAGGTGGAAAGCTTAGTCCGAGATTCGTTGGGCCCTTTAGTATTTAGAGAGGATTGGAGCATTACCTTCCGCTTTGGGGGGAATGCACAACGTATTCCATGTGTCACAGTTAAGAAAGTATGTGGTTAACCCCAACCATATTTTGGATCATTCGGAAATTAAGGTATGGCCCACCTAACCTATCAGGAGCAGCCTGTGAAGATCTTCGATCGAAGAGAATGTGCTGAGGAACCAAACCATTTCCTTGGTCCGTGTCGGTTGGACTTTTATGATGAGGTTATGTAGTTCTGCCAAACAGTTGACGAGTTCAATTTAATATTTTGATAAATACATCATTTAAAAAAATTCTAGGATAGAAGCTACTTGCTAACAGACTATATAAGTTTATCAGTACCCTCTCATGTTCATAGCTACTTCGCTTGGGATTAGAAGTTTGATGTCTAGATGAGTATGGAGTTCTCTTGTGCTCCGCTCCATAGCCAACCCTATGTTTATCAGAAGGAGTCTTCTTCGATATATATATATATATATATATATATATATATATATATATATATATATATATATTAAAAACAAGAGTACAAAAATGGATGGTAGGACTCAAATGCCCACCATCCCAACAAACACAGTGACCCATACACTGACCGACCAACCAAGCTCTACCGTACTCAACTACTTACGTAAGTGTTTATTCACTCCTTCATTTACACGGCTGCTGACCCAGACAGAAGTAGAGCTAGACCAAGTTCTCTCTCCTCGTCCGTTGTTTCATCGGCCCAAGTTCACCTTCCTCTAGTAATGCAAGCCATATGGTGTTTTTCCTAGTCAGCTGAACTTGCTTCTCTAATCCATCCTCAGTACCCTCCCTTGGGTCAAGATTTGAAGGATACCTCCCGATTCATCAATCGAGCTTTTAGAAAGGCTCCAACTTTAGATAGCATGTCACATCACAGCTATTAAAGGGAGGTCCTGGTATTGGACTTGCTCCAGATCAAGACTACGTCCCTCTTCCAGCAGCCTCTCAAGATCGGTCTGCCCAAAAAGAACCAAATTTGTACAGGGGGAGCACCCTCCTGCCCCTCTAGGAGCATTGGTCCATCTCCACTATAGCTATAACCACCTCCATATCATCATTGCCTGAATTAGGCTAGTTATTTGGATGAACAATGGAGTGACCTCCTCTGCTATGGTAGCATCTCATCCCAAACTATCTGCACTCTTCTTAGAGTCGTCCTGAGTGAACAGATCGGATGACATGTTATTAGACAAGTGATTTGAGTGAACTTCGTTGATTAGCTTAGGAGAATAAGCCCGGATGACATGTAGCCTCTTCCGCTTTGCCATCGCATTATCGATATGTATTGGGACCCCTATTACACTGGCAATCTTCCACAAGGACAACTTATTCCACAATTGCAACGGAAGTTTGGGAAGCTAGACCCAGGTCGGGATGACAACAAAGAGGTCTTGCTTAAACGAGACGAGATGGTCTTATTATTTGAGTATGGTAAGTCGGCCATCAAACATCCAAGAACCGCCACCAAGGACTTTCTCCAGATCGACAACGAGAGCAAACTTAATAAAGAAGTACCCACTTTTGCGGGAGAAGGCATCCACAGACTGGCCTCCACATACGTCGAACAAACATCGAGATTATCAGATAGGATGGTATAGGCCAACCACATACATCACAAGAGTGTGAATCTACTCCGCCACGAACAAGGAGACATTATGGGCTCTTCAAAATGGAGGTGGACGTCGACTTCAACCATCGCCAGAGAACAAATCAAAGCCTTGGATTGAGGTGTGCTTTTCGAGAAAACCAGTTCCCTCCTATTTGTAACCCTTATCCAAGCTTTAACTCCATCCAACTGATCGACTGCTCCAGTCAACTGTTGCACCGCTTCAATAGCCCGAGGAGATGGTCCATCGCAAATACGTCGTCTATCCTGTTAACCTAGATTGCGCATCCCAAGGACCTCATTAATCTGTTGATCCTACACAGTACGTCTGTCTCGCTGATTCATGTTGCGAGTTCCAATGCCATATAGAAAGCGTAAAGCACTAGATCGGCTATGACTCGTCTGCATATAGATCCCATTAGCACGTAGGGGGATGGGTTGTTGGCCTCAAGGATCATGCCCTAACGCAACTACATCTTTACGACGTTGGTACGTCAGTATCGGCCACCCATCTCCTTGTCGACCATGGTCCAGGACAGAGATCCCAGCGGAATCATCCGGAGGATCGTCTTGAGATGGAAAGCCTGCGGGAGGAGAAGAAACATCGCCACCTTTGCTTGAACTCATCAATCAGGCCTTCGGGCGAGGCATAAGCAGCGAACCTTCGGGCCGAGCAGCAGTACAGTAGACCTATGGGCTGAGTTTTGGCATATGGGCCAAGTTGTGAGAGTTGCGAACCTTTCAGGTCGAGTAGTGAGTGTCAGCTTTTCGGGCCAATTTATGAGAGTTTTAATCCTTCGGGCTGAGTTGTGAACCATTAAGTGGCTAATAATGGTACCATTAATTACCATGTATATATATATATATATATATATATAGAGAGAGAGAGAGAGAGAGAATAAGGGAGGTGAGGTGGCACCTCACTCTCAAAACAAGGGTGGCGGTGATGTGGCACAATCCCAACCACACAAACGAGGGGAGGGGGTTAAGTGCAATTTGTCAATTATGAAATGTATTGGGGTTAAGTGCAATTTGTCAATTATGAAATGTATGGCTGGGATTGTGCCACATCACCGCCACCCTTGTTTTGAGAGTGAGGTGCCATCTCACCTCCCTTATTCTCTCTCTCTCTCTATATATATATATATATATATATATATTGTGTATAAAATAATATATATTACACACTAGCCGATACCGACATTTGGGCTCTCTTTTCCAGTGAATTAAGTAAAGAGAAAAGATAAAAACAAGTAACAAGTATAGAAGATAACAAAGTCGAGATTATGATTCCACTATGTCGAAGGTCAATATTTTAGCGGCACATTTAGTCAAAATTTTATGTCCGTAAATTTACATTATGTATTCATCTTAATATTAGTTCACTTAAGGCGATCTATAGTGGGGGTCATACTCTAAAAGCAAGTAGATAAACATTAGTACCTATTGAGGTGAATGATTCATCAATGTTGTACATTATTCCACTCAAAGCTAACAAGAAACAACCAAAAATACATAAATTATACCTAAATGTATCAAATATTTTTTTAGTATTATTTTCAACAATTATAATCAATTTTCGGTTTCCGGAAACAAAGAAGTACAATATGAAACTACCGAGACCAATACTCGTAAGGGACAAAAACCAATTCCGATACTCCAAAACTTGCTATAAAGGTCTCGCTTAAAAGAAATTTTATTTTTCATATCTCGATTACCTTGGGCACACACATGACTACCAAATCTTTTTTTAAGAAATTACTAAATCATGTTTAGCCATGTTTCAGGACCCTTTCAGCCCTACACATGGGCTGACCATGTCTTCTTACACACATGTCGAGAAAATATTGTTTCGGACACGAATATAGTCCTCTAGATATGCAAGCAAGTTAAAGTTGATTGGTAAATTGATAAAAACAATGGTTCCCTTTTTTGTTTCAGTATACAGTTAATTGCCATATATCTACCAGTCCAGATGCAGACCAAACTTCTCCTGGTTATATAGCAATTCTGGTCTGTTGATATGGTATGTTGGGTGTCATATTTAAGTATAGTATAAGCACATGGGAATATCCTGAGGACATATTTGGGATGCCAGAATATGTCACAGGATATTCCATTATGAGATTATTGTCATAATGATTGAAATCATTGTATTAATGACTGTAAGGCTATATAATGCCAATGAGACAATAAATAAAATTATCAACTAATTTCAACATGGTATCAGAGCCAAGTTTCCACAAACCCTAGCCGTCACCAAGCTTCCACAAACCCACAGGAGGATTTCCTAGATCTCCTCCACCGAACTCTTCCACGTCCCCCTCTTTTTTTCCCTCCTCTCCTCTTCTCCGTCCTTCGCAGGCCGCCCTTCGCTGTTGCTGTCCCGTCCCGCTACTGCTGCGGCTACTACTGCTGCTGCAGCTGCTGCGACTGCTGCTGCTGCGACGGCGGTTGTGACATGCGTGATGCCGCCTCCTCCGTACCAGCACGAGGCAGCGCCTAATAGGGATGCCTAGATCTGAAAAAAGGGGGGACATGTTCGGATCTAGGAGCGGACGACGAGGACAAGCGTGAGTCGTGGAGCGAACGTGACGTGACTGGATAGACGACGCATCGATGGAGGAGGTCATCAAGAAGCTAGATTCTGCAGAGGTGGCGACGTTGATGAAGTTGTTAACGATGTCGGCTGGTGAGAACACGACACGAACGTCGCCGGAGTTGAAGCTTCCCTCCATCGATCTGAAATTAGATGGACCAGCCACCTATCTGAGTTGGTCACGACGGGTGAGAAGAACCCTCGCAGGAAAAAACATGGAGGGGTTCCTGACGGGCGAGACGACAGAGCCGGACGAGGGCTCGACAGGACACGATGAGTGGAAGTCCACTCATATGGTGATCTACATCTGGCTACTCAACTCCTTAGTCCAGTCTATTGCCGCCACAGTAGACGGTATTAAGATGGTGAAAGATGTGTGGGAGAAGTTGAGAATGACCTATGATGGTGTGGGGAACAACTTACGGGTCTTCCAGATAAAGGGGGAGATTGATGACACCGTACAGGGAGAGAAGACGGTGCAGGAGTATGCCACGGAGTTGGAGCGTCTGTGGTTGGATTATGATCACTCCTCAGATCGGACGAGCTGCGGGGACCCTAAGTGTAAGGAGAGACAGGTGTGTCTGCAGGAAAGGACGATGAAGTTCCTCAAAGGGCTGACTGCAGCTTTCGCACAGAGGACGGCCCTACTTCTAGCCCAACCAAAGATCCCTAGCCTTAAGGAGGCTATCTCAGCCATGATCCAGGAGGAGACACGCATCAGGCTGCAAGCCGGGACAGGTGGTCCCCCCGAAGCAAAGTCAGCACTAGCGATCACCAGCTCAGGTAACACAGGATCTAAGGGAGAGCCCTGGCAGCATAACCGGCAGTGCTACAACTGTGGGAAGATGGGTCATCATCGGTATGCTTGTACCAAACCACCTAGGGAGGGAGATTCAGGTGGTGGACGAGGACCGTTCGGCGGACGAGGATATAATGGAGGACGTGGTCGTGGTCGAGGGGATAGACGAGGCGGCCGAGGAGGTTATCGGGCAAACCTCCTGATATCAGAAGGGAACGGAGAAGCTGATGACACCTTTACTGTGGAGGACCGGGCACTGGGAGACATGAGGAGTAAAACAGAGGAGGCGTCCACCTCATTCTTTGTTAGGGGCAACGCTGCCATGTATGCCCATCCATCAGAAGGTACTGACGAATCACTTGCCCTTGCGTCTATCTCTTCCCTTAAATCATCAGACTGGATTATCGACTCGGGAGCATCTCGGCATGTGACGGGGAATGCTAGTGAGTTTTCTTCCTACACTCACCTAGCATCAGCAGACAGCATTCAGACAGCTGATGGCACTTTCCAGCCAGTGGTCGATAAGGATACTGTTAATTGTACAGGTTCAGTAAGATTATCCAATGTTTTACATGCTCCATCCTTTCCAGTCAGTCTCTTGTCCATTAGTTCTATAATCCTCCAACTTAAATGTATTGTTTCTTTTGATATTCCTAATGTGACCTTCCAGGAGAAAGGGACAGGACGAAGAATTGGGACTGGCACTTGGCATGAGGGACTGTGGTACCTAGATCGAGAAGGACTGGACTCAGCATTGGTATCTATGGCAGAGAAGGCCGGCATGGAAGGACTGCAGCAGAGGACTGAGGATACCTTGATACTCCATCATCGGAGGATGGGACATTCTTCCTTTGATACTCTAAGTAAGTTGTATCCAGAGATTTATGCAAAAACAAATAAAGAGAAATTAGTATGTGATGCGTGCGAGTTAGGAAAACTTACTAGGAGCTCATATGTTGGCACGGGTCATAGGAGCACTTTTGCTTTTGAGGTAGTACATTCTGATGTCTGGGGTCCATGTGCTACTAACACTATGAATGGTTATAAGTACTTTGTTTCTTTCATTGAGTGTGCCTCTCGTGTTACCTGGTTATATTTGATGAAAAATAAGAGTGATGTACCTGCTTGTTTTCGGGATTTCCATAAGCATGTCCAGACTCAGTACAAAGCAGTTGTGAAGGTACTGAGGTCTGACAATGGAACAGAGTATACCAACAGGACGCTTGCAGAATACTTGTCAGCACACGGAATACAGCATCAGACCACCTGTGCATACACACCAGCACAAAATGGAGTTGCAGAAAGAAAAAACAGACACCTTCTGGAGGTCGCAAGAAGTATGATGATCGACATGAATGTCCCACAGAGTCTGTGGGGGCATGCAGTGTTGACAGCAGCTCAACTCATCAACAGGATGCCCTCGAAGGTCCTCGGATGGAAGTCCCCATGTGAGGTATTGCAAGACAATAATAGTGGAATACTCCCACTGAAGGTGTTTGGGTGTGTGTGTTTTGTGAAGGACAACAGGCCATCAGTTGGGAAACTTGACCCTAGAGCGGTCAAATGCATCTTCGTAGGCTACTCGGCGACCCAAAAGGGGTATGTGTGCTGGAGTCCAGTAGAGAAGAAGAAGTTTGTCAGTATGGATGTCCACTTTCGGGAGCATGAGCCATACTACCGCCAGGACGGAACTTCACACAACACGCCTAATACTGCCAGTATTAGGCGAGAGGGAGAGATGAAGAACTTTGTGGTAACCGATTTAGAAGTTTGGCATGGAGGCACGGAGAAGGGACAAGAAGGTGAAGGTGTTAGGCCTACGGCTCAGGGAGAGTTACTTACCTACAGCAGGAGAGAGAAGCAAACTGCTGGACCAGTACCGACAGTGCCAATGCTAAGTCCCTTGCCTGCGTTCGTCCCAACTCCTGAGGCACCGACACCAACCCCCCTTCAGGTGATACCCCCTCCTTCATAAGATATCATTCCTATTACTACTACTCCTCCCATACCACTATCTGTACGGAGGACCACTCGCAGCAATGCAGGAAATCCTCCAACAGATATGGTTGGGATATTGCTCAGTTTATTTCTTATGACCATATCCCTTCTTCTCATGGAGCATTTATAGCATCTTTGGATAGTATTACTGTACCTAACAATTGGCAGGTTGCCAAGAATGATCCAAAGTGGAAAGCGGCAATGCACGAGTAGTTGGGAGCTCTAGAGAAGAACCACACTTGGGAGCTTGTGAGACTGCCAGAGGGGAAGAGAGCAGTTGGATGCAAGTGGGTCTTTACCGTGAAGCAGAACCCAGATGGACAGGTTGATCGCTACAAAGCTCGACTAGTAGCCAAAGGATACAGTCAGACGTACGGCATCGACTATGACGAGACCTTTGCACCAGTTGCAAAGATGAGCACTGTCAGGACTCTGATTTCTCTGGCAGCGAATGGTGGATGGAAGCTACACCAACTGGATGTGAAGAATGCGTTTCTTCACGGTGATCTAGTGGAGGAGGTGTACATGGAGATACCACCAGGATTTGGCACCAATCAGACAGTAGGCAAGGTCTGCAGGTTGAAGAAGTCCCTCTATGGACTGAAGCAGTCTCCTCGAGCGTGGTTTGACAGATTCAGAAAGGTGATGATAGGGATGGGATATCAGCAGATCAATGCTGATCATACTTTGTTCTTCCGTCGGAGTGGAGGCCACATCACCATGCTTGCGGTGTATGTGGACGATATGATTATCACAGGAGATGATGAGCAGGAGATCGCCCAACTCAAAGAAAAACTGGGCAAGGAATTCGAGGTGAAGGATCTCGGCCTTCTTCGGTACTTCCTTGGGATTGAGATTGCTCGAGAAGCAGAGGGGATTGTTCTCTCTCAAAGGAAGTATGCACTGGACCTTCTCACAGAAACTGGGATATTGGGGTGCAAACCTGCAGCGACACCAATAGATCAGAGGTTCAAGATTGATGCTGAGGCTGGAGAACCAGTTGATCGGGACAGATACCAGAGACTGGTTGGCAAGTTGATCTATTTGAGCCACACACGTCCTGATATCTGCTTTGCAGTAAGTGTGGTGAGCCGCTACATGCATGACCCACGGAAGGGTCATATGGATGCAGTGTACCAGATTCTGAGGTACTTGAAAGGTGCTCCCGGGAAGGGACTAATATTCAGGAAGAACAATCACGTGAGCATCGAGGGCTACTGTGATTCTGACTGGGCTAGTTGTGCTGATGACAGGAGGTCTACCTCGGGATATTGCATATTTGTAGGAGGTAACTTGGTCTCCTGGAGGAGTAAGAAGCAGTCTGTGGTGGCCAGATCGACAGCTGAAGCAGAGTACAGAGCTATGGCATTGGGAGTTGCAGAGCTGCTATGGTTGAAGAATATGCTGGTGGAGCTGAAGCTGGATCAAGGAGCCAAGATGAAGCTGTGGTGTGACAATCAGTCAGCTATTAGTATCGCCAACAATCCAGTACAGCATGACAGGACCAAACACATCGAGATTGATAGATTCTTCATCAAAGAGAAGTTGGATAGAGGATTACTGGAGCTTGGCCATGTTCCAACCAGGGATCAAGTAGCAGATGGACTAACCAAGGGACTCGCCTCAGTGAACATGATTAGAGGATGTGACAAGATGGGCTTAGTGAATATCTTTCACCCATCTTGAGGGAGAGTGTTGATATGGTATATTGGGTGTCATATTTAAGTATAGTATAAGCACATGGGAATATCCTGAGGACATATTTGGGATGCCAGAATATGTCACAGGATATTCCATTATGAGATTATTGTCATAATGATTGAAATCATTGTATTAATGACTGTAAGGCTATATAATGCCAATGAGACAATCAATAAAATTATCAACTAATTTCAACATGGTCTAATTTAAATTTTACTCCTTGACTATTTATGGTACACAACTATACTCCAAAGTAATTCAAAATCTATAGTGTGCAAATTTAAACTAAAATTCCCTAGATGTTCCATAAACGTATACCTCTTTTGTAAAGGGTGTTCACAGCTGCTTTACACAAATCAGGTGTTCTCTCAAGTGTCATTGTATGGCCTGGGAAAAGTCCAAATAAGTGTGATAAATGCCGATGATGCACATCCGGATCCTCAAAATCTTGTGCCTGTAAAACAATATACAGATCATACAATTCATCATTCCAAAATAAATGTTCTAAACTACTACAGGTCTCAATGAAAGATCAATTACCTAAAGAGAGGAATTTGACTAGACTAGACTAGAATAAACTAGGCTTTTACCTTCATTATGAAATTTATTTCACTAAATTGCCTTTTGAAAACACACCTTTAAGCATGAAAAGTTACAGGGTGGACTAGAAATCTTGTTTCATAAACATGATTTTCACTAATGAAATTGCATTTTGATAACATGAATTTCGAAAAAGACTGGTACTTTGGTAATAAGTTTTAGAAGTACCTTTTTTTATGGAAATTATTTAACAAACACCCTATTTTAGTCAAAAATCCACTGAATATAAAATCAATAAAAACTTCCACTTACCCATTCCATAATAGTATTATATCTGGTTATTCTTGCTGGTGGCAGCTTTGAAACTGTGCTCTTGACTTTAATGATTACGTCACTATTCGACCTTCCCAAAACCTAATACGGAAAGAAATTTGCTTAAGTTTAATATTTAGCCATATAATCATAATACAGAATGGTAAATATCTGGTTCTTGGAATTAATTTGAGGAAAAAAAATCATTCAGCTGAAATTTGTACAGACAAATGAATAAGGCAGGAATACTATACTATTTACCTCAGCCGAAGAAATTATGGCAGAAAAAACTTCTTTTATGATTTCCATATCCATAGTCGTCGAGTAGCTGACACTAGCGGTCTTGCCGTCAGGTGCAATAAAAGAATGTTCAGGTGAAGTCGAAGGATTGGTTTCCAAATACCCTTCACGGCCTTCAATCAACCAATCCAGCAAAAATAAAGCACAACTTTCCAACAGAGGATATGCCGTCTTCTCTAGAAAACCCTATATGATCATAGATTAGAAATATAAGTAGACCTGCTAAATTCTCCCCAGGAAACAGCTTGATACAATCTCAAAGTAATCAGGTGTAACAAAGAAAGTTCAGAACAAATACTAAATTTGCTGCTACACTACTCTGTAGTGACAATGAAAAAGACAATTTCAGCCACCCATCAATTAAACAGAAAATTTTCTACAGGATTAGGGCAAATTGGCTGTAAGGAAAAAAATTGCAAAAAATCCCTATGGAGATACAATACACCAGAAGAACCAGTGTATTCCTTGATTTCTTTTTAAACAAATTCAAATAATATGCCAGACTGTCCGGTGTATTCAGCACAAACTACTCTAGAAGGACTGGCATATTCTTTGATTCTTTGTATTCAAAGAATATGCCAGACCTTATGGCATTTTAATTTTTTTGAAATTTTTGCTTGAGTCCCTTATAATTTCATGATTTTCATATAAGCCTATTGTTGATATGGTATGTTGGGTGTCATATTTAAGTATAGTATAAGCACATGGGAATATCCTGAGGACATATTTGGGATGCCAGAATATGTCACAGGATATTCCATTATGAGATTATTGTCATAATGATTGAAATCATTGTATTAATGACTGTAAGGCTATATAATGCCAATGAGACAATCAATAAAATCATCAACTAATTTCAACATGGTATCAGAGCCAAGTTTTCACAAACCCTAGCCGTCACCAAGCTTCCACAAACCCACAGGAGGATTTCCTAGATCTCCTCCACCGAACTCTTCCACGCCCCCCCCCTTTTTTTCCCTCCTCTCCTCTTCTCCGCCCTTCGCAGGCCGCCCTTCGCTGTTGCTGTCCCGTCCCGCTACTGCTGCGGCTGCTGCGACTGCTGCTGCTGCGACGATGGTTGTGACATGCGTGCTGCCGCCTCCTCCGCACCAGCACGAGGCAACGCCTAATAGGGATGCCTAGATCTGAAAAAAGGGGGGACATGTTCGGATCTAGGAGAGGACGACGAGGACAAGCGTGAGTCGTGGAGCGGACGTGACATGATTGGATAGACGACGCATCGATGGAGGAGATCATCAAGAAGCTAAATTCTGCAGAGGTGGCGACGTTGATGAAGTTGTTGACGATGTCGGCTGGTGAGAAAACGACACGAACGTCACCGGAGTTGAAGCTTCCCTCCATCGATATGAAATTAGATGGACCAGCCACCTATCTGAGTTGGTCACGACGGGTGAGAAGAACCCTCGCAGGAAAAAACATGGAGGGGTTCCTGACGGGCGAGACGACAGAGCCGGACGAGGGCTCGACAGGACGCGATGAGTGGAAGTCCACTCATATGTTGATCTACATCTGGCTTCTCAACTCCTTAGTCCAGTCTATTGCCGCCACAGTAGACGGTATTTAGATGGTGAAAGATGTGTGGGAGAAGTTGAGAAGGACCTATGATGGTGTGGGGAACAACTTACGGGTCTTCCAAATAAAGGGGGAGATTGATGACACCGTACAGGGAGAGAAGACGGTGCAGGAGTATGCCACGGAGTTGGAGCGTCTGTGGTTGGATTATGATCACTCCTCAGATCGGGCGAGTTGCGGAGACCCTAAGTGTAAGGAGAGACAGGTGTGTCTGCGGGAGAGGACGATGAAGTTCCTCAAAGGGCTTACTGCAGCTTTCGCACAGAGGACGGCCCTACTTCTAGCCCAACCAAAGATCCCTAGCCTTGAGGAGGCTATCTCAGCCATGATCCAGGAGGAGACACGCATCAGGCTGCAAGCCGGGACAGGTGGTCCCCCCGAAGCAAAGTCAGCACTAGCGATCACCAGCTCAGGTAACACAGGATCTAAGGGAGAGCCCTGACAGCATAACCGACAGTGCTACAACTGTGGGAATATGGGTCATCATCGGTATGCCTGTACCAAACCACCTAGGGAGGAAGATTCAGGTGGTGGACGAGGACCGTTCGGCGGACGAGGATATAATGGAGGACGTGGTCGTGGTCGAGGGGATAGACGAGGCGGCCGAGGAGGTTATCGGGCAAACCTCCTGATATCAGAAGGGAACGGAGAAGCTGATGGCACCTTTACTGTGGAGGACCAGGCACTGGGAGACATGAGGAGTAGAACAGAGGAGGCGTCCACCTCATTCTTTGTTAGGGGCAACGCTGCCATGTATGCCCATCCATCAGAAGGTACTGACGAATCACTTGCCCTTGCGTCTATCTCTTCCCTTAAATCATCAGACTGGATTATCGACTCGGGAGCATCTCGGCATGTGACGGGGAATGCTAGTGAGTTTTCTTCCTACACTCACCTAGCATCAGCAGACAGCATTCAGACAGCTGATGGCACTTTCCAGCCAGTGGTCGGTAAGGGTACTGTTAATTGTACAGGTTCAGTAAGATTATCCAATGTTTTACATGCTCCATCCTTTCCAGTCAGTCTCTTGTCCATTAGTTCTATAATCCTCCAACTTAAATGCATTGTTTCTTTTGATATTCCTAAGGTGACCTTCCAGGAGAAAGGGACAGGACGAAGACTTGGGACTGGCACTTGGCATGAGGGACTGTGGTACCTAGATCGAGAAGGACTGGACTCAGCATTGGTATCTATGGCAGAGAAGGCTGGCATGGAAGGACTGCAGCAGAGGACTGAGGATACCTTGATACTCCATCATCGGAGGATGGGACATTCTTCCTTTGATACTCTAAGTAAGTTGTATCCAGAGATTTATGCAAAAACAAATAAAGAGAAATTAGTATGTGATGCGTGCGAGTTAGGAAAACTTACTAGGAGCTCATATGTTGGCACGGGTCATAGGAGCACTTTTGCTTTTGAGGTAGTACATTCTGATGTCTGGGGTCCATGTGCTACTAACACTATGAATGGTTATAAGTACTTTGTTTCTTTCATTGAGTGTGCCTCTCGTGTTACCTGGTTATATTTGATAAAAAATAAGAGTGATGTACCTGCTTGTTTTCGGGATTTCCATAAGCATGTCCAGACTCAGTACAAAGCAGTTGTGAAGGTACTAAGGTCTGACAATGGAACAGAGTATACCAACAGGACGCTTGCAGAATACTTGTCAGCACACGGAATACAGCATCAGACCACCTGTGCATACACACCAGCACAAAATGGAGTTGCAGAAAGAAAAAACAGACACCTTCTGGAGGTCGCAAGAAGTATGATGATCGACATGAATGTCCCACAGAGTCTGTGGGGGCATGCAGTGTTGACAGTAGCTCAACTCATCAACAGGATGCCCTCGAAGGTCCTCGGATGGAAGTCCCCATGTGAGGTATTGCAAGGCAATAATGGTGGGATACTCCCACTGAAGGTGTTTGGGTGTGTGTGTTTTGTGAAGGACAACAGGCCATCAGTTGGGAAACTTGACCCTAGAGCGGTCAAATGCATCTTCGTAGGCTACTCGGCGACCCAAAAGGGGTATGTGTGCTGGAGTCCAGTAGAGAAGAAGAAGTTTGTCAGTATGGATGTCCACTTTCGGGAGCATGAGCCATACTACCGTCAGGACGGAACTTCACACAACACGCCTAATACTGCCAGTATTAGGCGAGAGGGGGAGATGGAGAACTTGGTGGTAACCGATTTAGAAGTTTGGCATAGAGGCACGGAGAAGGGACAAGAAGGTGAAGGTGTTAGGCCTACGGCTCAGGGAGAGTTACTTACCTACAGCAGGAGAGAGAAGCAAACTGCAGGACCAGTACCGACAGTGCCAGTGCCAAGTCCCTTGCCTGCGTTCGTCCCAACTCCTGAGGCACCGACACCAACCCCCCTTCAGGTGATACCCCCTCCTTCACAAGATATCATTCCTCCTCCTACTACTACTCCCACACCACTATCTGTACGGAGGACCACTCGCAGCAATGCAGGAAATCCTCCAAATAGATATGGTTGGGATATTGCTCAGTTTGTTTCTTATGACCATATCCCTTCTTCTCATGGAGCATTTATAGCATCTTTGGATAGTATTACTGTACCTAACAATTGGCAGGTTGCCAAGAACGATCCAAAGTGGAAAGCGGCAATGCACGAGGAGTTGGAAGCTCTGGAGAAGAACCACACTTGGGAGCTTGTGAGACTGCCAGAGGGGAAGAGAGCAGTTGGATGCAAGTGGGTCTTTACCGTGAAGCAGAACCCAGATGGACAGGTTGATCGCTACAAAGCTCGACTAGTAGCCAAAGGATACAGTCAGACGTACGGCATCGACTATGACGAGACCTTTGCACCAGTTGAAAAGATGAGCACTGTCAGGACTCTGATTTCTCTGGCAGCGAATGGTGGATGGAAGCTACACCAACTGGATGTGAAGAATGCGTTTCTTCACGGAGATCTAGTGGAGGAGGTGTACATGGAGATACCACCAGGATTTGGCACCAATCAGACAGTAGGCAAGGTCTGCAGGTTGAAGAAGTCCCTCTATGGACTGAAGCAGTCTCCTCGAGCGTGGTTTGACAGATTCAGAAGGGCGATGATAGGGATGGGATATCAGCAGATCAATGCTGATCATACTGTGTTCTTCCGTCGGAGTGGAGGCCACATCACCATGCTTGCGGTGTATGTGGACGATATGATTATCACAGGAGATGATGAGCAGGAGATCGCCCAACTCAAAGGAAAGCTTGGCAAGGAATTCGAGGTGAAGGATCTCGGCCTTCTTCGGTACTTCCTTGGGATTGAGATTGCTCGAGAAGCAGAGGGGATTGTTCTCTCTCAAAGGAAGTATGCACTGGACCTTCTCACAGAAACTGGAATGTTGGGGTGCAAACCTGCAGCGACACCAATAGATCAGAGGTTCAAGATTGATGCTGAGGCTGGAGAACCAATTGATCGGGACAGATACCAGAGACTGGTTGGCAAGTTGATCTATTTGAGCCACACACGTCCTGATATCTGCTTTGCAGTAAGTGTGGTGAGCCGCTACATGCATGACCCACGGAAGGGTCATATGGATGCAGTGTACCAGATTCTGAGGTACTTGAAAGGTGCTCCCGGGAAGGGACTAATATTCAGGAAGAACAATCACGTGAGCATCGAGGGCTACTGTGATTCTGACTGGGCTAGTTGTGCTGATGACAGGAGGTCTACCTCGGGATATTGCATATTTGTAGGAGATAACTTGGTCTCCTGGAGGAGTAAGAAGCAGTCTGTGGTGGCCAGATCGACAGCTGAAGCAGAGTACAGAGCTATGGCCTTGGGAGTTGCAGAGCTGCTATGGTTGAAGAATATGCTGGTGGAGCTGAAGCTGGATCAAGGAGCCAAGATGAAGCTGTGGTGTGACAATCAGTCAGCTATTAGTATCGCCAACAATCCAGTACAGTATGACAGGACCAAACACATCGAGATTGATAGATTCTTCATCAAAGAGAAGTTGGATAGAGGATTACTGGAGCTTGGCCATGTTCCAACCAGGGATCAATTAGCAGATGGACTAACCAAGGGACTCGCCTCAGTGAGCATGATTAGAGGATGTGACAAGATGGGCTTAGTGAATATCTTTCACCCATCTTGAGGGGGAGTGTTGATATGGTATGTTGGGTGTCATATTTAAGTATAGTATAAGCACATGGGAATATCCTGAGGACATATTTGGGATGCCAGAATATGTCACAGGATATTCCATTATGAGATTATTGTCATAATGATTGAAATCATTGTATTAATGACTGTAAGGCTATATAATGCCAATGAGACAATCAATAAAATCATCAACTAATTTCAACACCTATTTTCAATATAAGTGAAATATTTTTTTAGATAACTCCCTAAAAATATATGCACGGGCTATGCGCGTCTACGTGTATGCACGCATGCGCTACTGCACTGCGGCGCGTATGCGCGCACGAGTTGCTGCGTTGTTGTACCTATGTGTGCATGAGCAGCTATTGTTGTGCTGTTGCGCGCATATGCGCAGACAATGATGTTTGGCGCATATCTCCGTTGATTGCGGGATTTAGACAAATATGGAAAGATTTAGTCAATTATTCAGATCCGATTTTTGTGGAATTTGAATTTAATTGATTGATATCTTTTCGGAATTTGTTGGTGGCCAGGATTAGGGTTAGGGTTTCCTCCCTACTCTATAAAGACTCTATTTATGCCTCCTTTGAGAACTTACTTCAAAATTGAGAGACAGAAGAGAGTAATTTGTGGCTGCTGCATTAGAGTTCAGGAGTCCGTTCGATTCAGTACAGAGGTGACGGCGAGCATTCTAGAAGTTCTTTGTGAACTTGTTGGTTCCTAGGAGCGGATCGTGTAAGGACGAATCTTGCTTTGAACAACGATGATCTTCATCATCCCAACAAGTGACAGATTCTCCTTCCTTCTTCTAGTTGTAGTTCGTTCTATCTCAATTGCAACTGTGTTTGCAATAAAGAATGAAGTTTATTTTCGTAAGATTATAATATGATATTCTGCATGTTGTAATCGGACGTTATTAAAGTATTTCGTTGAAATCAAGTTATTCAGAGAGCAAACTCGTTTGCGTGAACCTCTGAGTCTCGACTACAACTTTAGGATCAAACAGAGAGTTAACTGAAAAGTTTGTGTGAATCTCTGTTCCACCATTTTTTTTCTTCGGGACTAACATCTTTTAAGAACAGAATAGATAATTTTCATAATATCTACGACAGATAGTTTAGTAACGCAATATGGAACATTATTTCATATGATGTTTCTGTTCACCAGAGTTTATATGATACACTCCAATAGTATAGCTTGAGATTTAAATCTTGGAGATGAGTAAAGATTTATTCTTCACTAAAAGAACAGGGTGGGTTGTTTACTAAGGTTTCTTGTTTGCATATTGTCATACAATAAGTAATAAAAGTTACTCTCGTCCAAGTTCAAATATCTCAAGAGGACACAGAAGTATGCACTGTATTACAATGGTTATCCAACAACAGTGAAAGCTTCAGTGATGCAAGATGGTGCTCAGAAGTAGAGAGCAAAAGTTTCAAAGGATGATTCATCTTCTCCATGGGTGGAGCTGCTAGATCATGGAAGTGAAAGAAGCATAAAATATTATCTCATTCCTCCATGGAATTTGAATTCTTTGCACTAGCGGCTGCAGCGGATGAAGCATAATAGATTCGGGAGATCATGTATGATCTTCTTATGGTTGGTGCACAGATTCCGATGGTACCGATCTACTCCGACAACCAGACGATTGCAGTGGTGGCATCGAATGATCTCTTCAATGGTAAAAAGAAGACTGTGCGGCTTAGGCACAGAGCACTGAATGATCTCATCAAGGCTGGAGTCATTACAGTGATTGATATTCGAGATCAGAAGAATCTGGCAGATCCGTTTACCAAGAGCCTCAAGGGCTAACTGGTCGAGGATACAACAAGAAAAATGGGCTTGAAGGTATTCTAATATTGTCTTTGTAATTCTACCATAAAGTTTTATGTTATTAGTTTAAAGAGAATCTAGTATACATCTATATTTTGGTTCAAAGAAAGATCATTGACTGGGAGAATATCGGGTACAGTGGGTAGTCATTTGAGACATTGAGGAAATATTGTCCCAGAACCACTGTTGTCTATTATTTGTTCTTTATACAGAACAAATCATGTGGGAGGATGGCCATGGGCCTTAATGAGTTCTCAGACATTTTGAATGTCCGGCGTGCTTTAGTTAGCACGGATGGTTCGGCACTATAAAGAGGATGGTACCCCATGCTACAGTGGATTGACACCACGATGAGGAAGAGCCTCGGCCTCTAGCCTGTTAGAGTGGCAATAGCACGGCATATAGGCAGGTAGCCTAATGCCGAATATGTGGAGAGTGGTAGGACAATACTACAAAGAGTTCGGTGACCTCATGCTACAGTGGAGCGACACCATCAAGAGGTTGCGGACCTCGGTTTTGGGCTATGTCGTAGCAGCATAGCACCGCAAAGGAGAGCAAGGCTTCATGTTGGGTATTACAACACTACAAAGAGGCATGTGACCTAATGCTACAATGGTATGACATCACCAAGAGGTTGCGAACCTCGACTTTGGACCATGTCATAGCGATGTAGCACTGCAAGGAAGCGCAAGACTTCATGTTGGAAATATTAAACTCTCTGAAAGAACTCACCTAAGTGTATAGAAAGAGATATAGACCGTCTCTTGAGGGTTAACTTGTAGACACCCAAGATACATACACCGAGACAAGGTCAATGCAGGACCTTTAACGTGCGACCAGAAGCACATCTGATGTCATTGTATTAGTGGAAAGAATAGCAGTTGTGGTACATAATTCAAGACTTAGTACATTCTTGTATTATATTGTTGTTTGACCCATGTGAAAAAATTCAAGTCGTAAGCGACATCTATCCTAATGCATGATGGACAGTCACTGTGGGGAACGCCTATCCCATATGTTAAGATATATCGGGGGGATTGTTGGAGTTTTTTCTTACGCTTGTGGGAGGTTTTCTTTTGTAAGACTAGAAAGATAGTTCCATATAGGAAAGCACCCAAAGTGGGTATCTCAATATAATACCATATTTGGTGTTGAGAGATGCACATGGGGTGATGGCCCACGTAGGTGCCATGTGGGATGTTTTTCTAATAAAATTAAGTTTAAACTCCTCAAGAAATTATTTATGCTTTTTGTCACTCTTGGAAAAAATTTCTTAGGAGCTTAAATCCCAAAGAGGCTTAGTGACTCGGACTCGGGCTCAAGGGTGCAAAGTGGTACGCTTTGATGGCGCACTTTGCACTTAGCACGTCAGCATCGTTGCATGGCGCTTGTGCACATATGTTGTGCTTGTGCACTCGTTTTATGCTCGAGTTGCATGCGCTAGTGCAAGCGCGGACGCATGCACGGACTATGTGCGGCTATGCCCATATCCGTGTCTACGCATATACGCTCATGCGCTGCTACACGTATGAGCACATGATTCGCTGCGTTGTTGCACCTATGTGTATGAGCAGCTGCTGCTGTGCTGCTGTGCACATATGCGCAGACAGTGCTATTTAGCACATATCTCCGTTGATTGCGAAATTGGACGAATATGGAAAGATTGAGTCAATTATTCAGATCCGATTTTGTAGGATTTTATTTAATTGTTATCTTTCCGGAATTGGTTGGCGGCCAGTATTAGGGTTTTTTTTCCTACTCTATAAATACTCTCTTCGTGCATCATTTGAGAACTTACTTCGAAATTGAGAGACATAATAGAGTAACCTACGGCTACTGTCATTGGAGTCCAGGAGTCCGTTCGAGTCAGTACAGAGGTGACGGCGAGTGTTCCAGAAGTTCTTCGTGAACTTGCTGGTTCCTGAAAGCGGATTGTGTAAGGGCGAATCTTGCTTTGAGCAACGGTAATCTTCATCACCCCAGCAAGCTGATAGATTCTCCTTCCTTCTTCTAGTTGTAGTTTGTTCTATCTCAATTGTTTCTGCATTTGCAAGAAAAAACAAAGTTTATTTTCGTAAGATGGTAATCTAAAATTCTGCAAGTTGTAATAGGATGTTATTAAAGTATTTCGTTAAAATCGAGTTATTCAAAGAGCAAAACTCATTTGCGTGAATCTCTGAGTCTCTACCACAACTTCATGATCAGACAAATAGTAGACTGAAAAGTTTGCGTGAATCTCTGTTCCACCATCTTTGATCTTCATCGGGACTAACATCTTTTAAGAACGGAATAGATCATTTTCGTAATATCTACGACATGTAGTTAACGCAATACGGAACATTATTTCGTATGATGTTTATGTTCACCAGAGTTTACATGATACACTCCAATAGTATAGCTTGAGATTTAAATCTTGGAGATCAGTAAAGATTTAGTCTCCACCAAGAGAACTGGGTGGGTTGTTCACTAAGGTTTCTTGTTCGCATATTGTCATACAATAAGTAATAGATACTTGGAAGTGCAGTTCACAGTAGACAATAGAAGTTTGATTTTTAAGTCTGAATGACAGAATGATATATGGTTCCAGCCAAATACTTGATGATAGATTTTGATGACTTTCTGCATATGGCAAAAGATTTTACCTTATCCATCGTAAAGGTATAATGTTCCCACAAATGAGTACAAAGCCATGCCCCACCCATCGGCCACATAGCCCACACAGGATTGCCACGGTCAGGTGATGTTTTGGCCCATATATCCGAGACTTGATGTGTCACCCATCCGCCTGCTTCGTAATTGACCTGTTTGCATGATGGTCCCATAATAAGGAACTACTGAAGTTTTATATGATTAAAACATGTAAAAATAAAAATTGACAAAAAGTTTGTCATGTATGATTAATTGATTAGACATGGTAGCTCAAAGACTTGCAAGTTCCAAAGTTTAATATGATTAAAACATTTATTGTGTTTTGACAAAATGTTTGTCATGTATTATTAATTGATTAGACATGGTAGCTCAAAGACTTACAAGTTCCGATATAATTTATGTACTCAGATAGTCTTCCCATGGCTTTACGAAGTAGCTAAGGAAAGGGAGCAATAGCAATATTTCTGAGGAAGTGTATGCTTTGAATGCTTCTTCGGCAATGCACATATACACATAAGATATTGAACAATCCTTTGACCAGTTAAATAATCAAAATGTTGAGTTTCTGAATTAAAAAGTTTACATGATAATTGTAGAATGAAATAATGGATGATTTATTATTCAGGAGAGAGTACATATATATAGGAGGAGGCTAGCCTAGCCTCCTCCTTATTTCCTATCCGATGTGGGACTAAATAAGTCCTTATAACTCAACACTCCCCCTCAAGATGGACGATAGATATCAATCATCCTCATATTGTTACAAAAGATATCAACTACTCTAGGACCTAAACCTTTAGTTAGACAATCAGTTAACTGCTCCCCTGATTTCACATAGCTCAGAGTCAAAACTCCTTTATTCAACTGCTTTTTGATGAAGAACCGATCAATCTCCACATGTTTGGTACGATCATGATGAACTGGATTGTTTGCAGTATCAATTATTGATTTGTTGTCACACCAAATTTGCAGAGAGTCTCCTCTAAACAAACGCATCTCAGACAACAAGATCTTCACTCACATCATCTCGCATAGGCTAACTGGCATAGCCCTGTACTCAGCCTCAGCTGTAGACCTAGCCACTACATATTGCTTCTTGCTACGCCAAGATACAAGATTGCTTCCAACAAAAACACAGTAACTTGTAGTGGACCTGCGATCGTCCATACAACCCGTCCAATCGGCATCACAATAGCCTTCAACTTTCGGATGTCTAGAACTTCTGAACCATAACCCATTTTCTGGGCTTCCTTTAATATACCTGAGAATATGCGACTGCCTCCATATGCTGCTCTCTGGGATCATGCATATATCTACTCACCACACGCACGACCTGAGTAATATCATGTCTCGTATGGCATAGATATATAAGCCGATCAACTAACCTTTGATATTGCTCCTTACCGGATCACTACCATCGACACACAACTTGTGATTCTACTCGATAGGACTAGAAGCAACCCTGCAACCCAGCATCCATGTCTCTGAAAGAAGGTCCAGAGCATACTTTCGCTGAGAAAGCATTATACCCTTTCGTGACCTTGCAATTTCAATTCCGAGGAAGTACTTCAACTGTCCCAGATCCTTGACTTCAAATTCCTCTCCAAGTCTTTTCTTCAGCCGATGATCTTCTCAGTATCGTCTCTAGTAATTACAATATCATCAACATAGACTGTAAGAACAGTGATATGAGTCTTGGAGTGCCTGTAAAACACAGTATGATCTCCATTACACTGCCTATATCCTATACCACAGACTACAAACCTGAATCTATCAAGCATGCTCTCGGAGACTGCTTTAGCCCATATAAAGACTTTTTCAATTTGCATACCTTTCCAGTCATTTGTGAAGTAGAAAAGCCTAGTGGAATCTCCATATACACTTCCTCTTGGAGATCCCCATGCAAAAAGACGTTCTTGACATCTACTGATGTAGTTGCCAATTGAAGTTGGCAGCACATAACACCAACACTCGCACAATGCTCATCTTTACTATTGGAGCAAAAGTCTTGTCATAATCGATACCATAAGTTTGACTATAGCCTTTAGCAACTAATCTGGCCTGGTACCTGTCAATCTTACCCTCTGGAGTCTGCTTAACAGTATAAATCCATTTACATCCAATAGCACGCTTCCCAGCTGGCAATGGTACCAACTCCCATGTGTCGTTCTTCTTCAAGGCCTGAAGTTTCTCCTGAATGGCACTTAACCACCTAGGATCTTGCTTAGCTACCTGCCAGTTGTTAGATACAAGCACTGAATGCAATGATGCAAGGAAGGACTTATATGCAGGTGGAATAAATGCATATGAAACGTAATGTGTAATGTCAGTATCCCAACTGCCAAACTTAGTTGAAAGTTTTCCAGCATTGACTCTAGAAGTTCTACGAAGCAAGACAGGAGTATTAGAAGTACCAGGAGAGGAATTGTTACCAGGTGACTCAGGTGGAATGGCTGAAGGACCTGGAGAAGAGGAACTTGGGACATCAACATTTGTGGGTATTGGCATAGGCACAAGAGGCAGCTCATGCTGCTCATACTGCTTCTGGTGCTCATGCTGCCCATGCTTCTGATGTTGCTTCTGGTGCTTATGCTTCCCCTGTTGCTCATGCTCCCTATATACTCTCAGATCCCCCTGACTGTCGGCTCCTCTTGAGACACCAGCACTCCTCGGTGACTTAAACAGACATAGAATCATGCCAACCATGATGCTGCTCTCATTCTCCCCCTCTACCAGCATCAGTAGAGCCATCCTCAAACAAGGAACTCAACTCCATCTTCTTCCCATAGAATGGTTCAAACTCCCAGAATGTCACGTTCATACTGACAAACAACCTTCTTTCAGTGGAACACCAACACTTGTATCCTTTCTGACTTGATGAGTAGTCCACAAAGATACATTTAATTGCTTGTGGATTCAGCTTGCTCATCATCAATCTGTGATCTCTCATGAAACATTTGCATCCAAACACTCTGGGTGGAACAATAAAAACATTAGAGCCCAAAAGCATCTCACATAGTGTCTTCATCCCTAACACTCTTGACGGCATCATATTGATTAGATAAGCTGCAGTCAGAACAGGCTCACTCCACAAGAACTTAGGCACATTCATCGTCAGCATCAATGACCATGCCACTTCCAGTAGATGCATGTTCTTGCGTTCAACTACCCCATTCTGAGCAGGAGTATCTGGACAAGTGATTTGATAAAACAATTCTGACTAGAGATGAAAGTAGCAAACTCTTTGTTGGTGTATTCGGTCTTATTATTTGTTCGAAGAATCTTCACATGTACTCCAACTGGGTCTTCACATACGCCGAGAAGTCTTCAAAATATTTGTATACCTTTGATTTCTGCTTCATCATGTAGATCCAGGTCATACATGAGTAGCAATCAATGAAAGTAACAAACCATCTGAATCCACTAATAGAAGTAGTATGACAAGGTCACCAAACATCAGAATAGAATGAACAAGTGCAAATGGTTCAAAACTTCGAAGACCAACCATTTTATAAGTAGAACGTGTATGCTTCCCAAGTTCACAAGCATTACAAAATAACATTTTTTGTCCACTTTATTCATTATCTAAGTATCTAACTTATTCAAACTATCAAAAGATAAATGCCTTAATCAGCAGCGTTGAAGCATTGCTTCTGCCTCTGGCCCTCCACTAACAGTGGCAGCAAGCATTATAGCCTCCATGTCCAGGTACCAAAGGCCATCATGCCTGATGCTAGTCCTAAGCATCTTCCATGTGTCCTCCTGAAAAGAATACATATCTCGATCAAAATGAACAGTGCAATTCAATTGATCAATAAGAGAGCTAACAGAAAATAAGTTGACTGGAAACGAAGGAACATGCAATACAGATGACAGGGTAACAAATGAAGTACAATGGACCGAGCCAGTATCCCTGATGGGTTGGGATGTCCCATCAGCAGTCTGAACTGTCTCAGGATGCATATGCTTTCTTGGATAATATAATACAAATTCACTAGATGCACCTGTGATATGTCTATATGCACCTGAGTCTATAATCCAACCAACATGAGATTTAGTGGATGCAAGTGCCTGAACCGGGATACCTTTGCTCATATAAGCGTAACCAGTAAAGTTACCAAGGTAAGTAGTGTCATCCAGATCCCGAGTAGTTTGTCCCTTGCCCTTCTCAACATGAAGCTTGAACTAGGGTACTTCCTCCAGCTATTTCATCTCAGCTCTAGTCATCTCAGTAGTGGTCTAGAACTCCTCTGTCACAGCTAGGTGAGCAACTCCTCGGCCTCCAAGTTTCCTGCCTCCTTGACATGCACATCCACCTCTCTATCCTCTGCCTCCTCGGCCTCGACCATAATTGTAGGGTTGAGGACAGTTGTAGCTAAGGTGCCATTTATTTCCGCAATTGTAGTACTCCTTGTCATCGCTGATGGGAGCACTAGGAACTATCACTCCCCATTCCTGATATACGTATTTGGACATATTAGTTTTTCTTCTTATATTACTTATTGCTTGCATGGTAATTATGTTGCATGTCATGGAGACTAGACCCATTTTTTGGTTCAATTAGACTCATGGTTTAATTGTTGGGTTGGTTTGGTCATAAGTAAACCCATGGTCTAAAACTCAACCTTAGTATATATAAGTTAACTTCTTTCTCTCTTCCCCCCCCCCATTCTCTCATTTTTCCTCCTTCCTTCATTTAGGCAAGTACACCTTGCACTACATGGAGAAACCTCATGATTTTGATTCTTGTTCTTTTCCTGCATTTTATTGGAATTAAGTAGATCTACATTTCTAACTTAGGGTTTTTAAGGATTTTATGAGTTTTTCTTGGTTTTGATCTATTAAACATGTATTTTTGAAAACCACTTTTTGCTACATAATAGAGCTTTCAATTTCAAGCGTTTTAGCTTTTGGTTCACTCGATTTGGACTTAAAATGATGATTTTATGGACAAAATAAAATATCAGTTTTTGGAGCTTTTGCCATGGCCGAACCTGCTGTTTGGAAAAGACGAAGTCTTCATGCGGCCAGCGAGTTATGCGGCTGAGAGTGCTATGCGCCTGAGAGGGCTATGCGGCCTGAGCTTTTGTCGCATACTGACCAGCATGCGTCTATCTTGTTGGATGCATGACTGCCATTACACAAGTGTTCTGGAGCTAATCCTTGAACTCCTTGTGTTTTCACTCGTTGAACGAATGAGAAATTCGCTAAGTCCAAAAGAGCAATATGCGGCCGAGTGTCATATGCGACAAGTAGAGTATGCGGCCACTTTTCTTCGGACGCATGACTCTGATTGTTTGGCACATCTTTTCATGGTTGTCATTTCTCTCTGACACTTTATGGCTTGTCACATCCATCACTTCAGTCACTTTTTTCTGACACATCCATCACTTCGGCACTTGTTCCAAGAGAGTGGACTTTTGTCCGAAGCATGCGGCTTAGAGAAGCATGCGACCTGGGGTAGCATACGGCCTGGAGCCATATGCGACCTGGGGTAGCATGCGGCCTGGGGCAGCATGCGGTCGACAGTCCATGTGGCAACCGTCTCATGCGCCAAGTTGTGCATGCGGCTTAGCCATTTTATTTGGAATATTTCTTTGTTCTAAGTGGTTGGTCTTGACAATTGCTTGTGATTGATCCTAAAGAAGAATGGACCTAGTAACCCGACATTGTGCTAGACATGACCATGTACTAGAATTGACTATGTCATAAGCGACTAACCAGCTATATGCATAACATGAGCTATGTGTCCCAATGTAACAAGACTCATACGACCAACTGTACGTTTGGTCATTCGACCCGATTTCTTGTATCCGTGCTGATACAGTTACTACGTGCTACATGTACATGTGTTATAAATTTGCACTGAGGTGTGACATAACTTGCTACGTGCTATGAGATTACATGTTTCGGGTTGTGCATCGAGAATGCCTCCTATACTACGCGATATGTGATATTATTATATATTTTTTCTAGCACGGACATGGTATGTAGGTCAACTACCAAAGCGTGGCTAAGACTTGTTGTTTGTTGCATCAAGCTCGGGTGAATCCAATTTGAGCTATCAAGTAACAAAGTGAATTCGTACCTAGCGTGGACCGTACTACGGTACGCCATAGAAGAGGATTGATCATGTGACCACGCCATGGGATTCCTAACATAACTATAGGACTAATTTAGGCAACTAAAATTGGTAGAGCATTGGGAGAGATAAAACCCTGAGATCGTGCACATTAGCCACCTCAGACAACTGTCATGACGAGCAAGGCTAACCCCCATGGATATTGGTCACGTCCATACTAGTGGATGGCAATATCCGAATACTTATATTGTACATGCGTTCTATGTGATATAGCACGGTAGCCTTACGAGGGACCGGTGCATAATATACAAGTGCCATGTGATTTCTATGGCTCGGTTAGCCCCGCTAAGCAGCTCACGATATGATGATTTCTCTTATGCATCTAATCTGAGATAACTCAGACTCCACAGTAGCAAGCCGTACAATTGATTGGCCGTTATATAACTGGACTTGGTTGTGATCGTATTATTCTATAAGAGTCTAGAGACATGGATTATCATAGTGTGATGGTTCAACCCTTGTCCTTGTTTGGTTGTAGGGTTGGGCTATTATGCTAAGATAAACTATGGACCGAAACCACGACACAGAACCTATATTATATCTATCTATTGCTTTGGATTTTGTTCTTCATTTTTTGCTTCCTTTATGGTACTTGCTATTTGGGGTCTAACCCCACTGGTTTTGCATGACCAGGTTTCGATCAAGTTCGAGAGGATCCAGCTTACTGGCCGTGTTCGTCTCCGTATTCCGGTACTGGGGCGTGACAGGAACCATCAATGTCGAGCGGACAGCAGGTGAGGTCTCGCCTTTCATCACCTTCTGTCTGATCTCCTCTTGTTCCATCGATGCGACAACCTCATCCAGGGATAGGAGAGATGGCAGATGACACATTATGCCTCCTAGCCTCAAACTGCGGGTTCAGGCCCTTAAAAAAATGAGCCACACGCCTACGCTCAAGGTACTGCTTCCCAAGAAGAACATCTACTGGGTTCTGCAATGATAGCGGATCATAGTGGTCCAGGTCCGCCCACAAGCGACAGCTGCATACTGGAGTATTGTCTTCTCCCTCTGTGTGGTAGCATCAATCTTCTCCTCAACTTCCATCATCATCATGACACTCCTAGCACCAGTGTACATCCCAGTCAATGTCGTCCAGACATTAGCTGCATTACAGATCGACTCCACAATTCCAACTATGGATGGAGACACAGAAGTCAGTAGCCAAGAAACCACCAGAGAATTAAGGTGACTCCATATGCTCCACTTAGCACTCGTCTTATCCTTTGGTTCAGTGCACTCTCTCTTCACATATTTTTCAAGTCCCTTGGTCCAAAAGTTTAGTAGCGCCCTCCTAGACCAACTTAGATAGTTTCTATCTATCTTTTTCATCACCTGCGACAGTTCTGGTGCGGACACGACTGCCCTACTGGATGAGGTCTCCTCTAATTTGGCCTGAAACACCCTGGCCACCCCCTCTAGTATCTCCTTCAGCTCCTGACTAGTCACAGGTGTTCCCATCTCTACAGTTGCACTTATTACAAACCCAACACAGGGACGAGGTCAAACGCAACTCAAACACGTGTCGTACGCCTACACGCGGTCACGACTGTCTCCATCTATCTTTACACCCCCAAGTTAATACGGCAGGAGAGGTACACGATGGGTAGGACTCGCCAGAACAAAGGCGAGAAATAGAGATCTATGCAAAACTTTTCAGGAAGTATGCTCTCTAATTGCAGAACCCACGTTGAGATCGAAATCGGAGGATCACACAAGAGTTCCAGTTTGATTATCCACGATTCAACAAACAACTTGCCTATGCCGACGTACGACGAGGACATGGTCGGCAGCAGGTGGCTTCCACTCGGGCAGAGGAAGGCAGGGGGCTTACACTCGGATAGAGGGAGGCGGGGGGAGGGGAAGGGGGAGAGAGAGGAGGGAGAAGGGAAAAAAATATTTTTTATGTAAAGAAAGGATTCAGAGTTTTGGTTCTGGTACCATGTAGAATGGAATAATGGATGATTTATTATTCAAGAGGGAGTACATATATATAGGAAGAGGCTAGCCTCCTTATTTCCTATCCGATGTGGGACTAAATAAGTCCTTATAACTCAACAATAACTTTTAGTGATAATGAAAGTTTAGATGTATATTAAACAAAAAGAACTTCAAGATACTTTTGTTACATAATTAATCTTCATAACAAAGGCCGACTTTTTGAGAAAATATTGAAACAATGAGAATTGGAAGAGTTGAGCTTTTATCCATCAGGAAATTGCTTTTCTGATACTTCATTGGACTTGAGTAGGGGGTCTTTGCTTATTTACAGGTAATAATTGTTGAAAATAAAAAAATTAATTCAATAACTAATAGACAATTAATGGTGGATGAGGTGTGCTTATGGCTATCTAAGGGAATATTTTTCCCAGTGTGGACTAATAGGGATGATGCAATTTGCTTCCACCATGATGTCTAGTACTATCTGATTTGCACTAGCCGAGAACTTCCCTTAACAACCATGATGTCTAGTACTATCATGACAAAATGCAAAAAATAGAGAACTTGGGGGAGAAAGAGACTATTTGATTGGTTCAGGATTTCTTATTCATTGCTTTTATAAGCAAGCCAAGATATCATTCTCAAGAAATACCTTACAAGTTTTAAGAAGTAAGTTGGTCCAAATTAAAATTTTCTAATTGTAAAGGATTTGATAAAGTTGCAATTGTCTTATCATTGTGAATCGAGTTTCGAGACTATAAACGCTACAAAAAGATGGTGGTGGTGGTGGTGGGTTAGTGTTAAAGGAGGAGTAAGAAGAAGGTTGGGGTTGTGGTGGGTTAGGTTGTAGAGTTAGGGATGTATTCTTTTGATCTTCAGTTGTAGGATTGTCCTAAATTTGTAAGGAGAGGACTAACGAAGGCTAGCAAAGTGAATTATTAAAAAAGTTCAAGGTACCAATCATCAACAGAAAACAGGGTCATGGTATTGAAGTAAGCATATGGCAAAGTTTATGGTATCTAACTGCTAAGAAGGCATAATAGTCTCCAGTAAAGATTGTCCATGAAAGATCACTATATTGCATGAACATATTGCATTATAGATTGTAACATCTAATGTTGTTTAGGCTAATTGTAGAAGCCCCCTATATATATATATATATATATATAGCAATCACCTCTAGCTCAAATGGCTGAGGCGGGAGGCATTCTTCCAGGAGACTCTGGTTCGAGCCGGGGGGGGGGGGGGGGGTGGGGGGGGGGGGGGGGGGGGGGGGTTCGAACAATTTAAATTTATTCCTCCATTTAATTAAAATGGTGGAATGGCGCAGCGGGCTTTCAAGCTGGGTGGTGCTGCGAGCCTTCGGGCCGGATAGTGCAGCGGGCCTACGGACCGGATGGTGCAGCGGGCCTACGGGCCAAGTGGTGGAGGCCTTCGAGCTAAGTAATGTAGGCCTTCGGGCTGGATTGAGTGAGTGATAATGAGTGTGAGCGTGTTGAGGTTGTAACAAGTCCCAGGCTCACACCGGACAATTGCAACATATTTACCTTATATATATATATATCACATCTGGAGTTGGGGTTGTACACAACATTGATTTTGATGTAGAAGGGATGGGGAAGTGTTGAGCCCTGGTTGAGGGGGGATGTGATGTAACAAGTTATTTTTGCAATGGAATTACCTTCTTCCATATATATATATATATATATATATATATATGTGTGTGTGTGTGTGTGTGTGTGTGTCTGTGTGTGTGTGTGAAAGAGAGAGTGAGAGTGAGAGGGAGAGAGAGAGAGAGAGAGAGAGAGAGAGAGAGAAGAGTGCTGCAAGACTTACTTTTGCAGTTTTAGCACCATTTGCAGCAAGAGAAGCAATATAGTCAAAGAGCGGTTCTTGACATTCACTAAGATTGCACGTAAGGGATGGCCAATAATTCATTTGAAGATTGATATTCAAGTGAGGTGCTGCACTGAATAAGGAAGTCAACCATAAGATTTGTGATGCCAAATCTCAAAATGAATGTAGCAACAATGTGTCGAAAATTATAAAATTTAGCCCTACATTATAAGGTCTAATTAGGCTAGCAAAGTAAGGTCTCACACAAAAGTGAAATAATCAAAGTCAAATATTACTTGTAGAGATGCACAGTTTAATATTGACAAACAAATATGGCGACCATGAAATATGGGTGTTTATTTTAGAGAGAAGTGAAAAGTTGAGGACTATAGAATATTTTGGAGTACTTGTTTTATTATAATCTCTTGGCTATATATATATATATATATAGCCTTACAACCCTCCATCTTACATAAAACCCCCTATTACATTCTAATATACCAACACTCCTCCTCAAGATGGGCGAAAGATATTCACTAAGCCCATCTTGTCACATCCTCTAATCATATCTACAGAGCTAAGTCCCTTGGTCAGACTGTCTGCTACCTGATCCTTGGTTGGAACGTGGCCTAGCTCCAGTATTCCATTGACCAACTTCTCCTTGATGAAGAACCTATCGATCTCGATGTGTTTGGTCTTGTCATGCTGTTCTAGATTGTTGGCGATACTGATGGCTGACTAGTTGTCACACCACAACTTCATCTTGGCTCCTTGATCTAGCTTTAGCTCCACCAGCATACTCTTCAGCCAAAGCAGCTCTGCAACTCCCAAGGCCATAGTTCAGTACTCCACTTTAGCTGTCGATCTGGCCACATTGACTGCTTCTTACTCTTCCAAGAGACCAAGTTGCCTCCTACAAATATGTAATAGCCCGAGGTCGACCCCCTGTCATCAGCACAGCTAGCCCAGTCAGAGTCATAGTAGCCCTTGATGCTCACGTGATCATTCTTCCTAAATATCAGCCCCTTTCTGGGGGCACCCTTCAAGTATCTCAGAATCTGGTACACTGCGTCCATATGACCCGTCCTTGGGTCATGCATGTAGCGGCTCACCACACTCACTGCAAAGCAGATATCAGGACGTGTGTGGCTCAAATAGATCAACTTGTCCACCAGTCTCTAGTATCTGTCTCGGTCAACTGGTTCTCCAGCCTCAGCACCCAGCTTGAACCTCTGATTGATCGGCGTCGCTGTAGGTTTGCATCCCAACATCCTTGTCTCTGTGAGAAGGTCCAGCGCATACTTTCTTTGAGAAAGAACAATATCCTCTGCTTCTCGAGCAATCTCAGTCCCAAGGAAGTATCGAAGAAGGCCAAGGTCCTTCACCTCAAACTCCTTGCCAAGCTTCTCCTTGAGTCGGACAATCTCCTGCTCATCATCTCCTGTGATAATCATATCGTCCACATATACTGCAAGCATAGTGATGTGGCCTCCATTCCGACGAAAAAATACAGTGTGATCAGCGTTGATCTGTCGATATCCCATCCCTATCATCGCCCTCCTAAATCTGTCAAACCACGCTCGAGTAGACTGCTTCAGTCCATATAGGGACTTCTTCAACCTGCAGACCTTGCATATTGTCTTATCAGTGCAAAATCCTGGTGGTATCTCCATGTACACCTCCTCCACTAGATCTCCGTGAAGAAACACATTCTTCACATCCGGTTGGTGTAGCTTCCATCCACCATTCGTTGCCAAAAAAATTAGGGTCCTAACGGTCCTCATCTTCGCCACTGGTGCAAAAGTATCGTCGTAGTCAATGTCGTACGCCTGACTGTATCCTTTTGCCACCAGTCCAGCCTTGTAGCGCTCAACCTGTTTATCTGGGTTCTGCTTCACAGTAAAGACCCACTTGCATCCGACTGTCCTCTTTTCCTCTGGCAGTTTTACCAGTTCCCAAGTGTGGTTCTTCTCAAGAGCCCCTAACTCCTCGTGCATCGCCGCTTTCCACTTTGGATCGTTCTTGGCAACCTACAAATTTTTAGGTATAGTAATACTATCCAAAGAAGCAACGAATGCTCCATGAGAAGAAGAGATGTTATCATATGAAACAAACTGAGCAAGGTCCCAACCATATCTATCAGGAGAATTTTCCGCATTGTTGCGAGTGGTCCTCCGTACTGATAATGGTATAGGAGGGGTAGAAAGAATTATATCAACTGAAGGAAAATCTAGTAGTGGTGGTGTAGGTGTCTCAGGAGTCGATACGGACGCAGACAAGGGACTTGGCACTGGCACTATAGCTACTGGTCATGCAGTTTGCGTCCCTTTCCTGCTGTAGGTAAGTAACTCCCCCTGAGCCGTGGGCCTAACACATCTCCTTCCCCTGTTCCTCTTCACACTTCTCCTCAACCGTTCCTCCATGCCATACACCTAAATCGGTCACCAAACTCTCACCAATTTTCCTCTCTTACCTAATACTCTCAGTGTCAGGTGAGTTGCCCATGAATGAGGTTCCCTCCTGACGATAGTATGGCTCACGTTCCCTGAAGTGAACATCCATGCTCACAAACCACTTCCTCTCTACTGGGCTCCAGCATACGTACCCCTTCTGAGTCCTAGAATAGCCCACGAAGATACACTTGACTGCTCTAGGGTCAAGTTTTCCAATAGACGGTCTGTTGTCATTCACAAACCATACACAGCCAAACACCTTCAGCGGAAGTATCCCACTATTATTCCCTTGCAATATCTTACATGGAGACTTTCATCCCAGTACTTTCGAGGACATCCTGTTGATCAGTTGAGCTACTGTCAACACTGCATGCCCCCACAGACTCTGTGGGACATTCATGGCGATCATCATTCTCCTTGCCACCTACAGAAGGTGTCTGTTCTTCCTTTCTGCCACTCCATTCTGTGCTGGTGTATATGCACAGGTGGTCTGATGTTGTATCCCTTGGGATGACCGATATTTCTTAAGTGCTTTGTTGGTATAATCTATCTCATTGTCAGACATTAGTACATCCACCACTGCTCTGTACTGAATCTGGACATGTTTATGAAAGTCCCAAAAACAGGCAAAGACATCACTCTTATTCTTCATCAAATACAGCCAGGTGACACGAGAGGAACAATCAATAAAAGAAATAGAATACTTGTAACCATTCATAGTAGTTGTGGCGCACGGCCCCCAAATATCAGAATGTATAATATCAAAAACAGAAGAGCTCCTATGGCCCGCACTAACATATGAGCTCCTAGTAAGTTTGCCTAAATCACATGCATCACATACTAGTTTCTCATTATTTGCTTTCTCATAAATAGATGGATATAACCTACTCAAAATACCAAAAGAGGAGTGCCCCAACTGCCTGTGGTGGAGTATCAGTGTATCATCGGCACTCATCTTCGGTCCTCCCATTCCTGCCCTCTCTGCCACAGACACCAATGCCGAATCTAGCCCTTCCCGATCCAGGTACCACAGTCCATTATGCCAAGTGTCAGTCTCAAGTATTCGTCTCATCTCCTTCTCCTGGAAGATCAACTTAGGAATATCAAAAGAGACAATGCATTTTAGTTGGAGGATTATAGAACTAATGGACAAAAGACTGACTGGAAAAGAAGGAGCATGCAAAACATTGGATAATTTTACTGAACCTGTACAATCGACAGTACCCTTACCGACCACTGGCTGGAAAGTACCATCGGCTGTTTAAATAATATCCGCCGATGCTAGGTGAGTGTAGGAAGAGAACTCACTAGCATTCCTTGTTACGTGTCGAGACGCACCCGAATCGACAATCCAGTCCGATGATCTAAGGGAAGACAAATGCAAGGGCGAGTGAATCGTCAGTACCTTCCGATGGATGGGCATACATGACAGCGTTGCCTCTGGCAAAAACTGAGATAGACACCTCCTCAGTCCCACTCCTCTTGTCTCCATCGCTTGACGCTCTCTGCTTTCTCCTAAGTACCTCCAACATGCCCAGTAGTGTCTGATCCTCCTCGGTATAGGCATCATTAGTTTCCTCCTCGCCTTATGCTACCAGCAAGTTCGCCAGATAACCTCCTCGACCAACCGTCGACCCCCACGACCACGGCCACATCCTCCAAACTATCCACGTCCACCACCTGAATCTGCTTCCTTGGGTGGTTTGGTGCAAGCATACCTCAGATGGCCCACCACCCTGCAGTTGTAGCACTGTCGGGGGTCTCCCTTAGGTCATATGCCGTCTGAATTGGCAACCGCCAGTACTGACTTCACTTCAGGAGGACCACATGTCACTGCCTGCAGCTTGATGTGAGTCTCCTCCTGGATCATGGACAAGATAGCCTCCTCAAGTGTAGGGATCTTCGGTTGGACTAGAAGTAGTGTTGTCCTCTGAGCAAATACTACGGCCAGCCCCTTAAGAAACTTCATCGTCCTCTCCTGCAGACATACCTCTCTCCTTACACTTCGGGTCCTCGCAGCTCGTCCGATCTGAAGAGTGGTCGTAATCCAACCACAGACGCTCTAACTCCGTGGCATACTCCTGCACCGTCTTCTCTCTATGTACGATGTCGTCGATCTCCCCCTTGATCTGGAAAACCCTCAAGTTATTTTCCACACCATCGTAGGTCCTTCTCAACTTCTCTTACACGTCCTTTACCATCTCATGGCCATCCATTGTGGCAACGATCGACTGGACTAAAGAATTGAGGAGCCAAATGTATATCACTATATTAGTGGACTTCCACTTGTCGCGTCCTACCGAGCCCTCATCCGGCTCTGTCTTCTCTTCTGACAAAAAACCCTCCAGGTTCTTCCCTGCGAGGGTTCACCTCACTCGTCGTGACCAACTCAGGTAGGTGGCCGGTCCATCAAGCTTCAGATCGATGGAGGGAAGCTCCAACTTCGTCGGTATTTTTGTTGCGCTCTCACCAGCCGACAGTTTCATCAGCTTCATCAACGTTGTGACCTCCGCAGGGTCCAGCTTCTTGATGATCTCCTCCATCGATCCTTCTCTTCTCCGATCACCTCACACCCGTCCTACGATTCACGTTCGTCCTCTTCGTCCTCTCCTAGACCCGGTCATGCCTCTCCCCCATCAGATCTAGGCCTTCGATGTCAGCATCCGCAACGACCAGCAGGAGACGCCGGAAACCTCGGCAGAAGGCTCCTGCGGGCTCTACAGGAGTCGCAGCTTCGCGGTGGTGGCGAAAGTGTAGTGGCGACGGTGGCGACGGTGGTGGTGGATGAGCGGTACGGCGGCGGCGGTGGTGGCGCGACAGTGGTGGTAGCTGCTAGGGTTTGGCGGTTAGGGTTTGTGGCGGCTAGGGTTTGTGCTTTGATACCATGTAGAATATTTTGGAGTAATTGTTTTATTATAATCTCTTGGTTATATATATATATAGTCTTACAATCCTCCATCTTACATAAAATCTCCTAATACATTCTAATATACCAACAAGGACAATATTATCTACATAGATGTACACGAGTATGTCTATACCTAAACTTACGTGTATGACTTTTGCTATGTAAAGTATATACGAATCATTATTATTGTATGCACAGATATCTCCTTGGTTTTTAGGAATTAATTCACTATCAGTAGTTTCACACTACAAAATTTTCAGATTTGGTAGTTCCAAGTTAAAGAAGAAGGAAAAGAAAAAAAAACAGCTCATTTCTGTGTTAAGTTAATTTCACATGGAACTATTGTGGCAAGAGAGAAACATCCAGCACAAACTTCAAATCCAAAATTTAAAACTTAGCATGCACATGTGTGTGGGTGGATTTCTCTTAGACTGTTATTATTGTTTCTTAGTTTGTATTGCAGGTTGAACATGTTTCCCGACATGTTGAACTTGAGAGGGGTTCAGAATTTGATTGCCAAAATATTTTGCTGCCCATGTAAAGGCAAGACTGCCAAATATTTTTGAATCCTCTCATACCTATTGGCTACACCCTTGGATGGTTCTTCATGGAAAAGATATTGTACTATAGGCTAGGTCATCTACTTGCTCTGCCAAAAGGATCAGATGTTATATTTTTTCTTGTTGGAGTGGGTGGGGTTCCAAACCTATGTGGAGAATACCCCGGAGTGCGACGAGCGTCGTCTGTGGTCAGACAAGCTCGGGGAGGCGACAAGAGCCCATTCGAGAGGTCGAAGAAGCTCGGGAAGAATGAGGAGTATCTGCTGTCCAGGGGGAGACAGAGTTTAGGCCGTACTCGGTCCGAAGACTGCGAACTCGGTCCGAGTTCGGTCAGGGTGCTCCAGAAGCTCCAGAAAGCTGCTTTCTTTATTTACTCGCAAATCACCGACTCGGGCGAATTCGGTCCGAGTTCGGTCGGCGGGCGAATGATGTCTTCATTTTCTGTGGTTTGGTGTTTGGTTTGTGCATTGTATTGCTCGGTTCTCTCGCGGGTACTCTCTGGTTTGGGGAAAGGTTTCCGCACTTTTTTTCCAACAGTGTGGTATAATAGCCAGGTTCTGGAATTTCAGAAAGGTGTCAGGAGTTGACAGGCAAACCAGGGAGGAGAGGTGGACACGAAGCCGGTGCTCATGGTAAACCTGAAAGGTACCAACTATCATTACTGGAGGAGCAAAATGAAGGATCTGTTATCTGTCAAGAAGCTGCATCTGCCGGTATTTGCTTCCGAGAGGTCCAGTGACAAATCCGAAGAGGACTGAAATTTCGAGCATATACAGGTGTGTTGGTACATCAGGCAGTTCGTTGACGAGAACGTGTACAACCACGTTGTCAGTATTGAGCACGCAAAAACACTGTGGGATAAGCTGGAATCTTTGTATGCGAAGAAGATCAGGATAAATAAATTATTCCTGATCCGGATGATGATGGGTCTGCGGTACAAAGATGAGGCGTCTATTACGGATCACTTGAGTGAGTTCCAGGGCGTGGTTGACTAGCTATCCTCGATGGGAGTCAAGTTCGACGACGAGGTTCAGGGACTATGACTGTTGTGTACATTGCCAGACTCGTGGGAGATCGTACGAGTGTCTATGATCGCTTCTGCTACGGAAGGCGTGGTCAGTCTGGAGTTTACCAAAAGCGGGGTACTGGATGAAGAGATGCGGAGACGTTCTCAGGGCACTTCATCCACATCCCACTCAGAGGCACTTGTTTCAGAGAGTCGTGGAAGGGGTAAAAGCAGGGGTCCAGGCGGTGGCAGAGACAAAAGCAGGAGAAGGTCCAAGGGTCGGTACGAGGACTCGGAGTGTTACCATTGTGGCAAGAAAGGCCACATCAAGCGGAACTGTTTCGCTTGGAAGAAAGAAGAAGGGCGACAAGGGGAAGCAAAGTGAGACCACTACAGCGGCGACATCGACACATGGAGGCGACGTGATCATTGTAAGTGATGAGGTAGTTATGAATCTCGCATGCGATGACAACTCTTGGTTGGTGGACTCGGGTGCTTTAGCGCACGTATCTCACAACAGGGCACTATTTGCTACTTACACAACAGGCGACTGTGGAGTGTTGAAGATGGGCAATGGAGATGTGTCAAAGGCGGTTGCCATTGGAGATGTGCATTTGAGGACAAAGACGGGTGCAGTTCTTGTTCTCAAAGATGTTCGTCATGTCCCTGATATCCGTTTTAACCTGGTGTCTGTTGGAAGGTTGGATGACGAGGGTTTCTTCAGTCTCTTTGGGAACAATCAGTAGAAGCTTTCCAGAGGTTCGATAGTGATTGCCAGAGGAAGCAAGAGGTCCAGAGGTCCAGACTCTACTATATGGAAGGGAGCGCACAGGGGGTTAACGCAGCTACTGATGCGTCTACTGAGTTGTGGCACAGACGGCTCAGCCATATCAGCGAGAAGGGGATGAGCTACTTGGTGAACAGGAAGGTGATTCCAGGGCTAAAGTCTACAAAGTTGGAGAAGTACACGCACTGTTTAGTAGAAAAGCAAAATAGGGTGTCTTTTCAAAGTCACCCAAGTTCAAAGAAGCCGGCGTTGCTCGAGTTGATTGACTCGGATGTCTGGGGTCCTATGAAGGTAAAATCCATTGGTGGTGCTTCTTATTTTTTAACATTTATTGATGACTGTTCCAGGAAGGTTTGGGTCTATACCATAAAGACCAAGGATCAGGTGCTGCCCACTTTCAAAGAGTTTCAAGCCTCTGTTGAAAGGGAGACGAGCAAGAAGCTGCTATGTGTTCGATCGAACAATGGCAGCGAGTATATCGGTCCCTTTGATGCTTATTGCAGAGAGCAAGAGATACGACACCAGAAGACTCCGCCAAAGACACCTCAACTCAATGGTGTAGCGGAGCGGATGAAAAGGACACTGATGGAGAGGGTACGGTATTTGCTGTCAGAAGCAAACTTGCCAGGCAGCTATTGGGGTGAGGTACTTTACACAGCTGCTTATGTTACTAATTTATCTCCTAGTGCTCCTTTGCAGGGTGATGTGCCTGACAAAGTATGGTACGACAAAGAGCCGTCATACAATCAACTGCAAGTGTTGGTTGTAAGACCTTCGTGCATGTACCGAAGGACGAGAGATCCAAACTTGAGCCAAAGACGAGACAATGCATCTTTGTCGGCTATGATCGGGATGAGTTTGGTTATAGACTTTACGATCCAGTGGGAAGAAAGCTCTACAGAACCAGGGACGTAGTATTCGTCGAGGATCAGACCATGACCAACACTGAGGATTCCGAGATGCTTTCTTAAGGCTGAGGAATTGCCTGAGTTAGAGTCATTTTGCTTCAAGCAGTTTCCAGAGGACGTCGCAGAGGATCCAGTTATGGGGGAGACAGTACATGGAGTTGCTCCCAATCTTGATCATCAGTCTGCTGATGGTGGTCAGGGTAACCCTCAGGAGGGTGAGCTTGCCGAGGAGGCAGTTCCTGGAGGGGAGGAGGCTGAAGATATACAGCCAGCACCAGTGGTTCCGTTGAGGAGGAGCGATAGAGAGCGTCGACCATCTACAAGATACTCACTGGGTGAGTATGTGCTACTGACTGACGGGGGAGAAACCGAAAGTTTCGCAGAGGCTATGGAAGACGAACACAGGCAGGAGTGGATGGAGGTCATGCAGGAGGAGATGAGTTTTTTGGAGGCCAACTCTACTTATGATCTGGTGCGGTTGTCAAAGGGCAAGAAGGCTTTAAAGAATCGATGGGTGTTCAGAGTGAAGCATACAGATGATGCTACTCGTCCTCGATACAAAGCGAGGCTAGTAATTAAAGGCTACAGTCAGCGAAAAGGCGTAGATTATGATGAGATCTTTTCGCCAGTCGTCAAGCAGTCGTTTATTCGGGTGGTGCTAGCTTTGGCAGCCAGTTTCGACTTGGAGGTCAAGCAAATGGACGTGAAGACGGCATTCCTCCACGGTGATCTTGAGGAGGAGTTGTACATGGAGCAGCCAGAGGGATTCTGTGAGAAGGACAAGTCATATTTGATCTGCCGGTTGAGGAAGAGCTTGTATGGTCTGAAATAGGCTCCGAGGTAGTGGTACAGGAAGTTCAAGTCGTTTATAGGGGAGCATGGCTATGCACGGACGACGTCGGATCATTGTGTTTTTGTGAGGTACTTTGTCGAGGATGATTTCATCATTTTGTTGCTTTATGTTGATGACATGTTGTTGGTGGGTCGGAATGCCACCAGGATAGCAAAGCTGAAGTGCCAACTGGACGCAACCTTCTCTATAAAGGATTTGGACGTAGCGAAGACTATTCTTGGGATTGAGATCAGCCGAGAGAGAGAGTCCAAAATGCTACACTTGTCCCCAAAAAAGTACATCCACCGGGTACTTCAGCGTTTCGGGATGGACGGGTCAAAAAAAGTGAGTAACCCCCTTTCGGCTCACTTTAAGTTCACTGAGGAGCAGTGTCCATCTACCGAGGACGAGAAGGAAGATATGGAGCAGGTTCCATATGCCTCAGCTGTGGGAAGTCTTATGTATGCTATAGTATGTACGAGGCCAGACATTGCTCACGCAGTCGGCACAGTTAGCAAGTAAACTTCCAATCTTGGAAGGGTATATTGGAGTGGGGTCAAGTGGATTCTACGATATCTTCAGGGCACTGCCGATTGGAAACTTTCATTTGGTGGTGACGAGCCAAAGCTGGTTGGGTATACCGACGCTGATATGGCTGGAGATATAGACACGAGGCTATCGACTTCGGACTATGCGATGATGTTTGTTGGTGGAGCAGTATCGTGACAGTCACGTTTACAGAAGTGTGTTGCCTTGTCGACGACAGAGGTAGAATACATTGCGGCAACGGAGGCTTGCAAGGAGTTGCTGTGGATGAAGAAGTTGCTGCAGGAAATAGGGCTAAAGCAAGAGCAGTATCATTTGCTTTGCGATAGTCAGAGTGCTATTCATCTTGTGAAGAAACAGACATTTCATAGCCGGTCCAAGCACATTGAGACCCGGTATCATTAGATACGGGATGTTGTGGAAAAAAGAAAAAATCGACGCTTGAGAAGGTTCATACAGATGAAGACAGAGCAGATATGTTCACAAAGATTCTTCCAAGGAGAAAATTTGAGTACTGCAGGCAGATCGTCGAGATGACGATTCCCTCCACATAGTTGTGAAGGAGAAGATTTGTTGGAGTGGGTGAGGTTCCCAACCTATGTGGAGAACACTCCGGAGTGCGACGAGTGCCGTCTGTGGTCAGAGAAGCTCGGAGAGACGACGAGAGCCATTCGAGAGGTCGAAGAAGCTCGAAAAGAAGGAGGAGCAGTTGTTGTCCAGGGGGAGACAGTTCGGGCCGTACTCGGTCCGAGTTCGGTCAGGGTGCTACAGAAGCTCCAGAAAGCTGCTGTCTTCATTTACTTGCAAATCACCGACTCGGGCGAATTCGGTCCGACTTCGGTCGGCGGCCTGGACGAAAATTCAGAGGTGTTTTATACACCGTTGGACCATATCCTACGGTCCAGGATTTGTTGCGGGATTAGGGGGTATATATTAGGTTTTCCTAAACCCTAACCCTAAGAGACCATCTCAAGAAAGGAGAAAATGAGGCAAGAGTGCCATTGCAACTCTGGAAAGGAGAAACAAAGATTGGAGGCCATTTCGGATGAGGAGATCAATTTTGGGTAATTTCTCATTGTCTTCTATCTTCGTGGTGTGATCTATTTTCTATTTCTAAGTGTTGTGGTGATCCGTATTGGATCGGGAGGAGCTTGTAGATGGTATATTCTCTTTATTCTATTAGTGGAGGTTCTTCAGGGTTGGACTCCGATCGTCCCGTGGTTTTTCCCGCAAGGATTTTTCACGTCAAAATTCTCTGTATCTACGTGGATTATTTTTCTGTGGTTTGGTGTTTGGTGTTTGGTTTGTGCGTTGTATTGCTCAGTTCTCTCGCAGGTACTCTCTGGTTTGGGGGAAGGTTTCCGCGCTTCTTTTCCAACACTTCTCAAATAGCATATTCTAACGCAACACAACCAGCCAAGCCAGCCCAAGGAAACCTTCTGAGCCCGCTGTCCTCACTGCTGCTTTCATTGGTGAACTTGGAATCAGCTTACCGGTCAACAACTCTGATTCATTTGCCTCACAGCCTGCCTCCCCCACCCCCCCCCCCCCCCACCCCCCCACCCCCCACCACAAACACACACACAATTGGTTACAACCTTGGATGGTTCTGGAAGAGTGAACTTTTCTCTGTCTCATGACTGAAATTTTAAGAAAGGTATAGCATGCTCATTCCGAAATAATTGTACCAAGAAAGACATGTCCTACAGAAAAACAAGCATAATGCAAAGGATGAACTAATATACTATTATAAGGCAAGTGCATACTCCCATGCTGGCTCGACGTCCTTGTTCCATATTCCCTGTAAGTTGGAAACTTGAGTTCCTGGCCTTGAACAAGAGATGAGTAAATAACGGCCATAATGGAATAGAAGTTCCACTAATGATGGATCCTCATTTACTTTAAAAGAGCTTATTCTTTCTGCTGTAGATACTTCAACATTGCTTGTTAATTGACTTGAAGAATTTGCTTCTAAAAATTGAGCTCTTTCACCACTCAAAAAGCTAATTCTTGTATCTCCTGATGAGGCTTTGGAGCCTTTAGATAGTTGCAATGTGACACGGTTAAAAAGGCTCTGATAGTCATCCAGATGATATGCATATAGTTGAGAGAAGGACATTTTCTTTATCAAACTCAAAGTCTTCAAAGATACTGAAGTAGATTCCTTCGTAGAATCTGAAGGTTTTTTGAAGGGCCCTTCAAAATTGGAGGAGGCTGCTAGAACCAAAATGGCCCAGTCTGAACTTTCAACTTTCAACTTTGCATCATCTATAACCTGTATCTTGGCAGCATCACCACCTATCTGCATTTCAAGAACTGCAGAGAACTGAATTCCCTTTGGTTCATTGGCTGGATTTTCTTTAGGTGCTATTCTTGTCCCACGACAAGAACCTTCCATGATAATTTGGTTTGAAGCATTTGCACTTGAACGATGTGGTAGTTTACTGTCTAATGATACTGTGAAGGAGAGGGCACCTGACTTATTTGAAGAAAGCTTGGTAACAAGCACTTGATGTGGATTTGAGGAAAAATGTTCTCTTGTGAACTCAACATCATCAACAGTATACATAACTTTTACAGTTGCAGTTGATAGATCGAGTTCCCTTCTGTAAGCGGAATATGTGATAACGGGATCACCAAATTCTAGGTTGATGTTTCCAAGGGGCTGGTAAACCTTCATTCAAAGAGCATACTAAAATTAGCCAATTTCCAGACTGGATTCTAGAATATATCATATATGAACCACCAAGGGGGTGGTCTAGTGGTAACACTAGTAAGGGTGTGGAGGAGTGGGTGTGACCTCGAATACCAGTCGGGGCAAAGTAAAAATGTGAATGGTAAGGAGTATTGGTGCTAGTAGCCCAAGAAAGGGATGGTCATTAATGACTGGCCTTTCCTCTCTCAAAAAAAAATTGATATATAACAATCAACAAAATAAAGAATGTATTCCTTAAATAACCCATACTTTACCACACTATTTTGATTAAGAAGAAAGTAAGGCATATTGTTTTCAAGGATCAATAAATGATATATAGATTTGGGTTGATAATAAAAGGTTAAATCCAGAATGGATATTCAGTAACATTCTGCAGCCAACATGGTTGTCCAACATAGCTAGGACAAAAGTCAAGGATTAGAGGAAGTAAAATCATAAGAGCAAACCAAATCAACAGGTGCGAATAACCTTATGTATATATATGCATTGTGATCCTATTTCTCAAGTGACAATAGAAATCTTATTCAAGCCTCAAAACTTCATGGTATTAGAGCATCAGCTAGATATCAAATTTATTCTTCAAAGGGGACTTGCAGTAGGAAGTGTATTTTTTCTCTTCCATCAGGAGAACAATAAGTTAAATAAATCTCCATACTGGTTGACACAATCTCCAAGAGCCAAGTTCAAGAAATTTATGGAGGTTGTGAGATCATACAGTTTCTCTTAGACTATTTCATAACATACAAGAACAGGACAGTTTCTCCAAGGTTATTCTTACTTTACAATATACATGGTACTAATAGAATTTAATCTCCTAGAATGTACGTAGAAGCGATCCGGGGGAGTTACCGGTAGTTCCGTGGTAAATGGAAAGTTCCCAATCAACAGCGAAGTCTCAAACCACATCAGCTTGACCTATTTGTATGTATTGACTTTTATATTTCTGAGAATATTTAGAGAGTTTTATTTTTCATCTTACCAAAAATTATTCTCCAAGGTGACAACTGAACCTATGTACTAATCTTCAATATTAAGCAAGCTAGTCTACTAGATGCTTATCACAAATGTAGTAGCATAACAATGACGAAATGGAAGGAGACATACCTCTGATGGTTGACCTGCCAAGTCAAAAGCTGCCAAAGAGGCTTCTACATACTTCCCATTGTCAACAAGTTTCCTAACTTTTGAAAGAACAGCCTGTGCTTGTGGGTTTGTATAGTCCCCCGGAACCCCAGTCCAGAGAGTATCATCTACAAGAGAAGCAGCAGTGCAAGCCATGAGTATGACCAACATACCAAAAAAATAAAAGACTAGAATATTTTGGAGTAATTGTTATATTTTTTTATTGATAATCTCTTGGCTATTTATAGCCTTACAACCCTTCATCTTACATTAATACCCCATTAAAATCCTCTATAGAATATTCTAATATCCCAACAAATATACCAAGAATATTCTAATATACCAACAAATATATCAAGAATGTTCTAATATACCAACACTCCTCCTCAAGATGGGCGAAAGATATTCACTAAGCCCATCTTGTCACATCATGTAATCATATCTGCAGAGCTAAGTCCCTTGGTCATACTGTCTGCTACCTGCTCCTTGGTTGGAACATGATCTAGCTCCAGTAGTCCACGGTCCAATTTCTCCCTGATGAAGAACCTATCGATCTCGATATGTTTGGTCCTGTCATGTTGTACTGAATTATTGGCGATACTGATGGCTGACTGGTTGTCACACCACAGCTTCATCTTGGCTCCTTGGATCCAGTTTCAGCTCCACCAGCATACTCTTCAGCCATAGCAACTCTGCAACTCCTAAGGCCATAGCTCTGTACTCCGCTTCAGCTGTCGATCTGGCCACCACCGACTGCTTCTTACTCCTCCAAGAGATCAAGTTGTCTCCTACAAATATGCAATAGCCCGAGTAGCCCTCGATGCTCAAGTGATCATTCTTCATGAATATCAACCTCTTTCCGGAGGCACCCTTCAAGTATCTCAGAATCTGGTACATTGCGTCAATATGATCATTCCTTGGGTCATGCATGTAGCGGCTCACCACACTCACTGCAAAGCAGACGTCAGGACGTGTGTGGCTCAAATAGATCAACTTGCCCACCAGTCTCCGGTATCTGTCTCGGTCAACTGGTTCTCCAGCCTCAGCACACAGCTTGAACCCCTGGTTGATCGGCGTCGTTGCAGGCCTGCATCCCAACATCACTGTCTCTGTGAGAAGGTCCAGCGCATACTTCCTCTGTGAAAGAATAATTCCCTCTGGTTCTCGAACAATCTCAATCCCAAGGAAGTACCGAAGAAGACCAAGGTCCTTCACCTCGAACTCCTTGCCATGCTTCCCCTTGAGTCGGACAATCCCTTCTCATCATCTCCTGTGATAATCATATCGTCCACATACACCGCAAGCATGGTAATGTGGCCTCCACTCCGACGGAAGAACACAGTATGATCAGCATTGTCTGCTGATATCCCATCCCTGTCATCGCCCTCCTGAATCTGTCAAACCACGCTCGAGGAGACTGCTTCAGTCCATAGAGGGACTTCTTCAACCTACAGACCTTGCCCACTGTCTTATCGGTACAGAATCCTGGTAGTATCTCCATGTACACTTCCTCCACTAGATCCCCATGAAGAAACGTATTCTTCACATCCATTTGGTGTAGCTTCCATCTATCATTCGCTGCCAAAGAAATCAAGGTCCTGATAGTGCTCATCTTCGCCATTGGTACAAAGGTCTCATCATAGTCTATGCCGTATGTCTGACTGTATCCTTTTGCCACCAATCGAGCCTTGTAGCACTCTACTTTTCCATCTGGGTTCTGCTTCACAGTAAAGACCGACTTGCATCCAACTGCCCTCTTCCCCTCTGACAGTTTTACCAGTTCCCAAGTGTGGTTCTTATCAAGAAACCCTAACTCCTCGTGCATCGCCGCTTTCCACTTTGGATCGTTCTTGGCAACCTGCCAATTGTTAGGTACAGTAATACTATCCAAAGATGCAATGAATGCTCCATGAGAAGAAGAGATGTTATTTTATGAAACAAACTGAGCAAGGTCCCTACCATATCTATCAGGAGGATTTTCCGTATTGCTGCGAGTGGTCCTCCGTACTGATAATAGTGTGGGAGTAGGTAGAATTATATCACCTGAAGGAAAATTTGGTGGTGGTGGTGTAGGTGTCTCAGAAGTTGAGACGGACGCAGGCAAGGGACTTGGCACTGGCACTATAGATACTGGTCCTGCATTTTGCTTCCTTTTTCTGTTGTAGGTAACTCCCCCTGAGCCGTAGGCCTAACACCTCTCATCGCCTCCCCCTATTCCTCTTCACTCTCCTGCTCCTCCTCAAACGTTCCTCCATGCCATACTCCTAAATCGGTCACCACACTCTCACCAATCTCCCTCTCGCCTCATACTCTCAGTATCAGGTGAGTTGCTCATGGATGAGGTTCCCTCATGACGGTAGTATGGATCAAACTCCCTGAAGTGCATCAATGCTCACAAACTTCTTCTTCTCTACAGGGTTCCAGCACACGTATCCCTTCTGAGTCGCCGAATAGCCCATGAATACACAATTGACTGCTCTAGGGTCAAGTTTTCCAACAAACGGTCTGTTGTCCTTCACAAAACATACGCAGCCAAACACCTTTAGTGGGAGTATCCCACTATTATTTCCTTGTAATATCTCACATGGAGACTTTTATTCCAGTACCTTCGAGGGCATCTTGTTGATCAATCGAGCTGCTGTCAATACTACATGGCCCCACAGACTCTGTAGGACATTCACGGCGATCATCATGCTCCTTGACACCTCTAGAAGGTGTCTGTTCTTCCTTTCTGTCACTCCATTCTGTGCTGGTGTGTATGCACAGGTGGTCTGATGCTGTATCCCTTAGGATGACAGATATTTCTTAAGTGCTTTGTTAGTATACTCTGTTCCATTGTCAGACCTTAGTACCTTCACCACTACTCTGTACTGAGTCTGGACATGTTTATGAAAGTCCCGGAAACAGGCAAAGACCTCACTCTTATTCTTCATCAAATACAGTCAGGTGACACGAGAGGAACAATCAATAAAAGAGACGAAATACTTGTAACCATTCATAGTAGTTGTCGCGCACGGCCCCCAGACATCAGAATGTATAATATCAAAAACAGAAGAGCTCCTATGGCCCGCACCAATATATGAGCTCCTAGTAAGTTTGCCTAAATCATATGCATCGTATACTAGTTTCTCCTTATTTGCCTTCTCATAAATAGATGGATACAACCTACTCAAAATATCAAAAGAGGAGTGTCTCAACCGCCTGTGATGGAGTATCAGTATATCCTCGACACTCATCTTTGGTCCTCTCATTCTTGTTATTTCTGCCACAGACATCAATGCTGAATCCAGTCCTTCCCGATCCAGCTACCACAGTCCATCATGCCAATTGTCAGTCCCAAGTCTTCGTCCCGTCTCCTTCTCCTTCTCCTTCTCCTGGAAGATCACCTTAGGAATATCAAAAGTGACAATGCATTTTAGTTGGAGGATTATAGAACTAATGGACAAAGGACTGACCGGAAAAGAAGGAGCATGTAAAATATTGGATAATCTTACTGAATATGTACAATCGACAGTACCCTTATCGACCACTGGCTAAAAAGTACCATCGGCTATTTGAATGTTGTTTACAGATTCTAGGTGAGTGTAGGAAGAGAACTCACTAGCATTTCTTGTCACGTGTCAAGACGCACCTGAATCGACAATCCAGTCCGACGATCTAAGGGAAGACATAGATGCAAGGGCGAGTGAGTCATCAGTACCTTCCGATGGATGGGCATACATGTCAGTGTTTCCTCTGGCGAAGACTGAGGTGGACGCCTCCTCAGTCCCACTCCTCCTATCTCCATCGCTTGACGCTCTCTGCTTTCTCCTGAGTACTTCCAGCATGACCAGTAGTGCCTGATCCTCCTCAGTTTAGGCACCATTAGCTCCCTCCTTGCCTTATGCTACCAGCAGGTTCGTCCGATAACCTCCTTGACCACCCCGTCGACCCCCACGACCACGGCCACATCCTCCAAATTGTCCGCGTCTGCCACCTGAATCTTCCTTCTTGGGTGGTTTGGTTTAAGCATACCTCAGATGGCCTACCTTCCCGCAGTTGTAACACTGTTGGGGGTCTCCCTTAGGTCCTGTGTCGCCTGAATTAACAACCGCCAGTGCTGTCTTCACATCAGGAGGACCACGTGTCCTTGCATGTAGCTTGATACGAGTTTTCTCATGGATCATAGCCGAAATAGCCTCCTTAAGTGTAGGAATCTTCGGTTGGGATAGAAGTAGTGCTGTCCTCTGAGCAAACACTACGGCCAGCCCCTTAAGAAACTTTATCGTCCTCTACTGCAGACATATATGTCTCTCCTTACACTTCGGGTCCTCGCAGCTCGTCCGATCTGAGAAGTAAACATAATCCAACCACAGACGCTCCAACTCCGTGGGCATACTCTTGTACCATCTTCTCTTCCTGTACGGTGTCGTCGATCCCCCCCTTGATCTGAAAAATCCTTAAGTTATTCCCCACACCATCGTAGGTTCTCCTCAACTTCTCCCACACGTTTCTTTCACCATCTCAAGGCCATCCACTGTGGTGGCGATCGACTAGACTAACGAATTGAGGAGCCAAATGTATACCACCATATGAGTGGACTTTCACTCGTCGCGTCCTGTCGAGCCCTCATCCGGCTCTGTCTTCTCTCCTGACAAGAAACCCTCCAAGTTCTTCCCTGCGAGGGTTCTCCTCACCCGTCGGGACCAACTCAGGTAGGTGGCCGGTCCATCAAGCTTCAGATCGATGGATGGAAGCTCCAACTTTGCCAATGTTCGTATCGCGCTCTCACCAGCCGACAGTTTCATCAGCTTCATCAACGTTGCGACCTCCGCAGAGTCTAACTTCTTGATGATCTCCTCCATCGATCCTCCTCTTCTCCGATCACCTCATATTCGTCCCACGATTCACGTTCGCCCTCTTCGTCCTCTCCTAGACACGATCATGTCTCTCCCCCATCAGATCTAGGCCTTCGATGTCAACGTCTGGAACGACCCGCGGGAGAGGCCAGGAACCGCGGCAGAAGGCTCCGCAGGAGTCGCGGCTTCGCGGTGGTGGAGTCGCGGCTTCGCGGTGGTGGTGGCGGACAAGCGGCGACGGTGGTGGCGGGCGGGCTAGCGGTGCGGCAGCGGTGGTGGCGGGCGGCACGACAGCGGTGGTGGCGGACTGTGTGGCAGAGGTGGCGGCTAGGGTTTGGGAGGTGGTGGCTAGAGTTTGGGCATCTCTTGGCTATTTATAACCTTACAACCCTTTATCTTACATTAATACCCCATTAAAAGCTCATGTAGAATATTCTAATATCCCAACAAATATACCAGGAATATTCTTATATACCAACAAATATACCAAGAATATTCTAATATACCAACAAAGACTTATTATGAAAGAGAAGTAATTAGCAGTGGAAATGGACTATGGTTCCGCAGTAGCATCCCCTCTTATTTTCCACCAAGTCATATGCACCTTGTTATACCTCAATACCTCTTAAGTGACAACAAATTATTTGATTTCCTGAAGCCCTATCTATTTTATGAAATATCATAGCATAAACATATATATCTCAAAGCTAAACTTGAACTAGTTTCTTTCTTTTGAAGACAACATAAAGGCAATCCACCACTTCAGAGTTTTGATCGCCATTATAAGAAAAGTTCCTGTAGCCACCTGTAGTTAGCACATGCACAAAAAGAGGGGGGGGAAAGTGCCACTCAACTCTTTGCAAGTAAAATTCATAGTGGATGATACGACCAATATACCAGCAGCGCACCCCCCCCTCCCCCCTCCCCCTCTTTCTGAAACCTGTATAAGCTAGTGTACCAGTCATACTGACAACCAGTATCATAAAACAAGGTATTATGAAATTATTTATTTGTTTACTCATAATTAGGTTCATTTTAGTATTTATAAAATAATTTAAAGGTTATTTTAACTTCAATATCTTTAACTTTTACTCTTTTTTGCAAATTGCTACCCCATACATATGTGCACTTCGATACCTTGAAGCTTATTTGGAATTTTATACCAAAAAATTGTTTGCAAAAATAATATAAAAAACATTCTTGTAGTTCCATTCTAAAATGTAAAATAATATATATATATATATATATATATATATATATATATATATATATATATATATATATAAACAATTAAAAAAAAAACCTCTCGGATATAGCAGTCCAATCTTGTGAAAGTTGAAGGTATTTAAATGCAAATTAGCCTAGTTTAACTATCAATAAATTGTAAATCAATATATTGTACATAGAATTTAAAAAGTATTGAAGGTAACATGGATATACTGGTTTAATATTTCAGTTAGATGTATATATGATATATTAGTTTGTTTGTTCAAACAGGCAGTGTGATTGTGCAGCCATGTTGTTTTGAGAGGTAGTTAGTTTGATCATCAAACAGGCATGATAGTAAACAAGTGTGGAAAACCATTGGATTACACTGGTATTTAGATGGGATGTATGGCTGTTGAGATACCATTATACTGGCTGAACTAAAAGCCATGCCTGTTGCAAGTATCTTTGATTAACCTTGGAAATTTTTGGTCTTTCTTACTAAGATGATTGCAAAAGTGAGTCCAACAATTACTTACTAAAAGATTTAGGACACTGACCAGTTGAGATACTAAAAACCTTAAGCAATCTACAATATATGTATTATCTTATATAAACTAATTAAGATATAAATATAATACAATTGTTTATTTGTGCGTGTTGTTTGGATTAGGTTAGGTCAATGTAAATGTATCTTGTATGAATATACCAAAGTTATGGGTGAACTATATATAAAATAATACAAATATTTAACCCTCAGCTTCCGCCAACAACTCTAGTTTTTTCGCAGAGCAACATGGTCTTTAACATGATATCAGAGCCACCCATGTTCATATTTTGTATGGCGTGTCATTTTAAGTGGATATTATACAAAATTATGTCAATGTGCAAATCCATCTCTCTTTTAGAATGGGCATTTGATCTGCGTTGGCATGTTGGGATTGCTAAGTAAAGCTTTAGGCATCCTTATTTTTACTACTCACATTTATATTTATGTGATATCACCAAAGATGTCACATCTTCTAGCTAAGGTATAGTTACCTATTTTTTACTTCATTTCTTATGACTATTTATATATATTAGCCTCATGACTCCCGAAGGAAGGTTACTTTTCCTAATTTTAACATGGTATCAGAGCAATATCTTTTTTTTTTCTGGACTCGAAATCCGGTCTAGATCCACAGACCGTAACCTCATCTCTTACCCGCAACCAAAACCCTAATACTCCTTGGCCAAAACCCTAGCGCTGCCACACCAGTCCTCAACCTGCCACCTCTTTCTGTCACCCTAGCGTTGTCTGCAACCGCCTGAACCCTAGCATTGTTATTATCACTTTTCTTCCAAATTCTAGATCTAATCTCGAATCCTCTACTTCCCTTCGATCTTAATACTAAAACTATCCCTAGAGCCTGCCACTACTGTCACTCCCTTTGTCACCGCAACCTCCCTGTCTCACCTGAACCCTAGACTTCAATGAACCCTAAATTTCCTTTGATTATGCATGCCGCCTCTAGACTGCTCCAATTCCTAACCCTATTGATTCCTTCACTATCCAGATCTTCATACCTAGACCCTCCTATCTAGACCCGCTACATGCATTAGATTTTGTTCATCTGTCTTGCACACAAGCCAACATTCTCTTCCATTCTCAACTATCCAAGCGGAAGTCAGTTCATAGACCGAACATCTGATCAGTCAAGCTCTTCATCAATCCAATCCGTCTTTTGTTATGTTCATCTTCGTCTCCATCTGGTTTTCTATTTTCTTCTATGCTTGCCAGATGACGTCAAGCTTGATGTCCAAATTATCGGGGCCCTCATGCTCAAATTTTATCTCCTAGACTGTGATCTTTGGGATTATGTTAATGTTGCATCTACAAAGCCCAATTGGGTAACCGTTCTTGATATCAATGTTTTTGCCTTCAGAAACTTCTTTGCACTTGGCTTCTTGATGAGAACAATCAATGATGCCATTATTAAGTCGGTCTCCCTAAGTTTTCGTCTTCCAGCTTATTCACCTCTCTTCCATCGTCGCTATATGGTGCTGCTTTGAGACTATATAACTCACTTGGTTATGCGGCCTCTTTGCTGATATGAGTGTCTTCCACTCTGTTGCCCCTACTCTTCATTGTGATAACACCATCACTGTTTAGACTGCAAGCAACTCGGTCTTTCATGAATGTACGAAACATATTAAGCTAGACTGTCACTTCATCACCAACATTTATCTCATCGGGACGATTCTCTTTCTCCGTCACTTGTTAGCTTCAGCTTGATGACTTCTTCACTAAGGCTCACAATCAATAATGTTTCTCATTAGAGAACTCTCATTGGTCGATCCATCTTGAGTTTGATGTAGTGTTAAGAATGGCCAGCCCTGATCCAAGGCAGACCGAGCAACCATCCAGGGGCCAAAATTTTGAGGGACACAAAAAAAAATTAGGTTCCTAACTTTGGTAGTATTTTAAATATTAATGCTCATACAATTTAATAAAATGACTCACTTAGCAAAGTTGGTTTTTACTTGCACCTTTTATGTAAAGGGGTATAATTTCAAGGCCTAGGGGTGGTGTTCTTTTTATGAATTCTTCAGTTTATATTTTATTTTTTAAACAAGGGGCACCATTTTAATTTTTGTCCTAGACACCAAAAACTTTTGTCCTGGGAACCCAAAACTGAGGACCGACCCTGCTATTAAGCATAGCTTTAGGGATCCTTTCTTCATTAGCCATTTTTATCTTTATGTGATATCACTAGTGATGTTAAATGTGTTAGCTATTATATAGTGTTTAATCCTGACTTTCTTTATCATGTAAACTATATATATGTCAGCCTAAGAGCCCCAAATGAAGGTTATTTTTTTCCCATTGTAAGATGGATAATATAAATATTAATCCTTTTCAAATCAGTCAAGATTTTGGTGCAATTGTAGGGCCTTCAGGTTATGGACTAATTTGCATTTAAAACCCTTCAATTTCTCAATGTTAATTTGCAACCAAATATCCTAAACTATTCTTGAATTACATCTTGTTACCATAAACTATCATAATTAATGATTCGTTACCCTTAACTTGTTTTGCACCTTGCTATCCTATGCCGTTAACAACTGAAAATACCATTTAGCCCTCCTCTATTCATCTATCTCATAGCTAACCCTATCCCGGCCAACCCTAACGCATCTTCCCCATAGCTCGCCTACCTAACCCCTCTTTTATGTAGCAAACCCTAACTCCAACCCATCTTTTGTTCAAATGGTGAGAGGGGAGGAGGAAGAGGGGGCAACGCAGAGGAGGGCGAGGGTTGCTATAAAGTGAGGATGGTGTTGTTCACACAGCAAAGTGGCTGCATGAACCCTTGACCATCAACGACAGAGGGTTAGGAGAGGGTAGGAAGCAAGGGAGGAAGGGGTAAGGTACTTTTTCTCAAGGACAAAATTGTCCGTAATGGGTCATATGTTTTGCAGGCTACCATTAAGTTTAATGCCACTCTAACAGTCTAACCGAGGAGGGGTCAAGTTGCAAAACAATAGAAGGGTATTAACTTACCCAGTAAAAGTTTAGTATAGCAAGTTAATAATTGGGAAAATTCAGGATATGTAGTTGCAGAAGTAGCCTTTTATTAGCATATCGTTACCATTAACTTTTAAGAAATTGCAATAACTATCCTCTGTTAACCTTGGTTGGCATCAGACAATCACTGTGCAAACCATGACTAGTTCCCCAAAAGGGTTGTTTCGATGGCTGCAAGTAGGGTGGGAAAGTGTGAAAGTGGATGGATTTTGAGACACTTTCAATGTTTGGTTAAATATGAAAGAAGGGACAAGAACTTGAAGTCATCATTACTTTCTAGTTTTTGTCCCTGTTAAGATTAATTATAGTTAGGATTAGATATCAATTAGATTTACGATTAGATTCTTCTCCTATATGGATACATATTTCTTCTCCTACTCCCATACGGACATGAATCCGTTCTCCCACTATATATATTCATAGTTGTAAGACTTTTTACATCATCCATTAATAAAATCAATATTGTTGATTTGTTTCATGGTATCAGAGCACCACCACTTCTTAGTGGATTGCTTGGTGTTCTGAACAAATAGATATTTTGTTCAACTTAGTTCTTCCCCCTTCGACTTGAGATTCCTCTCTTGATCGGAAGCGCCTCCTCCTAGAGAGAATCCAGCACGTTGACCAATCCTTTATAGGCGCTCCCTACCCCCCCTTCTCGTCCGACAAACCACCCGATCCTCCAGACCTTCTCCGCATCTTTCTCCTTCTATTGGCTTATCTGGATATATTGGAAGTATTTGTAAAAGAAGCTTGGCCAGCTTGTTGCCAAGCAGAAAGTACTTTTTTGGGGTCTAAACCAAACTTTATTTGCTGATATGAAAGCAAGTTACTCTTGGGTTCGATGACATCACTACTCCACAAGCTTTATTTAATTATTCTAGTGAGAGCCTGGAAGGAAATATTATATCAAACCTCCTTAAAATTTGGAATATGATAATTGTTCCTTGGTTCTCTATCCAAGAAAGTTTGTGGTAAAAAAAAAAATCAAAAAAAATCAAAAAAAAATCAAAAAAACAAAATGCGTCTATGTAACAAAATGCGTCTATGTACCTATTGCAGAAAACATGGTCATTATGCTATCAACTGCTATACTCGTCAGCGGATCCACTCAATCTGGTTCCATTATTTCCGACACTTTGAGTCTTCCTTTTCTCTTTCATGTTCCACATCTTACTTTGCACCTCATATCAGTCAGTAGCATTTGTGAGAGTGGATTTATTGTTTCTTTTGATTCCCTTGCATGTTCTGTGAAGGATCCTCGTACGGGCAAGACGATTGATCGTGCTCATAGGAAGGGACGGTTGTACCACTTAGAGTTTCTTCATCTTCCATCAACTCAACCTTTGAGTTCTAGTTATGCTGCTATCGTCACGTATGCTGCCGACTTGTGGCACAAACGCTTAGATTATATCTCAAAACCTCGTCTAAAGACTTCATTTCATAGTGGAGCTCTTGGACGTAGTTCTTTCTCTTCTCTATCCACATGTACGAACTGTAAGTTGGCAAAACACATAACCCTACCTTTTCCTAAGAGTTTATCTAAATCTAGTAGTATTTTTGAATTAGTTCATTCTGACATATGGGACCTGCTCCTATCCCATCTATGAGTGGTTTTGTCTACTACGTGAGCTTTATTGATGATTACACTCGTTATACTTGGATATATCTTATGCGTCACCATTCTGATCTTCCAACCATTTATAGGACGTTTACTACTATGATTCACACTCAATTCAATATTAGGATTAAAACTTTCTGTTCTGATTGTGCTCGTGAGTATCTCTCCACTACGATGAGATCTATTTTGCAATCTCACGACACCCTTTTTCAGCAACCATGCCCTTAACTCATGAACAAAATGGGATAGCCGAGCGCAAATATCGTCATATTCTTGAAACTGCTCGTGCTCTCTTGTTATCCTCTTCTGTTCCTCAAAAGTTCTGGATGGAAGCCATTGTTACTTCTATTAATCTTATCAATATCACTCATTCCTCTATTTTATCTGGTAGAATACCTCATGAGAGTCTTTATTCATGTCCTCCTGGTTACAGTATGCTTCGGACTTTTGGATGCACTTGTTTTGTCCTTCTTCCTGAGACTGAGCACACAAAGCTGACAGCCCGATCAGCCAAGTGCTTTTTACTTGGTTTTAGTTCCGAGCACAAGGGATACCATTGTTATGATCCCTTGCCCATCGTTTTCGTATATCTTGTCATGTCACCTTCCTAGAGGACTCTCCATATTTTAGTGTCCCACCTCTGGATGTTCTTTTTGTTCCCACCAGCTCCATCATCTAGTTTTTCCATTGATTCTACTCCTTTGCCACTCCTGGTACAACTCCTCCTACGATGCCTCCGTCGCTAACTCACGAGGATCCTCCACAAATTCCACCAACCCCCATAACGTCATCTTCTCTACCATCCACGCCTCCACTACAACCTCTTCGCCAGTCCCAATGTACTCATCGACCTCCTTCACGTTTTACTCCTGATTGTTCCTGTCCACTGGACAAGTTTGGTTTTGCCACCTTAGTCTCATATTCTCTACAGTTTTATTTATTTCTTACTGTTATACATACTACACGACGGCCCAGTTCTTATCAAGAAGCTGTTCAATACCCTGAGTGAACCATGAGTGGCAAAAGGCTATGACAGAGGAGTTTCGAACATTTCAGCGGAATGGTACTTGAGATGATGTTCCACTTCCAGACGGGGTCCATCCTGTTAGTTGTAACTGGGTCTTCAAGGTCAAGTATCAACCTGATGAATCTATTGAGTGACACAAGGATCAACTTGTTGCCCGAGGTTTTACACAGGAGCATGAGATTGACTAAGATGAGACCTATGCACATGTTGCTCAAATGACCACAGTTCGTACATTACTAGCTGTTGTTGTCACTCGTCAGTGGCCACTCTATCAGATGGATGTGAAGAACGTCTTTCTTCACAGTTCTTTATCCGAGCTTGTCTATATGGAGCCCCCCAGGTCTTTCTACTCTACCGGACATGTTTGTCGCCTTCGTCGTGCTATCTATGGTCTCAAACAAGCTCCCAGAACTTGGTTTGAGTGTTTCCGGAGTGTTATTTGTGAGGCAGGTTTTCAGCAGTATTCTCAGGATCATTCTCTTTTTTTGCGGTCGTTACCGCATGGACGAGTTCTTCTTTTACTCTATATGGATGACATAATTTTGACTGGAGATGATTCATGAGGGATTGCGGCTACTCAGAGGTACCTTCATCAGCAGTTTCACATAAAAGACCTTTGCAATCTTCAATATTTTCTTGGACTAGAGATTGCACAAGGTAAGAGAGGGGTACTTGTTTCTCAGCAAAAATATACTTCGGAGATTATTTCGTCTGCTGGTCTATCAGATATTCGCACAGTTTATACTCCTTTAGAGCTTCATGTGAAGCTTCGTCTCACAGATGGTGAGCCTCTCACAGATCCTACTCGCTACAGGCGGCTAGCGGGTCAACTTGTGTATCTCTGTTTCAACCAGGCCAGATATTTCTCATGCAGTTAGTATTGTTAGTCAGTTCGTTTTCGCACCTCGATCAGCTCACTATAATGCATTATTCCGGATTCTCCAATATCTTCAGGGTTCCATTACGCGCTCATTATTTATGTCTTATATATCTACTCTGGAGCTTCGAGCATTTTCTGATGCAGATTAGGCGGGAGATTCAACCACCAGACGATCTACTACAGGATTCTGTTTGTTTCTTGGTGATTCGTTGATCTCATGGCGAAGCAAGAAGCAAAAAGTTGTTGCATGTTCGTCCATATACGTAGACTGCTCTCTGATATGGGCATTGCTCCTACAGGACCTACACCGCTTCACTGTGACAACAAGAGTGCTATACAGATTGCAAACAATCCAATTTTTCATGAAAGGACAAAGCATATTGAGATTGATTGTCACTTTGTACGTCAGCATTTTTTGGAAAGCACTATTCTTTACCACATGTGACTTCAGTTGATCAACTGGCAAATTTTTTTACAAAGTCACACCCCACACCGCGATTTCAGTTTATATTGGGCAAACTCATGTTGTTTGACCTACCATGAGTTTGAATGGGGGTGTTAAGATTAATTATAGTTAGGATTAGATATTAATTAGATTTAGGAATAGATTTTTCTCCTATATGGATACATATTTCTTCTCCTACTCCTATACGGACATGATTCCGTTCTCCCACTATATATATTCATAGTTGTAAGACTTTTTACATCATCCATTAATAAAATCAATATTGTTGATTTGTTTCAGTCCCCTTTGGCTTATACGAAAAAGATGCCTCCCCACTTTCACCCATTTTGAGTGAAACTGGACGGAAGTGGCACTTAATTTAATATTAGTTAAATAATTAGTATTAATTATTTAACTAATTAAAAAATTAATACTAATATTTCATAAAATGATAATTAATACTAATTGTTAATATTAAATACATATAATATTAATATTTAATGATTCCTAATAACTATTTAACTAGTTAGATAATTATTATGAAATATTTAAATAATTAATACTAATTATTTAACTAACTAATTGAATTTTTATTTACTATTGATAAAATAAATACTAATATTAAATTAAATAATTAAATAATTAAATAATTAAATAATTAAATAATTAAATACTAATTATTTAACTATTTTATCAAATAATTAGACTAACTTATTATATTTAATTTTTTAATAATTAGTATTAATTTCTTAGCCAAAATTAAATAATTATAATTAGTAATAACAATGCACAATAGAAATATTATTTAGCATATTATAGCTACTTAATAAAGTTTTTGAAGATATTATTCGTTGATACTTAAATAATAATAAAAGTTAAAAAAATGACACATTTAAATAATTACTATTAATAAATTATTATCAATTTAGTTATTTAGTTATATAACAAATAGTTTTTGTTATTATTATGATGTACTTTTTCACTTCTTCATATTTAACAACCAAACACGGAAGTGTAAATTTGTCCACTTTCATAGACAAAATATGTTAGTCCTAATACAGATCCAAAGATGGATGAACAAGGCCAGGAACAGAGGTTCACGTAAATCTTTCGGTATATCCTCTGTTGAATCCTGAAATTGTAGTCGAGATCAGAGATTCACACAAAAGTTTCTCTCTTATTACCTCGATTCCAACGAAGAACAAATATTTACCTCCCGATTACAACTTGCAGTAAATCAGATTACAACGATACGAAATAAACTTCGTTCTTCTTTGCAAACACAGTTGCAATTAAAATAGAATGAACAACTTAGAAGAAAAGAAGTAGAAGAAGAAGACACTAACAATCTCTTGCTGGGGTAATGAGAACCACCGTTGCTCAAAGCAAGATTTGCCCTACAAGATCTGCTTCTAAGAACCAGCAAATTCTGAAAAGAACTTCTAGAACGCTCGCCATCACCTTTATCCTGACTCGCACGAACTCCTAACTCCTGAAGCACAATACTCTTTCCGTCTCTCAATTTCGAAGTCAGTCCATAATGGAGGCACGAAAAGAGTATTTATAGAGTGGATGAAATCATAATCCTGGCCGCCAACTAATTACAGAAAGATAGGAATCAATTATTAAATTCAAATCCCACAAAAATCGGATCTGAATAATTGATTCAATCTTTTCATAACTGTTCAAATCCAGCAATCAACGAAATTATGAGCCAATTATGCTATCTCACAGCAGCACAGCCGCAACCACTCCTGCTCGCAGAGACTAGCAGCGCAGCAACTCATGTGCACATCAGTGCAGCAGCACATGTGCGCATATGCCTAAACGCGCATACATGCATAGCTGCGTATAGCTCACACATAGCTCACTCAATGACCGCGCTTGCACCCACGCATGCAACCGAGCAAAAACTCACACATAAAACGAGCGCATGAGCGCAATATATGCGTACAACCTCCATGCGACGATGCTGACGTGCTAAGTGCGCCATCAAAGCGCTACTTTGCGCCCTTGAGCCCGAGTCCGAGTCCGAGTCGCTAAGCCCCTTCGGAACTTAGCTCCTAAGAGAATTTTACTAAGGGAGTGACAGAAAGCATAAATGCTTTCTTGAGTAGTTTAGCTTTAATCCTATTATGAAAATATCCTACATGGTACCCACTTGGGCCACCATTCCATGTGTATACCTCAACATCAAGCATGGTATCATATTGAGATACCCACTTGGAGTGTTTTCCAATGTGGGACTCTTTCCAGTCTTGAGAGAAGAAAACCTCTCTAAAGGAAAAAAACTCCAACAATCCCCCACATATCTCAATATATGGGTTGAGTGTTCCCCACAGTGATTGTCCATCATGCATTCGGATAAATATCGCTTACGAAAAGATTTTTCCGAAATATGTTCATTTAAATGACAACCATTTGACCAGTGTTAATGTCCATCCTCAAGTCCGCGTTATATAGTAGACTTTTTGAGATCAGATTTTTGCAATCACCGGTACGTGCTTTACATCCTGAAGCGTCAGAGACTTCCTCGAAGTCAGATTTAGTACCCCGTTCCGATTCTAAGTACTTCAGCTTGTGCCTTGTTCGCCACCAAATATTTCTCAGATGTAGGCTTGTTTGTAGTGAACAATTTCTTCCTTTAACAAACATGGCAAGATGCACCAGTGTCCACCCAATAAATTTGTCTACTAAGGACATGCCATCATTCTCAAGTTTTTTACGTATGAATTTTTTTGACTTGAGGCAACATTGTCTTGTCATCCTCAAATCGCGTAGAACTTTTCTTTGACAAGAATCTTGGATCTGTTCTCATCAGACTTGTAGTGCCTATCCAGATACTCCCAAACATCCTTTGCATTGACCGTCTTGTTATATGACTCTGTCGTTGAATCTTTCATGGAGTTTAGAATCAGCAGTTTGCAGAGGATGTTGTCTCTCCTTTACTTCGTCTGCAAAGCAGTGACATCAGCAATCCTCCGAACATTCTTATCCGGAAGAGTAGGCTCAGGTTCTGTCAATAAGTAATCAACATTCACGAGTTGAAGATTTAGACTGACATTTCTCTACTAGATAGAGAAGTGTTCTTCGTCAAACTTCTCAAGTTTGTTAAAACTTGTGTCGAGAAAACTTGCACGGTTGTTCTCCACCTTACTCGGATCTCACTTTGAGATTGTTAGTCCTGACACAGATCAAAAGATGGATGAACGAAGCCAGGAACAGAGGTTCACGTAAACCTTCCGGTATATCCCCCGTTGGATCCTAAAGTTGTAGTCGAGATCAGAGATTCACACAAAAGTTTGTCTGATTACCTCGATTCCAACGAAAAACAAATATATATCTCCCGATTACAACTTACAGTAAATCAGATTACAACGATACAAAATAAACTTCGTTCTTCCTTATAAATGCAGTTGCAATTGAGATTGAACGAACAACTTAGAAGAAAAGAAGTAGAAGAAGAGGACAGTAACAATCTCTTGATGGGGTGATGAGGATCACCGTTGCTCAAAGCAAGATTCGTCCTATAAGATCTGCTCGCAGGAACCAGTAAGTTCTGAAGAGAACTTCTGGAACACTTGTCGTCATCTCTGTCATGACTCGCACAAACTTCTGACTCCTGCAGCACAATACTATATTAGTCTCGTAAATTCGAAGTCAGTACTCAACAGAGGCACGAAGAGAGTATTTATAGAGTTGGGATGAAACCCTAACCATAATTATGGTCGCCAACTAATTACGGAAAGATAGGAATCAATTAAATTCAAATACCACAAAAATCGGATCTGAATATTTGATTCAATCTTTCCATAACTGTTCAAAATCCCACAATCAGCGAAATTATGCGCCAACAACGCTATCTGTGCATATGCGCACAGCAGCACAGTCGCAGCCGCTCCTGCGCGCATAGACCAGTAGCACAACAACTCATGCACGCAGCAGTGCAGCAGCGTATATGCGCATACACGTAAACACGCATACATGCACAAGTACATATAGCTCGTGCATAGCCTCGCATGGCCCACTCAGTGCCCGCGCATGCAACCGCGCATAAAACGAGCGCACAAGTGCAACATATGCACAAAAGGGCCATGTGATGATGCTGACGTGCTAAGTGCACCATCTAAGCGCCACTTTGCGCCATTGAGCCCGAGTCCGAGTCGCTTCGGGACTTAGCTCCTAAGAGAATTTTTTCAAAAGAGTGACAAAAAGTATAAATATTTTCTTGAGGAGTTTAGCTTAACCTACTAGGAAAACATCTCACATGGCAGCCACTTGGGCCATCACTCCATGTGCATACCTCAACACCAAGTATGATATTATATTGAGATACTCACTTGGAGTGTTTTCCAATGTGGGACTATCTTTCTAGCCTTCTCTTAAGTAAGAAAAAAACTCCAACAAAATATCATGCATTCAAATATTAAAACTTAGTTTTAGCTGACAAGAACTAGTATGAAATTCAAAAGCATATGTATTTCACTTTTAACAGACAAGTCATTTTCACACTTCTCGCGAGTTACATCTATCCATACACTTCCAAAGTGAAAGTCTTTCTTCTTTTACCTTCCACATCAAATCACTAAGAAAAATAGTACGGGAACAACCTCCATAAACATATATAGATAAGGGTTGTTTGGTTGAAGAAGCTGAAAGTGGGGATTCTTTTGGCTTGGAATGAGTGTGAACTAAAATCCGGTGTTTAACATGCATTGTAACTGCTAACATAAACTCGCCGAAATTAGTGGCTGCAGTAGGCCTCATTGTCGGCTGTTTTTTGCTTAATGTTTTTAAAAAAAAATTAAGGTTATCAATAAGTTATTAGTAAATGTAAATCAATTAATTATTATTTTTGGTGATATTAATTATTAATAATTAAAATAAAAAATTAAATAATATTATTATTAAATAAGTATTAACTTTGTTATATAATTAATTAATTTTGTTGTTGTTATAATAAAATTTTCATTTTATCCTCTTCATAGCCATCCAAATATATAAATTTGTCTACTTCAAGTTACAAAATGTCACCCAAACATTAAAACTCAATTTAAACTAAGCAATGAAACTCAAAAGCATAGCATTTGATTTCCACCAGACAAAAGTCACTTAAAAGATCAGCTTAAAGTTGAATGCCGAAGAAAACTCAACCGGATGTATATGGAATATTAATAGTTGAGTGAATTGTCAAAATAATTGAAGAACAAATAAAATAAAATAATTGCTGCAAGTATCTTTACGAGTACCGTTGAGCTGGAGGGTTTCGGTGGCGACGCCGCCCCAGACCATGGCCCCGAGGCGGCCGTTGCCGATGGGGGCTGCGTCCGTCCAGTGCTTCGCAGGCTCCGTAAACACCAGCTTCAGCGGCCGCTGCGACGCCTCCTCCTCCTCCTCTTCATCCCACTCCACCATTTCCACTGCATTGTGGTGCCCAACCCAAACCCATTCCTCCTCGATATTACTCTCAAACTCCATAGACAAACAAAGAAGAAGAAGTTTTCTCTCTCTCTCTCTCTCTCCTCTCTCTCTCTCTCTCTCTGTGCTAAAGTGTTTGTTTGTACTGTTTATAGGGGAGGGTTACATATGTCACGTGAAAGGGCGTGGAGAATGGCAGGAAGCGGCATGGGTTGTTCTTTCTCACGGAGCGTTGTGATCATTTATACTGCTCTGTACGTTGTCTGGAGAGTGTCATTATGCGTCGGCATAGTTGAGTACAGCTGGATCGCCTCTATGTAAGTTGTTAGATGGGCCGGACGGCCCGAACCCAAATCGGGTCCGGTCCGGTCAAAATCGGTCTGGGCAAGTCTGGACCCTGTCAACAGACCGGTCCGGTCCGACCCACTCTCTCTCCGGGTCCTAGCTGAATCGGAGGATCCGACCCGCAAGTCCGATCCGTTGTCTGTCCCGTTCGGACGGAATCCAATTCGGACTGGCTCGGTCGATCTTTTTTTTTAATATAACTGTTGGGAGGTATTTTTACCAAAATATTATCGTTTTATTGGCAAATTTATGACCGTTTTAGGGGTATTATTAGTTATTTTGCTAAAAATGACCAAAATACACATTATAACAACTCTTTTTTTAGGGTATTTGGAGTCATTTTGTCCCAAAAAACTTCTATAAATAGACCATAATACATGAAAAATAAACACAATTTCTTTCCTCTTACAAAATCTCTTTCCTTTTTCTCTTACAAAATTTAGAAGCAATATAGTGTAAAGAGACTATATAATATCATGGAAAATGAGCAACCACAACAGCAACTGGAAGGTCAGCAACTTCAACCCGCACCACAAGCTCAACCAACACCGCAATCTCAACCGCCACTGCAACTAGAGTTTGAATCAGAAATTTGACATCATTTTAGCGGAGTTTACAATGAGCACGATATTGTAAACCCCACTATTAATATTATTATTTACAAAATTATTTAATAATAATGGCTACATCCTATATATAGTATCTGTTATGTGAATTAATCATATTTGATTTAACTATATTAGCATTAATGAACAAAATTATTATTTTAGATGCTAAAGGCTATGGTAAATGCTGGCGAGATAGATATGCTGGATATATTTTTTTAATTTATTCTTTTTAAGCCGTCATAGTAAAACTCTATTTTTTTAATCTAGCCTAACCTTTTTTTTTTCTTTTCTCCCTAGTTAATTTCTTACGCAGCCCATTGTTCACCCTTCATATTTTGATTTCAGCTGGCCCAAAACTTATAACTCATAATTAATTTCCTTTCTTTTCCTCATCTCTAACCAGCCTTCTTTTGGCACTCAAATCCGACCCGTCAACCCGATGCTACAATTTGAAATAGCTATGGTTCTTCCCTCGTATTCTTCCTGTGCAGTGGACAACTGCACGACCTGCAACTCTCAGGATTCCCCAAACCACACAGTGTACGAGCACGCGACCACACCTCCAGCTGGCATGTCCCACCGTCCTTCTCATCCTCAATATATATGCATCTCTCCTCTTCTAAAATATAAACCCCAACCCTAACCCTAACCCTAACCCTAGCCCTAGCCGCCCACAACGTTAATTCCTCTAGTTTCTTTCAGTTCCTGTGCAACCCCCGCCGGTTGTGTCCGACCCACGTCCGAAGTAGGCTGCCAGAGTTTCGCCAACTCGCGTTGATCGATCTCCTCCAGCACCAACGTCTGCGAGTGCCGGTTGCTTTGTGCTAAGACTCCGACGTGGAGGAGACCAAGGCTCGCCCCGCCGAGGAAGAGCCCAGGTCGGGCCAAGCTCACTGCAGTCCTCCCACGCCTGCCTTGGTTGCGAACACCAACCCTTTCCGAACTCGAGCTCGTCCCGACGAGCGGTTCAACGCCATACGTGACTCGAAGGCGCTCGATAGATCCGAACAACCGCACCGTACAGCCCAGTGCAGGACCTCGACAGTGCCAACGTTCCCTCGCGAGCTCGTCCGGAGTTCGTTACTCTAGCGTAGGCCGCACGAGCCTCGCCGCCCAGCACTCATAACGCCTACACAATGCGAACGTCGGCTTCAACGTGGCCGAGAAGTTGCGGCCAGCTCTTTCCTTGCGCAGCTACTCGACGGGAATAGGGGACTCGAGTTTATTCAGGAGAAAGAGCAGCCAGGTTTAATATTTAGGTACAAAATTGTTGGTGTTTTTGTCTTTGGACTATTAAAGATAGTCTTACATTGGCTACACTCACCAAGTGGGTATCTCAATATAATACTTTGTATGAGTTAGGTGTGTACATAGGGTGTGGTGGGACACATGGGTGCCATGTAGGGGTATTTTTCTAGGAGAAAAAATGATTAACTCCTCATGAAAGTATTTTTTTTTTGTAATGCTCTTGGAATTATTTTCATAGGAACTAAGTCCCAAAGGGACTTTTCGACTTGGACTCGGACTCGGACTCAGACTCGGGCTCAAGGATGCAAAGTGGCGCTTTGTTGGCGCACTTTGCACTTAGCACGTCACAAGGCGCTCGTGCGCTCTTTTTATGCACGAGTTTTATGCTCGGTTTGCATGCACATGTTGCATGCGCGTGTTGCATGAGCGGACGATGAACGTGAGCTGGATGATCGCTGAGCGGATGCTAAACGGGCATTGAGCGGGCTATGCATTGGACTAGGATTATGGGATATCAATTTTGTATATTGGCTTTTTAATCCCACGTCGGAAAAAGAGGAGGATGGACTTCCATCATTCTCTATATAAAGAACCCTCTAGCCTCATTTTGAGACAGACTAAAAAGTTGAGAAAGAGTAGTCCAAAGGAGTCCGTTCGAGTCACACAAAGAGGTGACTACGAGCGTTCCAGAAGTTCTCTTGTGAACTTGCTGGCTACTATGAGCATATCGTCGATAGAGGACGAGTCTTGCTTTGAATAATGGTAGTCTTCACGATTGAGACACCTTATCGTTTTCTTTTGCTCTATTCAAGTTATATCCGTTCATGTAGTAATTTTAAATCATCTAGCATAAATTATCCAACTTCAATGTTACCGTTCGGTAAATACATAGTCTTACTTATAGCATTCCTCAAGCAACTAGTTTCAAATATTCAAATCTAAGTATATTCCATATTTTTGATATGTTCTATTCATCGAGTTCTTTTGGAATAATCACTGAACATGTTCCCATGAGTCTGATCATCCCCGTCGTACGTGAAATTACCACGCCGGCGCTCCCGCAGGATAATCGTTCTCGTTGGAACTGATTTCAAATGGTTTCTTTCCGAACTTGATTTCAAGATCGTTCTTCCAAACTCCAAGCCAAATTCATTTTCGTTCACCTCTTTCATCGAAACACAATATTCATCTCGGGCTAACTTCTATTCGAACGATATTGTATTCAAGTTTAATTCACTTGTTTCAATCCAAAATTTCTCGCACGATCCTCTAAGTTTCCAATAAATTTCCTTAACCAAGATATTAATTTTAATTTCCGTGAATCCCAATTCGATATAAGCCTTATCATTTATTTGAGACATTCCTCAATCGTTCAATCCGATTATAGCACGAGACATATGGATCCGTTTGGAACATTTCTAAATGATCCATACACCACTCGAAATTGAGTCATCCAATCAAATCCTCAATCGGTTTGTATCTTCCAACATGAAATATCGTTCGAGCTATTTTCCAAAATCCAAGCACGATTCTTAATACTCGCCTAAGCGATAATTCTAAGAATGTTTCTATCGGTTGGTATTCTAAGTATGACTTGTCTTATTCCTGAACGATATCCAAATTTTGTTGCAACTTAGCTTGCACCAAAGGGTCTTGGCACGCGATACATAGCACAACTTAGCCGAAAGGCTGTGTGCGAAGCTAACCGTTCGGACAATATTCGATTTCGCACTAACCAGTTGGGCAAACATGTATAGGCATTTAGACTTTGCACATAAGTCGCGATTCTAGCACGAGTCTAATCCCGAAGGATCTAGTACAGGTTGGCACAAAGGCCCTAGCATCATAATTTTGTACAAGCAATTATATCATTCACATGCACTTTTCGAAAGTATTTAGACTCATTGTTGGAACATTTCGTTGGGACATTAAGAGAGAGTGTGCACATAACCCACGAACGAGCTTTCAAAACTGAGAAAATCAAAACGAAGTCCAAAGGCGTATAGCTAAGCTCTGATACCAATTTGTCATGCTCCGATCTCCCACAGGCTAATCGGCCATGCCCTCTAGGCGAGAATCACTGCGCCAGCGCTTCCGCGGGACGATCGCTTGACCCATCTAGGCGTGATGCCGCATGAGCGTGAGTCTCGCCCGTGCATGGCCGTGGTTCATTGGCTGGCGGTAAGACGTCTAAGCCACAGAGTCGTACAGATTTTGAGTGCAGCAAAATTATAAATACATAAGCGATTGGTAACAAGTTCACTGAGCCATCAATAGCGGAAGCATTTAATAACACAAGTAGAAGTAAAACAAACTCTTTATTGATATTGAACAAGTGTTACAGGTGGCGTACAACCGAGATTACAAGTCGCTCAAGCCTCTCTCTATCTGAAACAGTAAAAACTATAAAGTGGCTACATTTATGGAATGATATATAGGCGATGTTCCAAAATTATGTCTTATATATGTGCTTCAATTTCGGATCGCAACGCTCCAAGGCTCCAGAGTGAACTCTACGCCTTAGCACGCACGAAGGAGGCATATGCACCGAACGAGGTTCTCCTATATCCTACAAATAATCTGGTGGATTATCAGTATATGAATGCACTAGTGGGGAGGCTACTCGCTCGAAAAATCCAAACACGTTCAATAGGTTCTGTGCACCAACTATTATGTTATCTTTCTAGTTGTCTTAGGATCAATTTTATGGCAATGTTGAATAGCCTAACTCATATGGCAGTACACCGTGCGATATAAGAGAAAATACGGCGAGACTTAACAACTTACCATTTATCCTTCCCTGTCCATGTCACGCCCCGGGTCCAAAGATAAGGAACCGAGTCACGTGGCAATGGCCAGCAGCTGGAGGTAGCGTTGGTGTGCGGTGGCCGAAGGAAAGTGGGGAAGGAGCTGGCCGAGTGAAGTGGTGGTCAGGCTTCTTCATTGGTCTTGACCAATGAGGTTATGACACATGTTACAACATTTGTAATTAAGCCCCTTAAGTTTGGATATTTGCACAAACACATGAAATGATAGAAAAATTATGGGGAAATTAGTGTTTGATGTTTTGTAGGGTGAGGGAGTATTGTGTGTTTTGCATGGGCTTAATTAAAGGGGCATTGAAATTAAATTGGGATTAAAATAGGATTAGTCAAAGTTGGTATCCCCAATTTAATTAGAATAAATTATCATATGCTCTTAAATTAAATATGGGCACATGGGATCTCAATTAGGAGTGACACAAAGGTCATGAATGATGTAGGCATGGTGTCAGTCTTGGACCCTTTTATTGGTCCGGCTCAATGGGTTAAGTTGGTGTCTCAAAATTGATGGCAACGACACAGGTACGAGACACGGGATTAAATAATGGATTTCGGTTATAAAAAATTGTGTAATTAAATTAGAGCACAATAAAATATGATTTTGAGTGACGGGAAAGTCCAGCGCCTAAATTGGCGTGTCAAGTCAAGAGTGCAATAATCTATTGGAATTTATGGGCTGATGTTGGGCTCCGAATATTTCAACAACGGTAAGGCGCGCCAAGGGTTTTAAATAAAAATCAGACATCTGTAACCTTACTCTAAACCTCAAACATCTGTTGCTATACCAAAATTTTCTAACCCATACCAGACTATCTATAGAAATAAATGAGGTGGTTTACAGTCCATGGCAAACCAAGTTAATTCTAGCACGAGCATGTATAAACATTCAGGGCAATAGCATATGCAAACACTGTATTGTGAGCGAGATTATGCTTCGGGTGCACGAGTTACACGAAATATCAGGTGTTGCAGAAGATGTGAAGTGTTCCATATGTACATGTGTATTATACTCGAGATCGTTCAGGTATTTCAGGTATTATCGATGCGATGCAGTGACTCGGATGCGGATTGCCGCTAAGCAAGGATGACTTATCTAAATAAACATGAGTCGCTGGAATAGCCATAAAGGACCTAGTCCGTGACGAGGATGGAATGCAACGAAAGCACAAGAGGCGCTACAAACCATCCCGTCCAAGCACACGAGGACTACACACAAAGTTTCATCCAGACCGGATCGACCCCAGTGCCCCGGTGATCGTCCGTGGAACTGTACCTTGTTTCCAAGTTGTTCGCGACATGCAATTATTGGTCTTCCAATTTCACGAGATATACGAGTACACGAGATGTACGAGATACTTGAATCTTGATTCCTGATCTGAACGAGTATTGCTCCACGAGCTGTGTTTCTTGATTTGCTTGACATGATTCTTGTTCAGTATTCAACTTGCCTTGATGCATTCTCCTGGTTCAGGGACTGCCTTGGTGACCTAACGATATTGAATAGTTTCAGGTCCATATTTGCACGGAATGACTATTAGATAGTCTTCCGAGGAGAACTAGATGAATGCATGACATGTACAATGTTACATAATTTAGGCATAGTTTAGGTGACAAGCATTGAAACGAGGCAATGAAAACATATAAGCAGGCAAGCATGCATTCATAAGGAACTTAAGAAATCACGTTGGCTCGGGCCCGAAGGTAAGCCGATGAGTAAAACCGTAAGGGACTTTCCCAGCGATATGATCTAGGGTCGTGTAGTGTAAACAAGTGAACAATGCACTAAGAAGTGCATATACATATCGTTCTGATCGAGCCATAGCGGGTCTAGTTGCACAAGACAAAGGTAGCATGCGAGGGTCTGATTATAAGCAATATTTCATTTTTATGTTCTAATACAAGCAATACAAGTTGGGATTATTCCCTTAGCTAGGTGCGTTGTATTTTTATTAGCATGCAGGGGTGATTCACCTAGCAACTAGCATATATCGTTACATATTTTAAGTGTGCTGGCTAAGCAAAGACAAATTTATCGTAGCCACCCACCATAGCGATGAGTCGCCTCGGTCGAACGATACTCCGAGCGAGCCTCTGAAAGCCTAAGTCAAAACTCCTGAAGGGCCAAGTATGGAAATCATTTAAATGAGTATTCTTGCCTGAGCAAAGCAGGTTGGGACATTGCACTTTTGCCGTTTGAATCGACAGTCCGCTTGAGCGGAACGGGTCGTTATAGGTGGGGAGGACAATCACTAGACGTATGGGCTGACTACACTTTTCTCTGTGTAACCCGCCGCCTCCGCCGGAGTACCGGTGTGATGACCATATATATATATATATATATATATATATATATATATATATATATATATATATATATATTAGATTTAGCCTTTGGTGTCTACGATGCTATGCTGTAGTAGGCCTCTGTTTCCCCCAGAGAATTATGCCGATTCTATTTGGCCAGCAGCTCATGCGTCGAACGTAGTTCTCATTGCATTTACACTTAGTTTGGTACACCATTATTTATTGCAGTACTTTTATTTCATTAGTGGGAAATTATTTTTATGTATCTTGTTACATCCTTCTGAGGACCTGGTTCCCTTCCAGTTTTGCAGTGTTGATTGTCGTTGGTTTTTTCTGAAGTTGTTGTTGAGTATCTTCCATGTATTCAGGTATTGAGAGTATGTACTTTTATCATGTCTTCCGTAGCCTATCTATTTTGTTCTTACTGCTTATTTTCTGCTATTATAGCCTAGTGTTTGTAGACTCATATTGTTCATTCCGAGTCTATTTGGACAAAGGTAGTGTGGGGTGCACACCATGATACCAGTTGTCCATTCTTATATTTTATATTCTTGTGGATTGACACATAGATGTATTTATTATATTATCTAGATAGTGACCCTTACTGAAGAGCTTATACGTACTCGAGCTGGACTGGAGTCCACTTGATGCGTAGTTGGTCATTGCCATGTGGCCTGGTCCCGCGTATTTTAGGACTGGGTCGTGAAAGATACGAAAAGAAGATCTTCGAATTGAGTTCTTGTTGAATAATTGCATTGTAGAAATGACTCAAATGAGACCATAACTGTGGTACAAGGAAGCTACGCATACATCTGGAAATGGGAATGGATATCTAATAATGTTGTATTTTTTTTAAAAAATATCACGCCTCAGTCCCAAAGATAAGGAACTGAGTCACGTGGCAATGGCCAACAGCACACTTCGGCGGGCATCCCAATCTAATGGGCCCGTTGGAGTGCACCTAAGCTGTAAAGTACAATGGATAACTCAACACATAACACATAAATAGTGAATCTAAATCCCATCCACAGGCAACTGATATAAGAGCACATAGAGGTAATCATAACAACTAATGTGCAGAAAGGAAATGTCATGAGATAATATATCATATTACAAATACTAGAGTAGTCACACGGGAATAAACCCGCTAGTACAAAATACTGGAATGAAAGTAAGCAATGAGATAACTTGGAACGGCATCAGATAGCTAGATAGTAATGCCTTCCCAAGGATAAAGTCACTACCAGTGATCAGGCAAAGTCCTCGGGGATGACCTCGTCCTCGGCAATGGGTCCTGCTGCTGGATACGTACCCGGACCATACTCCTCTGGGTAATCCTTCTCGCCTAAACCTGGAAAGGAACCAGGTCCTCAGAGGGACGTAACAAGGTACAAAAATACAGCATGCCAAGTATAACAGAAAGTACAAGTGCAACGATGGGGTAATATAGCATAACCAAACAAGTGAGACACAGTTTAAAGATAATGTTCGACGCGTGGGCTGTCCAAAATAAAACTGTAGCTCCAGACACGAAAACAAAAGAGACGTACCGCAGCTCCGGGCAAAGAGTCACACGGGTGATACAACTACTCCAGATACATGATCACTACAGAAATAGTACATATACATATATAAGCGCGTGTAGAGGAGCCCAAACGTCTAGTAATTGTCTTCTCCTTCCCAAGCGTTCAACGATTGTGCGCTGAACTGGAACCTCTATCTAGCAGTCTCTTCGCACAGAAGTAACTATCAACAAACGCGATCCTAAGGTCGTCCCAGTCTCCAATCATGATGTCAGTATCAGGATACAGAAAATCTGGTATAATAATAATGTATAAATGTGTCTTAGGGTGACGATATACTCAAGTACGTACATCGAGATGTTACGAACATCTAGCATTCGTTACAAGATATTACGACGAACGTCTGCACCCGGTTGTGATCGGACGTGAAGTATCGATCGTAATCAAATACGCACACAATGTATATAATAAAACAATAAATATATATATATCTAAAATACAGGGTGGCAAGGTACACTTGCCTGCGTCCGGCTGCTGATGACGGGGATCCGGTACCACGTCCAAGTCCGCAGGTCCCGTAGTACCTAGAGACGAGATACAAACTCAATCAATAAACTATCATGTGGCAAACAGGGATGTGACACACGTCTAAACATATGCTCAGACTCAGCTACAACTCACAGGGACACGATGCTAGAGGGTTGACCAAAGTTGACTCGGAACATGTTACATCTAATCAAATTAAACATCTGTACAATATCATCAATCCAAACCTCAATCTTACTATGTTCATCACGATATTCCGTGGTTCAAAACATGATCCAATCCTCAGTTTTACCTCAGTGTTCACAGATGTTAACATGCACATTGACGTCCCAAGCTCAAATAAATAATTAATATTCTCAATCCTCAATCACGGTCTCATGATTTGATATTATACCTATTTCACGATCGAGCACCTGCTCCCAATGTCCATCAATATTTTAATATCATATTAATTTTCAGCAATAGTTTACAACAGCTAAAACAACAATAACCAATATGCGTTTAATAATTAGGATTTTACCCTAACCGTCTCGTATGGCACTAAAAACCCAATCTCAAATTATAGCACTTTTTAACCATCACGCGCATATATATTCTATGTCCTCAAACAATTTATTAACAACTTCCAATATTGACCCAAGGACTGATATCCCTCTACCATTTTTATTAATTAATCTGCTCCTTGGTATTAATCAATGTTTTAATATCACCATCCTTTCTTAAGCATTTAAATGCATGCATAACATCAAACCCTACTCAATACATAATCCATAACCCTAAATATTAACTAAGCATGTTAACCATCAATGCATAAAATTCATAACATTTAAATATAATCAACCCCTAAAACTCAAACCTATACAACCCTAAAACTCACATGCAATAAACAACACTAATCATTAACACTAAACTAAAAATACATAAAATACATTATACAAAAATATAGAGGGGGGAGTGGTTTACCTCGGCGAGGTGGTTGCTGGTGGGAAGTGGCGGATGTGGTGGTGGTAGTGGTGGAGGAATGGAGGAACGACCGCAGTGCTCGACCGGAGTAGAGTGGCCTGGCCGGAGCAGTGTGGTAATGGAAGCAGTGCTCGACCGGAGTTGAGTGGGCTGGTCGGAGCAGTATGATAATGGCAACAGTCGGGGGTGGCGTTGGTGTGCGGTGGCCGGAGGGAAGTGGGGAAGAAGCTGGCCGGGTGAAGTGGTGGTGGGTCGTGGATGGCCGGATGGATGGAGGAAGTGGAAAAGACTGGAGGTGGTGGTGGTGGTGGTGACGTGCGGTGGTGGAACGAGGATTAGAGAGGAGGTGGTGGAAAGAGCAGCTGGCCGGAGCAGTGGCTTGGCACAGCGGGGTTGCTCGTCGTCTGGAAGTGCAGGGTGGTCGTCGATGTGCTGAGGAACGACATCAGTGGCGGTGATGGAGGAGGTGGAGAAGTCGTCGGAGGGTATGGTCAACAGCCGGTGGTGGGGAGTGGTTAGTAGCAGTCGGGGATGGAGAGACTCGGCCATAGGGGATCTCTGCCGGGTAGTGGTGGTGGTCGAAGTTTGGGGGCCGGCCGGAAATGATGAAGTGAAGTAGAAGGAGAAGAAGAAGAAAGGAAGAAGGAGAAGAAGAAAGGAAGCAGAGGTTTCGGTTGATGTAGGAAGAGGAAGGAGAGAGAGAGGGGGTTGTGTTCTCTAGGTTTGGGGATTAGGGCAGGCATGGGGTAGAGTGTGGTGATGGAGACATTATATAGGGAGTTGTGTGAGGGTTGTGTGGTGTGGATGAGCCTAATTCAAATGAGGGGCTAAGATTTCACATGGATAAAAATTCCTCATCCAAAGAAGAGAGAGAGAGGAGGGGCTTGACCGGTCAAAGAAGAGGGGTGAGGCTTCTTCATTGGTCTTGACCAATGAGGTTATGACACATGTTACGACATTTGCAATTAAGCCCCTTAAGTTTGGGTATTTGCACAAACACATGAAATGATAGAAAATTGAGAATTGGTGTTTGGTGTTTTGTAGGGTGAGGGGATGTTGTGTGTTTTGCATGAGCTTAATTAAAGGGGCATTGGAATTAAATTGGGATTAAAATAGGATTAGTCAAAGTTGGTATCCCCAATTTAATTAGAATAAATTGTCATGTGCTCTTAAATTAAATGGGGGCACATGGGATCTCAATTGGGAGTGACACAAAGGTCATGAATGGTATAGGCTTGGTGTCAGTCTTGGACCCTCTTATTGGTCCGGCTCAACGGGTTAAGTTGGTGTCTCAAAATTGATGACAACGAAACATGTGCGAGACATGGGATTAAATAATGGATTCCGGTTACGGAAAATTGTGCAATTAAATTAGAGCACAAGGAAATATGATTTTGAGTGACGGAAAAGTCCAGTGCCTAAATTGGCGTGTCAAGTCAAGAGTACGACAATCTGTTAGAATTTATGGGCTAATGTTGGGCTCCGAATATTTCAACAACGGTAGGGCGCGCCTAGGGTTTAAATAAAAAAAATCAGACATCTGTAACCTTACTCTAAACCTCAATCATCTGCTGCTATACCAAAATTTTCTAACCCATACCAGACTATCTATAGAAATAATTGAGCCAGTTGCTGAAAAAAAAGAGGCATTGATGCCAAGTAATTTTTTTAATACTTGGCCCGGTTGCTGAAAAAAAGAGCCAGTTGCTGAAAAAAAAACCTCAACCCCCCGGCCCCCCAAAACACTCGCACGACAATTCGGAGCAAGAGAGGGAAGGCAATATAAAAAAAAATTAAAAACAAATCTGGCGCCAGTTGCCTTGACGCCAAGTAATTTTTTTAATATTTTTTTTGTTTGACGTCAGTGCAACTGACGTCAAATCCCTTACATATAAAATTTAAAATATTTTCTTCTCCCACAATTAAGCAGAATATTTTTCTTTTAGATGAATTTTTTTTCTTTTTTTTTCGCAAACTAAAAGAGGCCTAAAGTTAATAGAGTTAGTCCATCAAGCAAAGCTAAAGAGCTTTTACGACAATGCCTAGTTTTGAATGATAAATGGAGTTAAATTGGCATATTGAGTCCAGTATTCCAAAATTCTGAAAGAAGTTGTAGGTCAAAACATATGAGATATTTAGTAGTTGTTTCGGTCATTTATGTTTTGATTGATTTCAATAGAAGATTAGGTAACTGCCGATGACAACTTTTTGGCACCCTAAAGTCAATTTTCTATGCTCTTACACGTTAGTTAAGTAGAATTAGGACATGAATTCTCTCTGCCATTAGATGCTGGACTTCTTTCTTTTTTTTTTTCCGTAACCATACTTAGTTCTAAAAATTAGCAGCTATTTTGGTAATACATTAAAAGATAAAAGATAAAAAATGAGTGTATCTATAAAAAGTTACAAGTAATGTCAATTAAAGACAATCCGTTCTGGACGTGTAAACGTAGATCAATAAATATTCATGTATATCTCTACTATTATAATACGACTTAGACTTTGCTAAAAAATGAACTGTCTAAATCGTATCTTTATCATTAATTTTTTTTCTTCTCACAAAAAAAATTTAAAAACCACCTAAATATATAATAAATTATAAAATATATTTAAAATTTAAATTATATTTAAATGAACTACATGATGTTATCTAATTAAACACATATCCAGAGTTAAAAAAAATATAACAAAATAAAATTAAAATACATTCAAATTATATTTAAAATATTCTAATATAATTTAAATTTTTACTTAATTTATTAATAATATCATAATTTTTTTGTGTTTGATGTGTGCGTTGCACGTGATCGTGACAAGTATTTATAAACCCCCTGATTTTTTCAAAATTTTAAAAACTGGATTTTTCACAATTTTTTAGAATTTTCTGGGAATTTTCTGTAATTTAAAAACTGGATTTTAATTATTAAATGATTTTTAATTGATATTAAATAGTATTAAAATATTATGAAAATAATATTTTTGGATGTAAAATGAAAAACTGGACTTAGGACAATTTTTCTGGAATTTATCGGACCCCGGACCTATTTTTAAAACACCTAAAACTAATTAATTATTTATTTATTTATTAATTATTTACTGTTTTTATATATTATTATTATTATTATTATTAATTTAGCCCGCGGCCCAATGGGCCGGCCCGGCCCAGCCCCAATCCGGCCCATCCCCTAGCGGGTCGGGTTGGATCCGCCAGACCCGAACCCGACCCGACCCGACTCCCCTCACCCCCACGACCAAGCCCAGCTGTCCGTGTCTCGCGGCGGAGCCGCCGCCTCCGGCCCGCTCCGCCCGCTGCGTCTGACCCGGCCTCGCCACCTCCGCCTTGCTCGGCCTCCCCACCGTCGCCCTTCCCTATAAAAGCCCTAGGCGACCCGGCTCCCCTCCCCGTCGTCACGACCTCGCCGCAGAGCCCTCCGGCCAGACCCTCCGGCCACCTCGCCATCTCCGCCGCCACGCCTCTCCCCCGTCCTCCTCGCCCCTCCACCGGCGTCCACCGTACACAGCAGCAGCAGCAGCCAGAAGCAGCGGCGCCGCCTCCGGCCGCCGCAACGCCGACGAGCCCGGCCGCCGCCTCGCCGCGCCGCCCCCGGCCCCCTCCGCCTCAACCTGGCCGCCCAGCCGCCGCCCTCCGCCGCATCAGAGCCGGAACCCTAACCCTAATTCTGGCCCTGTATCCGACACGTGTCGGACACGTGTCGGACACAACTCGAACCCCGGTTTTTTGGGTCCCCTTCAGGTACTTGTAACTTTTTGCTCGTAGCTCCGTTTTCGATTCCACAAATTACGTTGTGAAGCCTGTATGACCCTCTTAATGCCCGGATAAACCGCTCGGGGCATCGCGTCCTGTGGTGATCGCACACCGCGATCCAAAAATAGAAAAAACAACGACCCGATTCACCCCGGAACTGGGTACGCCCCGCCAAATGGGAAGACTTGGTTGTGTGCGGTCTTCACAGATACGTGCGCATCGTCGATACGGACGTGTGGGATTTTGCAGAATTCGATTCGGGTGTGCGTGCACACCGGGATCAACGCGTATCCGCGAACATCGCCCCGTATCTGACTTTTTTGCAATTTACCCTAACTTTGTGTACACACGTCGGATCGAGACGAAACTTGCGCCATCGGACTCATAGCAATACGCTGGTCCTGTGGGTCAAGTTTGGTTCGATTCTGAGAACGTTGACAAAATCGCGTGTCGTGGGCCCCACAGGCCCCGCTCGACGGGCGATTTTGTGATCGGCTCATCGGAATCCAATTCTGGAAGTTCCGTTGGGTTCGTATCATCGTTCCTGATCTGTTGACACTAAGTTTGGTGAATTTGGAGACCTTTGACCCAGACACGTTTTTCGGTGCAAAGTGGGCCCACTTGTGGATTCCGTTCTGACCCGAAACTGCCGTTTTTGCCCTTGTCTCCAAATTGGACCCAAGGACAGGCGTTCCTAGCTGATTGATATTTTCTGGATCTGATGGTGATATTTATTTCAGCAATCGGAGTACCGCCTGCAAATCCAGCTGAAGTCAAAACTGCAAACAGAGCCGGAACCACAGGCAAGTGTACCTTGCCAAACCCTGCAGCTTGCTACTTATTTTCCTTGACTTGTTTATCCATCAGTGGGCAAGTAAAGCTTGCCAAATTGTAGTAATTCTTGTTATAGAACTGGCCTGAATTCTTGTTTAAATGCATATAAACCTGTTTAACTGTTAAAACCCAGGACCGAGTGGCGTACTTAGCGTCCGATTACCAGTCGGGTGCCAACTCCGTACGTGAAGTTGTGTAATGTCACATAGAGATGGATATCGAGACCCGATAATTCTCGTACTTGTCTTATCAAGTACTCCAGAACCCAGGACACTTGACACTATTCATGAGACAGAGTCTTCCTGAGACATTCATGGTGATTTTGTATAGGATACAGGACTTGACAATAACATATGTTCCTAGATACTTTATGACTTGTTGCATTAGCTATGATCCCGCTTGACATGGACATGAGACGTTATGGTCATGATATGCGAGATTACATTGGGTGGCGAGAGTTACACAGGCTACAGGTTGATTTTATATTATGCCGGCGTCGTAGTCTCCCATTGAGCTAGACAACTACATAATATCACTGCTACCGGCTCCCCGACACAGAGCTTGTAGCAGCTTCAGCCTGAGTTCTAGTGATGCTCTCAAACTTGCATTTATCACCTAGCTGGTTACATAGTTTACCCTGCTGTTTTATTTAATTTCTGCACTGCTTATATTTTGGCTTGTATTATCTGTACCTTGTTATGTCCCCTGAGGACCTGGAATGGACTATGTCCCCAGGTATAGCCGAAGAGATCCATCCAGAGATACCCCGTACCAGAGCACTTCCAGGAGCTGTACCAGGACCTGAAGACGAGCTCGCACCAGAGGACTTCTCCTGAGCATTGGCCGTATGTAGTCATTTATTTCTATTTCCAGTTAATTATTTCCTGTCCATTTGCATCTGTTGTACCAGACATATTCTCGGATTGTTTCCCGAGATATTTATTGAGATTTGCTTATTTATTCTATTGTATTATTTCTGGCAGTTACTCTGTGTTTATCTGTTGTGGATGAGATTAGATTAGTCTGTGACTTGTAACATTGGATCTATTTCCTGTTAGACTACAACTTAAGCATGACCTGATGGATCCATTAAATTGGGTTGTCCATCGGTGCGTGCTGCTGGCCATTACCGCGTGTCCAGTCCCTCGGCATTTTTGGGACTGGGGCGTGACAGTATTACTTAAAAGAGACGCTAGAACTAGAGTAAGCATATATAAACATGGTTTAAAGTATTAAAGAATAAGTGAACATGGCTCTTAACATACTTGAATGGAAGAAGAGGATTCAAACAGTCGAACCCATAAATTTCGAATATTTTTTGTTGTTTTTGCTGTATGTTTGATTATTCTATATAAAAAATGTGAACCTCTGGAGAAACTTGAAAGAAGGATGGACCCACATGTTTTGCGCTGCCATCCCATCCCCGACTTGCCTAATTTTAAAAATATTTATTAGTACACTTTTGAAAATTTTTAAAGGCCTTCCCAAAAGAAAATATGTTTTTTGTATCATGGTTTTTTTCATGCATGTCATAGCCACGTTGTCCCGAGGGGTGAAATACCTGTGGGTTTTTTTGGATTATTTTTGGATATTTATTTTATATATATATATATATATATATATATATATATATATATATATATATATATATATATATATATATATATATTCAATTTTTGAATTTATTTATTTATATAGATTGTATATATGTCTATTTGAACATAATAAATAGTACCTGACTTGATAATAAAAAGTAACAGAAATTTGATGTCACATTGGTCAAGAAATATGAACACAGAAAATAGTACCCGACTTAATAATACAAAAAATACCAAAAATCTGAAAATAAAAAAAATAACAGAAATATACACAACTTTTTGCTTTGAGTTTCTTCTGTTTTTTCATATTTCAACTATTGTACTATAGTAGAAATTTGATGTCACATTGGTCAAGATTGTCAAGTTATCTTAAATCAAGTAATTATAACATATTATCTAGAGAATACAATCTTATGGGATTTGTTCCCATAAACTGCCATCACTTAAATCCATACTGGACCTAAACGCAAAAAATGATCCATCCTTACCGAGTTTTTTTTCATCCTTACTGTTTATATATATATATATATATATATATATATATATATATATATATATATATATATATATATATATATATATATATATATACGTGCGTTGTACGTATTTATTATTAGGAAGATTAAAAGGCACTTATAGTCAAAATTTTGAATGATGCTAAAAAAGTCCATTTTTTAATGTCTCGTTTTCATATACTAAATGCATTTAAGAGTTGTTGTAATTAGGAATACCAAATGACAACTCTTGTATTTACCTAGAAATCTCCTATAGATTTTATTTAAGCTTTTTAATTAGTACATATAATAAATGGTATTTTTGGAGAGAAAAAATTCACGGTGAAGCTTACTTTTGACATTATATAGTAGAATATATATATATATATATATATATATATATATATATATATATATATATATATATATATATATATATTGACGCAGCGGGATAGCGGAACGGGCTTAACTTCGTGCTTGGCAATGGCCAAGTCGATCAGTGGTGACAATAACTGGACCACCGTTGCTTGGTGAGAGCGAAGCGGTGCCACAAAAACTCCGACGCCTGATAAGGGGTCCGCACGAATGTTACTTGAAAACCTCAAGCTAGGGTCTTCCGAATCAACGGAACAGTCGAGTCCACGACCAAGAGAAGGAAAGGAAATCTCAGAACTCAAAGAATTTTTTTATTAATTAAATGTTGTCCTCCAACTGAATACAAAATGTGCCTATTTATAGGACTTTTATGACAACCTAATATTAATCAAATACCTATTGTAATCCTAATCAAATAAAGATAAAATCTATTCTAATAAAAGATAGAGTCAAATATGATTCCTAAAAGAAATAGGATTCTTAACAACTCTATATAAAAAAAAAGATAAAACTACAAAAGAAAAAGAAATATGAATCCTAGGGAGATTAGGATTCTACGTTATCAGTCTCCCCTGCTTTAAGAGAACTCATCACCGAGTTCTTATCAGAATAAAATTGTTCTTCACGAGAAGATCTGCATGTCTTCATGCATTTTGTCATTGGCATCATGATAGCACTGTAGTTGCGGATGAATCACCGGTAGAAGTTGGCAAGACCATAGAAGCTTTGAGCTTTTGTTATTATTTTTGGAGTAGGCCAATCACGAATTGCTCGAATTCTCTTCATCAATACTGAGGCCATCGATGTTAATCACCAATCCCAAGGAGATGAGTTGGTTGGTAAAGAAGCTACACTTCTTAATTCGAAGAAAATTAAGAACTTCCTCGAGGTACTTCAGATGATCAGTTTGGCTCTTGCTAAGGGTATCGTCAAAGTAAATGACTATGAACTTTCTTGTTAATGACCTCAAAACTTTATTCTTAAGGTGCAGGAAGGTTCTTGGCTCATGATAAAGTCCTAAAGGCATAAAGAGCCATTTGTAGAGTCCTTCTCGGGTCTTAAAAATAGTCTTTCAAGCATCACCATGACGGATCCGGATCTGATGGTAGCTGATAGTGATATGGTTGATAGCCTGACTGTCGATGCACATATGCCATGAGTCATCCTTCTTTAGCACAAGCTCATGTCCATGATCTTTCGTCTCTAAGGAGGTATTTATGTAGATAACATGCAAAGAAAAAGGTGGCATTTGAAGTTGTCTGAAGAAAACGCATATACGTAGAACTTTTCACAGCATCTTGGAAATCCAGAGACCGACGATCGAACTTAAATGATTTGTTTGGTAGATCTCTGCGAGGCTTGTGACAAGGAGGTTTGCCATCAACATCGGATGCTTTCGATATTGGTGACTTCATCAATACTCCGTCGAAGGAAAGAGTCTCTTGTTGTGGAGACCTTGCACCATGTTCTTGATTGTCATCTTTGGAGAGACCCTCTTCTTCTTTTGGATGTTTTTCTTTAGGGGCTGAAGGATTCATCTCAGTAGCATCAGCAATAGTTTCACCGAAGATTATCATGTGTAAACCCCCTCGACCAAAATTAAAGCCTACTTGGCTTAGATAGATAAACTAGGGCTAGTTTGAATCCAATTAGAAATAGAACATTTTATTTTAGACGATTTTGTAATATTTATATCATCTAGTGCACCATACCGTTGCTTCGATAATTGGAGCACTACACTAGCCATTGTCTTCCTACAAATTTTACACCCTTGTCCTAGACGTGCCAGTCATATATTCTGACCTTTGTGTAACTTATAATTATGCTCTCTTGTGCTACATTTTAGTCGCACAATATTCGTCGCAAACGTTTATATTTAATTCTAAATAAATCTAACTTTGTATCCTTGTGCGTTCCAATCAAAATTGGAGACACAATCTTGACCCGTATTGTGCAACCCAATTTATGATAATATTCTATCCTGAGTCCTCTATGTCCATGACACTTGTGTCCTACCTAATTTTAGTCCTATGTACTTCTAATTAATTCCAGAATACCATTTGCATTAATTTTAATTAATTTAATCCAATTTCTATCTTTGTGCAATTTTTTAATTGTCTGGCGCTTTTTATGCAAAAATGTATTAAGGTGTCCACACTATTGGACACAACACATGAAGAAACCCATTTTGCCTTCATGTGAATTTTTTTTATGATTTTTGGGATGTGCAACACACAACATCACCCCTCATCTAATCCTAGCCATGCATTTTAAACAATTCAAATCCTAGCCCTCCAAACATCTTCATGTGAAGCCAAGGCCCCTTTTCAAGGATGTTGACCAAGGCCTAACTACCTAGGTCAATACCCCACCCTATTTCTACATACATATATATACAACTTTTTCCTTTTTTTATTCATTCACATAAACCTAAAACTACAACTAGCCATTTCCCCTCCCAGTTCCTATTCATCATCTCCTCCATCATCACCCTTCCCTGCACAGACTCGCCGGCCTGCCTCCCTCCACAGCGCCTCGCCTGAACCATCTCTCCTCCCCCGTTCCTCCTTCTTCCCGTCGACCACCCCGAGTCCCTACCTGAAATCACCATCACTACCTCCATCTTTCCTGTCCTCCGTCTCGACCGTGCACTACCGGAGCAGCGCCTCGCTAGAGCCAGACCTCTCTGTCAACCTCCCTGACCTCCGCCTGATCAACGCCGTTCCCCTCCTCGCCTGAAGCCGAGCCCGAACACGGCCATCGCGACCCGTCCACTACCTTCCTCCCCCCTCTATATCTCCGGCCTCTTCCCGGCCATCTCCCCGCTGCCATTAACGCCGCACAAGGAAAGTGCAAAGGAGCCCAAATGCCTTACTCGTTGTCCTTCCTACCCCATGCTTTAAGCATGTCATATCTATGACATGATGAGACCTCTAATAACTGCCAAGGCTTCTAATTATACAAATTCTATCAGCAGTTATCCCTATCCGTCGTACGTCCTATACGTACCAGTGGCCAACCGAATACGCAAGTTCGTATCCTACATGAGACTCACACTCGTGTAACAACTGTGTCATGGCCAATGAAACATAAGAATGCCTCATGATAATGGGGTATTCTCATAAAGCTAGGTCAATAAGCATAGTATATAATAAAACAAGGTACGATACCACCGTCGTTGCACCCAAGTTATTCTTGGACACGCAGTTTATATAGCTGTTGAAATATATGAACTAAATAACATAAATAAATTGTATGTACCATATAGAATATAAATTCCAGTACAATGGCAAGGTATACTTGCCTGGCAAGCAATCTGCGTAGTGTAAGCGTCTTGACGTCAAGCACACAGGATCAGAAACTATGGCCCCCAAATAAATGTCTTCGGATGCTGAAATAAATATCACCAACGTTTCCGGAATAAGCGAGATAGCTAGAAAATATTACCCTTCCGTCCAATTTGGACACAGGGACAAAAAGATAATTTTGGGTCAAAGCGGGTCCACATATGGGCCACTTTGCACCGAAATGCGTGCCAGAGGTAAAAGTCTTTAAATGGAACAAATTATAGGTCAAAAAAATTCTAAACGTCAATACGAAATCAACGGTACGTTTAATTTTGGATTTCGGTAAGCCAAACACAAATTCGCCTTTAAAGTCAACCGTAGGGCCCGCAATTAGGTGGCTTGGTCAACTGTCTCAGAATCGCGTGAAACTTGGGTCACAAAACCAGCGTGATACCACGAATCCAATAGCTCAAGTTTTATTGCATTCCGACGAGCGTACACAAAATGGCATGATATTTTATAAAAGTCGCGATACGGGAACTTTTTACGGATATAGGGTAATTCCGACGCGCACACATGTCCGAATCAATTTTTGCGAAAGCCTACACGTCAGGACATACTATACGTGCCTTTTGGTGCAATTGGTACGTGACGGGCGGTGGGGCGCGCTCCGTATCACAAATTCTAATATTTTAAAAATAAGTTTTTCTCAGATTTAAACCTAATTTATCTCTGGTCCTAACACAAAATAAAATAAAATAATTAACAGGAAATAATCTTGGTTATATAGACTTCATATAACAAAAAGTAGATTTTAATTTGGAAATCTATGGTGGAAGATATCAATCTCTAAAGACAGGTCATTAAAACAGTTCATAACAGTTTAAAATATATGGTTTTTTCTCAACTTGGCTTCGATTTCTACAAAATGTCTAACGATGTTTGATGGAAACTAATTAACATGGTTTAGAGAGGGATAGGTTGTGTTCATACCGGTGAAGACGGATCCGAAATCGGTCGAAAGATGAGACCGAAAACTACGCGTGAAGTAGAGGTCGTTGCTGCACGTATCTGCTGCGGTTGCTGTCGCGATCGCGCGGCGACGCTGGCGTGGCCGGCCGGTGGCTCTCTGGTAGCTGCGTGGTAGAGCAGAAGTTGGAGGTCGGCGCATTGGGGAGTAGATGACAGCGGCTAGGGTTAGGGTTTATAATATAGGAGTATATATATAGGTGGAGGCGGGTGAGATGGGAAGGGGGTCGCTCGCGGGATTGGGCCGCTATCGGTGTTGCTCGCGGGGTTAGGGTGAGTTAGCTTAGGCTTAGGGCTTAGGCTGATGAGTTAGGCTTAGGGCTTAGGCTGATGAGTTAGGCTTAGGGCTTAATTATATGTAAGGATTTAGTTAAAAGGTTTTTTTTTACTGATTTTTTTTTCTTTTCTTTTTCTTTTAGTTTCCTATTAGTACTATATATATATATATATATATATATATATATATATATATATATATATATATATATATATATATTAGGTATAAAAATTCAAAAAATCATTTGTTCACAAAATAAATTCTAAAGACTATAATCCTTCTACAAGGTTTCCTAAAATAAAATAATAGTTTTGTTCAAAATTCTAAATGAGTATTATCTAGGTAATTAAATCAATAAATTTTATTTTCTAATTAACTAGGAAATAATATAATTAATTTCAATGATTAATTAAATAAATATAATATTTTAAAAATAGGGGTTTCACACACACACTCACACACACACACACACACACACACACACACACACACACACACACACACACATATATATATATATATATATATATATATATATATATATATATATATATATAAAATTCGAGTGGCTCTTGTGGTTACCGAGGAGAGGTATAAGACCCTGGCTAGGTGGTAGAAAATTAGTGGATCGAGTCATGGGAGTGTATTATTTTTTTTGAGATGCCTAGCAATACGCATAGGACTTTGCGCACATAGGACTTTGCGCACAATGTATTGTAAGCCATTTAGGCCAACTGCCCCTACACCTCCCCCGCGATTTGATACCGAGACCTCTACCCAACCAGAGAGGTTATATCTCTTCTCACTGACCATAAGAGCTAGTTGAGTTCGATACGGGGGTGTATTATTCCTTTCATTTATAAATGGTGGAAGTTGGGGGGCGGTGGGCCCAAAGGCATGCAATGTAGTGTGCATAAAGTCCTGAGCGTTATGTCGAAAATTCAAAAAAAAGTATATATATATATATATATATATATATATATATATATATCCGCTGTTATCAACCGTTGGATCTTGTTTAAGTCATATAATCTTAACCATTGCCTTGAATGGTTCAAACCAACAGTTAAGATTAGATGACTTAAACAAGATCTAACGGTTATAAACATGGAGATGCTTGGGGATGCATAATAGGTAGAAATATGGATTCCTCCTCATATATATATATATATATATATATATATATATATATATATATATATATATATATATATATATCCATATGAGAATGTTTGTACAAGAAAGTAGTTGAAGTGGATGTCATTTTCTAAATCTCATAATTATTTATTTTATTTTTATGTAGCCCAATATTTCACATGGGACTTTTTGTGCATGCTGTGTTGAATACCTTGTGGGCCCACTACTCCCCCCAACTCCCACCATTGATAAATGGAAGGAATACGTCCCCGTGGCTCGATCCACGGATCTTCCGCCACCCAGCCGGGGTCTAAATCTCATATGAGCCAATTCAATTTTGATCAAGCACATACTTGAGATGTATATGTAACACAAACCTCCTTATGGGGTCTATCTTGAATCTTGAAATCTTAAACTGGTTTATGTAACTTTGAAATATGTATCAAAATTAAAATCAAATGTAAATAGGCCCATTAAATTTTTTTATTATAAGTAATTATAGTGGCAACACTTTTCTTACTCGGAGCCAACATAATGAATCTTGAAATCTTAAAATGGTATATGCAACTTTGAGATGTGTAACAAAATTAGATTCAAATACACTTAGGTCTATTGGAACTCTTACTGTAATTGATTATAGTGACAATACATTCCTTACTTGGAGTCAACCAAATGAATGGATCACTTAACCTAAACTGATAGGTGAATCATATTGTTCATATTCGTATTAATCTATTAATTGGGTTGGTATTTTATAATATTTCTATTACTATTAATTTAGTAATATGACATTTTCTATTAATATATAAAAAGTATAAATATGTTTATTGTAAAAATAAATTAACAATAAGCATTCCTTCCTCCCGATAAAATTTTTGCCTACACTACTGTCGAAGATACTCTCTTAGCAGGAGCTTTATCTACTACTGGATTTCACTCAATTATCATTATATATATATATATATATATATATATATATATATATATATATATATATATATATATATTGTCATGCCACGGTTCCGTGGAATCGATAGTCATCCCCCGGGCATGATGTCGTGTGTGCCTAAATTGCGCAACGCATAAGGCCATGGTATTTGACATAAAGAACGAATATTCAAAGTACACAAATAATTGAACACAATATAGAACAAGAAAAAGTTCTCTTTATTGATAATGAACATCATTTAAAAACTTTTGAACAACTACAAAAGGTTGCCGCATGGGCTTACAAAAGCGGACACAAAATGAGATAGTCGTCTGATACATTACATCCTTTTACTAAAACTTCAAAAGCTATAGACACCTTCAGGCGAAGCTATCTTCTTGCCATAAATCTGCATAAATTATGTGCATGAGCTCCTGGAACTTCAAACACGGTTCAAAAGGGCACAAACAGGGTCCGCCAATAGGTGGACTGGATTGGAAAGTCGCCTTAACTCCTAGCAGGATTGCCTTGGGGTGGAGAACCTATTGCAATGAGATTCAGTACATCAAAATACACTGGTGAAGGCAAGCTAACCCAACTATACCAATCAATACATTTTTTATGTGAAGCATGCAATTTATTATGTGGTCTTTCTATCTTGCCTTAGTTCAAGTTACAAGCAAGCAATGGATATGGAATTGACTGAAATAAATATGCCATCGTTCGGTGACTTTTATCTGCCCGTCTGAACCACCTGCACAACACTTACCATGACCTTCCCTTCCATAAAGACATATTTAGCTTGCACAGTTTAAATATACGAGGGGGTCATTGGCACGTTGCCATAGAGGACGAGTTATAGTCTCGGGATGGAATGTCATGCAACACAAGGAACATGGGCGTTACAGGATATCCGGTCCGAAGCAGGCGACTATCTGGAAGTTTTGCCCGGATCGGTGCCAGTGCCCCAGCGACCGTCTGCAGAAACTAAGACCTTGTGCACAAGTTGTCCGTGACCAAGCGAAGTCTATAATAAGTCATCAATCGAGGCAGTTTCAAGACATCATAGTCACGAGATAATTAACATGGCATGATCTAATTTGTATAGTCTTATTGTTCAGTTATTGAATAATAAAGTGTGTTCTATACATAGCACAATAATAGAAGAATATACATTCTAACTAGAACTGAAATACGATAAAAGAACATTCTAAGCGAACTAGCATGCAATAATATAACTGTTCACAAGTTGATTGACAAACATAAATGTCACGCCCCAGTCCCAAAATACCGAGGGACCAGACGCGTGATAATGGCCAGCAGTACGCACCGATGGACCAACTCAATATAATGGATCCATCAGGGCATACTTAAGCTGTAAAACAAGTCTACGACAATCATGGCACAACTAATCTCATCCACACAAGATATAAAATATGATCCACAGAATAAATAAGGAATGTAAATCATCATCCAGTCTCTCAAAGTACTTCGGGGAACAACCCGATAAATATCTAGTACAATGGTTCAAATGACCAGAATATAAAAGACTGAAATAAATAATAAAAGCTGAGCATAAACATTGATGCTCAAGAGAAGTCTTCAGCTAAGACCTCGTCCTCGGATGGTGGTACAACTCCTGGATCAGCTCCTGCTCCGGTCCCGTAAACCTCGGGATAAACCTCGTCTGCAAAATCTGGGGACAAAAATCCGGATCCAGGTCCTCAGGGGACATAGCAAGGTACAAGAAAGCTCATGCCAATAAATACAGATAAGCAGTGCAGCAATATATAACTAAATGAAACAAAGGGGTAAATATGTAACCATCTAAGTGTAAATGCAAGTGAGAGCATCACTAGTCTCAGGCTGAGCCACTACAAGCTCTGTGTCGGGGAGCCGGTAGCGGTAATAACCGGTAGTGGGTCTAGCTCTGCTACGAGAGTCTACGACCTCTCAATAATAGAAGATATATATATGTAAACAGCCTGTAGCCTGTGTGTCTCTCCCCACCCAATGTAACCACGCTTATCATGACCATAACGTCTCATGCCCATGTCAAGCGCGATCATAGCTAAATGCAACCAGTCATAAAGTATCTAATAGTATAATGTCCATGTCCTGTATCCTATACAGAATTACCACGAATATCTCAGGAAAATCCTGTCTCATGAATAGTGTCAAGTGTCCTGGGTCATATGGTACTTGATAAGACAAGTACGAGAATATAAAATGTCACGGATATCCATCTCTAAATGACCGTACCCAACACTGCGTACAGTGTCGGCACCCGACTGATAATCGGACGCTAAGTACGTCACCCGGTCCTAGGTTGAGCATGCACAGCAATATATATAAAGCAAGGAAAATAGATAACTAAACTGCAGAGTTTGGCAAGGTACACTTGCCTGATGTCCGAAAACCAACGACTGTCCCTGTATCAGTGGATCCGGTAGGTACTACTCCAAAAGCTGTAATGAACATCACCAACAGTCTCAGACGATGTCAAATAGCTGGAAATGCCTGTCCTTACGTCCAATTTGGACACAGGGGCAAAAAGGTCATTTTTGGGCCAAAGCGGGTTCCACCTGTGGGCCACTTTGCACCGAAAAGCGTGTCAGGGTCAAAGGTCTCCAAATTCTGCAAACTCAGTGTCTACAAGTCAGGAACGATGATACGAACCCAACGGAACTTCCAGAATTGGATTCCGATGAGCCGATCTCAAAATCACCCGTCAAGTGGAGCCTGTGGGGCCCACGATACGTGATTTTATCAACGTTCTCAGAATCGAACCAAACTTGGCTCACAGGACCAGCGTATTACTACGGATCCGATGGCGCAAGTTTCGTCTCGATCTGACATGTGTACACGAAGTTACAGCGTGTTTCAGAAAGGACGGATACTGGGTGTCGTCGGCGGATACGCGTTGATTCCGGGGTGCACGCACCTCCGAATCGACTTCTGCGAAATCCTACACGACCGTATCAACGTCGCGCACAGTTTGGTAAAGACCACGTGCGACCAAGTCGTCCCGATTGGCGGGGCGGGCTCAGTTCCGAGGTAAAACAGGGCGTTGTTTTTTCCTGTTTTGGATCGCGGTGTACGACCACTACAAGACGCGATGCACCGAGCGAATTGCACGGGCACCGAGAGGGGTATACAGTCTACGCATAGCAATCGACGGAATTGAAAACGGAGTCACGAGTTGGGAGAAATCAATACCTGAACAGGGCTCCGTGGATTCTGTTTTCCAAGTGACCGAGAGTCCAATCTGTGTCCTGGTCGTGTCCTCGCGCGCTGCTGCTCGTGTCTCGTGTCTGCGGAGACGCTGTGAGGCGGAGGAGTCGCACTCGGGGTCGCTGTGCTCGCGGCGGAGGGGTGAGGCCGCGCTCGGGGTTGCTGTGCGACTCGACGGCGGGGTGAAGCCGCGCTCGGGTCGCTGTGCGACTCGGCGGCGGGGTGAAGCCGCGCTCGGGTCGCTGTGCTCGCGGCGGAGGTCGACGAGCAGTGGGGGTCTGCGGTGGTCGACGAGCGGGTGGGGGTCTGCGGTGGTCGACGAGCGGGTGGGGGTCTGCGGTTCAGCGGCGGAGGCGGGGTTGGTCGGTTCAGCGGCGGTTCGAAGAGGACACGCGGCGCTGGAGGGATGGACACGGGTGCTGGGGTGAAACTAGAGTTTCGGTGGCGGCTGGGTAGTTGGAGAAGAGGTCAGCACGGATGTCGAGGCAGCCTCTTTATAGCTGCTACAGGAACTCCGGCAGCTAGGGTTTCCTCCTGCGGGTCGGGTTGGTTTGGTCCGGGTTGGTTCGAATTTGGGTTTGGTTCCCAATCCAACAGCTTAAGGTCCTCGATACATTGCTCCGGTGTCCAATAAATTCACCGAAAAATGCCATGCGTCCGGTTTTCCATTATACACAATAAATTTTTACTTCCAGAATATTTTAACCCCATTTAGCCACACTTAAAATTATTTAACCCCAAATCACCTTAGTTATAAATTCCAGAAAATACCGAAAATACGGAAAATTATATAAATTTTATTCCTGAAATTTAGGGTGTTTACAATCTTCCCTCCTTAAAAGGATTACGTCCTCGCAATCAAAGAATAAGCTACTAAAGAAGGGTTATGGAAATACAAGGTGGCCTAGTTTACAACTGCCTCCTCGAACAAGTGGGGGTATCGCTGACGCATACTATCTTCTCGTTTCCAAGTCGATTCGCCTGGTGAATGATGTTTCCATGCTACTCGGACCAGTCTGATCGTCTGTCCCCATAATGTCTTCTCACTGACGTCGAGGATGCCAACTGGTTGCTCTTCATACCTCAAGCTCGGGCCTACTGCGATCTCTCAATGATCGACTACGTGACTTGGGTCGGTCACGTACCTTCGCAGCTGTGAGACGTGGAATACGTCATGCACTCCCTCTAAGGATGGAGGTAATGCAAGCCGGTAAGCCACCTCACCAACGCGCTCTAGAATGTCAAATGGCCCAATATACCTTGGGCTCAGCTTGCCTCTGCTCCCGAATCTGATAGTACCACGAGTGGGCGAAATCCTCAAGAACACATGATCTCCTTCCTTGAACTCTAGGGGACGCCTGTGTGTATCTGCCCAATGCTTCTGTCTGTCCTGAGCTGCTCGTAGATGATTCTGTATCTGCTTTACCTTCTCCACTGTCTGCGTTACCAATTCTGGACCCAGTATTTGACGTTCACCAACGTCACTCCAACACACAGGTGATCTGCACTTCCGTCCGTATAAAGCTTCAAATGGCGCCATCTGAATGCTGGCCTGATAACTGTTATTGTAGGAGAACTCTACTAAGTGCAAATGATCTTCCCAAGATCCTCCGAAATCTAGCATACATGATCGCAACATGTCCTCCAAGATCTGAATGGTGCGCTCCGATTGTCCATCTGTCTGCGGGTGGTATGCCGTGCTGAATTTGAGTCTGGTGCCTAGACTCTCTTGCATGCTTCTCCAGAAATGAGATGTAAATCTCGAATCTCGATCCGATACAATACTAACAGGTACTCCATGTAATTTGACGATTTGTCGCATATACATGTCAGCTAGTACCTCTGTGGACTGTCCAACTCTAAATGGCAAGAAGTGTGCCGATTTAGTGAGTCGATCCACTATCACCCATATTGCGTCTCTTCCGCTGGGGCTCTTCGGAAATCCTGTGACAAAGTCCATCGTGATATGCTCCCACTTCCATTCCGGTATCGGAAGCGGCTGTAACATACCTGCAGTTCTCTGATGTTCCGTCTTCACTTGTTGACATACTAAGCATTTGGCCACAAATCTCGCGATCTCTCTCTTCATTCCATGCCACCAGTAATACTGTCTCAAGTCCCGATACATCTTGGTTCCTCCTGGGTGAACAGAGTACATAGAGCTATGCGCTTCAGTCATTAACTCCTGTCTCAATTCTCCATTTGGGACATACAGGCGATTTCCAAACCTCAATGTTCCGTCTTCGTGGATGCGTAGTCCTGTCTGCATACCTGCTTCTGTCCTTTCTTTGAGTCTTCGGAATCTAGCATCGGTGGGCAATGCTTCTTTAATCTTCTCCACGAGTGATGACTGAATCTCAAGGTTAGCCATCAATCCATTCTGTCCTGGTAAAACAACCTCTATCTGTAGCTCCTGTAAATCCTTCAACAACTCGGGCTGCATCGTCAAGAAATAAGCCATAGGCTTCCTGCTGAGTGCGTCTGCAACCACATTCGCCTTTCCCGGATGATACTGCAGATCGATGTCAAAATCCACCATTAGTTCTAGCCAGCGTCTCTGTCTCATGTTAAGCTCCTTCTGAGTATACACATACTTCAGACTCTTGTGATCAGTAAAGATTTCTACCCTCTCTCCATAAAGATAGTGCCTCCATATCTTCAGTGCAAATATAACAGCTGCTAGCTCCAGATCATGTGTGGGGTAGTTCTTCTCGTGGTCCTTCAACTGTCTCGACGCATAAGCAATGACCTTGCCATGTTGCATCAAAACACATCCTAGTCCACTGCCTGATGCATCACTGTAAACAACAAAACCTCCTGACCCTGAAGGAAGAGTCAAGACAGGTGCTGTTGTTAATCTTCTCTTCAGTTCTTCAAAAGCCTTCTGGCAGTCTTCTGTCCATACAAACTCCTGATCCTTTCGTGTTAGCTTTGTCATTGGTTCTGCAATCCTTGAGAAATTTTCTACGAACCTTCGGTAATATCCCGCAAGTCCGAGAAAACTTCTCACCTCTGCGACTGATGTGGGTGTAGGCCAAGTCTCAATTGCTGCAACCTTCTCTGGATCCACTGAAAGTCCTTCTCCTGATATGATGTGTCCCAAGAAAGGCACTCTGTCCATACAGAACTCACACTTACTGAGCTTGGCATATAACTTCTCCTGTCTCAAGGTCTCTAACACGATTCTAAGATGCTCTTCGTGCTCTTCAGGGCTCTTGGAATATATGAGAATGAACACCACTACAAATTTATCCAAGAACTGATGAAAGACTCTGTTCATTAAGCTCATAAACACTGCTGGTGCGTTGGTTAAACCAAACGGCATCACCAAGAACTCATAATGCCCATACTTCGTCCTGAAAGCTGTCTTCGGGATGTCTTCCTTCCTTACCTTGATCTGATGATAGCCGGATCTAAGGTCAATCTTCGAGAATACCCTTGCACCACTCAATTGATCGAATAGATCATCAATGCGTGGTAAGGGATACCTGTTCTTGATGGTGACAGCATTCAGTGCCCTGTAATCAATGCACAACCGTACTGTTCCATCCTTCTTCGGCACAAATAAGATGGGTGCTCCCCAAGGTGAAACACTGGGGCGAATGAAACCCTTCTCCAACATATCATCTACCTGTTCCTTCAACTCCACTAACTCCTTAGGTGCTAGCCGATAAACTGATGAAGTGATTGGCTCTGCTCCTGGAGTTAAGTCTATTGTGAATTCTATTTCCCGATCAGGCGGTAAACCTGGAAGGTCATCAGGAAATACATCCACAAAATCTGATATGACTCTTGGGTAACCTGTCTCCTCTTCTACAGATAATACCCTAAGAGTAGGCTGAACTCCTTGCTCTACTGCTCCTCGGAGAAACTCGAATTCTGGGTGTCCTGGCGGTCTAAATATAACCCGCCCAAGTCGGCAATCAAGAGTCGCATGGTACTGACTTAACCAGTCCATACCAAGTACGACATCATAATCCGGCATAAAAAATATCAGAAACTGCGCTCGCATTTCTCGGCCACATACGACTACAGAACATGATCTACAGACGTCACTAACCGGAATAATACCACCTCCCGTAAGAATCCTCTTCATCTTCGGGAGGGGTGCGGTAGCTACTCTATGGGTGGCTACAAAGCTAGCTGCTATAAATGAATGCGATGCTCCAGAATCAAATAAAACTACAGCAGGTAATGAAGCTACTAAAATAGTACCTGCGATGACCTCGCCTGCTGTAGCCTCCTCCTCAACAGCTAATGGGAATGCCTGTCCCCGTCCCTGAGCTGGACCTCTCTGCTGCTGCTGCTGATGATGAAATAGGGCTGCCTGTGGTGCCAGGGGTGGTCTCTGCTGGTTCCCTCCGGGGGCTGGTGGTCTGACCCCACCAACTCCTGTCTGTTGGGCTCCTGCTGCTGGATAAGCTGGTCGTGGTGCAGGCAATGCTAGTCTTGGTGCTCCATCTCGGCGTTCGGAACAGTCCCTGGAAAAGTGCTGGCTGGATCCGCAGCTCAAACATAGTCCCAACTTACGCCTGCATTCCTTCTCAATGTGTCCTACCTTGCCGCAGTGGTGACAAGTAGGAAGAGGTCTGTCTCTATGTGCTGCTCTATCTGGCATACCCCTCTGGGTTCGCTTTGCCGAATCCCCATGTGCTGGCCTGGATGGTGCTGATGTGATAGGCCTCTTCAGGTTAGTCTCCCTTCTAGCGACGCGCTCCAAGCGTCGGGCTGCTGCAAGGACATCGGTATAAGAGGTAGGTGCTACCGATCCAATCACTCTCTGAAGTTCGAACTTCAAGCCGTCAAAGAACTTCTCTGCTTTTTCTTCCTCCGTCGAGATCAATGTCGGGGCAAAGCGGCTCAGGCGAATAAATTCCGCATTATATTCCTCCACTGACATGCTGCCTTGGATAAGGCGGTTGAACCTGTCTCTGAGCTCTGACCGTGCAATGGCTGGAATGTACATCTCTTGGAAGAGTCTGGAGAACTCTTCCCATGTGACTCTGTCCTGTCCGAGCCTCCTTTCTTCTGCTAACCACCAGTGGTGCGCATTATCAGTTAACTGCATTCTAACTGCAGTCATCCACTTCTCTCTCGGAAGTTCAGCGGCTTCCAACTGATGCTGAATATTGGTGAGCCACTCATGAACTTCCGTTGGCCCTTCCTTACCAGAAAATGTGCGAGGTTTGAGGTGACGGAAATCAGTGATAGATCCCGTCGCTGTTCGCCTCGTTGGGGGATTTGCCTGCTCCAATGCGGATACCAGGCTGGTCCTCAGATACTCGGCCTCCTGCCGATGGGCCTCCTGCTGAATCTGTTGCTGTGCTTGCATCATAGCATACATCATCTGGAATATTTGTTGCCCGTCCATGGCTTGTCCTGGCGGGAATACTGGCATCTGGGGAGTAAACTGTGGTGGAGGTGGGATGTCATTTCTCCGGAACCTTGGATTAGGCTGTCCGGTTTGATCACTCTGCGATGCTTGTCCACCATTCCCTGGTGTCACTCCGTCTCCGTAAGTAACCACAGCGTCGTGTGGCGTATCCAAAGGAATATCATCTCTGTTCCCGGAATCCATTGCTCTGCAATCAAAAGATAAACTATGAGAACGCTCAGAGGAATCAATACAGGATGCAGTTCAAGTAACAAAATTCGAGATCGATATAGAGTTCAACAACTGGTTAAATAATGGATGAGATCCTATAGTTCATACTATCCTTAGGGCAGGCTGGTCCGGTCCCTAAGTTAAAACCGAACTATTTAGTCGTAGACCTGCATGGGCCACCACAAAAACCATGTCACGCCCCAGTCCCAAAATACCGAGGGACCAGACGCGTGATAATGGCCAGCAGTACGCACCGATGGACCAACTCAATATAATGGATCCATCAGGGCATACTTAAGCTGTAAAACAAGTCTACGACAATCATGGCACAACTAATCTCATCCACACAAGATATAAAATATGATCCACAGAATAAATAAGGAATGTAAATCATCATCCAGTCTCTCAAAGTACTTCGGGGAACAACCCGATAAATATCTAGTACAATGGTTCAAATGACCAGAATATAAAAGACTGAAATAAATAATAAAAGCTGAGCATAAACATTGATGCTCAAGAGAAGTCTTCAGCTAAGACCTCGTCCTCGGATGGTGGTACAACTCCTGGATCAGCTCCTGCTCCGGTCCCGTAAACCTCGGGATAAACCTCGTCTGCAAAATCTGGGGACAAAAATCCGGATCCAGGTCCTCAGGGGACATAGCAAGGTACAAGAAAGCTCATGCCAATAAATACAGATAAGCAGTGCAGCAATATATAACTAAATGAAACAAAGGGGTAAATATGTAACCATCTAAGTGTAAATGCAAGTGAGAGCATCACTAGTCTCAGGCTGAGCCACTACAAGCTCTGTGTCGGGGAGCCGGTAGCGGTAATAACCGGTAGTGGGTCTAGCTCTGCTACGAGAGTCTACGACCTCTCAATAATAGAAGATATATATATGTAAACAGCCTGTAGCCTGTGTGTCTCTCCCCACCCAATGTAACCACGCTTATCATGACCATAACGTCTCATGCCCATGTCAAGCGCGATCATAGCTAAATGCAACCAGTCATAAAGTATCTAATAGTATAATGTCCATGTCCTGTATCCTATACAGAATCACCACGAATATCTCGGGAAAATCCTGTCTCATGAATAGTGTCAAGTGTCCTGGGTCATATGGTACTTGATAAGACAAGTACGAGAATATAAAATGTCACGGATATCCATCTCTAAATGACCGTACCCAACACTGCGTACAGTGTCGGCACCCGACTGATAATCGGACGCTAAGTACGTCACCCGGTCCTAGGTTGAGCATGCACAGCAATATATATAAAGCAAGGAAAATAGATAACTAAACTGCAGAGTTTGGCAAGGTACACTTGCCTGATGTCCGAAAACCAACGACTGTCCCTGTATCAGTGGATCCGGTAGGTACTACTCCAAAAGCTGCAATGAACATCACCAACAGTCTCAGACGATGTCAAATAGCTGGAAATGCCTGTCCTTACGTCCAATTTGGACACAGGGGCAAAAAGGTCATTTTTGGGCCAAAGCGGGTTCCACCTGTGGGCCACTTTGCACCGAAAAGCGTGTCAGGGTCAAAGGTCTCCAAATTCCGCAAACTCAGTGTCTACAAGTCAGGAACGATGATACGAACCCAACGGAACTTCCAGAATTGGATTCCGATGAGCCGATCTCAAAATCACCCGTCAAGTGGAGCCTGTGGGGCCCACGATACGTAATTTTGTCAACGTTCTCAGAATCGAACCAAACTTGGCTCACAGGACCAGCGTATTACTACGGATCCGATGGCGCAAGTTTCGTCTCGATCTGACGTGTGTACACGAAGTTACAGCGTGTTTCAGAAAGGACGGATACTGGGTGTCGTCGGCGGATACGCGTTGATTCCGGGGTGCACGCACCTCCGAATCGACTTCTGCGAAATCCTACACGACCGTATCAACGTCGCGCACAGTTTGGTAAAGACCACGTGCGACCAAGTCGTCCCGATTGGCGGGGCGGGCTCAGTTCCGAGGTGAAACAGGGCGTTGTTTTTTCCTGTTTTGGATCGCGGTGTACGACCACTACAAGACGCGATGCACCGAGCGAATTGCACGGGCACCGAGAGGGGTATACAGTCTACGCATAGCAATCGACGGAATTGAAAACGGAGTCGCGAATTGGGAGAAATCAATACCTGAACAGGGCTCCGTGGATTCTGTTTTCCAAGTGACCGAGAGTCCAATCTGTGTCCTGGTCGTGTCCTCGCGCGCTGCTGCTCGTGTCTCGTGTCTGCGGAGACGCTGTGAGGCGGAGGAGTCGCACTCGGGGTCGCTGTGCTCGCGGCGGAGGGGTGAGGCCGCGCTCGGGGTTGCTGTGCGACTCGGCGGCGGGGTGAAGCCGCGCTCGGGTCGCTGTGCGACTCGGCGGCGGGGTGAAGCCGCGCTCGGGTCGCTGTGCTCGCGGCGGAGGTCGACGAGCAGTGGGGGTCTGCGGTGGTCGACGAGCGGGTGGGGGTCTGCGGTGGTCGACGAGCGGGTGGGGGTCTGCGGTTCAGCGGCGGAGGCGGGGTTGGTCGGTTCAGCGGCGGTTCGAAGAGGACACGCGGCGCTGGAGGGATGGACACGGGTGCTGGGGTGAAACTAGGGTTTCGGTGGCGGCTGGGTAGTTGGAGAAGAGGTCAGCACGGATGTCGAGGCAGCCTCTTTATAGCTGCTACAGGAACTCCGGCAGCTAGGGTTTCCCCCTGCGGGTCGGGTTGGTTTGGTCCGGGTTGGTTCGAATTTGGGTTTGGTTCCCAATCCAACAGCTTAAGGTCCTCGATACATTGCTCCGGTGTCCAATAAATTCACCGAAAAATGCCATGCGTCCGGTTTTCCATTATACACAATAAATTTTTACTTTCAGAATATTTTAACCCCATTTAGCCACACTTAAAATTATTTAACCCCAAATCACCTTAGTTATAAATTCCAGAAAATACCGAAAATACGGAAAATTATATAAATTTTATTCCTGAAATTTAGGGTGTTTACAATAAAATAATCCAAGTCTATTCCATTTTATCTTGACATCTTTTAGTTATTATGGTATCATTGATCGGGACAATCAAGAGAGCAAGATTGTTATATGTGAAGACTTGGAAGAAGGATCAACTAATCGAAGTATAGCCACTCACAAGTTGGTGGAGGAGAGGAAAGAAAAGAGGTGCTTCAAGACTCCGCTCGCGCAACGCCTACTGCACGATCACCTGCATTGCCACAAACAGATGATCAATATTTTTACTTATTTTTACCAAGCGTGAAACAAAAGTGTAGTTCAATAAATGAAAGCAATAAAATCCATCAAAGCCGTTCAAGAAAATGCAAACTCGAAAACTAACTCGAAAGCACGAAAGCAACAATACGACAACGAAAGTTAGGCAAGAAAACTTGTGGCGGAGAGATCCATCTTGACTCTACCGCTAAGTCCGTCCTTGGGACACGATCCACTGAATATGGGAATCGATTTCTCAGAAGCCAATCCATAATGAGGGAAGGATCTTGATTCAATCTATCCCAATCGAACAATACCGAAAGTATATCTTAGTCGCGCTCCCCGAATAGGAAGAACAAGGTACCACATCCTAACAAACTGATAGGAAATTTTATCATCGAAACTTAGCAATAGAACCTACCACTATGAAATAATTAAGAAAACTTTTTATTCATCTCAGACTCAAGCTCCCACGTCAACTCTTCGACCGAATAATTTCTCCAAAGCACGCGAACGAGAAGAACCGAACGACTTTAAAGTAGCTTCTCCTTTCGATCCAAGATCTTACAGGTTGTTTGACATATGATAAGTTTGCCTTCAAGTCTAGTTGACCAAAATCTACCACATGACTCTGATCGTATACGTACTTCCTAAGTTGCATAACATAGAAGTTATCATGCACCTCTGATAATGACGGGGGCAGGACAATCTTTTATGCGACTGGGATGACTCACTTCTAGTCATAACTACTAGAAAATGATGCTGAATTTATGATGAATTTTGACTGTTTTTGGATGAAAAAGAGAGGAGTTTGGGGAATAAAAATGAAAGAAGAGTTTATTCCATAAGTCTAATAGGTATTTATAATGGTGGAGACTACTTAATTGAATATGACTAGGATTGGCTAATTTGGATATGATTAAGATCAGTTTAAATAAGGATATGATATGCATGAAGTTACTTTCCTAGTAGACTCAGGATTTGAATTAATTTAAAATAGAGTTTGAGTTTATCTCAATAATTTATAATCTTAAATAGAATTAAATATAATTCAAATAATTTATATATAATATTATTAATATCTATTAACACTAAATTAGCATCTACCTAATATTAAGACTATATATATCCAAATGAATCCTAAATAATTTCAAAAATCTAAATAAATTTCCTAAAATTCTAAATAAAATACAAAAAAATATAATTAAATATTTTAACCTAAAATAAATATTTGGTAGTAACAATATGCAAGTATGGTCTCATAGTAAATCATGGAAGTTCTAGAAATTTACGTTTTCTATGTTTTAATCACCCAAAATTTTTTAGAAAAATCTCCAAAAATCTAAAATAGCCTAAAAATAATTCTAAATAAATATTTATACAAGTAAATATATCAAAAATTTTATTTTCTAATTGACTAAGAGATTACTTTAAAGAAATTAAATATTTAAAATAATCTATAATAAATATAATAATATAAAATACACATAAAATACATATTTTAGGTGAGGGAGTTTACAATCTACCCAACTTAAAAAAAATTTGTCCTCAAAATTAAAAATAAGAAATAATTTGTTAAATCTTTCACATTCGTATCTAAGACAAGTCAACCGCAATCTTCTTAAAAATTTAAATGACAAAATCTATTCAAATCCGTCACAATCTCTTCAAAATTAAAATAATAACTGTTTAAATCAAAATTTAACCTATCATAATTTCTTCTAGATTTTTAAATAATCAACATCCAAATTTAATTCAAATCTATATGACATCTTGAAGATTTAAATAACCCACATCAAATTTTAAATCATTATTTCCAACAATAATAATTTTTTTCTAGATTTTAAATAATAAACAACTCTAATCAAATTGTATTCCTATTTTCAGCTTAAGAATTTTGTACTCTTCAATTTTAAATTCAATTTCTTTTATCAACATTTCAAATAGGTAATCTAAGAATCAAAATTCAACTTTTAATTCAAATCATCAAATTGTAAAATTTTGAATTCAATCCATCAATGTTCAAATTTTGAGTTCTATATATTATTTTTATCCTCAAAATTTAAATTATTAATTTAATCTCCAATATTCAAAATTTAAATCATGTGCTCAAATTATAAATATTTGGTCCGAAATATCAAGTTTTTAAAATTTATTCTATAAGGCATTCTTATCTTTAAAGTTAAATCATCATCATCTTAATCATTCTTCTAAAATTCTCAAAATTAAAATGACTTAAATCTCTCAGTCTAATCTTACTTGATCACATTCTAAAAAATTTTACCTCAAGTTGACAATGCAACTTCTACCCAACTTAGAATTTACCGATCTATTACATAGGCTATACATTTAAGAAAAAACTTTCTCAAATTATTTAATTGTGTTATTCAATCCATAAAATATCTCACATGTTTTATGCCCTTAATTACAAAAGATAGTCACCAAGTAATATGATTGGCCTATGTGGTATATCTAGTACTATCCGTATATCAAACTTATACCAAGCACTGGGTTTTGTCTTTTTGAATTAGGGGAAGACGAAAAACGATAATAAAGAATTCAAGGAGGAGGCGATAGAAAAACTATCTGAGCAGACTTGACTTTCTCCAATAGGTCTGGTTCGAGGCGCAACTGAGCCGATTGTGCCCCTTTGTATCTAATTCGGCGTGTAATGCCTAAACTTTTCAGATTACTTTGCAGCCTGTCGATAGCTAAGCTCCTTTCAAACACTCGACTCAGTGCATCAGCTACAACATTGTCCTTGTCTGGTGTATATCTGATCAACAAGTCAAAGTCTCTAAGGAGTTTGAGCCAACGTCGTTGCCGCAAATTCAAATTCTTTTGAGTATAGAGGTACTTAAGGCTTTTATGATCTGTAAAATTTTTATACGGTACACCATAGAGGTAATACCGCCATAACTTCAACGCGAACACTACCGCTGCCAGTTCCAGATCGTGTGTCAGATAGTTCTTCTCGTGAGGCTTTAACTACCTCGACACATAGGCTATCACCTTGTCCCTTTGTATAAGGACACATCCCAAACCCTTGCCTGAAGCATCGCTATAAATCTGAAAATTATCGGGCCCATATGGGAGTGTAAGAATCGGTGCTTAGACGAGGCATCACTTTAATTCCACGAATAAAGCTTCACAGTCGTCTGATCACGCGAACATTACTCCCTTCCGAGTGAGATGAGTCAGAGGCGAAGAGATCTTTGATAAATCTTTGACAAATTTTTTGTAGTAGCCCGCTAGACCAAGAAAGCTTCGAATGTCGTTAGCCGACTCAGGTCTCTTCTACTCCATGATGGCTTCGACTTTCTTTGGATCGACTGAGACTCCCTCCACAGAAATAATGTTTTCGAGAAAAGATATGTTGTCCAACCAAAATTTGTACTTACTCAGCTTCGCGTACAACTAATTGTCTCAAAGTGTTTGAAACACCATCCCCAGGTATCGTACGTGTTCTTCTTTACTCTTCGAATACACTAAGATATTGTCTATGAATACCATTATGAACTTATATAGGAACACACGATTAATTAAATTCATGAATGTGACAGGAGCATTCATCACTCTAAATGATATGACAGAAAACTCATAGTGGCCATAATAGGTGCGAAATGCTGACTTCGGTACGTCCTCTGGCTTGATCTTCAATTGGTAGTATCCAGAGCAAAGTTCTATCTTCGAAAATACTAACGCCCATTACAATTGATCAAAGAGATCGTCGATCCTGGGTATGGGGTATTTGCTCCGGATAGTTACCTTATTTAGATCTCGGTAGTCTATGCAGAGATACAACATCCTATCCTTCTTCTTCACAAACAGCACAGATGCGTCCATGGAGACACTCTCGGACGGATGTACCTACGGTCAAGCAATTCTTATAGCTAAAACTTTAACTCCTTGAATTCGGCAGGGGCCATTCGGTACAGAGCTTTGAAAATTGGTCGAGTATTTGGGAATGTGTCAATGGTGAACTCAATTTCTCGGTCAGGTGGCATGCCAGGTAGTTCATTCAGAAATACATCAGGAAATTCTGTCACAACGGAAGAAGACTCAACGTTTGCACAATCCCACCGTGTGTCTTGAACTGACGCTAAGTATCCCTCGCATTCAGAGTGTAGCATCTGCCGAGCTAACATCACATAAATTACCATGTAGGTCTTTGACGCTTCTGTCGCTGAACCACTCGTGTAGCAAAATTCTGCCTCTCCAGGTAGACGGAAGACGATCTGTTTCTCTGCACATTCAATAGTAGCTGAGCAAGCACTGAGCCAATCTATCCCCAAGATAATATCGTAATTCTGAATATCTAGGACTAACACATTGAGTGACAATTTCCTTCCTCCGATACAGACATGACCCCCCTGACATATTGAACGAACACGTATTTTTGTGCCCGATGGGGTACTAACACTAAGGTCTAGATATAACGGTGTCATTACTAGCTTGTTTTTTAAGGCAAAATCTGCGGATATAAAACTATACGTAGCACCAGAATCAAATAGCACGCGAGCATGTATGTTATTGAAAAGCAATATACCTGACACAAAGGTGTTCGAAGCGAGGGATTCTTTTCGTGTCAAAGTGAACACCCGGCCTTGAGCTTGACAACGATCCTGTTGTGGAGCGGCTCGATTTGCTTGAGTCGCTGTAGTAGGATTTTGTTGCGGAGGACAGCACAAAAAGTTACTAATAAGATGGGTTGAATCACCACAACGGAGGCATGACCCAATCCTTCAGCGATATTCGCTTTCGGTGTGCCCTTGTCTATTACAGTAGGTACAACGTTGTCCTGAATTCCCTCTTGGATGACCGCCATTATTTGGACGCTTTGGAGCGTTGTTTTCTCCTATGTTGCGCTTGTGATTGGAAGTATGCACAATGCCGACAACAAATAAAGGATACTGAGTTCGAGGGAAAGGACATTGTTGAGAACTTCTTGCATCGTTTGATACTAGGGAATGACCATGTGCGCATGGATGGCAGGTCGTAGGCCGCCTTCAAATTATTTTGCGCAACTCCCTACATCAGGTAGGTAGGAGCTTGCAAACTTGGCGAGCCGATTGAATTCGACGGAGTAAAGATTCATTGTCATATTGCCTTGTCGAAGCTGTACGAACTCGTTCTCCTTTTGTCGACGAACGGGAGGGGGTATAAAATCCTCTTCAAATACGCTACGGATGGTAGCCCACACAATTGTCTCATCTTAATTGTCTGCAGAAATAGATCTTCAATGTATGTCCCATAAATCGTGCGCGTTTAAAAAGAGCTGCTGTTGGGCACATGCAACTCGCTTCTCCTCGGGTACCTCAAGAAGTTTAAAGTGATCTTCAAGCTCTGCTAACCAATCTAAAGCCACGACCGGATCTTCATTCCTTCGAAAAGACGTATTGTAGACCTTCTTAAAGTCGTCAAAGTCGAAGGTAGTCACATCCTTCTTCTTTGGAGTTTGAGATATTTCAACATTAGGCATGGGTCGCTCCACCGGTGCTGCTGCTGTCGTTGTGGAATGGTTAGAGGCTAAGGTCTGAATGATCTGCTACAAGGTATCTACCTGCTTTTGTTGGGCTGCAAATCAGGCTTCAAGATTGCTTTTGAACTTGCTCTCACGCTCTTTCGTCCGCTTCTCGGATCGCTCATAATGAGCCTCATCTCTCAGTTGTCTCACCTCAAGCATCCGCATCATCCGTTCAATTGGATCGACAGGGGCATAGCTTATTGGCTTTTGAAACTTCCCGAGGTGCCGAACCTACTTTCCTGTGCTTGTACCTCTCCATGTACTAGTGCTAATGCATGCGCTTGAGTTATTTCTTCAAAAAAAAAGTAACTTGCATCAGTCACATAACGTATTATGGACTCACTATATGGAACGGATCTCATTTTGGTCAAACGAGTTCAAGAGTTCGCATAGGGAATAAATCGTTAAAAGAACTTTTTTGACACAAGGGTCAAGAAACTTGAAGCCATGCTCTGATACCAATATATCATGCCCCAGTTTTGTGGAATCGATAGTCGTTCCCCGGGCGTGATGTCGTGCGTGCCTAAATTTTGTAACGCACAGGGCCATAGTATTTAATATAACGAGCATATATTCAGAGTACGTAAATAATTGAACACAATATAGAACAAGAAAAAGTTCTCTTTATTGATAATAAACATCATTTACAAACTTTTAAACAAGTGCAAAAGTTTACCTCACGGGCTTACAAAAGAGGACGCAAAATGAGATAGTCGTCCAATACATTACATTATTTTACTAAAACTCTAAAAGCTATAGACACCTTCGGACGAAGCTATCGCCTTGCCATGGAGCTTCATAAGGTATGTGTACGAGCTCCTGGAACTTCAAACACACTTTAAAAGGGCACAAACATAGTGCGCCGGTAGGTAGACTAGGTTGGAAAGTTGCCTTAACTCCTTGCAGGATCGCCTTGGCATGGAGAACCTGTTGCAACGAAGGTCAGTACATCAAAATGCACTGGTGAAGGCAAGCTAACCCAACTATACCAATCAATACATTATTTATGTAAATTATGCAAGTTATTATGTGGTCTTTCTATGTTGCCTTAGTTCAAGTTACAAGCAAGCAATGTATATGAAAATTGACTGAAATAAATATGCCACCGTTCGGTGACTTTTACCTGCCCGTTTGAACCACCTGCACAACACTTACCATGACATTTCCTTCCACGGAGACATAGATAGATTGCACAGTTTAAATATACGAGGGGGTCACTAGCACGTTTCCATAGAGGACAGTTATAGTCTCGGGATGGAATGGCATACAACGCAAGGAACAGGGACGTTACAGGCCATTCCGTTCGAAGCAGACGACTATTCGAAAGTTTCGTCCGAATCGGATCGGTGCTAGTGCCCCAATGACCGTCTGCAGGAACTAAGACCTTGTGCATAAGTTGTCCGTGACCAAGCAAAATCTATACTAAGTCATCAATCAAGGCAGTTTTAAGACATCACAGGCACGAGACAAGGAACATGGCATGATCTAATGTGCATAGTCTTCATGTTTATTTATTGCATAGTAAAGTGTGTTCTATACATAACACAATAATAGAAGAATATATATTCTAACTAGAACTGAAACACAATGAAAGAACATTCTAAGTGAACTAGCATGCAACAAGGTAGCCGTTCACAAGTTAATTGACAAGCATAAAGTAATCCAAGTCTATTCTATTTTATCTTGACATCTTTTAGTTATTATGGTATCGTTGATTGGAACAATCAAGAGATCAAGATTATTATGTGTGAAGACTTGGAAGAAGGATCAACTAATCGAAGTATATCCACTCACAAGATGGTAGAGAGAGGAAAGGAAATAGGTGCTTCAAGACTCCGCTTGTGCGATGCCTACTGCACGATCACCTTCATTGCCACAAACAGATGATTAATATCTCCACTCCTCTTTACCAAGCTCGAAATAAAAGCGCAGTTTAACGAACAAAAGCAATAAAATCCATCAAAACCGTTCAAGAAAACGCAAACTCGAAAACCAACTCGAAAGCACAAAAACAATAATACGATAGCAAAAACTAGACAAGAAAACTTGCAGCAGATGGATCTATCTTGACTCTGCCGCTATTTCCGTCCTTGGTACACGGTCCACTGAATATGGGAATCGATTCCGAAGAAGCCAATTCATAACGAGAGAATGATCTTGATTCACGATATCGAAAGTATATCTTATCGCGCTCCCGGAATAGGAGGAACGGGACACCACATATATTAATTAGTTATTATATATATATATATATATATATATATATATATATATATATATATATATATGTGTGTGTGTGTGTGTGTGTGTGTGTGTGTGTGTGCGCGCGCGCGCCAAGGACCTCTAGCTCGGTTCGAGCAACAGGGAAAGCACATTTAATTTTCTATAGGAGAATTAATGTGAGGGCAGCCGGAATGCAAGCCGAGTGCGGGTGCAATGCGGTGCTGGTGCGGTGTGATGCAAGTACAGTACGTATGTGGACTTCGGACTGGGAGTGTAGGTACAAAATATCTTCTATTGCCTGATCTCCAGGAGTTCCAAAAAGAAGGTTACAATAACTCCAAACTCGAATTCGAAGACAACAATGTCCAGGATGAGCACTACAGAAATAGGAAAAAAGACCTTAGCCTACGACCGCCATAAACCTAAGATCTGGATAACCCTTTGTGGAGGGCTTTAGCACGGGAGGATGAAGAGGACTGTAGGTTCACTAGTTGCTGAGAGGTAACTCTGGCGGTGTTCTTGTTTCCTCTTGACTTGCCAGGCTTCCAAGAACTTGAGTCTAAATAGCCAAGGCTAAATTACAGTTCTCCAAACCCTCCCCAAAATACCTTAGCTTGGCACTCCACCTTGCATTTGGAAACATGCTCTTTACTGGATCCCCTGACCCCTGCTTAGGACCGACCATGTCACTGTTGGGGAAGGAAATCTCAGTAGTTCCGAAATTCACATCGGCCGCATTATCAACCTCGTCAGCCCAGCTGGCTCGACCAGTCGATGGAATGGATACCGTGTGTATATATATATATATATATATATATATATATTTCCAAAATATAAAATCAATCGGATGGAACTGCCCCCCTCTCTCTCTCTCTCTCTCTCTCTCTCTCTCTCTCTCTCTCTCTCTCTCTCTCTATATATATATATATATATATATATATATATATATATATATATATATAGAGAGAGAGAGAGAGACTAATTAGAGTTTAGATTATAAATTTTTAATATTTATTTTATTTTTTCTATTACATCTTCTCTTCCATATTTGACAATGAAACTTTCCTACAGAAACTAGGGAGGGTATAATGAGACAAATGAAACAAAATAAAAAAAAAAAATTATGGTCTAAACTTTCTAATTTGACAAGTCAGGACTTAAATTCTAAGCTGGTATAAAATTCAAGATCTAAAACTTTAATTAGCCATATATATATATATATATATATATATATATATATATATATATATATAAAAGAGATAATTGTGTTACAGATTCCTGGTCCGAAGAGCTAAAAATTTGGTCTGAAGGCCCCGCACATTCCAGTCCGAAGGTCCGCACTTACGTCGCACTTGAACCGCCACATGCACCGCACCTGAATCGCACATGAACCGCACCACACCGCACCGCTACTTACATTAATTCCTCTACAGAAAATAAAATGTACCTTCTTCCGAATCTCCCGTTGTTCGAACCTTTTATATATATATATATATATATATATATATATATATATATAAAAACTAATGTTCTTAATGGGATGAGTTTAATTAGAATACATTTACTATAATTATGTTTCAGAAGCCCAAAGTTCTTGCAATTAGTAGATGTTCACTTTAAACTTCTTTACAAGTTTAATGGAAATTCGCTACAAGTAGTCACAGTTGGGTGTAGATAGGTGTATTAAATGTAGGAGGTTATTATTAGTGGGCATCAAAGCGTATGTTTTTTTTTTTTTTTTTTTTTTGAGATGCATATGAGGTTTTAATTCTTAATGGGATGAGTTAAATTATAATACATTTACTATAATCATGTTTCAGAAGACCAAAATTCTTGCAATTAGTAGATGTTCACTATAAACTTCTTTACAACTTTAATGGAAATTCGCTACAAGTAGTCACAGTTGGGGGTAGATAGGTGTATTAAATGTAGGAGGTTATTATTAGTGGGCATCGATGCGTATGAGTTTTTTTTTTTTTTTTTGAGATGCCTATGAGGTTTTAATTCTTGTTTGGAAGGAGTATAGACATCTGCACAGTAGCATCCCTTTATTGGCTTGTCCCTCTTACATTGACACATGAATTTAACTTTACGCAAGGTTTATGGCCCACTTACGTTGTTGCTGCAGATATAAGTGCATCTTTTTATATATATTATGTAATGTTGGCTAAAAATTATGTTGGTGTTTTTTATTTTGAATCGTAGAAAATAGTCACACATCTATATGATAACCCTAAGTGTGTATTATAATATAATTTTTTTTTTTGTTGACTTAGTATATGGGGAGTGGTAGTCTATGTGGTTAACAAGATGGAGTATTTTCCTATAGGACAACGATCAAGTCACCCAAGAAATATTTATGTTTTTTTGGTACATTTCTTTGGGGTTCCCTTAGCAGTTAGGTCCCGAAAGGGCCTAGGGTCAGACGAAGTCCGCAAAGTGGCGCTTTATTGTAGATACGGGACAATTTTTTGCACAGTAGTAGATGTTTGCCAGGAAATTATGCAGAGTTGTTGTTTTAGTTGATTTTCTATTGTAATCGCTGCTTATCTTTTGGGATTTCGAGATAATGTTTAGTAACCACCTCTTATTCGTGAGAATTATTTTCGAATTAAGTGGGTGACGGTTGATTAGGGTTTGGCTTGTGCCTTCTCTCTCTCTCTCTCTCTCTCTCCATATATATATATATATATATATATATATATATATATATATATATATATATATATATATATATATATATATTCTCTTATCTTCCGATTCAGGAGAGAGAAGATATATTGCTACGAGAGCATAGTTAGCAGCCACAACAGATTAACAAAGTGTTGTCCTTCAGTCTAGTTTGTCCTGTTCGAGATCAACAACAAGGGTGATAAGGAGCGTTCCAGAAGTTATATTTTATGAACTTGTTAGTTCCTAGGAGTAGATCGATGAAAGAGGTCGAATCTTACTTTGAGCAACGGTGATCATCATCACCGCAACGAGGAGTTTTTTCTTTTTTATCTTGTTTCTGTTATATCTCGTTATAGCAAGTATGATGACAGAGTTTTAATTGATTTTTGTTTTCAGTATGTCGTTATTGCAAGCTTTCTATTGCAAATAGCCAGTTTGTAATCTTTATTTTCGTACAAGTTGTGGTTAGAAGTAAGGAGTTAAATCTGATTACATAAGACCAAAGTGCTGTGATCAATTATAATCTTCGATTTTCACGTATTTTGTACGATCTTTTTAACCTTCAAGAATAACAATCTCAAAGCAAGATTTGAGCTACGAAGATGGAAAATTGTGCTAGTCTTTTCGATACTTCTTTTCACAAACTTGAGAAGCTTGATAGAAATCATGACAACAACTGAAAGAGAAAGATATATTTGAAACTTTGACTCATCAATGTCAATTAGGTGTTTACAGATTCAGAACCCACTATCCCATAAGTGGATAAAGAACAAAAAAGGAAAGACACAACTATTGCACAAGAAAAATGGAGAAGAGACAACAAACTTTTCAAGTTGTTAATTCTCAACTCCATAGATGATTCCAAGGCAGAGTCATGCAATAAGAAGGAGAATGAAAGAGATGTTTGAGAGTCTCTTGGGAAATAATACAAAAATGACAAAAAATTATAAAAAATTGATCTCGTCTACAAATTCATAAAGATACAATTTGAATACTAGAAGACAATGTCACCTCAAATAAAAAAAAACTAATGAAGTTGCAGCAAAAACTTGAGGAAGGCTTGCCTCAACTAGAAAAGTTCATGATGGAGGCTATCGTCTCCAAACTTCCTCCTAGTTGGAACAAGTTCACAACTGATATGTACTATAAAAAGATGGAGATCATGCTAGAAGATCTTCTCCGTTGGATTCATATTGAAAATGAAGCCATGGGCCAAATAAAGATGGACACTCTGTTCCAACTGTTTGCTGAGGCAAACATGGTCCATCTTAGATTTAAAAGAGAAGTAGAAGGCTTCTTACAACAACAAGAAGAAGGGCATCAACCATCTAAAGGTGAAGTCATCTTCATTCAAGCCCAAGTCTACCAACGACGGGTGTCACACCCCAGTCCCAAAATATACAAGACTAGGCCACATGGCAATGGCCAGCTACGTACCAAGTGGACTCCAGTCCAACTCTAATACATATAAGGTATATATGAGGGTCACTATCTAGATTACACGGTATACATATCTATGTTTCAATCCACGAGAATATGAAATAAAGAAAGGACAACATGTATCATGATGTGCACCCCACACTATACTTGTCTAAATAGACTCGAAGGAAATAATATGATTATACAATACTGGGATATACTAGAAAAAAATAAGCAAAAAGATCATAATAGCAGAACAATGAATAAGTGATACAAATATCTAATTATGATACATGCATATCAGTATGATACTCACCAGCAGCTCCAGACTCCCAACAACAATTGACCCTACAATCTGACAGGAAATCAGGTCCTCAAAGGGACGTAAAAAGATATATAGAAACATGCCATATAAAAAATAATAAATCACATGCGAAGAAGTAAACATGGGAGGGGGGTTCTATATACAACTAACAAATACCAGTCCAACTAATCTATGTGATATGCAAATGAGGACAACGTTCGACTCGAGGGTTGTTTAAAAATAAAGTACATATATCTGAACCTCCAGACGCGGAGTCTCCCGGTAAATAAAACAGGCCCGTAGCTCCAGACACGGAATCTTCCGATAAGTAAAAGAGGTCTGTAGCTCCAAGCACAAAATTTTTCGATAAATATGAGAGGCTTGTAACTCCAGATACTGGACCTCTCAGTAACTATATGTAGTAATACGTAAATAGTGATATATTCATAGTAGCCCTCATGCCTAATGACTGTCCTCCCCTCCCCATACGATCGCACGAGTCGTGTTTGCAGCTTGCTTGACATGATCCTCTTAACTAAATAGTCGGGTCATACATAGAAGTAAATGTAATCCAATCGTGTACCTATAATCATCACAGATTTTGGTCACTCTAACAATATCAGGATATAGAAGTCTGACAGATGAAAGGGTATGAAGTATCATAGGATTCTGATGTAACAAAGTAGGTATATCTAAGGTATCGGGGTAAATATCTAACAATCGATACTAGACGATTCTGACAAACGTTTGTACCCAAATATGACCCGGACGATAAGTATCGATTATGGTCCAATGACGTAACACAATGTATAGATTAAAAAAAGAATATAAATTATATCTGGAAATGAAAATACAATATGACAAGGTACATTTGCCTGAGTCTGCATGATGAAGGCGGGGCTCTGGTCCAACGTCTAAGTCCGACGAGCCCAAAGTACCTAGAGGTGAATTAAAACTAATTAATATTTAACTCGAAATCTATCTTATTGAAAAGATGTAATTATGAACTTAACCTAGGTTTGCCATATAAGTTTACTCAACGACTAGGGGTGCTAATTAGGTGGTTGACTGGGATGGCGTCTAATAAAGTACATAATCATCAAGTCGATAAGTCGAATGACATCCTCAAGTTCTTTTCCTCAACGTACATTTTTTTGGTTGCTAAGTTGCCCCTTAAATATGTGTTACTAGGCGTTATTACACTAGGGTTTTAGTACATAAATTATGTCAATATCATCCTCAACACGGGTATTTATCAAGTGTCAATTTTTGCTCAGCTATCTAAAAATGTTCATCCTCAACCCATGTTATTCATGTAACCATAAACACAAGTGTATCATTCATAGGCTAGGTTCCATCATTTAATATATAACGCCATATTTTTATCTCTCTATCAAACCATCATTACTACCTACCAAAATTGTATTTGAACAATATCATCAAGTCTACACATGTAAAATACTCAAATCTAAATTTGTAGTCTAATCATAGCATGAACCTCATACTCTAAATAATGAAATTTATCTTATATACATTCCTCAAATAGGACATCAAGCTACCACTATTATCACGTATGCACATGCACAAATAACCATATCATGTAATCAACCTTAGCATGGCATAGACCTATTGTTGAACATAATCGTGCCATCCTCATGCATCCATACAAACATATAACCCTAGGTATTAGTGTTAATATTCTAGAATTTAATCAAATAAAGGTTAAGTAATAATATTAACAAGTATTACTCAATGGAAACATATAAACTTAACTAGGGTTTCATAGACATGAGCTAAAAAGATGAATGGTTGTCATTGGGGGAGATTGAATCAAGGGGTAGAATTGGATATAGGTAGATAGTGATGCATAGTACTATAAAAATAGAGGGGATGTGGTCATGATCGGTCAAGGCATATCCAAATTGGTTGTCTCTATTTAGTTTGCTCCAATAGGAGGTAGCCACCTAGAATTTTATTTGCATTTAGGTCTCTAGTTTTTGTGTTTACAAATGAGGAAAAAAATAAGGATTTAATGTGTGATTGTGGGTGTTTGGTGTTGTGTAGGATGGGGGAGGGTTTGTGGTATTTTGTATGAGCTACATGAGTGGGTGTGAGAATTTAAGTTGGGTGTTTGGACTAGTTTGAGGTTAGGTTGGTGTTGAGTCTCCTTTACGACTAGAAAATGTGTCATGTTGTTTGTCATTGAGTTGGAAGAATGTAGGGATTTATTTGAATATGACACAAATGGCATGTATGTTGTAGACTTGGTATCGGTCATGGGCAATTTAATTGATTAGGGGAAATAGGTTTATGTTGTGTATCAAAAATCGATTACAACAGACTTAGGTACAAGGCTTAAGATTTAATTAAATATTGTGACGCAGATGTTGTGCGATTAAAATATAGCACAAGAGAGTAGGTTTGTCAGTGACAGAGATTACTTGTACATAGATTGGCTCATCTAGGTCAAGAGAGAAATTTGTTGGAAGGTTAAGACTAGTGTTGCACTCTAAATATCGAAGCAACGATAAGGTACACCAAGGGTTTTAAATATAAATAGGTTTTATTAAACAATAATTTCTATCCTTAATTGACTCAAAATTAACCCTAATCTCTCACTACACCAAGTATACCTAAAATTTGATTGAGAGGGTTCACAACAAAATTTGCTTCAACTATGGCAAGAGGGGATATTTTAAGAAGGGCTGAAGGTCTAAGCCCAAACTAAAACCAAAAGAGCAAGGTGAACTTAACTTGGTTGCTATGATTACACAAGTCTCATCTGGAGTAAACATTGATTGGTGGGTGGAAACTGGAGCATCTTGTCATGTGTGCTTAAAGAAGGAGTTGTTCACTACATACGAACCTAATTCTGAAAAGATCTCTATGACGAACAAGTCTTAAGCTGAAGTTCTGGAGATTGAGTCAATAGTGCTGAAACTGACTTCGGAAAGTCACTTACCCTATATAATGTGAAGCATGTACCAATTATAACCAAGAAGTTTATATAAGAGTCTTCTATGCAAAGTAGGCTTGAGGATGGATATCAATGCTAGTAAGATAGTGATACCTACAAAGGAGTTTACTTTGGAAATGCTTTCTCTACCAAAGAGATATTTAAATTATAACTTGTAGCTCCTTCTAAAAGTATTAATGTAGTTTTATTTCTGGTTATTCTTTTGAGTTGTTGCACGATAAACTAGGTCATGTCCATTAAAAAAGAATAAATAATATATCTAGTCTAGGCCTTATCTTCAAATATAAGGGTAAGAAAGTGGTGCGAAGACTAAAACTGCCAGGAAGCCATTCAGACGGGTGAATCGAAGCGCAGATCTTTTGGAGTTGGTGCACTCAAATATTTGTGACTTCAAAAAATTATCTACAAAGGTCATGATAAAGTACTTCATTACCTTTATCGACTTCTCTAAGTACATATTTATCTATCTCCTTAAATTAAAAGATGAAGAGTTCAAGAAGTATAAGAACTTCATGGTGGAAGCTGAGCGTCAGACATGACAAAAACCAAAGAACCTAGAAGCAATCGAGGCGAAGAGTATAGTTCACTTGAATTCACATCATTCTGAAAAAACATAGAATTATCAATAAAATAAATGATCTTTGTATCCTCTATCCAATGGGGTAGCAGAAAGGAAGAATCAAATATTGACAGAGATGATGAACTCTATGTTGTTGATTGCTGGTCTTCCAAACTACTTTTGGGGAGAAGTGCTTACGGGTACGTTTATTCTAAATAGCGTATCATTCAAAAAATTAGATCTTACTCCTCGTGAACTATGTTTCAAGATCACACCCAACTTCAATGTCTTTGTCTTTTTAGTGTGGGGATGTCTGGCTTATATGAAGCTTCCTGATATCAAAATTTGGAAGCTAGAAACAAGGACTACTAAGTCCATATTCCTCGGTTATGCCAAAAAGAGTGATACTTGGAGGTTCTTGTATAATAGATCAAATCATATTATTGAATCTTGTGATGCTGAACTCTTTGAGAAAAAGTTTGTCAGGCAAATAATATCGTTCTCACAGATATTCTGGAGAAAACTATAAATACCAAGAAGGCTAGTACTTCAAAAGAAGCCGTGGTTCAAGAAGAAATTATTGTTGAAGAGGCAACATTTGAACTAGTACTCATTGAGCCATCATCAAAGTGAGTGAAAAGGCCGAAGGACTTCTGAGAATACTTTATCACCTATCATGTGGAAGTAGATTAGCTTACCTATGATGAGGTGATGAAGACCAGAGATATTATTTTCTAGAGTACTCAAGAGTCATTGAAAGTTTAATATATGCTACGAGTGCCACCAGACCCGATATTTCTTTCATAGTAGGGATGCTGAGTCAGTTTACAAGCAATTCAGGTTCATAACACTGGATAGATATGAAAAAAGTTATGATATATCTCACTAGGACTCAGAAGTTTATATTGTACTACAACGGTTACTCATCTATGGTGGAAGACTTCAGTAATGCTTGTTGGTGTTCAGAAGAAGAGAGTGAAAGGTCTACATGAGGATAGATCTTCTCCGTGGGTGAGGCCGATATATCATGGAAGTAAAAAAACCAGACTTTTCTCTATCACTCATTTATAGATTTTGAGGATAAACTTTTCTCTACTGTGGTATGATATTGCCAAAAGGTTGGACCTCTGCTTTGAACCATATCATAATAGACAGAGAGTAGTGCAATCTTCATCACCTAATATGTCAAATATCCAATCAGGATTAGAGCAAAGTATATCAATATAAAATATCATACGATACAAAATAAAATAGAAAAAAATATAATAAATGAACAAGATAATGCAACACTGAATGGTGTAATGAAATAAAACATGCAACACGAGAAATCATGAGAAATATACTATAAACATATACAAGAGAGACTATCATCTATGTGTGTTTGAAATACCAATTTTAATATGTGGACGGTTGGACTTTTTCTCAAATTGGCCAGGCTCGAACATACGTGCAGTATATGTCGGCTATTCTTAGGATTCTAACAGTTTGTCCTCAGATTCCAACTGTCCAAAGAGATAGGACACCTTAAGCCAAACTCTACTGATGCCCACCAATCACGGGCAAGGTCTTGAAGTTGCAGTTGGACCTGGTCAACTTGTTCATTAGCTGGAACCTTTGTTGCTGCCAAAATAACCTCAATATCTTGCAACCATGTGTCTGGTGTCATGGCGTCCTCAGTGCCATCGAAGTACCTCGGGTTAAGTCGATAAAATATAATCGATGCCCCTAAATCAGTCCTTCCGCCTTTCTCGAAAGCTTTCTATAAACCCTGACTCAATAAGGCATTCTGCTCTTGTTGTTGGAATTGCTGATGTTGTTGCACAACCATCTGATGCTGCTGCGTAGCCATCATTTCCCGGATGATCTTTAATAATGTCGTGGTGTCAAGTACGGCTAGTACTACTGGTACTACTAGGGGTACGGGGATCTCAAGGGTTGGTTGCTCAATATGTCCAACTTCTGGTTCTTCTGTGCCTGCTTGATCAACTACAAGCTCTATCCGGATCTGACTCTGAGCATGTGCTACCTCCCATTTTTGCCCAAGAAAACCCTTTTCTGCCATGCCTGTAGCTCTAGCAACTGAAGAAGTCCTAAGAAAGGACAAGAAATATCAAGAACATGACGGGAATGATCAAGTAGACAAGCAGTTTTAATAGTTCAAGCATTGATATCAAGGAAGACGAAGCAAGATATCAAAGAGAATGTATTTGATTGAGACTCCTATGACCATAACATCCCACAAGTCTAAAACCATAGAACTGTATGGTCCACCACTAAAACCTTTTCACGCCCCAATACCAAAGTACAGAGACGAACATGGCCAGCTATCCCGTACAAGGTATTGAACGGCGTACGACGGTCACGGCTGTAACTAGACAAGTGATGCATTCTACAAGTAAGTCACTTAGGGTCACATAGAACATATAATATCTCAATTAGTCAAACAAGGATAGTAAACATAGAGTATATATGAAAAGTAAGTAAGACACCCCAAATGTCCTGCCAAAATATTCTAGAAACCAGCTGTACAAAATGAGAAGCTGGCGGAGTAGAAAAAGTACATGACTATGATTAGCTGCAGTCTGATTAATTATAATCATGTAAGAAACTAAATATCCATATTAACGATTAACAAGTTCCAGTGGGTAAACATCCAAAATAGAAAATATACAATAACGAGCAGTGATTAAGAAACCCACTTGTGTCCCTCAGTGATCATCTGTCTTGTGCGTGCCATTGTTCAGGGGAAAGCAAGTTGGGTCCTCGGGTGCAGGCTCTAAACCTGGCCATGCAAAACCAGTGGGATTAGACCCCAAGTAGCAAGTACTAGAAAGAAATCACGAATGAAGGAACAAAACCAGTGAGAAATAAACACACACACGTACACACACACACACACACACACACACACACACACACACACACACATATATATATATATATATATATATATAGTTCTGTCTTGCTGTTTCGGTCCATAGTCTACCGTGATACAATAATCTAATCCTACAACCAAACAAGGACAAGGGTTAGACTATCGTACCATGATAGTCTAAACTATTTAACAGAAGATACAACCACAATTAAGATCAGTTACCTAATCGGCCAATCACTTGTACATCTTACTAGGTGGAGTCTGGGTTATCCCAGAGATATATTTGTATAATAGGAATCCTCATATCGAGCCATGTGCTAGTAGGGCTAGCCGAGCCATGAATCGTCGTATAACACATAGTAACAGGCACATTCGTCAGGCTAAGCATCTTTCGTATTTATGCACTGTCCCTCGTAAGGCCACCGTGCTAAGATCGCATAGAATATAGTACAATATAAAAGTTGGATATTGCCATCCAATTATGAGGATTTAAATAATGTCAATGGAGGCCAGCCTGCATACCCCATAAAATTGTTTGGGGTAGCTAGTTAAGACATGATCTCGAGATTTCGTCCCTCCCAATGCTCTATATGTTTTTAGTTGCCTAGTTAACCCTACTGCTACTGAAATCTCATGGCGTGGTCAAATGATATTTTTCTTATATGTCGTATCGTAGTACGGACACGCAAGATATGAATCCACTTTGTGTAAACTCCCTCACCCAAAAATAGGTATATTGTGTGTACTTTGTATTTCTTGTATTTGTTTTAAATTATTTTTTAAATAAAATAAAACCCAATAATTTATTAGGACACTTTACCGTGGTTTGGACATTAATGATATAGGATAGCCCAAAAATCTGTACCGTCCATCAGAGGAATTAGCCTACACAGGAGACACTACTTGTAGGATCTTTTCGTGGTACAAAATTTTGATCCCTTGATATTAGTATGACCTTAGTGTAATAACCATAGATTATGTGTTAAATATTTAGATATTTATATATAATTTATTTGTGGTTATTTTTCTATCCCAACTTCCTACAATTAGTATCCCATAATTCTCCATGCTGAATTAGGCAAATTTCCTTTTTGTAAGATTGCATGTTATTTACTATTACCTATTTTATTGGACATCCATTTAGTTATTTACTTAGTTAATTGGATAATGCAATTATTTAATTTATTATAACTAGATAAATATCTAATTATTAATTATAAATTATTTCATAAAATAGTTTGAGTGTAGTATTTTATTAAAGCTTTATAAAGTAAAATTCTAGAATTTATTTTGTGTGCAAATATTATTTTTGGATTTTTAACCTCATCTATATATGCGAATATATATAAATAAATATATGCTAGAAGACTTAGCAGTTATTAGAGGTACCAACCTGTCATGGATATGGCATGAATAGAACATGGGGTGGAGAGAACAACAAGTAAGGCGTTTGGTCTCCTTTGCACTTTTCTTATATAACCCGCACGCTCCACTGTAGATGCGTAGTATGATGACCCCTATATTATCTACAGGCTGCCTCTGACGTTCAAAAGACGTCATGCTTTTTAGGCCCCTGATTCTCTGAGAGAATCATGCTAATTCTATTTTAGCCAGATAGCCCACGTGTTGGAAAGTTGTTCTCAAAGTGCATTAACATAGGCGGTTAGGCGACCCTTGGATGTTTATTTTTAGTACTTTATTTGCATATTTTTATGTATCTTGTTACTTTCCTCTGAGGACCTGGTCCCTTTTCAGGTGTAGATGATCATGACTATTCGCAGGAGCACGGTTCAGGACTTGTGTCACGCCCAGTCCCAGAATACGTAGGACTAGGAACACGTAAGCATGCCAGCCGCATGGATATGGCAACTCCAATATATGGACACCAAAATCCACACGTACGCTGTAATATGAATATCAATCCACAGGTGGTATAACATGTATCACAAGTCACATGGGTACAGTCTAAATCTCTTCCACAAAAAATCAATATAAATAAATAACCAACATCTATATAACTAGATCTCAATAAGAAGTATCTAAAGATGATAGTTGGATGGAAACAAATCCACTACCAACTCGAATGTAAGAGCAAATACAAAATAAGTACAACACAACAACACCATATAAGAATACCGGCTAGCAATCACGGGCTCGAAGAGAGGACATCCACGAAACATATGTAACCATCCAAATCTATGCTCCTTCAAATACTCAAGAATAGATACACCTGACAGAGGACCAGGTCCTCAGAGGGACGTAACAAGATACAAAAAAGCGAGCAAACTTGAATACAGTAAACATGCATATAATTTGAAAATAAATAAGTACGCTGTACAAGACAATCTATATGAATGCAAATGAGGACAACTTTTCGACGTATGGGCAAGGGTAGGCTACTTGATCTACCTCACAACTCACACACACGTCAATGGACATCAGAAATCGACATACCGCGGGGGTAGCGACCAGCGAGACTCCAGAAATCGATATACCGTGGGGGTAGCGACCAGCGCAACACACGTCCGTAGTGCGAACTATATACTACGGTTTACCAGAGTAGTTAAAAGCCCATACGCCTAATGATTGTCCTCTCATGATACTAGGTGTCATGTGTGTGTCAACATATCTAATATATAGTATGACTGAAAGAAACTACACATGCAATAAATAAACAAAAATGCAATAAATATAAAGAAATATACTAAGCATGCAAAATACTGTAAGCAATTTGGCAAGGTATCTTGCCTGGCAAGAAAGCTGTAAAGTGTAACGTCCCGAAGTCACACACAGGATCAAAAGCAATGGTCGCAGAACAAATGTCTCCGGATGCTGAAATAAACATCACCAACTTTCCCATAATAAACAAAATAGCTAAAAATCACTTCCCTTTCGTCCAATTTGGACACAGGGGCAAAACGGTAATTTTAGGTAAAAGTGGAGTCCACCTGTGTACCACTTTGCACCGAAAAGCGTGCCAAGGATAGCAGTCTCTAAATGGGACAAATTATAGGTCAAACAACTCTAAATATCGATACGAACCCAACGTTATGTCCAAATGTGGATTCCGATGGGCAGAACATAATTTTGTCCAAAAAGTCAACTATGGGCCCGCCAATTGGCGATTTGGTCAACCGTCTCAGAATTGAGTGAAAATTGGATCACGGGACCAGCGCGTTACCACGAGTCCAGTGGCAAAAGTTTCGTCGTAATCTGACGTGCATACAGAAAATGCGCGCGACTTCCACAAAAGTTGCGACACGGGATGTGTCCGCGGATACGGACTGATTCCGGCGCGCTCACGCTTCCGAATCAGTTTCCACGAATTTTTACGTGTCCGGTTACGCTGCGTGCACCGTTCGGTACACTTGGTACACGGCGGGGCGGTCCCGTTTGGCGGGGCGCGCTCCGTTTCCCAACTTTTGGAAATCTGGAAAAAGTGGGTTCGCGGGGTTTTGTGACGAATTTAATTCTGTCCACAGCAGTTAATAATCTAGGGTTATTTAACAGAAAATAAAATAGGTCAAGTGGTCTACGCATACAAAAAAAAATTACCGAATTCGGATCTCTGTGGTGGGAGATACGAACTCGGCAACATGGGTGGTCACCGCAGTTTTTTGCGATCCCAGAATTCGATCTGCTCGCGCCAACTTAGGCATTATTTTTGCCTGTGGGTACACGTTGTTCGAGGTCTATTATCATACAGATATGGGAGAGGGTTAAGGGGTGAGCATACCGGTGGAGACGGAACGACGTTTGGTTGAGCGAGTCGACGGAAAGCAACTCTGGAACAAAGGTACCTCGTGTAAAAATCTGCAGTGCGCGGGGTCGGGGTCGTCGGGATTGGTTTAGACGGCCTGGCGGGGTTCTCTGGCTGCGGTGGCGGCTCTCTCTAGGTCTAGATGAGAAGAGGAGGGTCTGAAGGTTTTAGGTTAGGGTTTTATGAAATTATATATATATATATATATATATATATATATATATATATATATATATATGAATTTGAAAGGGAGAGAGAGAGAATGGTTCGGTCGGCGGGGTCTGGATGGTTGGAATAGGGGGGGGGGTCGCTGTAGCTTTGGAAAGGATTGGATTTGCTAACTTGCTAGCAAGTTGCTAGGAGTTGCCAACGTAAGGGGCATGCGGTCCACTTTGTTAAGGGCGGGTCTAAGGAAACTTGATGGTATGTATATGGTAATGGATTGGTTATAGTGGTTGGTTTATTAATAAGTTTATTAGTATTATTAGTTGTTTAATACTTTCTTTTCTTTTATTTTCTTTTTCTTTTTAAAATATATATATATATATATATATATATATATATATATATATATATATATATATATATATATATATATATATATATATATATATATATATATATATATATATACTCATAAGAAAATTTCTAGATTACAATAATGTACACCGTTAGGCTAGCAACTACTCAAGGGGTCTCCTACATGAAATAAATTCTGAAAAATCTTTAATGGTCCCATAAATCCTCTAAGTGCCCGAACACCTAAAATAAAAATTATTAAAAATCTATTTCTCCTATTTAGCCACTAATTACTATAATTAAATTAATAATTAATAAATAAAAAGGCTATATACGATTTTCTAGGATAGGGGTTTTACATTCTATCTAACTTATAAAAATTTTGTCCTCAAAATTAAAACTAAGCCGTGTAGAAAGTCAAAGGTGGTATAAGATTTGCATTGTTTAAAATGCAAGGCTAGGTTTAAAGGAGGGGGCGATGTTGCACGTTGCACATCCCGAAAAAAAATTATAGGAAAATCCACATGAGCGAAAAAAATAGGTTTCTTCATGTGTTATGTCCAATGGTGTGGACACTAAAATGCTCTTTTGAATAAAGCGCCCAACAATTAAAAATTGCACAAAGATGGGAATTGGATGATGGGCACGTCTAGGATAAGGGTGTAGAATTTGTAGGAAGGCAATGGCTAGTGTAGTGCTCCAATTATCGGAGCACGATAAGGGGCGCTAAGTGATATAATTATTGTAAAATTAAATAAAAATAATATCGTGTTCTATTTCTAACTGGATTAAATCTAGCCTTAGTCTCACTATCTAAGCCAAGTAGGTCTAATTTTGGGTGAGGGGTTCATAATCTACCGAACTTAAAATTTATCCATCTATCACCTAAGGCTATACATCTAGGAAAACTATTCCTCAAATTATTTAATCATATTATTCAATCCTCAAAATTTTAACACCAAACAAATCACCTATGATATGCCCTTAATCAATTATAAAAGAGGGTCACTAGTCATGTAATTAGCCTTATGGGGTATATCTAGTACTATCAGTGTCAACTTATACCAGCACGAGGTTTCGTCTTTCCAAAATAGGGGAAGAAGGAGAGCAATAATAAAGAATTCAAGGTGAAGGCGACAGAATACGAGTACGAGGTTTCAAAGAGATTAAAGAATTCGGAGAGAGAGTTGTTAGGACAATTGTGGATTAAAATCCTATTTTTTTTGGTAACTTCCTATTTACATGCTCATATCAGTACAGTTAAGTAACCGATACGATGTGTCAGGCATGTCTAGGGGCAAGTATATCCATCTACTACCATATATCTCAATCCACGTAAAGTAGTCATGCGAAGAGCGAACCAAGCACACTAAGGTTAGCTAGACCTTAATACACCGATTCTGATTAGGCAATTGTATCATTGTGTGCACCCAATAATACATATGTCATGAACAAGCTCGATAAAAGAATAAGCTTGCAAAAACTAGGCTACAATAGCAGCATAAGTCAAGGTAGTACAACAAATATAAATATGCTGGATTATGATGAAAGAAGGTACATAACAATTCATGTTCACAAAAGGATATGACTCTTATAATCTCTACAGTTGTCATACTAATTTTTTGTCTAAGTCGATAGTCGACCAAATAGGGGTATGGGCTTCTAAGCTCTACAGTCTGATGAATCATTATCTTCTTATGTTAGCACCCAGTTAATGTCATTCGGCTACACTTCAATAATAGGTCAAAAGACTATGTGATACTATGTTGTGAGGTATACTACCCAATTTATAACAATAAACTAATACTGTAATTGCCTTGAGAAAATTCTTCAGAATAACCTGGTCCTTGTAAATAAAGTATAAACTATTGTTAGGGAAAGATCTTGGTACTTATTAGGGTATCCTCTTACATTACATAGGTCATGGTCGTCCTAAGTCCTAGTCGTAGTGCAAGTGTCAATAGTAAGAATAAAACAGTTACTGGTCTCAAGGGAAGGGAATATAACTCGTATTGAGGTGGGGTACATATTACGTAATTTAAAACTAAGAGATAAGCACCAGGTCTCAATCTGCAAGAATAGCTTAAACCATCAAGTTCTAACTACTAAGCACACAATTTTAAAATTTAACATTAACAACTAGAATCCTAGAAAGCTATATATATCCTAACATAGAATAAATTCACTTGGTCTATAATCAGAAATATTATATGGCACGAGTTGAAAGATGAAGAAAAGAAGAAAGTAATTTTGGTCGTCGCACAATTAGCGAATGTTAAGGTCGTAGAGGAACAATATATGAAATAGGGGGGCTCTAGATAGCATCATGGTTTTCTAAGGGAAAGGGGTATGCTAGTCTCTGTGTTTGAGATATGATTAGGAAAATATTCTAGGCGTTGCTCTTGGCTTTCTAAGGTACTATCTGCTTATCTCAAAACAAGAATCTAAATTTATAGTTCTCCAATACTTATCTAACTGTGAAGGTTAGGTTCAGTCATAATATTCAATTTTGGTTTTTTATTGGTTCTTCAATACTAGGGTCAAACATTATGGTAAACTTCTAACTATCTCTAGTAGTGTCTAAACTACTCTCAAGTCTTCATAATACATCAGGGGGTAATGGGAAACCAACTCTAGAGATAAGGAATTCTAGGGTTCACTATGTATTCTAAACTTAGTGGTGTGTCTATATTCTCGTTGTATTCTTAATAGGTGTGCTACCTAGTTATCATCCTAATAACAGGGGTTCCTATATTCTAGCAGAAGGCTATACTCAAAGAACTATTAGGAAAGTACATGGATCAAGCAGGATGCAATTATCTGAATAGAATGGATTGGAAGGAGAGCGAATCATAGCCAATTATGGATGAGATCCTATACTCTATTCCTAGGTGCAAGCTTGCTCGGTACAGTAACATAACCGAGACAATATGCTCTTGACCTGCATGGGCCACCACAAAAACATGTCACGTCTCAGTCCCAGAATACGTAGGACTAGGAACACGTAAGCATGCCAGCCGCATGGATATGGCAACTCCAATATATGGACACCAAAATCCACACGTACGCTGTAATATGAATATCAATCCACAAGTGGTATAACATGTATCACAAGTCACATGGGTACAGTCTAAATCTCATCCACAAAAAATCAATATAAATAAATAACCAACATCTATATAACTAGATCTCAATAAGAAGTATCTAAAGATGATAGTTGGATGGAAACAAATCCACTACCAACTCGAATGTAAGAGCAAATACAAAATAAGTACAACACAACAACACCATATAAGAATACCGGCTAGCAATCACGGGCTCGAAGAGAGGACATCCACGAAACATATGTAACCATCCAAATCTATGCTCCTGCAAATACTCAAGAACAGATACACCTGGCAGAGGACCAGGTCCTCAGAGGGACGTAACAAGATACAGAAAAGCGAGCCAACTTGAATACAGTAAACATGCATATAATTTGAAAATAAATAAGTATGTTGTATAAGACAATCTATATGAATGCAAATGAGGACAACTTTTTGACGTATGGGCAAGGGTAGGCTACTCGATCTACCTCACAACTCACACACACGTCAATGGACATCAGAAATCGACATACCGCGGGGGTAGCGACCAACGAGACTCCATAAATCGATATACCGCGGGGGTAGCGACCAGCGCGACACACCCCCGTAGTACGAACTATATACTACGGTTTACCAGAGTGGTTAAAAGCCCATACGCCTAATGATTGTCCTTTCATGATACTAGGTGCCATGTGTGTGTCAACATATATAATATATAGTATGACTGAAAGAAACTATACATGCAATAAATAAACAGAAATGCAATAAATATAAACAAATATACTAAGCATGCAAAATACTGTAAGCAATTTGGCAAGGTATCTTGCCTGGCAAGAAAGCTGTAAAGTGTAACGTTCCGAAGTCCAACACACAGGATCAGAAGCTATGGCCGCAGAACAAATATCTCCGGATGCTGAAATAAACATCACCAACGTTTCCAGAATAAGCAAAATAGCTAAAAAGTACTTCCCTTTCGTCCAATTTGGACACAGGGGCAAAACGGTAATTTTGGGTAAAAGTGGGGTCCACCTGTGGGCCACTTTGCACCGAAAAGTGTACGAAGGGTAGCAGTCTCTAAATGGGACAAATTATAGGTCAAACAACTTTAAATGTCGATACGAACCCAACGGTATATCCAAATGTGGATTCCGATGGGCCAAACACAATTTTGTACAAAAAGTCAACTATGGGGCCCGCCAATTGGCGATTTGGTCAACCGTCTCAGAATTGCGTAAAATTGGATAACGAGACCAGCGCGTTACCATGAGTCCAGTGGCGCAAGTTTTGTCGCAATCTGACGTGCGTACAAAAAATGCGTGCGACTTCCACAAAAGTTGCGATACGGGATGTGTCCGCGGATACGGGCTGATTCCGGCACGCTCACGCGTCCGAATCAGTTCCCACAAATTTTTACGTGTCCGGTTACACTGTGTGCACCGTTCGGTACACTTGGTACACGGCGGGGCGATCCCGTTTGGCGGGGCGCGCTCCGTTTCTCAACTTTTAGAAATCTGGAAAAAATGGTTTCACGGGTTTTGTGACAAATTTAATTCTGTCCACAGCAGTTAATAATCTAGGGTTATTTAACAGAAAATAAACTAGGTCAAGTGGTCTACGCATACAAAAAAGAATCACCGAATTTGGATCTCTGTGGTGGGAAATACGAACTCGGCAACATGGGTGGTCACCGTAGTTTTCTGCGATCCTAGAATTCGGTCTGCTCGTGCCAACTTGGGCACTATTTCTGCCTATAGGTACACGTTGTTCGAGGTCTGCTATCATACAGATATGGGAGAGGGTTAAGGAGTGAGTATACCGGTAAAGACGGAACGGCGTTTGGTTGAGCGAGTCGACGGAAAGCAACTCCGGAACAAAGGCACATTGTGTAGGAATCTGCAGTGCGCGGGGTCGGGGTCGTCGGGATTGGTTTAGACGGCCTGGCGGGGTTCTCTGGCTGCGGTGGCGGCTCTCTCTAGGTCTAGATGAGAAGAGGAGGGTCTGGAGGTTTTAGGTTAAAATTTTATGAAATAATATATATATATATATATATATATATATATATATATATATATATATATATATATATATATATATATATATATGAATTTGAAAGGGAGAGAGATAGAATGGTTCGGTCGGCGGGGTCTGGATGGTTGGAATAGGGGGGGGTCGCTGTAGCTTTGGAAAGGATTGGATTTGCTAACTTGCTAGAAAGTTGCTAGGAGTTGCCAACGTAAGGGGCATGTGGTCCCCTTTGCTAAGGGCGGGTCTAAGAAAACTTGCTGGTATGTATATGAAAATGGATTGGTTATAGTGGTTGGTTTATTAATAAGTTTATTAGTATTATTAGTTGCTTAATACTTTCTTTTCTTTTCTTTTCTTTTTCTTTTTAAAATATATATATACATATATATATATATTTGTATATATATATATATATATATATATATATATATATATATATATATATATATATATATACTCATAAGAAAATTTCTAGATTAGAATAATGCACACCGTTAGGCTAGCAACTGCTCAAGGGGTCTCCTACATGAAATAAATTCCAAAATTTTTTTAATGATCCCATAAATCCTCTAAGTGCCCGAACACCTAAAATAAAAATTATTAAAAATCTATTTCTCCTATTTAGCCACTAATTACTATAATTAAATTAATAATTAATAAATAAAAATGGTATATACGATTTTCTAGGATAGGGGTTTTACAACTTGCTACTTATCTCTCTTTCGAGGAGGTCTTCTCTTCGAGCCCCATTGTTTATTAGATGTACTTATTTTGTTTCTCTTATATTCTAGTTTGGTAGTGGATTTGTGTCCATCCAACTATTAGTTCTTCTCGAGTAGTTCATATTTGGTTTATTGACATATATGATCATTTATTTCTTTATGATTTTTCTGTAGATGAGATTTAGTTATGCCCTGTGACTTGTGACAAATATATACCACTTGTGAATTACTGTTCATAATACAGTATACGTATGTGTTATGGGTTCCATATATTGTAGTCTCCATATACATACGACTGACATGCTTACGTATTTTTAGTCCAACGTATTTTGGGACTGGGGCGTGACACTTTGTCACTTGGCGGTCCAATTTGGATTCACACTAGCGTAATGCAGCAATCAAACAAGTCCTAGCCACGCTTGAAAATTGACTAAACCATTTTTTCCATGCTTGGAGGAATTATATTATATCACATATCGTGTAGGACGTTGGTATCCCTCAGTGTAAATATGTAATATAATCATGTAGGAACACTTAGCACGTAGGAACATATATCACATAGTAAGCGTATCAACACGGATACAAGTGGTCGAGTCAAGTCCCTAATCACAGTAAATCACATAAGTTCTATCATATTGTAACACATAAGTCAAGTTAAGCACATAGGTGGTGAAGTCACTTGGTGCATGGTCAAACGATACACAAGGCCGGGTCAGGCACACATATGGGTCTAATACTCTCACAGTCATCAAGATTACACATATGAATCAAAAGTCCAATGGAATATTTAAACCAAAAAAATTCAATAATTGTGGGCAGGGGGATGCATGCAAGCATAAAGATCAAGGCCGCATGGTCGAACTGGGCGCATGAGAATCAGAAGCGCATGGAATATGTGGCGCTTGGAATATGGGGCTCATGGACAGTTAAAGTTTACTCATCAGGGAAAGTGCTAAGTGACGACATTAAATACAAGTCGAAGAAGTGATTGACATGGCTTGATGTGACAAGCCAAAAAATGTCAGAAAGATAAGACAAAAATATAAAAAGCTATACATAGTCACAAAAGTCGTGTAGAGGCATGCGTCCAAAAAAAGAGACACATGGCTCGTGGCCGCACGGGCGCACATGGAGTCTGGCCTTAGTAAATTCCCATGCGTTCAAGGTACTATGCGTCTGACTTTAGAACGCGAACACAGAGCAGTCATGCATCCAACAAGATAGACGTATGCTGGAAGGGCGCATGTTGCTGGGCCACATGGTACTCCATCGTCCCAGAACAGCAAGTTCGACCAAAAAAAAGCTCCAAGAACCCGCAAACTTGTTCCCTTCATAAAAACTTTATTTTAACTCCAAATCAAGTAAACCAAACGCCAAAACGCATAAAATAGAATGCTCTATCACCTAGGAAAATTGGTTTTCTAAAATACCATGTTTTAATATATCAAAATCAAGAAAAAATTATGGAACCCACAAAAGCCCTAAACTAAAAATGTAGATCTTCTCACATCCACCCATCAAAACCAAAAACTCCATACATTAAAAGTGTTTAGAATCATAATAAACACATATTAGACTAATAAAATACAAAAAAAGAGAATAATTAAAATCTAAGAATTTTTTCATATCATGCAAGGTGTACTTGCCTAAAATGAAAGGAGAAGAAATAAGAGAATAAGGGAAGCGAGAGAAAGAAGTTAGGTTATATAGCTAGAGTTTGAGGTTTAGACCATGGGTTATCTTATTACTTGAACCAACCCACAAAATAAACCATGAACCACACTAAACCAAATAATGGGTCTAGTCTCCATGTAACATAATAAACATAAAAAGCAAAAAATAATACGTCCCAAATACGTATAACGGGAATGGGGAGTGACATCTTTATCCACCTTAGAAAAATTTTGTCATCAAAATTCAAACTCAAGACTAGTTAACGAAATTAGAACAAGCACTATACTAACTACAAGCACATATACACATGCAATCAACAATCAATCATATAATAAAAAAAAGCAACATCACATAGCATGGATGAATGAATCAAGAATTTCGAGATACGAAGGCATAAGGACAAATATACCTTTCGAGTCGAATAAGTATGAATACCGAGACATGATATCATCCTCGCGCTCCCATGTCGACTCTCCCAAAGGGTGATGACCCCAAGCAACCCGAAAAAGATGAATAGTTCGATTCTTGAGCACCTTCTCCTTTTGGTCCAAAATGGATACATGTTGCTCCTCGTAAGACAAGTCAGTACTAATGACTAGCTCAGAATGGTCAAGGATATGACTCGGATCTGGGACTAACTACTCAAACTACATAGGTGATATCTGGTCGTGTAATAATAAGATATATATAAGTTTGCCAACCAAACGTCTATAATGTCAAACATCCTCAAATAACTCTTCTTTGTCAGCATCAAGCTTATCATGATAATCCATAGGAGTCTCAACAGGCCGACACTCCAATATCCCAGTCTCTGAGAGCAAGTCAAGAATATACTTGAGTTGTGACAGATACACGCCCTTCTTAGATCGATCAACCTCGATTGCAAGAAAATATCGAAGAAGACCGAAGTCCTTAGTATAAAATTAACGACTAAGATATCCTTCAAGTCTATAATCCCAGTACTGTATGATCACTCCCAAATATAATGATATCAATAACATAAATAATCAACACGATAATACTTGATAAGAAAGAGTGGAAAAATATTGAATAATCTAATGTGATGCGCCAAAATTCATACTGAATGAGAACTGAACTGAACTCGTCAAACCAAGCTCGAGATGACTATTTTAGCCCATATAATGCTTTTTTAAAATCAACATATGATTTTTCTACTTCCTGCCACAACATATCCCGATGGTTGATCTATATAAACCTCCTCCTGTTAGTCGCCATACAAGAAACCATTCTTTATGTCTAACTGATATATATAGGCCAATACCGATTAACTGCCACAGAAATAAGAATCTGAACTGATTTCAACTGAGCCACTGGAGAGAAAATCTCCATATAATACATACTATATGTCTGAGTATACCCTTTTGCGACCAACGATGCCTTAAGAAACTCAACTGAACCATCCAGATGATACTTAATAGTGTACACCCATCTACAACCCACTGTCTACTTTCCAACAGAAAGTGCTGTAAGCTCCCAAGTCTAATTTTAATGTAAAACACACATCGCCTCATCCATTGCACTTTTTTAACCAGAAGATGAAATAGCCTACTTATAAGTTTTATGAATGGAAATAGAAAATAATAAAATAATAAATGCATGAAAAGATGAATAAGTACAATATAATGAAACATAATCAGAAATATGATGCTTGTTCTTTATGGTACAAAGGCGTTTTCTTTTTCTGAGAGCAATGTGAATATCATCTGGATCTGTGGTGATGGAAGCAAAAATCACAGGCACAAAAATTGATTGGTTGAGGGCTGAATTCTCCATAACTACTAGCCTATTTTTGGATATATGATAAACTTGTAAAAAGGGATTAGAGACAAAAAATGATTCAGGAATGATCAGAAGTGTTATGGAAGACATCAAATATGATAAAAATAGAATAAGATGGTCTCTTGAGGAAAAGAAAGGGGTAGACTCAAAGAAGGTAACATCTGTACTGTCGTAATACTTGCGTAATTATGGATTGTAACAACAATAACCTTTTTTAGTATGAGGATAACCAAGAAAGACATATTTCGGAGATCGAGGAGTCAACTTATTTCGATTAGGTTCCAAATTGTTAACAAAAGTGACACCCAAACACTCGTGGTGGTAAGATGATGGCATACAAGTTATTAGATAATATCCAGTAGGAACAACATCTGTCCAATATTGTTTAGGGATATGTATATTTAACATGAAAGTTTGGGCCACATGTAAAATGTGTCGATTTTTGCATTCGGCTATAGCATTTTGCTGAGAGGTATGGACACAACTGGTTTAACGAATCGTGCCACAATCAACACAAAATTTGTTCACAGAATATTGAGTATACTCCAAAGCATTATCAAAACAAAGAATTTTGCTGCATTTATCAAACTGAACTTAGACTTCATTATAAAATTAGTATCACACATTTGGAAACTCATATCTTTCTTTCATTAAATAATACCAAGTCATTCTAGAATAATTATCAACAAAAATAATAAAATATTAAAATTCTGTAGGACTTTTGACTCTAGATGGACCCCAAATATCAGAATGGACAAGATCAAAGGACTGCAGCAGACAACTCCCAATACGATGAGAAAAAAAACTACGGTGATGTTTACCTAACTAACAAGCCTTACATTCTAGACAAAAAATATGACTCAAACTAGGAACAACTTGACGTAACTTAGCCAAAGATGAATGTTCCAAACGATAATGTCACTGCAACGGAGTAGTAAAAACAGAAGTGAAAGCCTTTCCAAGTATATCCAAGTAATATAGTCTATCTTTTTTATGCCCTAAACCAATCATCTTCTTCGTCCCGAGGTCGCAAAAAATACAAGAATTAGGAGAAAATATTACAGAACATTAAAAAACTTTAGTTAACTGAATCATAGATAGTAAATTGAAAGAAAAATTATGCACATACAATAAATCAAATAATAATAGTTATTGAGTAGGGTGAATAAAATATTTTCCAAGCACAGGACGAGTAAACCCATCAGACAAGATAATATTATATTTTATAGGATTACACTTATGATAGAGAGAGTTTATACGAGACATGTGAGAACTTGTTCCTAAGTCGATGACCCAAGAGGTGGATGGTGACTAGGTTGGCACAAAAGCATGATTACATATATATGCCATGGTTGCAGTAGGTTAAGAAGTGGTATTAGCTAGCGCGTTCAACTTTTGAAGGATCTATTCAAATAGAGATGAGGTATCAGATGTTTAAGTCTGATTAAAATATAAAGTATCATCTTTGGGAGCAGAAGTGGTAGCCTGGGACTGCATATTTTTATCATGCACCTGATATGCATATTCTAGTTTACCCCATTTATCCCAACAGTAGTTTTCGATATGACCGAGCATTCCACAATAGTTACACTTTCATGGTTGACACGGCTATCATCACCGTGGCCACCACTACGACCATTATCTCTACCACTATGACCTCCTCCTCGACCAAAACTATGACCACCATTTCTACCACCATGACAAGCAGAACTAGTAACTAGGACAGCATATTCATTACTTGGCACCACAGAACTCTGTCCTAGAATGGAATGATTGAGACGGATGAAACTATTTGCCACCGTAGGTAACTGCTCTCCGGCAAGGATCTGAGCCTTATAAGGTTCGAGCGTAGGATCCAAGCTAGCTTGGATAAGTAAAACATAAAAATCTTTATTCTGTCGGTGAGCTTCTTTCAAATCAGTAGTAACAAGAAGATATTGTAGCAGTTCCTCCCACAAAGCCTTCTTTGGAGCCAAATATTCATTCATAGGCTTTCTATTTTGCTTTGTGTTAAACAATAACTCGTACAACTTTTAGATCTGGGCCACGTTCTACTTCTGTAATATGATTCTTCCAGAGATATCCAAATCTGTTTGGATGTTCATACTACTAAACATTAGCAGCGATGTATGACTCAAAATTATGTCATAACTATGACATAACGTATGCATCAGCATTCTTCCAATCCTCATACTCAGCGGATATTTTAGGCGGGGGTACTTATGTCAACAAATTTAAATTTTTTTTTGCCCTCAACACCACTTTGATAGACTTAGACCAGGAAAGGTAGTTCGCACCATTCAGTTTTACTACAGTAATCAATTTTTCTAATTTATTATTTTAAATAAAAGTAAAATGAGAACCACCTTCGCTACCACTACCACCCCCACCACTATTAACCTCGTCGGAAGATTCGATTCTCACTATATTTGTAGATGCAATAAAAAGACAAGATATCTGGAATCTTAGATCTTACAATGAATAACAACCAACAACGAACAACCAATGAAGATCTGTAGAAACCCTAGATCTTATAAATGAACCATGAAAAATGAACGACAATCATAAAAATTAGACAAAAAATAGCTAAAAAATTTGGGACTGCCGCCCCGAACCCGATCGAATCCGGGGCTACCGCCCTTGAACCCTGCCAAACTCTCGGTCGAGTTTGAGCGACCAATTCATGTATAGGATGTGCAGTACCTTCAAAACATGCTCAGATACCAAGTAAAGTTTGGAGAGGAGAGGGAGAAAAGTAGGCTAAAAGAGAATAGAAGAAAGGAGATTGCGAGGAGTTAGAACCCTATGTCGCATCTTATATCTATTTATATTGATATGCAATACACCCATAATTACTATTATACCATCATAAGATAAATAACAAAATAACTCTAACAAGATTCAAGAGATAACTGATTTCAAAATGCTAAGAAGCAACAAATATATCAAGGATCATATTCAGGCTCTTTTTGACTGTGATTGAGCATTCTTATCTTACAGACTCCTAATGGTACTCTACTCTAAGTATTATTCATATCTTGTAGGATCCCAATAGTACTTTAGTCCAAAGTATTCATAGATTTAAATTATTGGATCTTCAGCCAGAAAATAATTCCAATAGGCTGATCTTTTTAAATGATAGATTGGTATCAACTTTGGAATTAATAAGCATAGGTATTGCTTAATTTGGGCCTTGACCTTAAAAAGGATAAATCAGTTTTAATATAAACTCTTATTAGTGTATGGGCTTTAGGATTGGGTTATATAATTTAGAAGCTATTAAATATAAAACTATGGACCTGGGCCTTCAATACTAAACTAAATTATAAATAAAAATCTTTGGGCAAAGAATATGGGACTTATAATAAATAAATATATAAGGGAAGTTTCTAGAATTAGCTTAATTAAGCGTATGTTAATCAAGTTAGTTAAAAATATTAATTCTAGAAAATTTATAATTAACATATGTTCTTGGGCCCAAATTTGGGGCCCAAGTTTCTCAATACTATAAATACCCCTGAATTATTAAATTAAAATTTATTCCAATTATTCTAAAACCAATTCAGCCCAAGCTCAAGCCTATTATTTTTCTTTCCTATAGGTTCGTGACCTGTATGGGCCACTATAAAAATATGTCATGACCTGTGTCCGGATGTTCGAACTTGAGTATATGAGTGCATCCAGCCTACGTTGTGGCATCGACAATATTGTCATCACAAAATTGCAAGTTTTGCTTACTTTTGAATTTAGTGAATTACAACGAAGAAATTACAAAAGAATCATAACACTGAGAAATCTAAGTACAAAAAGAAGAGGATCTAGGAAAGTGTGACGATGGAGATCGAGTTGTGCCGCTAACTCCTTTACTCCGTTGACGATTGACTGATGAAGGAAAATTGCAAGGTCTCTGGCTCACTGGCGAGAAGGACGACAAATTGGCTCTCTTGACAGAATTGTGCTCCACCCCTATGTGTGTGTTGGAAAGCACATGTTCCTTCTATTTATAGTCATTTTCATTAAAATGGCTATGCACGTGCATATCCTAAATAATTACTATTTTAAGTTTATGAAAGCAGAATCTGGGTTGCGGCATGACTTCCCTTAACTGAATATGGTTGTAACCGTGTGCGCATATCGTGGTTCAGCTGCCACGTTGCATGAGTTAGGAGAAACTATTGCTAAAATCTTGGATGACGCCCACATAATCTGGGCTGCTATTCCCATTGAATGCATGACCCGGTCACCTTAACACGTGGCATGCCTTAGCTATTAAGGATCCCACGAGGACTCTTTCACATGAAGGCTCATGGGAATGCTGCCGCATGAAGGCTCACGGGAACTCTGCCTCATAAAGGCTCCGCCGCATGATGGCATATGGGAACTCTGTCGCATGAAGCCTTGTCATTTAAGAGACGTGATATATTTTTCTGTGACTAAAAATAATATTTATGATGATAGGATAAGCACTGACGTCTGCCGTCTGCACCAATTACGAAGTGCTCAGAGCAATTAATGCTTTGTCAAAGTAATGCATGTGGTTGATATGCCTTTGTCGCATTCTCTCAGGGTCATTACCTGTGTCACATAGATGAAGACTTGATTCCTTTTTGCTTGTATGCCTCATGAGCTTTATGCCGTATAGCTATTTAAACTTTGAGCATATGCGGCCTGACTCCTTTGAATCAGGATATTATAGTTTGGGCACATGGACTTAAAATATTCCATGCTTCTACAAAACTCCTTTCAAAGTTTTTAAAACTTGAAATAAGTTTAAAATACTTTGAAAAGAAGCTTGGATGGAAAGTTGTGTCAGTCGCATAGACATTCTTGTCGCATAAACAAAGTTGACAGGATGTCAAATCTTCGTGGATAAATCCATCTCGATTCCTGAACTAAGAAAGTCCCGAAGCGCACGTTGCAGGATCTGAAGCATCAATTTTCTTCGTAACTGCTTTCTGTTACCATTCTTGAGTTGCAGATTCATCCTCATAAATGCCAGGTTCATCCTTCGATTTTGGCACCTGACTTCTCAGGAATCGAATGCTCATATGTGGCTGACTTCGCCTATAAATAGAGAGGGTCGGAAAGAGAGAGGAATTCTACTATTCTTCTTCCCATTATGCATGTACTCCCCCTCACACAGAAGTCTGATATGGGCAGTCCCATTGAGTACTTCATCGATCCCCTGTCTTTGATGGTCGACCATCCTATTATACCCTTTTTGACTGAAGGTAGAGGGGGATGCTCTTACCTTCTTACTTCGAAGGCTAAATAGACGGCGGTCTCCACTTGTGCGTCCAAACACAGGGAGACAAACACAGTCTGTCTCATGGTCGAGAAATCATCAGGAATATGCAAAAAAAAAATCACTGCTTGATACGCATGATCGTTGCTGAAAGACTTTAACATGAAGATGCGCCCATGGTAAAACTTTCTGTTACGCGCATGGATACAATTGTCTTGGGATAATCATCATGGACATGCGTCAGAAAGCTATGAGCGACTACTCCTCACATGGATGCGGCTATCTGTCTAAGGCACCACATCTTGAACATGCGTTATGGTCAACATGAGTATATTTCCAAGACTTCTTTTTGTGCACATGGCATCTCGTGCGCATAGGTAGCCAATTTCTTTCAGAAAAGTTACTTTGGCCGAGCATGCCCAACTCTTCTCATGTGCATTTCTGTCTTCGCACGTATTTCAAGTATTCTGACTTGTGTGTTTGTCATGTAGGGATCTGTAAACCCCCTCACCCAAAATATGTATTTTGTGTGTATTTTATATTATTATATTTATTATAGATTATTTTAAATATTTAATTTCTTTAGAGTATTCTCTTAGTTAATTAGAAAATAAATTTTTTGATATATTTAATTATATAAATATTTATTTAGAATTAGTTTAGGCTATTTTAGATTTTTGGAGATTTTTGGAGATTTTTTTGGGTAATTAAAACATAGGAAACACAAATTTTTAGGACTTCCATGATTTACTATGAGACCATACTTGCATATTATTTCTAACAAATATTTATTTTAGATTAAAATATTTAATTATATTTTTTGTAATTTATTTAGAATTTTAAGAAATTTATTTAGATTTTTGAAATTATTTAGGATTATTTGGATATATATAGTCTTAATATTAGATAGATGCTAATTTAGTATTAATAGATATTAATAAGATTATATATAAATTATTTGTATTATCTTTAATTCTATTTAAGATTATAAATTATTGAGATGAACTCAAACTCTATTTTAAATTATTTCAAATCCGGAGCCTACTAGGAAAGCAACTTCATGCATATCTTATCCTTATTTAAACTGATCCTAATCATATCCAAATTAGTCAATCCTAGTCATATTCAATTAAGTAGTCTCCACCATTATAAATACCTATTAGACTTATGGAATAAAATCATCTTTCATATTTTTTTCCCTCAAACTCCTCTCATTTTCGTCCAAAAATAGTCAAAATTTGTCATAAATTCAGCCTCATTTTCTAGTAGTTATGACGACTTAAAAAGACGATATCTCCTAGCTCCGGACTCCAAACACGCTCCAGTTTTTTTGTTAGAACCATATTAAGGTTAGTTTTCTGAATATATAAATTATTTTAATAATTTATGAAACTATTTTTCCAGAAAATTCTAAAAGTGTCAGCTGTCCAAAATCAGATACGTTTCCATATTTTCGAGATTTTGGGATATCCTGAATTCAGAATTATGAACCGTTTGAAGTTTTAAAAAGTTAATATGATGAAATTACATAAAATAATATTTTCAAAATTTAATATGCAAGTTATTCTACTATAAAATTTGTGCAACGTCGACGTAAATAGAAAATTAGCAAAAACTGTCATCTATTCGCCCTTTGGCCATAATGTTTTACCGACTTGTGATTTTATAAAACTGTCGATTCTGGCATTCATGTAGCACTAAAATCTATAGGATTTTATACACAAATCTAGGATTTGAGTTGGTTGACTTTTTGGTCAATGGATTGCCTCGATTTGTGTGCCATGGATCACAAATCCATAAAGTTGACTTTCTTTGGACCAAAATTAGGGTTTAGCAATAAAATTAGATTATAATAAGATTAAAATACTATTTTAGGTTATTTTATTCAGAATGAAAATAGATTAAAATGAAGGAACCTATTCACCTACTTTGTAACCTAACTTGTTTAATTTATGTGACGGGTAGATCGGACGACGCCTTGAGTTGGAACTTCATTCTTTTTCAGAACAGGCAAAAAACCTTGACAAATTGCTTAGAGTACTTTGCATACTTATCATATTTTTTATACATTCATTTATATGTGTTTTTTTTAGTCATAATTGTATACTATATATGTTGACACACACTTGACACATAGTATCATGGGAGGGGAGGACAATCAGTAGGCGTATGGGCTACCCACTCTAGTAAACTATAGTAACTAGCACACACTATGGTAGTCATGTCCGATGGTGGCTACCCTCATGGTATGTCGGCTGATGGTGTCACGATGGTCGCTACCCTCGCGGTATAACGGCTGATGATGTTCCTGACGTGTGTGTGAATTATGAGATTAGATAGAGTAGCCTACCCATGCCTATACGTTAAAAAGTTGTCCTCACTATGTATTTTTATATACATTATCTAGTACAACGTACTTATATATTTTCTGTCTATTATGCATGTTTTATTGTATTCAATTGGCATATTTCTATGTATCTTGTTATGTCCCTCTGAGGACCTGGTCCCTTTTCAGGTGTAGACGATCTTGACTATTCGCAGAAGCACGGATCAGGACTTGCTACTTATCTCTTTCGAGGAGGTCTTCCCTTCGAGTCTTAGTGTTCATTAATGTACTTATGTGGTTTCTCTTATAATTCCTATGCCTTACGCAACCGTTTGCCACTTTGTTCTCAACTATTCCGATTCCATCAAAAAAAGGCTGAAAAGAAAGTCGCTAGCGCCCTATAGCTTTGAAGCAGGGCGAGACTGAAGCGTTGAGCATCTTCTAGTTGGTAGTGGATTTGTCTCCACCCAACTACTTATTCTTATCAAGCATTTTATACTTGATTTAGTTATATAGTTGATTGGTTATTTGATTCTGTGGATGAGATTTAGTTATGCCCTGTGACTTGTGATAACTATATACCACTTATGAATTATTGTTCATAATACAGTGTACGTGTGTATTATGGTATCCATATATTGGAGTTGCCATATATATATGGCTGACATGCTTACGTATTCCTAGTCCTACGTATTCTGGGACTAGGGTGTGATAGGATCGCCTTGAACCACTTTGGTCTCGATAGAGCATAGAAGGATATCATAAGTCCCGTAGTGATGAACAGATATATTATCCTGATGTCTTGCCGTTGTCTTCAAACCTAACTTATAGTAGGTGCCCTCCAAATATGTCCGCCATATTGATTACAAGGTTGGGATTGAGTCCCAACCAAAACTCTATCGGCGGTGTATCTACATGGCCGAGGTGGGTCCATTCATATTTTGAATTATTTTTGTAGGCCCAGTTCTTTGCTGCACCCTCCTTTGTTATCCGTTAGTATGGATTCATTTTCAAATATTGAGGTTTGCACAGTGGATAGATGACCTAGAATGCATTGTGCCCTCTCTATTGCTTGATTCACTTGTGTTGGTAGCAGAAACTGCACAAATGTATGCTTTGATAGAGAAAGTTCTGAATGTAATAAATTTTCATCAAATATACTGTCACGCCCCAGTCCCAAAATATCAAGGGACCGGACGCGTGGCAATGGCCAGCAGCACACACCGATGGACAAACCTAATTTAATGGATCCATCGGGGCATGCTTAAGCTGTAATATAACAATAAGTAGGTCCAATGATATAAGTCACAGTCTATACTAATCTCATCCATAAGAACAGTATATGAACTAAATAGCAAACTGGAATAAATGCTGAAGTAAAGATACAGTTGAATATCCAGCAAAAAATAATACTAAGTCGGGTGGAGACAAATCCACTACCGATAAATGGAAAATAGAGACAAGGAAATATAACTAAAATATACTAGAAAGTAACTAAGTATAAGCAGGGCCATCAACTGCTATCGTACCCTCGTCTGGTGTCGATCCGTAAAGCTACGGGTACTCTTCGTCTGCTAAATCTGGAGAACCAAACCAGGTCCTCAGCGGGACGTAACAAGATACAAAAGAATACGAGCCAAAAGTACAGTAAATGAACATACAAGATAGACCAGAAAATAAACACAAGAGAAGTAAATAAGATACAAGAAATCACTACATCTAAGATGGTGGCGTGCCGATGGTGCTATCAAACATGACTACAAGCAATCGGGATAACCGTAACTCAATGGGAGATCACGGTCCTATAGAAAGTAGGCCAATGGGGACTCCCAATCTATAGTATAGCTCTTTCGTCGCCCTATGGGAGCTCACGAATGAGGTGGTCAAATGAACAAGTCTCTATCGCAGCACAATGGGTACTCACAGTCGAGAATGCTCAAGTATAGTTAATGCCTAATAACGATCATCTAGGAACTAAAGAAATAAACCGAGTCAACTCAAGGAAGCGTAGAGTAAACATATACCATCACAATATGTCTATGGAACAATTAGTGATCCATGAAAAAGAGCAAATAATGTACATGCACGTAAAACGAGAAAAATAAGACTATAGCAGCATGAACAAATCAAATATGAAAAGCGCATCAAAAAACTATATACGACAAGAAAGTAACAACTGAAAAGGAAAGCATGCAAATAATGTGCAAGAGTTGGCAAGGTATCTTGCACGACAATGTATAAATAAGTCAAGAAATAAGTAGCAAAAACTGCAGGGTTTGGCAAGGTATACTTGCCTGGGGTCCTGCTGCTGGTATGAATCAGAGTCCAAGTCACAGTCCAAATAGCCTATGTATTACAATTTACCATATCAAAAGATAATTTATTTTAACGTATTTAATTCTGGAATAATTACTCTAAAATCTTATTTTAATCTTATTATTCTGATTTTTAGGTTAATTCCTAAATTTTGTCCAAAGGAACTGAATTTTATCAACTCGAGACTCATGGCACGCAAATCGAGGCGATCTGTTGACCAAAAAGTCAATCGACACAAACTCAACTTTCATGCATGATTTACTGTAGATTTCATCATCAAAAATATGTTGGAATTTATGGCTCGTCCGAATTCAAATTCGTTTGGGAATTATGGCACCTACAAGTTCCGTATCGTGCACCGATGGTTAAATTCTAACCTAGAAGTTCTACAGAATTAACAGTATGAAAATACATTGAACTAAATTTTGGAAAAAAATATGTCAATGATCTCGACATTAGCTTTCCGAAACTTTAAACGGTTCATAATTTTGATTCCTGGTTCTCCCGAAATCGCGAAAACATTGAAACACGTCTATTTTCGGACATGCTGTGCTCTACGAATTTTCCAGAATTTAATACTCATAATTTCGTAAAACAAATTATATAATCAGAAAGCTAACCTCAATATCGTTCTAACGCAAGAAATTAGGCCTCGTTTGGAGTCCAGAGCTATGCGCAATGGCTTCTGGAAGATGAAGGAACCCTAGATGGCAATTCTCCAAAATCTCTCTCTCTATAAATAATGGGATAATTAGGGTTATAATAATATATATATATATAGGGATGTTGAGTGGCTGAATGAAAGTTGATAGGGTGACACGTGTCATGATTTGATTGGATGGTTTTGGTTATATATATTTTTTTTATTTGCCTTTATCAAAACATTATTTAAGTCGTTTTAAATCTAAATAACTCAAATTAAACATTAAAAATAATCATAAAAATCTGGAAAAATTACAAAAAATATATTTTGAACCTAAAAACCCTAGAAAATGTTTGGGATAATTATATATTCATAGATTTCCTACTATAATTAGGAGAAGATCTAAAAATTAGTTTTACCATAAAACTAAAAATAAATACTAACATTATTCCAAAAATTTTGAAATAATTCCAAAAAATATATAATAATATTATAAACCTTAGAAAATAACGTGGGTCTATTCTATATTCCTGGGCTTGCACAATAAATTCTACAAGTCCTAAAAAAATTAGTTTTAGCCTAAATAACTCCCAATAAATACTAAAAATACTCAGAAAATTCCCAAAAACTTCTAGAAAATATATTTTATTATTTAGAACCTAAAATAAAAGTTTAGAATATTTTTAATTATATTTGAATCTAAAATAAATTCTTGAAAATCCTAGAAAATTACAAAAATTTATGAAAAATCCAAATTAAAAAATTTCTGAAAAATCAGGGGGGTTACATATACTCATGATCTTGAATATCAATAAAATCTTAAATGTAATAGATTTCTATCATATGCACTAATAATTTTGAATATTAATAAAAACTCTTCTAGGGACATCCCTCTGGGGAAATTTTAGTGGACTCATTATCTATGGTGTACTTAATAATTAAGTATAGATAATAAGTTCGAGGTGAAACCCTATCAAAGGTAATATGGACATGATAGGATGAGATATTTATCTTGGGGAGTTTTTGTGGACTTATCATCCTTGGCGTACTTAGAGCTAAGCATAGATGATTAGTTGAAACGATATACATCTTCAGAGGTATTTTGGACGTGACGGTAGAAAGTCGATATACAAGAATGTTTGCTCAGAGGTAATATGGACATAAAAACTTTCTTAACTTAGGATTCAGGGAAAAATATCTTGTTCAGAGGTAATGTGGACATGGTAAGATATAATTTTATGGGGATAGAGAAAACATGGAAGGAGTGATATGGTCGTGACTGTTTTCTTCTGTTGACATGTTCACTCTACTAGGAAGAATGACAAGATTATAGTTCAGAGGTAATATAGACATGAACTACTATTTGTGGTAATTTTATCCAACTGGGGAAGAAATCTCCGGATATGGAGCATCTCCGATACTAACTGGGGATAGCAATTGAGATGTCCTTGAAGCAACTGGGCTCCAAGGATACGTTTATTTGCTTGAGGGAATCGATTTTTTGTGGTCTCAACGAAAGTATTTCGTTGGACCTGAGGACTGCTCTATTGGAGAACTTTGGGGATCCATTATCTATAACGTATTCAAGATACTTGAATACATATAATATATTTTATGATGCACTATAGGTGTCACGTCCCAGTCCCAAAATATCTAGGGACTAGACACGTGGCAATGGCCAGCAGCACGCACCGATGGACAAACCCAATTTAATGGATCCATCGGGGCATACTTAAGCTGTAATATAAGGTCTACAATAGTCAGGGTTTACTACAACAAGTCAGAACTAATATCATCCACACAAAAGATAATAAGATCAACAGCAATAAGGAAAGTAAATCACACATCCAGTCTCAGCAAAGTAATTCGGGGAACAACCCGATATAAAATCTGTTACAATTGTTCTCATAAATAGGAAAAGAGTTTAATTGTTGTTTAATCTGAGCATAGGGAAGCAGATGTTCAAGAGAAGTCCTCAGCGGTCACCTCGTCCTCAGGTACTGGTACTGTTCCGAGAAGTGCTCCTGTTCCGTATACCTCTGGATAAACCTCGTCTGCTAATCCTGGAGACATAATCCGGATCCAGGTCCTCAGGGGACATAGCAAGGTACAAGAAAGCTCAAGCCATAATAATGCAGTACAGTAAATAAATAAAATAATAGGGTCAACTAAATAACCATCTATGTGAAATACAAGTTGAGAGCATCACTAGAACTTAGGCTGATACCACTACAAGCTCTGTGTCGGGGAGCCGGTAGCAGTTATACTATGCTATGTAATTTACTATGATATGGCCTATATATATAATCAGCCTGTAGCCTGTGTGTCTCTCCCCACCCAATGTAATCATATGTCTCATGTCCATGATGCCTTATGTCCATGTCACGTAAGATTATATATAATGTAGTGAGTCATACTATGTCTATGAATATAACCTCTAGGAATATAATATAATGTCTATGCCAATCCTGCAACCTACATAGAATCACCTTGAATATTTCAGGAAGATTCTGTTTATGATCTGTGTCAGGTGTCCTGGGTATATTGTACTTGATATGGCAAGTACGAGAATGTAAATGTCACGATATCCATCACTAATTGACCTTACACAACCCCGCGTACGGTGTTGGCACCCGACTATTAATCGGAAGCTAAGTAAGTCAAACGGTCCTAGGTTTAAGCATGTACAACAGTCACAGGAAATAAATCAAGAGAACAAAATGAATCAATAGACTGCAATTTATGGCAAGGTACACTTGCCTGGGGTTCCGGCTCCAATTGCAGCTCTGACTTCAGCGGGATTTGCAGGCAGTAATCTGGTTGCTGAAACAAATATCACCATCAGATCCAGAAAATATCAATCAGCTAGAAATGCCTGTCCTTGAGTCCAATTTGGACACAGGGGCAAAAATGATATTTTCAGGGCAAAACGGGGTCCAAATGTGGGCCGCTTTGCACCGAAAAATGTGTCAGGGTCAAAGGTCTCCAAATCTATCAAACTTAGTGTCAACAGGTCAGGAATGATGATACGAACCCAATGGAACTTCCAGAATTGGATTCCAATGAGCCGTTCTCAAATCGCCCGTCGGGTGGAGCTTGTGGGGCCCACGACACACGATTTTGTCAACGTTCTCAGAATCGAACCAAACTTGGCTCACAGGACCAGCGTATTGCTACGAGTCTGATGGCGCAAGTTTTGTCTTGATCCGACATGTGTACACTAAGTTACAGCGAGGTTCAGAAAGGTCGGATACGGGGCGTTGTCCGCGGATACGTACTGATTCCAGTGTGCACGCACATCCGAATCAGCTTCTGCGAAATCCCGCACGTCCGTATCAACGACGTGCACGTATCAGTGAAGACCGCACACGACCAAGTCATCCCGTTTGGCGGGGCATACTCAGTTCCGGGGTGAAACAGGGCGTTGGTTTTCCTGTTTTTGGATCGCGGTTCGCGATCACCACAAGACGCGATGCACCGAGCGGTTTGCACGGACAATGAGGGGGTCATGCAGGCTACGTGATGCAACTGACGGAATAGAAATCGGGGTAGCGAGGAGTGAGATACGAGTACCTGAACAGGGCTCCGAAAACCTGAAAATCTCGTGTCCGACTCGTGTCCGACACGTGTCCTGTGTCTCTGTTCGGTTCTAGGGTTAGGGTTTCGATCTTTCCGTCGAAGGAGCTCGCCGGGGCGGAGGCTGGACGGAGGGCACGGCGGAGGCAGTCGGGGGCTCATCGGCGTCGTCGCTGGCGGCTGCGGCCGGCTCAGGGCGACGCTACAGTTCCGCTGTGGTTGCTGCTGCTTGTCGGGCTCGGTTGCTGGCCGGAGGAGACTCGGGCTTAGGGGACGCCTGGTTGGACGGAGCGGCCGTCGGGTGAGGTGGTGCTGTGTGGCGGATGAGGGCGGCGGTACGGCGAGGTCAGGGGACGGGCGAAGGCGAATCTGGTGCGGGAGTCGGAGTCCGGAGGCGACGGTGCTGGGGCTTTTTATAGGGGAGGAGCGGGGAGGCGAACGGTGGCCGGTGAGGGAAAGGGGAAGAGGGTGCGACGGCGGACGTTAGGGAAGCCGGAGGGGCGCGGCCGGCCGGCGGGAGGTAAGGGGTCGGCTGCTGAGCGGGTTGGGGAAGAGAAAGGGATTCGGGTCTGGTGGATTCGGGTGCGGGTTTGGGCTGAGCGGTCCGGTTCGGGTTCAGCTGGACCGGGTTCAGCTGGACCGGGTTCAGGCCGGTTCAGCCCAGTTTGAACCCGGTTAAGTCCGGTTCATTTTTGGGTTTTAATTAATTAATTATTAAAAATAAGTTTTTGGCTTTTTAAAAATATTTTCGGGGTCCAATAAATTCCCAAAAAATTATTCTATGTCCAGATTTTTATTTTACACCATAAAATATTATTTTTATAATATTTTAATAATATTTAATAACATTTAAAAATCTTTTAATTACAAAATACCTTGATTTTAATTCCAGAAAAATATCAGAAAATTACAGTAATTTGGGGGAAATTCCAAATTATCAATATTTTGAAAATCAGGGGATTACAATAGGGAATAAATTTTACGTTGTACATTTACATTATTTGGGATATAATAAGGTAAATGTAAATACTGTACATTTATAAATGACCCACTGGGGATGGGGAAGTACAAGTCTAGCTTAGAAATAGTACTTTTTGAGAAATTTACCATTGATCGAGATCATTAGCAAATCTCTATTAGGCCTTGCGAGCTTATATGCACAGTTGGAATACACTGATTCCACCACGAAAGAGCCTTCCTACTTAGCTTAGAACTTCACCCCCGTCTTGTGCGTCATAAACATCGGTCTTCTCACTATTAAGACGAGGTCACCTACTTGGATCACTCTTTCCATTACCTTCTTGTTGAAGGCTCTAGAAATATGTGCTTGGTATAGCTTAATACGTTGTTGAGCTAGGAAATATTTCTCATCGAGTGCCTCTAACTCTTGTAACTGCAAGTGACGATTGTCTTCGACTGTCAACTTTTTGGTGAGGCCTACCCAGATGAAGGGAATTTGGATTTCCAGGGAAAAAACTGCTTCACTCCCGTAAACCAAGGAGAATGACATGCTGCCAGTTGGAGTCCAAATTATTGTACGGTAGGCCCAGAGATATTCACTAAGCTTCTCATTCTAATTGAGCTTGTGAGATGAAATGAACTTCTTGAGTAACTTGATGATCATTTTGTTGAACGCTTCTGCTAATCCATTCGCTGCTGGATTATATGCTGTCGAAGCTACATTATGGATTCGATTTTATCGCAAAACTGATAAAAAGTGTGGCTTGCAAATTATGGACCATTATCGTGGATGATCCTTCGAGGTAAACCAAAATGGTAGATGATGTGATATTTGACAAAACTGATCATGTTCGATGCTTTTCCTTTAATAAATTTTATAACTTTCTTCCATTTAAAGAAGTAGTCGGTTATAGCAAGAATGAACAGATGCCCTCTTTTTAATGGTGGAGTAATTAGGCCGATAATTTACATGCCCCATGCTTGAAAAGGCCAAGATGCAGTTGTCGAGTGTAGAAACTCTGAAGGTTGGGGATGAAGTCAGCATGGATCTGACACATCTTGTATTTTCTTGCATAATCTACATCATCTACTATCATCATGGATCAATAATAATCCAACATTGAAGGCGATCCTGCAACTTTGGACCTGGTTTGTGTGCACTGTAGGTACCATCGTACGCTTCACGGAGCACTTTCTTTTCTTCTATATTTGATAGGCATCCGAGTAGAAGTCCATCGTGCGAGTGACGATACAACTTTTTGGTAGCTGTATCGTTAGTAGAACCGTAATGAGCGTCTCTTGACAGAGGTAGCCTATGAAGGGGAACCACTAGTCCTTGATATCGATATTTGTATCAGCGATATACCTTTGACAGTTATGTAGATTATTCTTGACACAAACCAGTTATCGACCAATCAGTGTGATCGACTGTCTTCTTTGACGGGGATCGCCAAAGAAGCCGTAAGGCCGGCGAGAGCTTCAGCTTCAACGTTCTATAACAGGGGTACATGTTCTACGAAGAACCCAGTAAAGGCTGATATTATATCAATTGTTTCCTGATAATAGGGGATTAAATCCTTATACCGGACTTCGTACTCGTCTCGGACCTGGTTGACTATTAGCTTGGAGTCACCGTAAGCCTCTAGATAATCCACCCAAACTGTTTAGCTAGTTGGAGCTCGATAATAAGGGTGTTGTATTTTGCCATATTTTTGGAGAATGGCTCCCTGAGAGAATATGCACGGTGGATGACGCATGGCTCCGTGAGAGAATATGTACGGTAGATAACCAAGTTGTCACGAGAGACTAACACTACCCCACTCCTACAACAATATTGGCCTTATGCCCTGTTCTTGAAGCACCATCAAAGAACATTCGCTAATTAGAACTTCCATCATCGTGTTAGATTCTAACACTTTATCTAGAATATTATCATAAAGCTTCGACGTTTCTGACACTGGATGTGCTGCCAAGAAATCATCTAGTGTCTGACCTTTGACCACCTTTTGAGGGACGAACACCTTCTCCTATGGGGAAAAAAGTATTGCACGCATGGATATGCGTGAGTTTAGTACCCCTGGCTTAGTCATGAGCACTCTGAGGGAATTAACTCGAGAAATGACATGAATTGTCTACCCAGTCACATAACAACACATCTTCTGGATGGCGAAGATCAAAACCAGGTATTCCTTCTCGACGGGGTTATATCTGTGCTCGGCACCGACCATCGTACTGTTGAGATAGTAGATAGCCTGCATCACTCTTTTGAGCTAATAGAGCGCTAAGAGAATGATCCATTATGAGAACATAGAGTAAGAAGAGTTTTCGCATGACTGGAGTATCACACCCTAGTCCCAAATTGGTAGGACTAGGATACACAACCATGTTAGCTGGTATGTATACGTAGGCTACTCTAATATATGGAACCCATGACTGCACACGTACGCTGTAATATGAACTGTAGCTCACAAGTGGTATATATATTTGTCACAAGTCACAAGCATACTAAATCTCATCCGCAGACGCAAGGAAAAGAAATAACTAATCAATAGATCATGATAATCAAGTCTAAAATAATTTGAGAAACTAAATAGTTTGGTGGAGACTAATCCACTACCAACGACTATATCAAACTAAAATGAGAGATGATGCCGACCTCCAATATAAAATAAAAATAATAAAATAATGTATCAGCTAATGGTTCCATCAAGTAAAAGAAATCAAATATGCTTAGAGAGTATGATCTCCTCAACAGTAAATGATGCGTCAGGCTTGGGTCCGTACTCCTGTGGACAGTGCTAATCGTCTACACCTGAAAAGGGACCAGGTCCTCAAAGGGACGTAACAAGATATATAGAAGCATGCTATATAAACTACAGTAAATAAATAAATATGCAAATTGTATTCTAACCATCTAATATGCAATTTAGAGGATAACCTTCGTGCGTATGAGTGAGATTGTTAGCTCATCTAACTAAATACATATATTGCAAGTAGTCGTTTCTAAACATCTGTAATGTTCTATGAGCACACTAATTTTATATAGGATTATTTTAGTAATTAATAATTATTTTATTATTTAATTAATTTAAATAATTATTTGGTAATTTATTGAATTTTATAAATTCTTTACCATGGTCTTGAGATTTTGAGTACAACACTAGCCCTTACCTTTCAACCAACTTTTCATACTAGACTTAGACAAGCCAAATTAGACTCATACCATGACTGTCACTCATAAATTCTTAATTTTATGCTTTATTTTGGTCGTACAGCTTTCGTGACACAAATACGAGAAATTGCCAATTAAGCACCGTTGCCGTTGCGTACAATTTTAATGCGCAACACCAATCCTTTCCGTCCAACCAATTTTATATCCAAGAGCCTAACTTGACATACTACGTCCATGATAAGGGTTTCCTATTTATTTAAATCTTCACATGCTCCATAAACTTTGCATGGTTAATCCTAGATTTAAATTCATAATTTTCACTTTGGGAAATCGAAAATTTGTATATCTCTTTTGCACCTAATTTAAGCTCTAATAAATATTTATAAAATCAACCCCATTTATTATAGGGGCCTAGCATTCCATATTGGTCTCTCAAATAACCCTCCTCTATATATTTAAATCAATTTAAGCCCACACCAACCAAGCCCACACCTATATATATATATATATAGCGTCCTCCCAACCATAACCGATTCTACCCGCCCCTACCCCCTTGTGGATGCCAAACAGCATCTCCCCCCCCTCATTATATATATATATATATATATATATATATATATATATATATATATATATATATATATATATATATATATATATATATATATGCGTCCTCCTAACCCTAACTGATTCTACCCGCCCCTACCCCCTTGTGGCTGCTAAACTGCATCTCCCCCTTCCTCATATTATCTCCCCTTATCCCTCCTTTTGTCCCTCTCCTTCCATATCAACCTCAACCCCCTACCAGCCAACCTGACACCCCCTAACAGCTGCCAGCTACAACTATTGGTTGCTGCTATAAACAGAGGCAAAACCCCCCTAAAAATCTGATTTTACCTTCCATTTGAAGTCCCTTAGCACCCCGTCGAGTTTTGTGAAGTTTGGACATCGTTTGGTACTCCAAAAGTCTGTAGTAGTGAAGAAGGTCCCCTCCATAATCGCATTCGCGTAAGTTTTCTAACTTTGTTTTCTTTCCTATTTTTTCATGAATAAAATCTCATAAAAATCCTTGCGAATGTTAGATATCAAATAGAAATATCCCCATGCATAAGAAACTTATAATTTTATGTGCAAACTATCCCAAGTTGTTATAAAACCATGACATGAGCACGTTGCACCATATATAGTTTTAGTTCAATAAAGTTTGGCATATTTTAAATATAAAATAAAATTTAAAAAATTAATGTATTAATATTTCAGAACATTAAATATGATATTTTCATATTAAATTATGTTTTGATGCAAATATGAAGGTTGCATACATAAACTACTTGTAAAAGTGGCTAGGAATAACTAGTTGTGGCCTATTGAGACTGTATGCATGCTATGATGCTGGTTGGGTTAATTTTATTTAATTATAAATAATTTTAGAATATTAAACATATTTAATTTAGTATAATATGATGTTAGGTTGCGTGGTTGAGAGGTTTCATGCATGATTGATGAGTATGATGGCATTGTTGAGAGTCTTGCGACATTTATACGTGCCTACGTACGCATAGGACTACGCTTATTTAAACACATATAAATCCCTGTATGTACGTGTGTTATATCGATGTATGAGACCCTCATGACATGATAGAGAGTGGGGTCACACGTATATCTTGACACGTTATCCAATGCCATACAAACGAGAGATTGTAGGCAAGAACATGAAATAAAGGTTGATGTTGTGCGACGATCTTTAAGTTGGCATTGAGTAGATTAGTATGTGATGGTATTGATTAGAATATGTTTGACATGTCAACTTAGATCCACTACTCTTCCAGTCAAGGATATCGGATAGGTAGCACCGCAACAACAGTTAACATGCAAGTGTACCTTGCCAGATTGTATCACAAATTTTAGTTTGTATTTCTATATTAGATATTATTATTTTATGCCCTTGTGGATATATATGTTCACCCTAGGACCATTAGATGATACCTAGTATCCGGACCAGATTCGGGTGCCGACAGCCATTAGCGGAGTCGAGTATCGTCTGTTAGAGTGTTGATATCGCGAACCCATGATATGTGCTTGTATTCTCAGCATATCAGACCATAGGACCCTTGAAATTACTTTATGTGAGATAATCCTTCTTGATATATTAATGGTGATTCTGTATAGGTTTATAGGACTCATGATATAAGATAGTTATATATATAGTATGACTCATTGTGATAGTTAGAGGTCTTGATCTCACCATCTAATGACATGATACATAAGATTACATGGGAGGAGAGAGTTTACACTGCACTTTGGGCGGATATCTATATGTATTAGACTACCTTAGTCTCTATAACAGAGCTTTGGTGTATTACTATTAGAGTGCTTTGGGTTTCCTGATCATGAGCCTTTAGTGATATATTTTACTCGCCTTCTTTGGGTTTATGATACAGATCCCTTAGTGTTATTATTATTAGACTGCTTGGGGTTCCCACACATTGAGCCTTGAGAGTCTCCTGCCTGAGTATGAGTGATTCTTTTACTTGCATAACACTTAGATGGATACAGTACTTTACCCCTGGTCTTTCTATTATATTTTTGCTTTACTTTTGGCATGTTGTTTTCTTGTACCTTGCTATGTCCCCTGATGACTTGCTTTATTGCCAGGTATAGACGAGGAGATTTATCCTGAAGCGTAAGGATCAGGAGCCAGAGTTGCAACTGGGGACGAGATCTTGCCGGAGGAGTTTACTTGAGCTATGTAGGCCTCTATCTTGGTTCAATGGCATACTGGTTTAGCCAACATTGAACTATATCTTTTATCGCTTTTTTACATATAATACTTGTTTTAGGGGGTTGTCCCTCTATATGACTATTTATTGATCCACGAGGACTTTTGACTTATCTCATTCTTTGCTTTGTAGTGGTTTGATTATCTTTATGTGCATCTTATTTATGTTCTATGGATGAGATTAGCTATATATTTTGTAATTTGATTAGTTATGGACTATGCTTATATTTTTAACTTAAGTGCACACTAAAGGGTCTATTAGATTGGAATGTCCATTAGAGTTGTGCTGCTGGCCATTGCACATGGCTTAGTCCCTTGTATTTTGGGTTTAGGACGTGACATAATTTTTTTGGTGGCTCATGCAGGTCAGCTAAGTCGTCTTGATTACATGACTATGACATGTGAGCCTGCAAATAGGATTAGAAAATATAAAACTCATCCACTACCAGCTTGACTTCTCTTACTTAACTCCTCTTTGATATCATACCTGTAAATATGCATCTTGATCACCCAATTATACTGATTTTTAGCTCTATCTTTTCAGAATCATGAATATTCATCGCCAATGTATTACATAGCCCGAAAGTGATCACTGGGAGACTGGATCGTCTAAGGATCCAGTATTGAGATAGACTCTCATGTTGGCCCCTGCTACCCAGGGACATATATCCGGCAATAACAGGTGCCACTGGACGAACACCAGACTACACCCCAGACAGGACCAGGAGGCCAATAGACCCCTAGAAAAGAAGGGAAACAGTTACCCCCACCACCTCTAGTTCCGCTACAGATGCCATACATGCAGTTTTCCCAGCCAGGTAAGCCGAAGGATGCACAACAGATATTTCAGATATTCTACGCCATGATGCAGACGCAACAGCAAGTTCAGTAGAAGACTCACCAGCAGGCCCAGCAGCGCTACGCAGAGTCCTTGAGGGAGAGCATTGTGACAGCCTTAGAGTAGACGAACCCACCAACACGTCAGCCAGTGATAGGGTCCTTTAAGGATTTTTGACATCTGAGATCCATTCCCTTCTCTAGTACCGAGGAGCCCACTGAGGTGCATGCGTGGCTTACCAACATTCAGCACCTTTAGTGATATATTTTACTCGCCTTCTTTGGGTTCCTGATATAGATCCCTTAGTATTATTATTATTATTAGACTGCTTGGCTTTCCTACACATGGAGCCTTGAGAGTCTCCTACCTGAGTATGAGTGATTTTCTCACTTTCATAACACTTAGATGGATACAGTAGTTTACCCCTGGTCTCCATATTATATTTTTACTTTACTTCTGGCATATTGTTTTCTTGTACCTTGCTATGTCCCATGAGGACCTTTTTTATTTCCAAGTATAGACAATAAGATTTATCCCGAGGTGCACGGATCATGAGCCAGAGTTGCAGCTGAGGATGAGATCTTGCCGAAGGAGTTTACTTGAGCTATGTAGGACTCTATATTGGTTCGATGGCATAATAGTTTAGCAGACATTGGACTATCTCTTTTATCTCTTTCTTTACATGTATTACTTGTTTTAGCGGGTTGTTCCCCGTATGACTATTTATTGATGCCCGATGAATTTTGAGATTTATCTCATTCTTTGCTTTGTAGTGGACTGATTATCTTTATATGCATCTTGTTTCTGTTCTGTGGATGAGATTAGCTATATATTTTATGATTTGATTAGATATGGATATTGTTTATATTTATAGCTTAAGTACATTCTAAAGGGTCCATTAGATTGGAACGACAATTAGAGTTGTGCTGTTGATCGTTGCCACGTAACTTGGTCCCTTGTATTTTGGGACTGGGGCATGAAACGTTCAACAACGTCAGAGGGTATCTGATAAATAAAATAACACAAAGTTCCATCCGGAGACTATGTATACCGATTTGGCTATCCCATACGAATAGTGATTATCCTCCCCCTCATCCCCATACTGACTAGGTCGTATACACAACATGTCCAGTATTGTAACCGTTTGAGTATCTAATACACTAACCATAACACTTATGTTTCTAACCGTCACACGTTCTTTACGTATCAGTAGCATGTCGAGTACGTAGTTCGTGCCCCTAAGGGAATATCACAAACTGTGTCATGTGTATGTCATGGTCAAATGAGATAAAAAATATCCCACAATCTGGAGGTAGTCCGCTAAAACTAAGTCATCATGCATAAAAACAAATACGAAAGACGACGAACACCGTTGTTTGAACCCAAGTCTAGCTTGGACACACAATTTATATAAAAATAAATTTTGAACAATAAAATAAAATATTAGAATAAAATTATACTGACATTAAATATAGCAAGGTATCTTGCCTGATGTATGGAAAGACTTTAGGCAGTGTTCTGGCTGCGAACACGTAAGTCAACAGTAGCACGAAAATGGAAAGATGTACGAATGTCTCCGAATGCTGAAATAAACATCACCAAGGTTCCAAAATAAGTGGTATAGTAATATAACACTATCCATTCATCCAATTTGGACACATAGGCAAAATCGATAATTTTGGATAAAAGCCCACTGTGCACCGAAAGGCATGCCAAAACTAGAGGTCTCTAAATTGCGCATATTATAAGTCAAATAGATTTTAAGCAACGATACCAAAGTAACGATATATCCAGATTTAGATTTTGGTGATAGATCACAAAATCGCTCGTCGAATTGGATCGTAGGGCCTGCAAAATGATGATCCGGTTGACTATCTCAAAATTGGACAAAACTTGGGTCATTGGACAAGTCAGGCACTGCGATTCCAGTGGCGTAAGTTTCGTTGTGATTCGATGAGCGAGCAAAAACTAATTTGATGATTTATAAAAGTATTGATACGGGAACTTTTGACGGATACGGGTCTAATTTGTCACGCACATGCAACCAATTTTAAATTCCATCAAAGTCCACATATCGGGAAATACCGTATGTGCCTTTCGATACAATCGGTACGCGACGAAACGGTCCAATTTGTTGGGACAAAATCCGTATCGAAGTTTTTTAAGGTTTTTAAACAAGTTTTTCATAATTTTCTACAAGGTTTTTAATATAAAGATAATGATAAAAAATATGCAAACAATATATCATTTTGAAGCCCTATATTTTTTCTACATGGATATTAAATTAGTTTTCTAAATTATCTAATATCCTGGCGATTATTTGCCTTCCAAAATAGGGTTTTAATACACAAAATCTGTCTATTTACTTGAAATCATTCTTTCTTGAGTTTTTACCCTATTTTTCTCTGATTTAAACCTATATATTATATCCAAAAAAAATCACAATCATATAGGGGTTAAGTAGGCTACGCATAGTATTAAATAGATCGAACTTTCGTCGAGTAGTTTGGGAGAAACGAACGTGTGAAGTAGGCTACCTGGAAGGGGTGCTGTTGGTCGGGTGGACGGGTTTCAGGCGGTCAAAGGTGACCAGAGGGAGCTCTGGCGATGGTGCAGGCGACCGAATGTGGCCGTCGATGGTTGGGGTATACGTTGGGATTCTGAGCTTCGAGCTCCAAGGCGATTTACGGCGATAAAAAATAAAAAATAGGGTTTGGGTTTTATCAATGGAATTTATACTAGATTTTTTATGGGCTTTAAATTATGTTTTGAACTGGGATTTGGACTAAATTGGAAGGGAATCCAATATAGATTACGTAGGAAAAGATTCGCAGGAATTTGGTTGAGGATTGATTAAGTTTTGATCAATCAAACTTATCTTCTTTCCTTTTCCTTTCGCGCGTACATGGCTTTGGATGGGCCGATCGAGTCCGGGTTCATGTGTGCATGTGGTGTGCGTTTTGTGTTTTGTTGTGTATGTGGGTGTGTGTGTGTTGTGTTTTTGTTGCTATGGTGGTATTGCTTTTCTTTCTTTCTTTCTTAATTTCTTTTTTTTCTTTTTTTTGTTATTTTCCTTTATCTTTTCCTTTCCTTTCTTTTCTTTTCTTTTTTTATTTTCATTATATATATATATATATATATATATATATATATATATATATATAATATTTTATTTGTATGTTTATTTCTTTTATTAATATTTTTTATAAATAATTATTATTCTTGTCATTAATATTATTGTTAGTTTATTTATTTATTATAGAATATTCAATAGGGATTATTATTAAACTATTATTTATACATACTTGTTTACATATGTTTATGCAGTTATGTATATATTTATATTTTATTTATTCGATAATTTATTTAAATGTGTACACGCTAAGTTTATATAATATAATATATGTACACAGTATATATCCAAATTAGGCTCAATTTTTATTACTGAAAATTATAGGGTGATTACATAGAGCCACCAACACTGGGGTATTCGTAAGATACTTCTTAATATCATCGAACACACATTGGCATTCCTCAGTCCAGACAAAGGAGACTCCTTTCTTCATCAGTTGAGCAAATGGTTGACATCGTCCGGAGAAATTAGATATGAACCTTCTGATGTATGCCAACATTTCTTGAAGATTGTGAAGCTCTATGAGATTCTTCAGAGGGTGTATATCAAGGATAGCTTTTGTCTTCTCCGGGTTTATGTGAATACCCTTCGAAGTTATAATAGAACCTAAAAACTTGTCGTTGGAGACTCTTAAGAAGGACTTGGTCGGATCCATCTTGAGTTGGTGCGCTCGCATCAATTCAAACACTAACTTCAGATCATGGAGATAATCGTCCTAAAAATGGCTCTTGACAGTGATGTCATCGACGTAATATTCCATTGTTTTGCCCAGATGCTCGCAAAAATGATACTCATAGTTCTCTTGTATGTCTCACATGTATTTTTCAGACCGAAGGGCATCATTGTATAACAGTATACCCCTAGTGGTGTTTGGAATGACGTATGATTCTCATCATCCGGGAATATTTTGATTTGGTTGTAGCCTAAGAACACTTCCATAAAGGACATTCGTTTGAAGTCACAAATGTTTTCAATCATCACATCTGTGATCAGGAGAAGGAACTCGTCCCTTAGGCATGCTGTGTTTAAATCACGAAAGTCTATGCAGACTCGGATCTTTTCATTCTTTTTTATGACAATAAAGATATTGGCTATCCAGTATGGATACTATTCTTCGTGAATAAAGCTGCTTGCTATCATCTTATTCACTTCAGATTCGATTGCATCCATAACGTCTGGACAGAATCTTCTCCGAAAAGACTTTTGCTGATGAAGATAGGTTTGGGAGAGAATTCATTGCCCAAGTAAACTTGCACCACTTCGTCTTCCGTAGGAGGTTCTCACTGCTAGAAATATAACTTCCACTGAGACTCTAATCATTGAGCACAAGGTTCGACCTCGAAGAACTCGAGGGATCGATCATCATCCTCGACTTGGTCAACTTATGTCATGTGGATAGTTAAGGCTTGTTTGAAAAATTCTTCGATACTTGTATTGGAGTCCTAGATAAAAGAATCTGAAGAATAAGAATGCACCTTAGTTTTGGCCTCTGAACATATGGGAGTTGTTGGAGGCATAGCGTATCCATGGCAAGTCCGTTGATACTTTGTCTCTGGCTTGCCTTTGGGAGCAAAGTAACGTAATGACAAATGTCATCATTTGCCATAAGTTAGGCCTTTGTCACTCTTCTACTTGTAATCCATCATCTGGATTATGTTCTTGGCTTGTGAACTGTAACGGTAGAGCTGTATTTTACCGCTGTCAGGTTCCGGTTCGTCGAGGAGAAAGTTTCGACAACCTTCCACCCTACCAAAGATGATAGGATTTTTCCCTTCTTTCTTGCTGGAATTATGAAGAAATTACCCCTATATGGTAGTATCTTGTTGACTACATAGGTTGCGGTTACTGGCATGTGTTGTAAGCCCCTGATTTTTCAAAATATTAAAATTGGGATTTTTTACAATTTTCTGGAATTTTCTGGGAATTTTCTGTAATTAAAATCAGGGTTTTGAATTATTACAAGATTTTTTAATTAATAATAAATAACATTAAAATATTATGAAAATAATATTTTTGGGTGTAAAATGGAAAACTAGACTTAGGATAATTTTTCTGAAATTTATTAGACCCCGGACCTAATTTAAAACACCTAAAAACTATTTAAACTATTTATTTAATTAATTATTATTATTATTATTATTATTATTATTATTATTATTATTATTATTATTATTATTATTATTATTATTACTTTTATTTTATAAACCCTGGCCCGGCCCATTGGGCCCAAGCCCAAACCGGCCCACCCGCCTAGCGGGTCGGGTCGGGTCCACCCGAACCCGCCCGACCGCGACCCGCCTCCCCTTCTCCCTCTCCCCGCACGATGACCCGCTCTCCGCGTCTTCCGCCGGGGCCGCCGCCTCCGGCCACGTGGCACCGTCCCCGGCCACTCCGCCCGCACCCCTCGGCAACTCCGCCAGGACGCGCCGCCCTATCCGGTGGCCTCCAGCCCCTTCTCCCCTATATAAACCTCCGCCGGCCCTCCTTCCTCCACCCGCTGAACCCGCCACCGCCGTCCCTAGCCGCTGCCAGCACCGCCTAGACGCCGACCGCCACCGCCGCCTTCCGCCCTTGCCGGCGACCACCCTCCTTCCTCCTCCTTCTTCCCTCTCCCCGGCGGCCCAAGACCCCGACAGCAGCACCAGCAGCAGCAGCGGCTGCGCCGACCGCCAGCCGCCGCCCGCGGCCTCGCAGCACCCGCCCAGCCCACGGTCGGCCTCCCCCGCGGCGGCACCGTCCTCCTCCGGCCGGGCTCCCTCGTCGGAGTTCAAAGCCCTAGCCCTAACCCTAACCCTAATTCCTAAATCCGCGTGTCCGACACGAGTCGGACACGACTCGACCCTGAATTTTCAGGTCCCCTTCAGGTACGCGTAACTTCTTGCTCGTAGCTCTGTTTTCAATTCCGCAAATTGCGTTGTGAAGCCTGTATGACCCTCTCGGTGTCCGGACAAACTGTTCGGGGCATCGCGTCCTGTGGTGATCGCACACCGCGATCCAAAAACAGGAAAAACCAGACCCTGTTTCACCCCGGAACTGAGTCCGCCCCGCCAAACGGGACGACTTGGTCGCGTGCGGTCTTCACAGATACGTACGCATCGTTGATACGGACGTGTGAGTTTTCGTGGAAGCTGATTCGGGTGTGCGTGCACACCGGAATCAACGCGTATCCGCGGACATCGCCCCGTATCTGCCTTTTCTGCAATTCACCCTAACTTCTTGTACACTCGTCAGATCGAGACGAAACTTGAGCCATCGGACTCGTAGTGATACGCTGGTCCTGTGGGTCAAGTTTGGTTCGATTCTGAGAACGTGACAAAATTGCGTGTCGTGGGCCCTACAGGTCCCGCTCGGCGGGCGATTTTGTGTTCGACTCATCGGAATCCAAATCTGGAAGTTCCGTTGGGTTCGTATCAGCGTTCCTGACCTGTTGACACTAAGTTTGGTGAATTTGGAGACCTTTGACCTGGACACGTTTTTTCGGTGCAAAGCGGGCCCACCGGCGGACCCCGTTTTGACCCGAAACTGCCGTTTTTGCCCTTGTCTCCAATTTGGACCCAAGGATAGGCGTTTCTAGCTATTTAACGTCTTCTGAGCGTGATGGTAATGTCTATTTCAGCTTTTGGACTCATCTCTGGAAATTTCCCCTGAGAACCAAATTAATCAGATCCAAACGACAGGCAAGTACCTGCACTTCAAGTTAAATCTATATATTGTGATAATTAATTTCCCTGCTTTACTAGTACCCTTGTTGATTACACCTAGTGTTAGAAATGCTGGATTTCATATCTTGAATACTGGAGTTCATGTCTTGTTTTTCGTGTCGGGTGGGAGAATACTAAGGAGGCATGGAGTTTACCCTTTCTCCTGTATTGTCTAATAGCTGTTGGTACAGACTGTCCATCAGCCGGATCTCGATTATATTGTCTAATAGCCGTTTATGACGGCCGAATTAGCCTTATAAACCCCTACATGCCAACTATGTATTCTAAAAACAAACACAAGTTCACACAGATAGTTTCTGGTCATTTTATACTTCTTGCTGGCTGTTGTAGTTTTATTTCCTGTTTCATTTATTTCTGTTTTCTCATATACCTGCTTACAGCTTTAACTCTGAGATAATGATGTTCTGTTATGCAGTTTCTTAACTTGATATTCAATATTTAATTGTCATAAATATTTAGTTTAACCTTGTTGTGCACTGTGTACTTTGCTCCTTTCCTGACTGGATTTGTTGATTTAGGCGATGATGAGGATCTTGCCTCTACTTATTATGGTCCCTATGAGGGGACTGATGATACCTTTGAGGAGCCAGAACCCACCCAGGAGACCCCTGCTGCAGAGTAGCTAGTAGTAGCTATCTTTTTTATCTTATTTATCGGGTTTGTCCCCGATTTCATTTGAAATCCTGTACTAAAACATTTGAATCTGTTGTCACATTTACTTTCAGTTGCAATCTTAAGTTTCAATTCTCATTATTATCTTGCCTATGTTATTTGTGAATGAGCTAGTTAGTAAATAATGGATTGACCTAGACAGCGTACTACCGCCGACTCTGCGGCGTAGGCTGGACGTACCCACGCACTCGTGCCCGAATTTCCGGGTGTGGGTCGTGACACGTTTTTATGGTAGCCCATGCGGGTCCTATCCTAAAATAGGGTAATACCCTAGGACAGGGTATGGAATAAAATTGAGGATTCTAGGAAAAGCTCATTCACAGTATAGCGCCCTTATTTCAATTCTTGATATCATTGATTTCCAAGTATTCTATTCTGATCTTTCCTATCGCCTTTGATTTCCAAGTATTCTATTCTGATCTTTCTATCCCTTAATCTTTCAGAATGGTCCAGACCAGGAATACAGTAGGAGGCACATCAGAACCAGCTGAGCAGAATATGCCCGAGACTCTTGCACTTTCGCCGCCTCCATCTGTTCCGGCAGTTACCCTAGATGGGGCACAACTGCTAGGAGTGTTCCAGGGATTGGTGGAATCCCAGAAAGAACAGACTGCACTTCTGCGGACCAGCCTCTCAGAAGCTCCTAAGTCCCAGGAGTCGCCACTAAAGAGGCCAGGAAGTGCCAAGGACTTTAAGAACCTTAGACCCCTGGAATTCTATGGAACTGAAGGCATTCTCTATGCCGATGAATGGATAGAGAACGTAGAGCGACTCCTGAAGACTGCTCGGGTCCCTGATGACCTCAAAGTGGAGTCCGTAAGCCTGCAACTGTTCGACATTGCTCGAACCTGGTTCAGAGATGAACCCCAACTATCTGCTCCTGACATCACCTGGGAGGACTTCAAGAGACTATTCAAGGAGAAATTCTACCCCGAAGTGGCTCGGGAAGCTCTCGAAAGCCAATTCGAGAGACTGGAACAAGGTAACCTGTCTGTTGATGAATATACTGCTGAATTTAGCAGGTTAAGCCACTTTGCGGAGTACATGGTTCGTACCCCGGAGGACAGAGCCCGAAGATTCAAGAAGGGGCTGTCTCCAGATATTCGCCTCGCTGTCACCACCAGCCGAGCTCGCACCTATGAGGAAATCTTGAGCGTGGCACAAGGCGTTGAGAGAGACATGGGGCATAAGCTAAAGCGAGAAAGAGATACCGAAAATGCAGGACCCAACAAACGCCCTTTTCAACAACAACAACAGCAGAGGGCCCCGCAACAAGCTCAGCGTCCTCTCCCTCGAGCTCCAGCACCCTAACACCAGGCCCAGGGACAGAACCAACAAGCTGCTGCTTGTAACTATTGTCATAGACCAGGCCATACTTGGCAAGTTTGCAGAAAGAGGCTAGGTGTTTGTCTACTTTGTGACTCAGCAGCACATCAAGTGAGGGACTGTCCCGCTGCTCAAGGATGCGGACAGGCTTACGTAATGACCGTGGAGAACGCACGAACTCTGGAAGCAGCTAATGCGCGTAAGTGATTCGTAGATACCCTTTTTCTAGTATTGTTTTCGTGCCTATTGGTTCGTGACCTCAGCCCTAACCTAGTAATTTTAAACTTGCTAAATATCCTAGTATGCTTTTAAATTTGATAAATGTAGAGATTTTTTGAGGCTTTTGCTATTGTGCTTATTTTGTGTCTTGTGAACTTCAATAAATTTGTACCTCTTTTCATCATCATCTAGCGCACTTAATTTTTGCTAAACTCGACTGATGCTGCTATTGTATAGCCTAGTTTTGCAAGCTTACTCTTTATCGGGCTTGTTCATGACACCTGTATTATTGAGGCCTGATCAACCCCACTAATACAAGTGTTTACTCAGAATCAGTGTACTACGGTCTGATCAACCTTAGTACATTTTGATTCGCTCTTCGCACGACTACCTTATGTGGATTGAGATATATGGTTGACTAGCATATTTGTCCCTAAATACGCCCGAGCATATCGTATCAGTTACATAACTGTACTAATACGAGCATACGAACAAATGATTACCAGAATAGAATCTCAATCCATAACCGCCTGACAATTCCCATTAGAATTCCTTAAACGCCTTGATCCCTATACCTCTGTTCTACCACCTCACCCTTAAACTCTTTATTATTGATCCTCGTCTTCCCTGATTTCGGAAAGACAAAAAAAAAAAACCTGTGGTTGGTATAAGTTGATTTGTAGTGCTAGACATACCCCTCAGACCGGACGAATTGATGATAACCTTTTATGACTAAGGCAATACCCTAGGAGATGTGTTTTGTGTTGCAGACTTAATGATTCAATACCATGATTTATTAAGTTGGGACATAGCTTTACTAGTTGTACAGCCTTAGAGGATATATGGGTAAAATTATAAGTTGGGTAGCGACCGCAATGTTCCCCTGAGAGAAACCCGTTATACTGTAATCAAGTGAGTTTGGACAAAGAGAACCCTGCCATAATTTAAATTTCGAGGACGAAATTTTTATAAGTTGGGTAGATTGTAAGCCCCTGATTTTTTAAAATATTAAAATTGAGATTTTTCACAATTTTCTGGAATTTTCTGGGAATTTTCTGTAATTAAAATCAGGGTTTTGAATTATTACAAGATTTTTTAATTAATAATAAATAACATTAAAATATTATAAAAATAATATTTTTGGGTGTAAAATGGAAAACTGGACTTAGGGTAATTTTTTTGGAATTTATTAGACCCCGGACCTAATTTAAAACACCTAAAAACTATTTAAACTATTTATTTAATTAATTATTATTATTATTATTATTATTATTATTATTATTATTATTATTATTATTACTACTTTTATTTTATAAACCCTGGCCCGGCCCATTGGGCCCAAGCCCAAACCGGCCCACCCGCCTAGCGGGTCGGGTCGGGTCCACCCGAACCCGCCCGACCGCGACCCGCCTCCCCTTCTCCCTCTCCCCGCACGACGACCCGCTCTCCGCGTCTTCCGCCGGGGCCGCCGTCTCCGGCCACGTGGCGCCGTCCCCGGCCACTCCGCCCGCACCCCTCGGCAACTCCGCCACGACGCACCGCCCTATCCGGTGGCCTCCAGCCCCCTCTCCCCTATATAAACCTCCGTCGGCCCTCCTTCCTCCACCCGCTGAACCCGCCACCGCCGTCCCTAGCCGCTGCCAGCACCGCCTAGACGCCGACCGCCACTGCCGCCTTCCGCCCTTGCCGGCGACCACCCTCCTTCCTCCTCCTTCTTCCCTCTCCCCGGCGGCCCAAGACCCCGACAGCAGCACCAGCAGCAGCAGCTGCTGCGCCGACCGCCAGCCGCCGCCCGCGGCCTCGCAGCACCCGCCCAGCCCACGGCCGGCCTCCCCCGCGGCGGCGCCGTCCTCCTCCGGCCGGGCTCCCTCGTCGGAGTTCAAAGCCCTAGCCCTAACCCTAACCCTAATTCCTAAATCCGCGTGTCCGACACGAGTCGGACACGACTCGACCCTGAATTTTCAGGTCCCCTTCAGGTACGCGTAACTTCTTGCTCGTAGCTCTGTTTTTAATTCCGCAAATTGCATTGTGAAGCCTGTATGACTCTCTCGGTGTCCGGACAAACTGTTCGGGGCATCGCGTCCTGTGGTGATCGCACACCGCGATCCAAAAACAAGAAAAACCAGACCCTGTTTCATCCCGGAACTGAGTCCGCCCCGCCAAACGGGACGACTTGGTCGCGTGCGGTCTTCACAGATATGTACGCATCGTCGATACGAACGTGTGAGTTTTCGTGAAAGCTGATTCGGGTGTGCGTGCACACCGGAATCAACGCGTATCCGCGGACATCGTCCCGTATCCGTCTTTTCTGCAATTCACCCTAACTTCTTGTACACTCGTCAGATCGAGACGAAACTTGTGCCATCGGACTCGTAGCAATACGCTGGTCCTGTGGGTCAAGTTTGGTTCGATTCTGAGAACGTTGACAAAATCGCGTGTCGTGGGCCCCACAAGTCTCGCTCGGCGGGCGATTTTGTGTTCGACTCATCGGAATCCAAATCTGGAAGTTCCGTTGGGTTCGTATCAGCGTTCCTGACCTGTTGACACTAAGTTTGGTGAATTTGAAGACCTTTGACCTGGACACGTTTTTTCGGTGCAAAGCGGGCCCACCGGCAGACCCCGTTTTGACCCGAAACTGCCGTTTTTGCCCTTGTCTCCAAATTGGACCCAAGGACAGGTGTTTCTAGCTATTTAACGTCTTCTGAGCGTGATGGTAATGTCTATTTTAGCTTTTGGACTCATCTCTGGAAATTTCCCCCGAGAACCAAATTAATCAGATCCAAACGACAGGCAAGTACCTGCACTTCAAGTTAAATCTATATATTATGATAATTAATTTCCCTGCTTTACTAGTACCCTTGTTGATTACACCTAGTGTTAGAAATGTTGAATTTTATGTCTTGAATACTGGAGTTCATGTCTTGTTTTTCGTGTCGGGTGGGAGAATACTAAGGAGGCATGGAGTTTACCCTTTCCCCTGTATTGTCTAATAGCTGTTGGTACAGACTGTCCATCAGCCGGATCTCGATTATATTGTCTAATAGCCGTTTATGACGGCCAGATAAGCCTTATAAACCCCTACATGCCAACTATGTATTCTAAAAACAAACACAAGTTCACACAGATAGTTTCTGGTCATGTTATACTTCTTGCTGGCTGTTGTAGTTTTATTTTCTGTTTCATTTATTTCTGTTTTCTCATATACCTGCTTACAGCTTTAACTCTGAGATAATGATGTTCTGTTATGCAGTTTCTTAATTTGATATTCAATATTTAATTGTCATAAATATTTAGTTTAACCTTGTTGTGCACTGTATACTTTGCTCCTTTCCTGACTGGATCTGTTGATTTAGGCGATGATGAGGATCTTGCCCCTACTTATTATGGTCCCTATGAGGGGACTGATGATACCTTTGAGGAGCCAGAACCCACCCAGGAGACCCCTGCTGCAGAGTAGCTAGTAGTAGCTATCTTTCTTATCTTATTTATCGGGTTTGTCCCCGATTTCATTTGAAATCCTGTACTAAAACATTTGAATCTGTTGTCACATTTACTTTCAGTTGCAATCTTAAGTTTCAATTCTCATTATTATCTTGCCTATGTTATTTGTGAATGAGCTAGTTAGTAAATAATGGATTGACCTAGACAGCGTACTACCGCCGACTCTGCGGCGTAAACTGGACGTACCCACGCACTCGTGCCCGAATTTTTGGGTGCGGGTCGTGACATGTGCAGTGGTGGACCCAGGCTATACTCTAAGGAGTACATAGTTCTTATATGTTCAAAATCAGAGTAATTCAAAGATAAATCTTTATTCAGAAAATATAGTATCTCCTACTCGGGGATTATATCATCAAAGGAAGGAATATCAACCTGAGCCGCAACATACTCTTTGAGCTTATCATCTTTATTATCTATCACCGTCAGCGAAGGTTGGTTCAGGACCTTCTTATTATATGGGTTCAAAGATCTTTATACGAGGGAAGTTCTTCTTTGGTGGGTGATCTGACCTTTTTATGCCAGATATCTTGTGATGGTTGACTACAAGAGGCTCTGCAGCTTTCTTGCAAATCTTGACAACCAAGGAGACTGGAGTGTTGGGAGCACATCCTTTAACGCGGATCCTCAAAGGTTTATTAGAACCAGAGTCTGCTTCGGCTTCATCATCAACGTCAATGTCCCATTCCTCCTGGTGCGTTCGCCTATAGAGTACGAAGTCAGAGTAGTAAGCTTTAATGCCTTTAAAGGGGCATAAGCAAATTTGGTTCAACGACTCCTTCACTATCGACATACTTCAGGCACTGATGAAGAGTCGATGGCACAATCATGTGTTCATATATCCAAGGATGTCCCAGCAAGACGTTGTAGGATACATCTACGTCGATAACGTAGAAAGTGACCTCAGTTTGTAGATCACCTATCTGATACTTCAGACGGATCTTGCCTAGAGGATAGCTTCTTCCTGCGTTGAAGTCACTAATGGTTGTGTTGGTAGCAGACAAACAGTGCATCAAAATTTCCAAGGTCTGGAGCAAACTTCGAAGGATTATGTTGAGAGACGAGCCCGGATCGATATGCATTCAGTCCACCTTGATGGAACCGATGTACCCTGTGTAATACATAGGTCGAATATGCCAATAACATGTCTTGATAAAAGAACGTGATATTCAAAATTCTCTCCAATATGTTATGGCAATGGGGACACGTAGCAGGGTACTTAGCTTGCCTTTTGATTTGGGACAAGTAGGAGTCGGCATGCTGCAATGCCTCGCAGAGAGCATCTCGGGTCTCTTTAGAGAGATGAAGGAGCTTGAAGAGCGACAACCTCGATGGCATATTGGCAAGCTATACCAATATATCAATGTTGTAGGACTTGTCCAACCCCGATACAGAGTCCTTCTATAGAGACTTGTCGAAGTGAGTCTATTTTGCTTGTGTTTGTCCACCGTGGAAGGTTTGGACGGACCTACTTCAGGTACTACTGGAGCAGCAGGTATGATGGTTGAAGGCATAACATCCTCCTGAACTGGATTATAGTTGCGTAAATAGGTCTTGCCAGACTAGTTTCTCCGATAAGGCTTCATCAGTCGAAGGAGAGGCCATGTGACATAGTTTGGGCTTCTTTGCCTTAGAACTGGCATTTAAAGGTGCTTCTTATTGTATCAGATCTTGAACCATGCCAGGGTGAACCCACATGACTTTACATCATGGAGTTGTAAGGGGTATCAGCCCTGATGCTTGGTTGTAAGTTGGTTGGAGGTTAACGACCTCCAATATCGACTTAGGAATTGGGATGACGACATCTTGAACCTTGATGCCAGAGAGATTGCCAAACTGGAGTGACATAATATTGGAAGTGGCTATCTTGTCCTCTAAGTTAAGGGTAATGGCCTTAGTGTTGATCAGCTGTTGGATACGTCTTTACAATAGATATCAGTCTTTTGTAGAATGGTGGACATATCGGTAGAAGAGGCAGTACTTTGGGTCGTTGACCCTGTCGCTTCCTTAGGATGTCTGATGTTAGAAAGCCGAAGCTTGTAGCCTTTCATCAGTATATTAAAAATTTTGATCATGTCATCTTCATCGAAAGAGAATGTCTCCTTTGGCTTTGGTTCCTTCCCTGGATTTTTCTTGGATGATGATGAGCCTTTGGATACATTGACGGTAAGGGCTTGCTTCCTTTTACTATCGTGAATGCTATTGTGATTTTGAGGGCATTTTCCTCTATCATCAGAGTTAGGAATCTGGATTCTGAGCAAATAGATATTTTTTGTTCCTTTTAGCTATGTCCGCGCTCGTAATAAAAAGAATGACCAGTCTCTATGTTGTGCAGGGCTAATAAAATATTTTTCCTCCGGTAGTAAATTTTGTCTACAAGTATCCATAAGTACGGGCTCAAGGATACCAGGAGGCATATTTAGGGCTGCTGCCTGAAGCACTCTATGAAGGTGCGTGCGGGCTCTTATCCTTCTGGGCTATGTCGATAAGGGACGATATGGTCATATCCATTCCGTCGTCATAAAACCTGGAGAGGAATAGTTGTCAAAGGTTGTCGAATGACGCAATATAGTTGTTTGGAAGGTTCCATAACCACTCATAAGCCGCATCGATTAAGGTGCCGATAAATAACTTAGTGAGTAGGGCATTGTCTCGCGGTAAGTGCTCCATCATGGATTCAAAGTAATTCATGAACTAACGAGGTAACTTCTTACCATCAAACGGGATCAGGGAATGGGACTTATACTTTGGTGGAAAGACAATATTATTCCATTCAGGAGGATAGAGTTGTCTTATCCCGAGGTTATGTAGCTTATCTCTGTTGTTCATAGAGTCCAGGCGAGCTCGCAATTCCCGTATAGCCTCCTGAGCATCGTCTGGGGGCGAAAGAGAAGAGGAGCGTGGCAAAAGAGATCGAGGTGCTACCTATTGAAGGAGCATAAGCAGGTGCGTTAGACTCCCCGTTGGTCTCTGGATCCTGGCTCATTTGTCCCGGAGCCCTTGGTTGTGGGGGGACCATGTTTGGTCAAATATCCATTATCGCCTGATTTAGGGTTTGTATCGAGGCGCTCATAGTCTGCATTATTGCTTCTAGGGCATCGAGACATTGACAGCCACTGGAGCTTCTTTCATAATTGTACGTCTCCTGCCATGAATACTGGCATTACATATGGAGAGGTAGATTCTGTATCAGATTCTTGAGTCATACTATCCTCAGGAAAGGCAGGAAATATCACATAATCTTCAGAATCAGGAAGATTGCTACCCCCAACTTTTGCGGCTGCGTTAACCTGTCGAGGATGACTATCCCCAGGTTCATTATTGTCGGTTTCCTGAGAATAATTGTCTTCATGAAATGATGGGTTGGTGTGAAGTACCAGAAGATTTTCTCCCTCGGCTTGCAAAGCTGCTTGAATACCGGTCTCTCTTGAGGAAGACCTTGATCTTAGGCGGGTGCCTTGGAATACCCCCTCGGTAGGTCTTGCTATCCTACAACCTCGCGGTCAACTTCTCGACATACTAGTCGAGATTAGAGGTTTGGACGAGCTTGCTGTTGAGTTCTTCTTCGTGGAAGGAGACCTCCAGGTCGAGCAACATGAGGCAAAAGAAAACTCCTCTTTTTTGGGTTCTTTAGTTCGTCCTATTCTCTGAGATGTTGTAGGATCAGTATAACTGGTCGCAGTCCCTGGAATACAAACTGCCTAGCTGGAGGAGATGCTACTTTGGCACAATAACAGTTGATGATAATACTAGCACATTGATGCCCTGGAGGGGACATTTTGTGCATAGTAGTTGTTTCTATCGTCTTTCATTTTTGACTTATCATGTTCCACAAATGTGACGATAAAAATTTCACCTTTATACCCATTTTTTGCATGCGGCTAGACCGTACGCATGGGTAGGCAGGTGGAGTATTTGCTTTCCAACCCGGTTCATGCGTAGAGATTGCACCTAGGTTGTTCATAAAAGATTTATTAAACTGAATCAATTCATGCGCATAGGCAGGCTAAACGCATGGGTTAGTTCGGTATAACTTTCTATCAGCAGTGCGAACTTCCTATCAGCAGTGCGCATAATAGTTAATGGTGCATGTTGTCGGTTAGTATTTTGAGTAGTTGCTTGAGCGCGCATGACTCGCACTACCTTAGACTTCTTTTGAACTAGAATACACTGGCATATAGTATAATGAGTCCAAGTTGTCCCCATCTCCAGGGCGTTGGAGCATGGTATTGGTGTCGTAGGAAATCCTGTCGAAGATAATTTTTTCTTTCCATTTTTAGCGTATGTGGAGACTCTCATGAGCCTAGCACTTGATCAAGCACGCTTCTTCTTTTGCACTCTCTACTATGAGCGCATGGTCTGAGAATCAGCACTGTTCTTCTTAGAAGTGTCCTGGTGAAGACGCATAGGTTCAGAAGAGGCCTTGGCACCTAGGATGCTGACATCATAGTATTTTTCTCCGTCAGAACCTAAGTGCCGAGAACTCTTCTCCCCACGAGCAGCTATGGGAGTAGAGACAGGAACAAGGACATGATGCGCGTCTTCGGCCACCGAAACGGGAAATGCACCCTCCGTAGTCCTTGCGTGCAATGTATCAGTCTTAGCAACCTAGGTCCTACAGGCCTTCTTAGTCTTTACTAGCCTCGGTGAGAGATTTGAATCCCCTGGAAGCATATCTTCAAAAACTTGTTGGTCGAAGCAGACGACCAACATCCTCTGGGTTGAACCCAGCTTTTTCGTATCTGATTGTGTCACAGTCTTCTTATCAGTGGAGAAGGAAGTCTCCAGCAGAATCGCCAGATTTATTGCATCAAGAAATTGCAAGTTTTCCAAACTTTTGAATTTAGTGAATTACAATGAAGAAAGTACAAAATAATCATAACAGTGAGAATTCTAAGTACAAAAAAAAAGATTTGGAGAAGTATGACGATGGAAATTGAGTTGTGCAACTAACTCTTTTACTTCGTTCACGATCGACTAACGAAATTTTTTGCAAGATCTCTGATTCACTGGCGAAAAGGACAATAATTTGGCACTTTTGACATAATTGTGCTCCACCCCTATGTGATGTTGGAAAGCACATATTCCTGCTATTTATATTTATTTGTACTAAAATTGCTATGCGCACGCATATCCTAAAAAAATACTTTTTCAGTCTATACGTGCAGATTCTGGGTTATCTTATGACCTCCTTAACCGAATGTGGTTGTAACCGTGCGTGCAAATTGCGGTTTAGATGCATATGGCGTGAGTTAGGGAAAACTGCTGCTGAACTCTTGGATGGTGCCTACATAATCTGATTGTTACACCCGTTGAATGCATGACCTAGTCAACTTGACGCATGGCATGCGTTAGCTGTTGATGATCCCATAAGGACTCTGCCACATGAAGGTTCATGGGAATGCTGCCACATGAAGGCTCACGAAAATCCTGCCACATGAAGGCTCTGCCGTATGAAGGCATATGAGAATGCTGCTGCATGAAGCCTTGTCATTTCAGAGACGTGTGGCCTATACATATGTGACTGAAAAAATTAATTATGACGATGGCGTAAGCACTGACGTCTGCATGGATTACGAAGCACTCAGAGCAATTAATGCTCTTTTAGAGTAATGTATGCGGCTGATTTGCCTTTTCCGCATGCTCTCAGGGTTGCTGCCTGTGTCACAAAGGTGAAGACTTGATTCCTTTTAGCTTGGATGCCGCATGAGCTTCATGCCGCATAACTATTTGAACTTTGAGCGTATGCGGTCTAACTCCTTTGAATCAGGCTATTATAATTTGGGCGCATGGATTTTAATTTTTTTTATGCTTCTACAGATATTAGTACATTGTGTAAACCACACATGCATAAAGTACCACCCTTCTTGGGTGTCAACAATACAAGTACTCTTGTAGTGCAAATCCTTTCCTAAGCAACTCATAAACTTGCCTTTTTAATTCTTTATGTTCATTTAGTTTATTCTTTAATGTGGAAAGTTGGGTAAACTCTCTCCTGGTACGAGGTCAATTGCATGCTGAATGTCATGCATCAGAGGTATGTTATCAGGGAGGTCTTCAGAAAAGATATCAGGAGTTCCTCTATTACAGGAAGGATCTTAGTATGAGTCAAATATGTGGGTTCTTTAGGGATTTCATGAGCAACGAAGATAAAGATATGGATTTCTTTGGCAATTTCATGAGTCACTTCTTTCGTACCAATTAAATTCAACCCCTTAGGTTTCTTATTTGGAATGTTTACTGATCATTAGTTTTCGGCTATACATGGTAAATCTTAATTTTCTTTCCATTATGTTCAAACATTATCATGTTTGAACGGCCAAAGATATGAACATTATTATCATATAACCATGGTCTTCCAAGGATTATTTGACCTACGTTCAAGTCTAAGACAACAAACTAAATCTTGTCTTTTTAGATTGTAATTAAAGTAGAACATGTCGGACTTAGAGGACAGTCTCATTGATCCAAAATAGCTTATAAGGAATGAGATATGGAACTGCCTTAAGGCCTATATTAGATACTAATGCAATTACCACTATCTATAATTACCTTGCAGTTCTTATCCCTAATATTTGTAAAAGCGTGAAAGATCGTGTGTTATTTTTCGGTCATCGCTAACCTTAGGTTGAGATAAGGAGCAACTAACAACAACTAATATGAGAAATCCTATGTAACCGAAGACAATGTTATTTCCTTCCTTAAGGTACTCTGTATCTTCATTAATGTGATGAACATACCCTTCCTCATTGGGGACTGTCTCTTCTTCAAATTGTTCCTCAATTAAATTGAACTTAAAAGGATTAGAATAATTTGCTGTGACATGTTCATATTCTTGATATTTGAAATACTTCATGTTTGGGCCAATCTTTGAATTTTTTTTCAACATTCTTATCCTTTGTATCTACCATAGGTTGGGGTGGGTTGGAATTAGTTGATTACGGTATTGGTTTGTTGATGATTGTGAAGCTTGTTGATAAAAATGTGATTCTTAAAACTAGCAAGTGGTTTAGCTTCGTTTAGTTCTTGAACTAGGGCATAATCTCTCTCTAGTATGTTAATATCTCGTGCGAACAACTCAATTTTTAAATATATTCGCAAGCTAGTTCTAAATCCATATATGATTTGTTTAGGAGTTTCACTTTCAATAGTGCTATATCTTACCATGAACTCATCAAATTTTGCTATATACTCCTTAGTCGACATGTTTCTTTGGCGTAAGAGATTCTACTAATCCAATAAATAAGGGTAATAGGTGGGAAGAAGATATTTATCTTTTAATTGGTATTTTATTTCAGCCCAAGTTCTCACGGACAACTCATCTCTTATTTCTATCAAGTGTTTGACATTAGACCAATATTGACTACCATGACCAGTCAATCTCATAGTAGCAAAATTATTTTTTTTTCTCGGTCAAGGTATACTACTTGAAGTAGTGGTTCATACCTTTGAGCAAATCCAAGAAGTATTATGGGTTGAGTTTGCCGTCAAAGGTCGACATTTCAATTTTTGTACTCCTCAAATATTGTTCCTCAGGATCGTGATCGTTCTGGTTTCATCGTAAGTAATAAGAACCCCCATGGCCATAACCAGCTTGATGGTCATACTCATCCCTATGAGGTGTTTGACTAAGCACTCTCACTTTGTAATTCCCTTGTATGGTATGACTACGTGCTCTCTCAATTCCGATGAATCTTTTATTTATTTTTTAAAATTCAGTTAAGGCTTCGCGTAGCTGCCCTGCACTCTTGAATGATGGTATCCATTTTTACACTAGTACTTTTAGCTTCCTAACTAACTCAGGGTCCATACGTGCAAGTTACTTAACTCTCGGAATGATTGTCTAGATTTTTCTAACAAATATGAATGACCAGATCATGTACGCATGTGCTAATTAAACCCAAATGATTGTTGTTAATGCAAATGCAGAAGAAAATTTATTTAAATTATATGAAATTCTAAATCCTAGAATAAAATTCTAACTATACTCTGATACTAAAGATGATGTAATACCTGTTTTGATTAGTGCTGACATATGTCTATATCTTATGTAGGTTTTTTAAATCAGTGGGATGAAAAAGAATTAATGCTACGTTATAAAAATGACTAACTAAGCAGAAAAAATATAAAGTTCCAAGACGGAGATTTTAATAATTTTCTAAGCAGAGGCACAATATAATCAAGCAAATCTTGTAATCATTGTTCGTCAAAAAATTAAGGTAATAAAGTTGTACTCTAGTTCTTGATTTAATATTCGGTTTAGCAAATATAAAATCTATTATCAAGAAGATTCGCTCATTCACAGTAAAACAATAATGGCAGCCATGAATGTTGAAAAGATTAAAAATATCATTATGCTAGCAGTGATAATTTTGAAAATACAAAGAAAGTTGGATTAATAAATATGGATTAGAATGACGAGGCGACAACGGACGACCGGGTGACGATTGTGATTTGGAGGGCTGGTCAGGGGTAGTAGCGACAGATTGGTAGGGTTTGGCCTCACAACGAGATGCTATGGGATACCGACAACTGCATTGTGGGGAGAGGAAGGGTTGGGAACACTCGTCGGACGACTGCCCTAGGGTTTCATACACCCAGGGAGAGGGGAGATTATGTTTCGCACTTTAATCTCAAATATAGATTGTAAGATTTTTTTTCTCAAAATATTTTATTCATTATTTGATGATTCAATAAAAATAGAACAAGCCTATATTGAGGCATACAAAAGAGAAACCATCCACATGCAACATCGGACTAAAAATAATACATAATAGAAATAAATTCCCTATAAGCAATATATGACTAAAATAAATAAACCTAAGTTGAATATCAAATAAAAACCACATAAGCAATGTCGGGTCCTGTCTGAGACACTTATTCTTCCTATATATGCGTTAAAAATATTGTGCATGCATTGTTATATTCTCATAAAGGGGTCTTCTAGGAATGATCTTGTGTCAAACAAACGACCATCTGGAGATCAAATCTTATTTTGGTACAGACCACGATAGATCAAAGACCGACCTGAGATTGAGATAATATCATTACACTTATGTCAATGGTAGTGACCTACTTCGCTTGGTGCTGCCCTACTTCGCTTGGTGCATTGAGATGGTTTATCGGCTCGAATGACCGTTTGGACTTGGATTCAAGCATAAGATTCATTCACAAATCTGCTCGATTGAGGCAGTTATGTATTTTTTCAAGTGGGTGGTCTTGATCCTTCTCTCCGTTACCTTCATACTAAATAAATTGATGTCATGTGCTTAGTTCCTTATATTATCAGTTTGATGAAAGTTAACAAAAGAGATGAACCAAAATAGATAAAAGATTAATCTTATTTATGTAACTTGCTATTATTACACTTAGAAGTTTAAACTATTGATTTAGACTTTTGTAAAGTAGAACTATTTTTATCTTATCACATGGACTATTTAGACTTGCTGTTATAAAAGTGTATTTTTAATGTTATAATATGTTATCATATGTAATATAGTAAGTTATTTCAGAGAAATAAAAACATGAAAATGTTTGGGACCGTTGGATTTCCAATGCAGTATCCCTGGACTGGAAACTGCATAAGTATAATAATTCTTGGATTGGGAATAATGAGTTAAGCAATAACTCGAGGATGCATGATAGTAGAAAGAAAAGATATGTTTGTATAGTTATTTTAGATTTTATATGTATTTGCTTACTAGATTAAATGCTCACTCATTTGATGATCATGGACAACTTCTTCACAAGGTTTTATTCCTTGAACGATTGCCAGGATACTGGAATCTTATCGGCCTAGGAGGAACGATTTTGATGTATTAGCACAAGTATTGTAGGATCTTCAGTAGGATATATGACCTGTACTAGAATTGCGCATCACGATACGAATATTTTGAGACCTTCGATTTGGAATGCATTCACATGCAAAATGATCACCGTCTTAAAGAATATAGTCCAAGATGACATATCCTAGTGTTTCATATAGTTATGCTGCATGCTAACGTAAATCTGCTTGCATGTCGATTGATATTTGCAGGAACGAGTGCACGATACACTTATATTTATAAAGGCTAACAATTGTCTTATACAGGGATACTGTTGTGATATATTGATTTTATTTATTATGAATAATATTGTTATACTAACAAGGAATGATGGTAATTATGAGATAAAATCAACTTGATGCATGACACATTTATGCTTGTAAGATATATTTTCTATGACATGTATTCGATCCTAAGATAAGACTAGAAATACCACATAAGTTTGCCTACACTCACTTAATACAACGTGTTGGTTTTAGCTGAGTTGGATAGAGGACACTCACCAGTGCATTCCCTAACGTACTGAACCCGCACCAAATCTTCGCAGGTATAGAGTTTGCTTGGACGTACTGATACTTTGGAGCTCGGATGGAAACTTAAAGCATTGAGGATGAAATTATTAGCTTTGTATATAGAGGACATAATATATGGAACATAATTGTTTGTATAGTTCTAGAGTTATAGCCTTATGACATGATTTATTGTATTGAAATAGAGAGAGAGAGAGAGAGAGAGAGAGAGAGAGAGAGAGAGAGATAGAGAGAGAGAGAGAGAGATAAAGTTATTATAATCAAGCAGTTCTTTGGCTTTGAGCTATTATAATTCTATTATATATTATCAATAAAGAGAATTATTTTGTATATCTTGTATCGATTGGACTTTTCAGCTTAGTATTTTCTGCTATAATATTTTTGTTTCTTAGAAGTTCTATCAGCCATTGTGATGCTTACCTTGTACAAGTGTAATTTAGGCTTGGATGACATCATGTAATATGGCAACGTTCGGTCCTGCTGAACCATAGAGTGACATTTTGGTATCAGAGAACGACTTTACATCCTTAGACCCAATCGATTCTCTTTCATCTGAGTTGCTTCTATGATCTTATTCTATAGCCCTCCTCGATGTTCTGCTAGGTATTCCATACAATTTCTAGATATATTATGATCTTATGAGAGTATTTTGTTGACCAAAGATAGCTTTAAGAACATATTATATGGTTTGAGCAGTTGGTAAGGTGGGATGTTTAACAGGCTGAGTAGTTGGATGTTTAGGATGAGGATCAGTTGGATTTTGTTTAGTTTGATTTAGGATGATCACAGGTTATCAATAGATGTACTGTAGTATGGTTGAGTATTTTTTTATGCGAGTATTAAAGGGAGTATGCCTAGATTTTATAGAATTCAATGAGTTAAGATATTCGAGTGGATATTATATTTGTGACCGGGGGAGCCACTATGGCGAGGATTATCCGGAATGGACATTTGCTCAAAGTATAAAGCATTCTATTTGTGTACATAATGGTTAGATTCCTGAGTGGTATATAGGGTATCCCTAGTGGCATTTGAGGAATCGAGGATTTGGATATCGATGAGTCTATCAACAATGGATGGGATAGCAAAGCCTCATATTAGAGTTATGCCCAGTTAATGTGACTTTGAATGCCTCTTACTGGATAGGGTCATGACAGATTCAGATGATTGAAATAATTTTAGAAGATTAAGATTGTATTGGATGAGGATTCAAGATTATGAAATAAATGACTTGGTTTAAAAAATCAATATGGATTATGTATTGAATTATGGTTTGAATCGATGGGATAGAATTTTGAATTCAGTAGGAAGACTTGGTGGTGTGAATAGAAGTTTGTTTGGAGGATTTGAGAATGACTCTAAAGATTTGAGAATTGTATTGCTTGATGACTTGAGATAGACGATAGCTGATTTGATATTGAGTATGAATGAGATAATCTTTAAATCCAATCCGAAAATAGCATTAGCTGAAATAAATTTGAGTTTTACGAATTGATATTTTCTTGGTTATGCAAATATTTGAAGATATTGAAGTATATCAAAGATTGATAGATGATCACTCGAGGATATTCTGGTTGGATGAATAGGATTGTGTGCATATTGAATTATTGAGTTTTGTTATCTTGATGGATGCTAACTTATGAACTATTGGCAAATTGAATGATGGTGTTAAAGTTTCAGATGACTTGGTTAGATGAACCTTAAAATATGGCATGCATGGATATTAGTTTGACTTGGTTTGGAGAACGTTTGGAGTTCTTGGTGATTTATTTGATGAGTTTGGAAGTGGTAAACTAGATTAATTATGAGAATTTTGGAAGTCAACCTATAACTTAGCCAGAACAAATATGTGATATTGAAGCGATTGGTGACTACGAGATTGCCTTGACTTGTTGATTAATATTAAGTTGATTTCATGATACAAGTGAATTAGATACATAGATCTGGACGAGTTTGGATTAGTGGATTCTATGGTAAAAATTTGAGGATTTGGACTATGAGAGTTGCTTGGACGGATGTCGTTGATCTTGATAAATCGAGTATGATTGTTGAAAAGATTTACCCTAGAAAAGGCTTTGCTGGATAGACTTCAACCCATAGATTTTGATGATACTGGTGTTAACATGATGATCTTTGCTAGATGTTCAAATGTTTGAGTGTGAATTATTTCCTTAAGTTTGGTAGAATCACTTAGATTGCCAAATAAGATTTTGACCCTAGGATTAGGGTTAGTACAGTGATTCTAGTTACTTGTTGGAGATGAGTAGCTTAATGACTGAATGTGGTCTTATGAGCTAGCCCAGTAGCTAGGTAGCCATTCCAAAATTAAGCGATGCGATTGGTATTATTGACCTTAGAGAGTTGTCTATTTAGATTGTGTTAGAGTAGAGGTAGGATACCGAGATTGAGAGATTAAGCTTGAATTTTATTTTAATTTTTGAAGATTTTGATTGGTTGTTTGCAGTTGAAAGAATAAAATGTTATCTAGAACTAGTTGGGTTGATTGCTTATTATCGGATTACATATTTGAGGATACTCAAGAGGAGGTGATGGATGAAATTTATTGATGAATCGAATTATGATTCAAAATCGTGTGCTTGTAAGAAGTGATTGATGGTAGTACAATCCTTGGATTTGAATTGGCTTGAATTTGGATCGATCTTACTCAAGATAACATTGTGATTTGTATAAGGCTGGAATATTTGGGATAACGATCATATTATCGTAAAAATTGATTGGAAGAATTGGTTATTGATGAATAGAATGAATTGAATTTTGATGGTTCTAAATGTCATGTTATTAGAAGAAAATTGATGAGCAAGCTGGATATATGTTTTGATATGTTGCAAGCTAGTGATGAATTAAGATTGACGCTTAGAATTGTTGAATGATGATAAAGTTATATTTGGGTAAAATTAGACGATGTTATCAGATAAGGAGATCTTGTTGGAAGAGTGTGATTGATATATGCATAGTAAGTTATTTGAATTTGGTTAGTGATTCAGATTTGGTTGGTTGTTTTCTTGGATTGAGAAATTCTTCAAAAATGGAATGTAGATCGATTCTTGGATAGAGGAATTCACTGATGACTGAGATAGTGATATTTTGTTAGAATTCAGTATTAATGTATGATTATGATTTAGACTTTGATACAGTCAAGTTTAAAAGAATGGTTGGGATTTAATTTGATGTCTTGAGAATAGTTTTCATTGGTTGAGGTGCAACTCTTGGATCCAATTGGAGATATTGATTGGTTTTGGGCTATGTTCTTTGATTCTAAATAGATGAGGTATGTGCTTAGGAAGATTTATCCTAGTTCTAATTTGGTTTGTTCCTTGATATTGTGAGTGCTAGCTTATCCAGTGAGTTTGAGTAGTGTGGTTCTATGCGAGGTGCATTGTTGATAGAGGCAAAGAATTGTTGTTAAAGTTTGGATATGGTTGGATTGAGTTCGGTGTTATAGCTATTCAATGGATTTAGATAAGGTTTGAGTGACCTTGCATTGATTGAGGAATGATAAAATTTTGTGTTTGATGATCTGTGAAGCTATGCAAGGCGTAATCAATATTGGACTAGAGGAAGAGGCTTCATAGAATTTATGGAGTTTATGTGTTTGTGTATCTTGATGCAGCTACGAATTGGAAGAAGATTCATAAGCATAAGCGGTGAGAGTTGCTACAAATGTATTTGATATGTACAGAGGGGTTTTGGGCAAGTGTTGATTAGAAATGGAAAGTGTTTCATGATTCTTTTAGGGCTTGTTATGCATGTTTGGATGGTATTTTTTGCCATGGAGTCGGCATAAGAGTTTAATCGGAGATTTGAGTAGCAGTTTCTTTATGGTCAGTGATGTAGTTGGAGAAGTTTGTTCTTGTAAGTTTCGATGACAAATATTTTTCTGAGTGGTGTATTATGTAATGTCCTGCTTAGTTTGGTGCATTGAGATGGTTTATTGGCTCGAAAGATTGTTTCGACTTGGATTTAGGTAGATGATTCATTCAGAGATCTGCTCGATCTAAGCAGTTATGTGTTTTTTTTGGTGGGTGATATTGATCATTCTCTTCTTTACCTTCATACTAAATGAATTGATGTCACGTGCTTAGTTTCTTATAATATGAGTTTGATGCTTGCTAATAAAAGAGACAAACTAAGATAGATAAGAGAGTAATCTCATTTCTGTAACTTGCTGCTACAAAATATGAAAGTTTAAACTGTTAATATAGACTTGTGTAAAGTAGAAGTGTCTTTATCTTATCACATGGACTATTTAGACTTGTGTTATAGAAGTAGATTTTGTACTGTTGTAATATGTTATCATGTGAAATATAGTAAGTTATTTCAAAGGACAGGAGACATGAAAATATTTGGGACCGTTGGGTCGCTAAGGCAGTATTGCTGGACTGGGAACTGAGTAAGTATGATAATCCATGGACTGGAAAAGAATGATTCGAGATGATGTATGATAGTAGAAAGAAGGGATGTGCTTGTGTAGTTATTTATCTTTTGTACCATGTGTTTGCTTATTAGTTTAACTTTTCATGCATTTGCATAGTCATGGAAAACTTGTGAACAAGATTTTGTTCCTCGAACGATCGTCGGGACACTATAATCGTATCGACCTAGGAGGAACGATGCTGACATACTTGCACATGTATTGTGGGACCTTTAGCAGGGTGTGCGACCTGGACTAGAAGGGCACATCTCATTAAGGATATTTTGGGACCTTTCATGTGGATCGCGTCCGCATGCAAAGTGAACACCTTCTTACTAGAATATAGTCCAAGATGGCGTATCGCCAATAACCTTCATATAGTTAGACTGCATGCTAACATATATCTGCTTATAGGCCTATTAAAATATTTGCAGGGACGAGTGCACAATACACTTATATTTTATGAAGGCTAACGATTGTCTTATGCAGGGACACCCTTGTGACACATTGCCTTTATCCATTATAAATGACATGGTCGTATTGATAGAGAAAGATGGTAATTATGGGATAAGATCAACTTGATGCATGACACGTTTATGCATGTAAGACATATATTTTTTTGTCATGTAATTGATCCTAAGACAAGAATAAAGAGACCACATAAGTTTGCTTGCACTAACTTAATTCAACGTATTAGTTTTAGGTTAGATGGCTAGAGGCTACTCACTAGTGTATTCCCCAATGTATTGACCCCCACCAGATCTTCGTAGGTGCGGAGTTTGCTTGGACGTGCTGAGGTGTTGGAGCTCAGTTAGCAACTTAAAATATTGTGGTTGGAGTTATTATCTTTGTATATAGACAACAAAGAGGGCTCTTGTGATTGTGGACCGCAAGGAGGGATGCTATCACTGTGGCGAGAGCGGTCACTTTAAGAAGAATTGCATGAAAGATCAAAACTGAGAAAGATAAAGGCAAGAATAATTAGAAAGATTTTATGACTATGGAAGATCTTATCATCGCAACAACCGACGTAGAAAAACCTTGCAGCATGTGTCATGTCAACGATTGGGTCATAGACATGGGGGCGTCGTATTATGCCACTCCATATAGGAGAATTTTCACGTCATACCTAGGTGGTAGGTTTGGACGTGTGAAGATGGGTAACAAGAGAACGATTGCAGTTGTGGGAATCATTTATGTGCATTTGACAACGGAGCTTGGCGAGAAGCTCATTCTCAAGTGGGTGCGATACGAGTTTGGCTACAACTTAGTTTTGGTAGGGAGGCTGGCAGATGATGACTGTTATAGTATGTTTGAAGACAGATTGGAAGCTTACGAAGGGTTCCCAATTATTAGCTTGAAGAGATATATATATTGTGGTATGTAAAGGTTCAAGCTACTAAGTTGTACAAGAAGGCCACAAACATCGGATGGGGGCTCGAGGGGTGTTCAACATGAGTTTCTGGATCATCGAAAACTTGCTTTTGGGGGTCTTCAAGATGTTCTAAGGGATACCTAAGATTCGGTACATTGAGACAAAGCGATGAATGGTGATAAGTCAAAGATTGAGGGTCAGTCTTTCGGTCCTATGTCAGCTGGTCGGTCTCTAGGTGGAGGATGTTCTACGGATCTGGTTTTGGTGATAAGTGGTTTGCCAAAGTTTCATGGTGCGATATTGGTTTCAACAGTTCAAAGCCAGAGATCAAGGTATCCAGTAAACTCAATCTGAGGCGGGTGCATCTCTATTTACATAGTTCTGGGGGTGTGGTGGGTCATCGAGAGTGTATACAATACATGATAATCTACTCGAGGATGCATGTGTACAAGGGAGCTTAAGTGTCGAACATGAAGGTAGGCAAATTTAAGAGCTCGAATATCGAGGTAACTATACCGTTCGCTTGGTTGGGCCAGCTAAGGGTAAAGAAGTTCGTCAGAATGGGAGCACGTTCCAGTGGAAGACATAAATTGAGGACATACAGCCAAGACTTACGGTGAGGCAGTGATGTTGATCGTCAAGGACTTCGATCTTAGCTAATTTTTTGATGTCAGCAAGATCCCAGTTGTTCAAGAGGTGATACACTTGGAAGCTAGCGTCGACGTAGTGGTCGAGGAGGTGGAGATGATAGAAGATGCAATATAACTTGGGGGATCGGAGATCAATGAAAAGGGAGAGCATGAACTCTATCATATGGAGATAGACATAGAGTCCAGGTTAGGAGCCACGGAGTCCGACACGGTTGGTTATCTCAAGTGGGTTGGCCTAATTTTCGCTGCGGTCAGTTTCAGAGACGTTATCAGAGCACTGTATCAATGCTTCCGGTTCCAATAGGCATGAAATATTATTGTTTGTATTGAGTTGTAGAATTATAACATGATTCATTGTATTGAGAGAGAGATAATGTGATTGTAATCGAGTTGTTTGGTTTTGAGTCATTGTAATTTCGTTGCATATTATTAATAAAGGGAATTATTTTTTATATCTTGTGTCGATTCACTTTTCTTATTTTCTGCTACAATGATTTAATCAATCATTTTGGTGCTTACCTTGTACAAGTGAAATTTATCCTTGTGCGATATCACGTCCAGTGACGACGTTTCGTTCTGCGCAAATAGGATATAACATCGGCGACAATCTTGTCATTTTCCACTTGGATGAGTAAGAAGCAAACTATTGTAGCCCGGTACAATACAAAGGAGAGGCAGAACGTTGAGCGATAACTCATACTGTTTGTTAGATAATGTGGCTTAGAAATTTGGTTGTTGATCTTGGTGTCTAGTACACTGAGCCTTACCTATGCACTTTGAGAAACTAGCTGCTATTTGTATTGCTAACAATCTGGTCTTCTATGAGAGGATTAGACACACTGTGATTGATTTTCACTTTGTTCGTTATGCGGTTATGGGCAGCTAGATATGCACTCCCTTCACTTGATCTGAGGACTAGACCATCAATATGTACACCAAGCCTCTAGCATTTTCTCGTTCTCTGTTTTATGTATCAAAGTTAGGCATACATGATATATAGGCTCTGGCTTGAGGGGAAATGCTAGGGCTAGCTATTGGCTCAACTAGGTCTAGACCATTATGGGTTTTTCTTATCGGACTATGGTTTCTTCATGTTCGGTATATATACTCCCTTATCTCTAATGAAAGCCTAAATTTGGGATAAAGTCTTTCTTGTTGTCGTTGTTCTTGTTGTTGCATCTCTAATGAAAGCCTAGTAATTTCTTGTTTGATTCATAGTCAATCCTTCCTGTCACTAACAGTTGAATGATTTCAGCAGTGGGACCTAAATGCTTCTTTCTGTTCAATTTCATGCGACCATATTACTATATGAAATCCTATTTTCCCTTGAAGTTATGCCTTTTCTCTCCTGAATCTTCTATTTAATTATTATATTTGTAATCTAATGGTAGAAGTATCTATTGAGTATTCATATTACAATTCCCTTATTTTGTTGCTTCTTTTATGTGCTAATAGGTATCTGCTGAATCAGCAAACCAGTTTGGTGAGTTGGTGGGAGATCCTGTCACAAAAGAACTGCCGCATTATACAGAGAAACCTAAAACTTTTGTATGTTCAGTTTACGTGGCAGTATTATTATTTCTTTCAGTTTTTATTTATTCATTATTTGAAACTTTTGGATCTGCTTCAGTAGTTTTCTGATATGTGAACCGTTAGCATTCAACTTCCTGGCATGTTTGATAATTGACTTAATCTTGCATTTACATTGCGCTATGTAGGTAAGTGACCTCATAAATTATGGTGTGTATATATTCACACCCGACATCTTTAGTGCCATCCAGGAAGCCTTCACGCAGAGGAAAGACAGGGGTAGGTGTTGTCCACATATTTATCTTCTTTTCCTCAGTTTCACATTTATTTGAAATTTGTTACTTGAAAATCCAAATCCATTATCTTCTGGTTTCTTCTTGCTTATATAGTGCAGTAATCATCTAATATATAATTCTGTAAAACTTGTCGTTGTTTATGTTGGAATGCGTGGGGTTTCCAACCAATGTAAAAAATACTCCGTAGTTGGATTGAGTATTCCTACATATAATAGGAATACCTCAATATATTTGAATTGTATATTCCTACATATAATAGTAATATATCAATAGATTTAGATTTAGATTGAATATTCCTATATATAATAGGAATATGTCAATGGATTTGGATTAGGTATTCCTATATATAATATGAATACTAGTTGTGGGTTTGAGGCTATATATTAGGTATCTCCAAGCCTAAAATATATCTCATATCTAAAAAATATTGCAAAAGGAGGCAATAATGCTTTTATAACATTGGAAGGAGAGAGGAAGAGATTGAAGGCTATTTCGAAGTGGAGATCAGTTTCGGTTAATTTTTTCTTTCGTCGTCTCCATTCTTCGTTTTTCTGTAATCTATTTTCTATTCCAAAGAGTTGTGGTGATCTGTTTGGATCGGTGAGAAGTTTGTAAGGAGTTGATGTATTTCCTATAGTGGAGGCTTTTCAGGGTTGGACTCCGATCGTCCCGTAGTTTTTTTTATTTGAATTTTTATGTAAAAATCTGTGTCTGTGATTTGTGTTTGGCATTTTTGGTTTGTGTGCTTTTGCTCGGTTCTCTCGCAGGGCTTCTTGGTTTGGGGACAGTTTTTGTACTTTCGTTCCCAATAAAGTGGATATGAAGCCGATGCACATGGTATCGGAGCCAGTTTCTGGAGTTTAAAGAGGTTAGGAGTTGGCAGGCAAACCAGGGAGGAGAGATGGACGCGAAGCCGGTGCGCATGAAAAATCTTAACGGTACCAACTATCATTTTTAGCGAAGCAAGATAAACGATTTGATGTTCGTTAAGAAGCTAAATCTTCCAGTATTTGCGTCCGAGTAGCCTAGTGACAAATCCGAAGAGGACTGGAAGTTTGAGCATATACAGGTGTGTGGATATACCAGGCAGTTCGTTGACGAGAACGAGTACAATCATGTTACCAATATTGAACATGCGAAGATGCTGTGGGATAATCTAGAATCTTAGTATGCGAAAAATACCGAGATAAACAAGTTGTTTCTGATCCGAACGATGATGGGTCTGCAGTACAAATATGGTATATCTATTACGGATCACTTGAGTGAGTTCCAGGGCGTGGTAGACCACCTATCCTCGATTGGAGTCAAGTTTGACGATGATGTACATGGACTATAGTTGCTGTATACATTGGCAGAATCGTGGGATATCGTGCAAGTGTCTATGATCGCTTCTTCTCTGAAAGGCGTTAGCAGTCTGGAGTTTGGCAAGAGCGGGGTACTGAATTAAGAGATACAGAGTTATTCTCAGGACACTTCATCCATATCCTACTCAGATGCGCTAGTTTCAGAGAGCCACAAAAAGAGCAAGAGCATGGGTCCAGGTGGTGGCTTAGTATCATGACCCGCACCCGAAATAAGGGCACGAGTAGCGAACAACGCCCAGCCTACACTGCAGTATCGGCGGTAGATCGCTGTCTGGGTCAACTATACTATCTAAATATCTCATACAATATATATATATATATATATATATATATATATATATATATATATATATATATATATATATATATATATATATATATATATATATATATGGTACCTGTCAATATCATCTCAACTCCAAAAAGAGGAACAATATGGTATATGATAATGATAAACTATACTCAATCACATAGCAAACTAGGGAAGATAAAGCACAATATGGAATAACGAAGGAAAAGAGTCATAATACATCCACAAGTCCGAAATAATATATTTACATGCAATAACCTAAATAAAGTCTAATACAACTCTAAACAATAAGTCTAAGCCTCCTCAGCCTCTAGTACTAGGTCCTCCTTCTATAAAGAGTATCCTCTAGTGGTACATCGTCCTGCGGCCCGTAGTAGGTAGGACACTGGTCCGCGAGCCAATCATCTGAAAAATATATCCGGTCAGGATTGGAGCGAAGTATATACCTCTGAAAGCAGTTTTAAATACATAATCGAGAATATATAACAAATAATAAAAAAGATACAGGATAACTAAATATCATAATGTAATGAACTAGAGTGAACATATAATATACTGAAATAAAGAACAGACAATAGAATAACTGTAATTTAATAGAAATAGATAAAACTAGCTAATGTGCCATGGAATACAAGTTTATTATGTGATCGGTTTGGGTTGAACATGAATACAATATGATAACTCGATTACATGTGTGATACATAACCGACATGTACACGAATACACTTGGGCTTTATTACATAACCAACTTCTATTCTCCCATCCAAATCAATACTAATGAATCCAATCACGATACGTTACGAACACAAATATGGGCATACTGAACACGAGCAATGTGTGAACACGAAGAATACTATAATCAATACCCGATACATACGATAAAATATATGTGAAGGAGTACCAGATGAACACGGTAAGGGATAACATCTCCTGACAGGATCCATATAGTACCAGTCCGTGAAACTACTGTGTCAAAATCAAGTATACAGTTCTAGAACATGCGATATATACACTATCATGAAATAAAAACTAACAGAGAGATGTACTCGCCTCTTGTCCTAAGCAAAGGTGTCTCTCGATGCCCAAGCTGGTGTCACACAGTCCTATTTAGAAAATATCCAATTAAATGGTGTAAATAAATGATACATAGTTAAGGGATGCAAAAAATGCATTTCTAGGCCAATACTAGGTTGTCTTAGCTAAACTGGGTCCACACTATGGTTATTAATCTATGTGAGTTACTAACTAGCTAATACTAACTAATTATAGCTACACTTGGTCATTATTAATTAAGTTCTAGGCAAATACTAGTTAGGTTACACTAACTAACTGGTACCTTCTAATACTATCATACTACCAGTACTAACATCTAACTAGCTCTAACTTACTATATATACTACTAATTCATACTAACTTGAGAGGAATAACACTTCACTAACTCCTTAATAACTGACAACTAATAACTAACCATTCCATATATTAACTGAGAATGTTACCAACTGATATAGTAAATACCTGCATACAATAACTTAACAATACTAACTAGATTAAATAATTGTTATTAACTAGCATTCTAAGTATTGCTTCCCCCCTTATTAACACCACTTCTCTTATCTACTGATACCCTCTTAACCTTGTCTGCTGCCCATACCTACTTCACTGATACTTAGGTATCAGTGATTACTCACCCCAAACCAAACCTCATGCCAATACTGATACTATCAGTACACATACCTTATGCAACAATTAGTTGCTACTAGCAAATCCCTAATCTAATCCCAATAACTTTCTATTATACTAATACACACTGGGTACTTAACTTATGTAATTACGTATACTAACATATACTGATACCACACCATGCCTCTGTTGTACTAAACCACTGCAGTCCCTATTTAGTCAATATCGTCATCACAAGAATCTTTCTTACTCCCTCACGCACATGCCACCTAGCCATAAAGCCATGCCTTAAACACTCATACACATGTTTCCCTTCTTGATACAGTGCCGAACTTATGCCTCCAAGGCCCCCATTGCCTGCTACTGCAGGTCTGACCTGCTAGATACCCCAACTCCTTCCAATATGATATGCAAGCCCAGTTATCCATATTTGAGCTACCCCATAGCAGTGCACCACTGCCTACTAACTGTTGTATGCTGCTGCAACCCTGCTTCTTAATCGAGCACCTCACTAACATCCCAAACTTCTCCTAGTAATGCTGCTATAATGCATAGCAGTGCACTGTATTGCAATTCACTACACTGTTGCTATTCCTATATCCAAAACCCGATCTCATACTTCTTTTTCCAATCCAAAGCACTTCAAGACCAATGCTCGAGTGCACTGTCAACTCCCCTAACTTCCATAACACTCCAATGCCATAGTATCTAGTTAACGTTGTTGCTTGTGCTCTTATTGCTGCTGCTGTTTTTCTGAAACATGCCTCATTGTTCTGATACTCTCAGGTATCAGTGTTACCCGAGCACCCATTTTCCTTCCCACTGAACTCAAACCCCTTACTGCTCTAACCCGATCACACCTCACTATTGTGATACTCCAAACACAACATCCACTAGTCACTGCTGACTTCTTGCTACTCGAGCTCATGTCCATGTCTTCATGTTACTTCATCTACATTATCCTCTCCCTCGAGTTTAGTTCTCCCTGAACATCTGCTTTTGCTGTTGTTGTAGATGTGCAGAATGGAAAAAATCATGTTGTTGCAACGGCTGTTGTTGTTCCAACCTATGCACCCTCTTTGACACAAGATGCTCCTCAAGTGTCAGTCACTTGCACCAAAATGTATAGGCACACACACACAAGTCATCACCCGAGCTCCTCACAACCATACACCCACACACACAATATACATGTGCGCACACAAGCTTGACACAATACTAAGCCTATACTCTTACTAAATTATGCAAACACATATACCTATAGCACCAAATACATATATACATACACACTATATTCATTAGATCAAACACATAGAGTACACCTTGAAATAATTATGCTTCTCCTCTCAATGGAATGCCAAAAATTTAATTTCTCCATCAATAACTAAATATACATATCAATCACCATAATACCACTAAAGTAACTTCCTACAATGAATATTGAAGAATAATTGTGCAAAATACCCAAAATTAGGCCCCGTGTCGCACCGTATCGTAAAATATCATGATATGACATACACGTATCCATTTGTGGACACGTACCTAGTCCCATAAACCCGATCTAAGTCTAATTAGATCTAATTTGGTGTCGTGACACTTACTTGGTGTGTCCACCTCGTAATTCTTCCAAAATTAATACAAAAACCTATGTAGAGACCACCATACTCAACCAAATTGCCTAGAACTTGTTCCTATAGGTAGTCTTATGCCACGTGATCCTTTCTAATGGTCTGGTTAAGAAGCTAAAATAATAGGAAAATTAAGGAATTACCAATTGGGAGATGGATTTTCAATAAAAATAAAATTGGACACGTTCCGGAGATGATCTCTAGCTCTAAAGCTCCTCCTCCTCCTTGTGCTCCTTGCTTCTCCAAACTCCAAAGCTCCAAGAGTGATGAATATAAGAAGGAAGTGGAGGTGAAATAAGTAGAAATTTAATGGAGGGAATGATGGAAATTTGGGGATCTAATTTCTAGATCTAAATGAATGCAAATGAGAGAGAGAGAGAGAGAGAGAGAGAGAGCGAGAGAGAGAGAGAGGAGAGCCCCTTCTAATAGTGGCTGCCCCCCTTGCCCCTTTTGTCACGACCCGCACCCGGAAGTTCGGGCACGAGTACGTGGGTACGTCCAGCCTACGCCGCAGAGTCGGCGGTAGTACGCTGTCTAGGTCAATCCATCTAAATTAAACTAACTCATTCACAATTAACATAGGCAAGATAATAATGAGAATGAAACTTAAGATTTGCAAACTGAATTAAATGTGACAGCAATTCAAGTGTTTAATACAGAAATTCCAAATGAAATCGGGGACAAACCCGATTAAATAAGATAGAAAACAAAATAAAAGATAGCTAAAACTAGCTACTCAGCAGCAGGGGTCTCCTGGGTGGGTTCTGGTTCTTCATAAGTATCATCTGTCCCCTCATAGGGACCATAATATGTAGGGGCAAGGTCCTCATCATCGCCTAAATCAACAGATCCAGTCAGGAAAGGAGCAAAGTACACAGTGCACAACAAGGTTAAACTAAATATTTATGACAATTAAGTATTGAGTATCAAGTTAAGGAATTTGCATAAAAGAATGTCAATATCTCAGAGTCACAACTATAACAGGAACATGAGAAAACAGAAGTAAATGAGCAGGAATGAAACTACAACAGACAGCAAGAAATATAACATAATCAGAAATTATCTGTATGAAACTTGGGTTTGTTTTTAGAATACTTAGTTGGCATGTAGGGGTTTATAAGGCTAATCGGGCCGTCATAGACGACTGTCAGTCAGGAGTAATCAAGTATCGGGCTGATGGTACATTCGCGTATCCACAGCTAGCAGTCAGGACCTAGGGAAGGGTAAACTACATGCCTTTCAGTACTCTCCCACCCGACATGATAACAAGACATGAACTAATATATTCAAGACATGAAAATCCAGCATTTCTGACACTAGGTGTAATCATCAAGGGTACTAGTAAAGCAGGAAAGTAATTATCACAATATAATTAGATTTAACTTGAAGTGCAGGTACTTGCCTGTTGTTTGGATCTGTTTAACTTGGCTCTTGGGGGAAATTTCCACAGATGAGTCCAAAAGCTGAAATAGACATTACCATCGTGCTCAGAAGATGTCAAATAGCTAAAAACGCCTGTCCTTGGGTCCAATTTGGAGACAAGGGCAAAAACGGCAGTTTCGGGTCAAAACGGGGTCCGCCGTTGGGCCCGCTTTGCACCGAAAAACGTGTCCGGGTCAAAGGTCTCCAAATTCACCAAACTTAGTGTCAACGGGTCAGGAATGCTGATACGAACCCAACGGAACTTCCAGATTTGGATTCCGATGAGCCGAACACAAAATCGTCCGTCGAGCGGGGCGAAACAGGGTCTGGTTTTCCTGTTTTTGGATCGCGGTGTGCGATCACCACAGGACGCGATGCCCCGAACAGTTTGTCCGGACACCGAGAGGGTCATACAGGCTTCACAACGCAATTTGCAGAATTGAAAAAGGAGCTACGAGGCGAAAGTTACACGCACCTGAAGGGGACCCGAAAACAGGGTCAAAATCGAGTCCGAGTCGTGTCGGACACTGTGTCCTGTGTCCGACACAGCACAGTGATTAGGGCTAGGGTTTGGTCGGGAAACGGCCGTGGACGGCGGAGGACGGCGGCTGGACGGTCGGCGAGGGCGGGGGACTGGTCGCCGGAGAGAGGCGCGGCGTCCACGGGGGCGGCGGCGGCGCTAGGCGGCCGGCAGCGGCGGCTGCGGCTGCTGCTGCTGCTGCTGGGTTGCTGACGGCGTCGGGGACGGCGGAGCGGGGCGCCGGAGGGGGAGGCGACGGTCGGCGGGGCACGGCGAGGAGGCTGCGGCCGGTGGCGGAGCTCGGGGAGCGGCGGGTTGCGGGTCTAGGGTTACGGCGAGGGAGTGGGGAAATACGGCCGGGGCTGCGGGGTTTAAATAGGGGCGTGAGGCGGTTGCGGCAGCCGGCGAAGGCGGGGGCGAGGGGGACGTGGGCCGCGGGGAGCGGCGCAGCGCGCGGGGGCCGGCGCTGCGCGCGGAGGGCGGCCGGAGGACGCGGGACGTGGGGGAGGGGACAGGGTCGTGCGGGCGGGTCGGGGACGCGGCGGGTTGCGGGTCGGGTCTGACCCGACCCGACCCGATAGGGCGGGGCTGGGCTAGCGGGCCGGGCTGCGGCCCAACGGGCCGCGGGCCGAAAAAAGAAAAGAAAAATAAAATAATAAATAGTAATAATAATAATAAAAATAATTATTTAATTTAATTAATTAATTAGAAAAATTGTTTTTAGGCATTTAAAAATAGTTCTGGGGCCCAGAAAAATCCAGAAAAATTACCCTAAGTCCAGTTTTCCATTTTACACCCAAAAATATTATTTTCATGACATTTTAATATTATTTATTGCTAATTTAAAATTATTTATTAATTGAAAACCTTGATTTTAATTACAGAAAATTCACAGAAAATTCCAGAAAATTGGGAAAAATCCAAGATTTAATATTTTGAAAATTCAGGGGGTTTACAACCTACCCAACTTACAAAAATTTCGTCCTCGAAATTTAAGAATAACAAGGCACGAACAGAGAAGACTGGAAAATAAAATACAATATACCTCAGGTTTCAAAAAGATAGGGGTATCGCTCTCTAATCTCGTCTTCACGCTCCCAGGTGGATTCGCCGGGAGAATGATGCTTCCAAGCTACGCGAACCAGGGAGATAACTTGGTTCCGTAGGACTTTCTCCGAGCGATCCAGGATCTCCACGGGTTGCTCTTGGTAAGTCAGACTTGGGCCTACTTCGAGCTCCGAGTGATCCAAAATGTGGCTGGGGTCTGACACGTACTTCCTCAGCTGCGACACGTGAAAGACGTTATGTACTCCATCCAGAGAGGGTGGCAATGCCAGTCGGTATGCCACTTCTCCGATCTTCTCCTGTATGCCAAAAGGTCCAATAAATCTTGGGCTGAGTTTTCCACTCCTTCCGAACCTAATGGTGCCACGTGTCGGGGAAATCTTTAAGAATACCAGCTCTCCAACCTTTAACAAGGTCATAATCAAGTCTTAGTTCCAATAATAAAATGTTTAAATTGACTTGAATTTTATAAATTTAATTACCTCAAATTCCAAGGGCCTTCGGTGGCTATTTGCCCAATGTCGTTGTCTGTCTTGCGCCACTCGAAGTCTATCCCTTATCTGTTTTACCTTCTCAGCTGAATCGATCACCATCTCTGGTCCTAGCAGGGCTCTTTCTCCAACGTCGTCCCATGATAGCGGGGTACGATATCTTCGTCCATACAGAGCTTCAAATGGAGTCATCTCGATGCTGGCTTGGTAACTGTTATTATAAGAGAACTCCACCAGGTGTAGGTAGTCTTCCCAAGATCCTCCAAAATCCAGAACACATGTACGGAGCATATCTTCAAGTGTCTGGATTGTACGTTCCGATTGACCATCGGTTTGGGGATGATAAGCGGTGCTGAATTTGAGTTGAGTCCCCAAGCTGGCTTGTAAGCTCTTCCAGAAGTGAGAGGTGAATCTTGAATCTCTGTCGGAGACAATGCTTACCGGAACCCCATGTAGCTTAACAATATGTCTGATATATAGATCTGCCAGCTTCTCTGTAGATAGCCCTACTTTGAAAGGTAGAAAATGTGCAGACTTGGTCAGTCTATCTACTATCACCCAGATTGCATCCTTTCCACTAGGTGTCCTTGGAAGTCCGGAAACAAAATCCATTGTGATATGTTCCCACTTCCACTCCGGAATGGGTAGTGGTTGAAGCAATCCTCCAGGTCTTTGCCTCTCAGCCTTAACCTGTTGGCACACTAAACAGCGGGATACGAACCTGGATACTTCTCTCTTCATGCCATGCCACCAAACATGCGTCCTCAGGTCCTTGTACATCTTGTTGGCTCCTGGATGTATGGAGTATTGCGATCTGTGCGCCTCTTGCATAATTTCTTCCCTTATGTCTCCTTGAGGTACACATAATCTATCGCCATGCCTCAGTGACCCATCTTCATGAATTCTGAATTCTTCTACTAATCCGGCTTGCATTTGACCTCGAAGACTTCGCAGGCCTTCGTCTTGAAACTGAGTCTCCTTGATTTTGTCTATTAAAGTAGACTGAATCTGCAAGTTCATCATTTGGCCCTCTTTTCCTGGGATAATTACTTCAATACCTAGACTTTCCAGGTCCTCGAGCAAGTGTCGGTTCAAAGTCAAGTACATCGCCATAGGGTATCTGCTTAGGGCATCAGCAACTACATTGGCCTTTCCAGGATGATATTGAAGGTTGATATCAAAATCTTTCATTAGTTCCAGCCACCTTCTTTGCCTCATGTTCAGCTCTTTCTGGGTGAAGATATATTTTAGACTTTTATGATCTGTAAATATTTCCACCTTTTCTCCATAAAGATAATGTTTCCATAGTTTAAGAGCAAAAATGACAGCTGCCAATTCTAGATCATGAGTTGGATAATTCTTTTCATGTGGTCGAAGCTGTCTAGAGGCATATGCTATTACTTTCTTATTCTGCTCTAATACACAACCTAGACCTTTTCCAGAAGCATCACTATAAATAGCGAAACCTCCGGTTCCAGAAGGTAAGGTCAGAATAGGGGCAGAAGTCAGCCTTTTCTTCAATTCCTCAAAAGCATGCTGGCATTCATCAGTCCAGGTGAACTCTTCATCCTTCCTTGTTAACTTTGTCATGGGTTCAGCAATCCTAGCAAAGTCCTTTACAAACTTCCGATAGTAGCCAGCTAGTCCCAGGAAGCTTCTAATCTCTGCTACAGAGTCCGGAGTGGGCCAGGATTCTACTGCAGCTATCTTCTTAGGGTCTACTGCTATTCCATCTCCAGTCACAACATGTCCCAAGAATTCTACTTTGTCTAGGAAGAAAGCACATTTGGATAATTTTCCATAAAGTTTTTCCTTCCTCAAAGTCTCCAATGCTAACCTCAAATGTTCTTCATGTTCTTCGGGAGTCTTGGAGTAGATCAAAATATCATCAATGAAGACCACTACAAATTTGTCTAGGTATGGCTGGAACACTCTGTTCATTAAATTCATAAAAACTGCTGGAGCATTCGTCAACCCGAACGGCATCACTAAGAATTCGTAATGTCCGTTCCGGGTATTGAAAGCAGTTTTAGGGATGTCTTCTTTCCTTACCCTTACTTGGTGGTAACCAGACCTTAAATCAATCTTGGAAAATACCCGAGCTCCACTCAACTGATCAAATAAGTCATCTATCCTGGGCAGGGGATACTTATTCTTAATTGTTAAGGCATTCAAGGCCCTATAGTCAATACACATTCTGGATGTTCCGTCCTTCTTGGGCACAAATAGTATTGGAGCTCCCCAGGGTGAGACACTAGACCTAATGAACCCTTTGTCTTCTAGCTCCTTGATTTGTTCATTAAGTTCTATTATCTCATTCTTGTTGATTCTGTAGGGATTCTGAGATACTGGTGCTGCTCCTGGTACTAAGTCAATGGAGAATTCAACTTCTCGGTCTGGGGGTAAGCCTGGGAGGTCCTCAGGGAAGACATCAAGGTATTCAGATATGATAGGTGGCAGTTCTTCTGTTACTAGGGCTCCACAAATTTTGTTATTACCCATTTCTCTAGAACCTCTAGCAAATTTAAATTCTGGCTTGCCAGGGGGTCTGAAGATTACACTGCCTCTGTGACAGTCTATTGTGGCATGATGTTGACTTAACCAATCCATACCCAGTATAATGTCAAAACTGGGCACTGGCATTACAAGTAGTCTAGCATACAGTTCTCTTCCACATAATGTGATAGGACAATTGTTACAAGCATCACTAACCGGAATGATTCCTCCACCGGTAATGATCTTATAACAATTCCTAAGGGGTTTAGTGCTTAAGCTATGCTTCATAAGAAATTCTACTGACATGAATGAATGTGAAGCTCCAGAGTCAAATAAAGTAATAGCTGGTATTGAATTTATAAGCACAGAACCTGTAATCACGTCTGCTGTGGCTTCGGCTTCTTCCAGAGTCATTGCATAAGCACGGCCTTGCTGCGGTGCACCCCTCTGTTGCTGCTGTTGGTGCTGAGCAAAGCGTTGCTGTTGAGTTGGAAGCGGGGGTGCTCTCTGTTGTGCTGCTGGGAGCCTGGCCTGGGCTGGGGCCTTGGGTCCAGCCGTGTGTCCTTGAGCAGCGGGACAGTCCCTCATTTGATGCTCTGCTGAGCCGCAGTAGAGGCAAGCACCTAGCCTCTTCCTGCAGACTCGCCAAGTGTGACCTGGTTTTTGGCAATAGCCACAAGGGGCAGCTTGTTGGTTCTGTCTTTGAACCTGTGGTGCTGGAGCTCGAGGGGGAGGACGCTGATTTTGCTGCGGGGCCCTCTGCTGTTGTTGCTGTTGAAAAGGGCGTTTGTTGGGTCCCGCATTTCCGGTATCTCTTTCTCGCTTCAGTTTGTGCCCCATGTCTCTCTCAACGCCTTGAGCCACGCTCAAGATCTCCTCATAGGTGCGAGCTCGGCTGGTGGTGACAGCAAGGCGGATATCCGGAGACAGCCCCTTCTTGAATCTTCGGGCTCTGTCCTCCGGGGTACGAACCATGTACTCCGCAAAGTGGCTTAACCTGCTAAATTCAGCAGTATATTCATCAACAGTCATGTTACCTTGTTCCAGTCTCTCGAATTGGCTTTCGAGAGCTTCCCGAGCCACTTCGGGATAAAATTTCTCCTTGAATAGCCTCTTGAAGTCCTCCCAGGTGACGTCGGGAGCAGATAGTTGGGGTTCATCTCTGAACCAGGTTCGAGCAATGTCGAACAGTTGCAAGCTGGCGGACTCCACTTTGAGGTCATCGGGAACCCGAGCAGTCTTCAGGAGTCTCTCGACATTCTCTATCCACTCATCAGCGTAGAGAATGCCCTCAGTTCCATAAAATTCCAGAGGCCTAAGGTTCTTGAAGTCTTTAGCACTTCCTGGCCTCTTGAGTGGCGACTCCTGGGACTTAATAGCTTCTGAGAGGCTGGTCCGCAGAAGTGCAGTCTGTTCCTTCTGGGATTCCACCAATCCCTGGAACACTCCAAGTAGTTGTGCCCCATCTAGAGTAACTGCCGGAACAGATGGAGGCGGTGGAAGTGCAAGAGTCTCGGGCACATTCTGTTCAGCTGGTTCTGATGTGCCTCCTACTGTGTTCCTGGTCTGGACCATTCTGAAAGATTAAGGGATAGGAGAATCAGAATAGAATACTTGGAAATCAAAGGCGATAGAAAAATTGAGCAGAAATGATATCAAGAATTGAAATAAGGACCCTATACTGTGAATAAGCTTTTCCTAGAATCCTCAATATTATTCCATACCCTGTCCTAGGGTATTACCCTATTTAAGGATAGGACCTGCATGGGCCACCATAAAAACGTGTCACGACCCGCACCCGGAAGTTCGGGCACGAGTACGTGGGTACGTCCAGCCTACGCCGCAGAGTCGGCGGTAGTACGCTGTCTAGGTCAATCCATCTAAATTAAACTAACTCATTCACAATTAACATAGGCAAGATAATAATGAGAATGAAACTTAAGATTTGCAAACTGAATTAAATGTGACAGCAATTCAAGTGTTTAATACAGAAATTCCAAATGAAATCGGGGACAAACCCGATTAAATAAGATAGAAAACAAAATAAAAGATAGCTAAAACTAGCTACTCAGCAGCAGGGGTCTCCTGGGTGGGTTCTGGTTCTTCATAAGTATCATCTGTCCCCTCATAGGGACCATAATATGTAGGGGCAAGGTCCTCATCATCGCCTAAATCAACAGATCCAGTCAGGAAAGGAGCAAAGTACACAGTGCACAACAAGGTTAAACTAAATATTTATGACAATTAAGTATTGAGTATCAAGTTAAGGAATTTGCATAAAAGAATGTCAATATCTCAGAGTCACAACTATAACAGGAACATGAGAAAACAGAAGTAAATGAGCAGGAATGAAACTACAACAGACAGCAAGAAATATAACATAATCAGAAATTATCTGTATGAAACTTGGGTTTGTTTTTAGAATACTTAGTTGGCATGTAGGGGTTTATAAGGCTAATCGGGCCGTCATAGACGACTGTCAGTCAGGAGTAATCAAGTATCGGGCTGATGGTACATTCGCGTATCCACAGCTAGCAGTCAGGACCTAGGGAAGGGTAAACTACATGCCTTTCAGTACTCTCCCACCCGACATGATAACAAGACATGAACTAATATATTCAAGACATGAAAATCCAGCATTTCTGACACTAGGTGTAATCATCAAGGGTACTAGTAAAGCAGGAAAGTAATTATCACAATATAATTAGATTTAACTTGAAGTGCAGGTACTTGCCTGTTGTTTGGATCTGTTTAACTTGGCTCTTGGGGGAAATTTCCACAGATGAGTCCAAAAGCTGAAATAGACATTACCATCGTGCTCAGAAGATGTCAAATAGCTAAAAACGCCTGTCCTTGGGTCCAATTTGGAGACAAGGGCAAAAACGGCAGTTTCGGGTCAAAACGGGGTCCGCCGTTGGGCCCGCTTTGCACCGAAAAACGTGTCCGGGTCAAAGGTCTCCAAATTCACCAAACTTAGTGTCAACGGGTCAGGAATGCTGATACGAACCCAACGGAACTTCCAGATTTGGATTCCGATGAGCCGAACACAAAATCGTCCGTCGAGCGGGGCGAAACAGGGTCTGGTTTTCCTGTTTTTGGATCGCGGTGTGCGATCACCACAGGACGCGATGCCCCGAACAGTTTGTCCGGACACCGAGAGGGTCATACAGGCTTCACAACGCAATTTGCAGAATTGAAAAAGGAGCTACGAGGCGAAAGTTACACGCACCTGAAGGGGACCCGAAAACAGGGTCAAAATCGAGTCCGAGTCGTGTCGGACACTGTGTCCTGTGTCCGACACAGCACAGTGATTAGGGCTAGGGTTTGGTCGGGAAACGGCCGTGGACGGCGGAGGACGGCGGCTGGACGGTCGGCGAGGGCGGGGGACTGGTCGCCGGAGAGAGGCGCGGCGTCCACGGGGGCGGCGGCGGCGCTAGGCGGCCGGCAGCGGCGGCTGCGGCTGCTGCTGCTGCTGCTGGGTTGCTGACGGCGTCGGGGACGGCGGAGCGGGGCGCCGGAGGGGGAGGCGACGGTCGGCGGGGCACGGCGAGGAGGCTGCGGCCGGTGGCGGAGCTCGGGGAGCGGCGGGTTGCGGGTCTAGGGTTACGGCGAGGGAGTGGGGAAATACGGCCGGGGCTGCGGGGTTTAAATAGGGGCGTGAGGCGGTTGCGGCAGCCGGCGAAGGCGGGGGCGAGGGGGACGTGGGCCGCGGGGAGCGGCGCAGCGCGCGGGGGCCGGCGCTGCGCGCGGAGGGCGGCCGGAGGACGCGGGACGTGGGGGAGGGGACAGGGTCGTGCGGGCGGGTCGGGGACGCGGCGGGTTGCGGGTCGGGTCTGACCCGACCCGACCCGATAGGGCGGGGCTGGGCTAGCGGGCCGGGCTGCGGCCCAACGGGCCGCGGGCCGAAAAAAGAAAAGAAAAATAAAATAATAAATAGTAATAATAATAATAAAAATAATTATTTAATTTAATTAATTAATTAGAAAAATTGTTTTTAGGCATTTAAAAATAGTTCTGGGGCCCAGAAAAATCCAGAAAAATTACCCTAAGTCCAGTTTTCCATTTTACACCCAAAAATATTATTTTCATGACATTTTAATATTATTTATTGCTAATTTAAAATTATTTATTAATTGAAAACCTTGATTTTAATTACAGAAAATTCACAGAAAATTCCAGAAAATTGGGAAAAATCCAAGATTTAATATTTTGAAAATTCAGGGGGTTTACACCTTTCCCAAGTCAGTTGCAAAGGTCAAAGTTATCCCTACATGGTGAATTATGATAAATAATTAGGAAGAGTAATTTTGGAAGTCTCTAACTAATTATAATTAAGCTAATTCTCCTTAATTAATTAATGAGAAATGTCTAATAGATTTGGGTCTAAATTAGGCTCACTAGTTGTCATGACAAGTCTAATTATTGGACTAGCCTCTAACAAAATAATTATTACAAGTCATATTTAATCTATAACTCACTAATAATTAAATAATTAATACAATCATCAATAATTATTATAACACACCAATATAATTATTTATCCCTAAAATTATTTATCTATGCAAATTTACCAAACTATCCCTAGCTAAAAAAGTGAGGGTGACATAGAGACAAGAGTAGGAGCAAGTCCAAGGATCGGTACAAGGACTCGGAGTGTTACCATTGTGGCAAGAAGGGCAACATCAAGCAGAACTGTTTCGCCTGGAAGAGGGAGAAGAAGGGCGACAAGGGAAAGCAAAGTGAGAACACTACAGCGGCGGCCTCGACACATGGAGGTAACGTGATCATTGTAGGTGATGAGGTAATTATGAACCTTGCCTGCGATGACAACTCTTGGCTGGTGGACTTAGGTGCTTCAGCGCACGTATCTCACAACAGGACACTATTTGCTACTTACACAACATGAGACTGTAGAGTGTTGAAGATGGGCAACAAAGATATTTTGAAAGCTATTGCTATTGGAGATGTGCATCTGAGGAAAAAGACGGTTGCAGTTCTTTTTCTCAAAGATGTCTGTCATGTCCCTGATATCCGTTTCAACCTGGTATCGGTTGGAAGGTTGGATGAAGATGGTTTCTTCAACCTCTTCGGGAACGGTCAGTGAAAACTTTTTAGAGGTTTGATGGTGATAGCAAGAGAAAGCAAGAAGTCCGGACTCTATTATATAGAAGAGAACGTACATGGGGCACAAGAGGTGAATGCAGCTATTGATGCGTGTACTGAGTTGTTGCACAGGTGGTTCAGCCATATCTGCGAGAAGGGGATGAGCTACTTGATGAACATGAAGGTGATTCTAGGGCTAAAGTCTACAAAATTGGAGAGATGTATGCACTGTTTAGCGGAGAAGCAAAATAGGGTATCTTTCCAAAGTCACCCAAGTTCAAGGAAGCCGACGTTGCTTGAGTTGATTCACTCGGATGTCCACGGTCCTATGAAGGTAAAGTCCTTTAGTGGTGCTTCTTATTTTGTGACATTTATTAATGATTGTTCCATAAATGTTTGGGTATATGCCTTAAAGACCAAGGATCAGGTGCTTTCCGCTTTCAAAGAGTTTCAGGCCTCTATTGAAAGAGAGACGAGCAATAAGCTACTATGTGTTCGGTCCAACAACGACGATGAGTACATTAGTCCATTTGCAGAGAGCAAGGGAGATGGGCAATAAGCTACTTATTGCAGAGAGCAAGGGATACGGCATCAGAAGAATCCGTCCAAGACACCTCAGCTCAATAGTGTAGCGGAGCGAATGAACAGGACGCTGATGGAGAGGGTACGATATTTGCTGTCAGAAGCAAACTTGCCGAATATCTATTGGGGTGAGGCTCTTTACACTACTGCTTATATTATTAATTTATCTTCTAGTGTTCCTTTTTAGGGGGATGTGCCTGACAAAGTATGGTACGACAAAGAGCCATTATATAATTACCTGCGAGTGTTTGGTTGTAAGGCCTTCGTGCATGTACCTAAGGACGAAACATCCAAACTTGAGCCGAAGACGATGCGGTGCTTCTTTGTCTGCTACAGTCGGGATGAGTGTGGCTATAGACTCTACAACCCAGTGGAAAGAAAGCTCTACGAAGCAGGGACATTGTGTTCGTCGAGGATTATAGCATGACCAACACTCAGGATTCTGAGATGCCTTCTAAGGCTGAGAAATTTCCTAAGCTAGAGTCATTTTGCTTCGAGCAGTTTCCAGAGGACACCGCAGAGGATCCAATTATGGGGGAGCCAGTAAATAAAGTTGCTTCAAACCTTGATCATCAGCCTGCTGATGGTGGTCAGGGTAATCTTCAGGAGGATGAGCATGTCGAGGAGACAGTTCCTGAGGAGGAGGCTGTTGGTATACAACTAGCACCAGTGGTTCCATTGAAGAAGAGTGATAGAGAGCATCGACCATCTACGAGATACTCATCGGGTGAGTATGTGCTATTGACTGACGGAGGTGAGCCCGAAAGCTTTGCAGTGGATATGAAAGACGAACACAAGCAGGAGTGGATGGAGGCTATGTAGGAGGAGATAAGTTTCTTATATGCCAATTCTACTTATGAGCTGGTTGGGTTGCCAAAGGGCAAGAAGGCTTTGAAAAATTGATGGATATTCAGAATAAAGCAGACAGATGATGCTACTCACCCTTGATACAAAGCGAGACTGGTAGTTAAAGGCAATGGTCAGCGGAAGGGCGTAGATTATGATGAGATCTTTTCGCCAGTCGTCAAGTAGTCGTCTATTCGGGTGACGCTAGCATTGACAACCAATTTTGACTTGGAGATCGAGTAGATGGACGGGATTTAAGGCTATTTCGAAGTGGAGATCGATTTCGGGTAATTCTTTTCTCGTCGTCTCCGTTCTTCGTTTGTATGTTATCTATTTTCTATTCCAAAGAGTTTTGGTGATCCGTTTGGATCGGTGAGAAGTTTGTAAGGAGTCGGTATATTTTTTATTTTATTTTTGGAGGTTTTTCAGGGTTGGACTCCGATCGTTCCGTGATTTTTTCTATTTGGATTTTTCACGTAAATATCTCTGTGTCTACGATTTGTGTTTGGCATTTTTGGTTTGTGTTATTTTGCTCGGTTCTCTCGCATGACTTCTTGGTTTGGAAAACGGTTTCCATACTTTCGTTCCCAATAGTCTAGTGGTTAATTATGTTCCTTGAAGTTACTAATAGGGGACAATGGTTGGTTCATGATGCAATGCTGGTGATCATATTTTTATTTCATCTAGGCACTTCAATTATTGAAGATAATTTGTTATTTGAGCTAGCATACGGGTGTAGCTGGCTAGTTGGCTTGCCATTTGATTAATGTAGTTGGTCTGTCTGATATGTTCTATTACTTTCATTTTTTGAGAGAGGATGGGATGAAGTAGATCCAAGTCAAGTTTCATTAATATAAGATATGATGCAATTGTTACCTGGTGCAAGAAGTTCCACTGATATAGTATTTTTAGATATCTGTCAAAAATCTTGGAGATAATCTATTACTAGATAAGTTCTTAATATATTGTTCTGATGACGGGTGGAATCCTTCGTTATGACTTAGTGAACGGATTCTCCTCATCCTCATTCAAGCCTTTTCTAATCAGAATGTTGTCGACTATGGAGCATAACAAAATTTTATGAAAAATATGACAAATTTTATTATCGACTGTCAACTTGACATCAATTCTCTATGTTGGTACCAAATTTTTTGCCAAGGCAACTATATATTAGTATGAGACAGTCATGCCATAGAACTAGGCAACCAGTTGGCAGGAAAGTAAACTTACCTTTTGGATATGCAGTTTAAGCTCATGCAACCATGGAACACCCTCCAACTTCTCCTAGACTATAAGAAATCTAGACGAAGGGGTAAGATAATAAGATTTAATATTGGAAATTGCATTCATCTCTATGACATATCTCTACTAATATAAGGTAGCTTGGAAACGACTCAGAAATGAACCGTCTAAGCCGTTTCTAAATACCCCTTTAATTATTTTAAAAAAATAACTCATTATTTAAATACTTCATATTATTTACTTACTTATAACTAAATAACTCTTACTCAAGTTGTTAAGATGAGAAGCATTTTTCTTGGTTGTCTGAGTTCAATTCATAAGAATAATAGTATTTCTAATAAATTTATATTTTTTAAAAATTTATATATTTTATACGCGTGTACAGTGCACGTTACAAGTTAAGATAAAAGAATAAAGGAATGACAATAACTTACTGACTAGATGGATCCTAGAAAACATTCCTAAATATTATTCATAGCTTTTACTTGTAGAATAAGCGTTTCATTCAAAGGGAAAGGGTTTACATACAATTGACAGATATATAATTGTGAAGAAATTAAGGTGGGTCATCTTGGGAAATTACATTTTTTGGGGAACAAAGTGTGTTCATCATAGTTGAGGGTGAACCATTTCTACAAAAGGGCCTGGGGGTAGAGTGACCTTCCTAAAGGCATCAAAGTATTGGCTTTTGTGGGGGTCCCTAGGCGATGTCCTCTTGTTATTCATGGTTATAAGTTTAATGAGTCCTTTCTTTTGACATATTTGATTTGTAGTTGTATTCTAGCAGAGTGATGCACAATTTCTCTATACAATGATAAGCTCCTGGTGATTCTTGGAAGACATTATGCTCTCTTTGACTTCCCCCTATTTGGAATACTTGATTGAAACAATATGCTATATCTGAACAATTCATTGCAGAACCAAACCCTCCATATTAACTTAGTTATTATAAAATGTGAATATATAAAAACATGATAATACTGAACGTTGATGTTTAGCAGCAAATCTGCAATGGGTAACCAGCTTTGACCATTAGCAACAAAGTACGACCATTTTTAGACATCTCTGCTCTCTTTGTTCCTGCACTCTTTATTGTATGGATCTGTGTTCTATGTTTGTGGATCTTCACTTTACATAGTATGAGTCAGTCTGACACACGTAAGCCCTTTCAGACACAAATCCATTGTCTTATTTCTAGGCAGTCTAATCTGAATGGCCCAACCCGTTCTGGATACTTGGCACCCATGTAAGCCCGCGTAGGTCCTTAGACCATCTAGCTCCCACTTGGGAATATATATAGACACCATAGCTATGATTAATTATTGATGCTTCTGTAATTTTCATATTCTCTTTTAAGATAAATGAATGTGGGTAAAAATGCTCATTTTCTTAGTTGCATACCTCTTCTTTTCTTTTTTAGTTCATCAGTAGTTGTTTAAATTTCTTAAGATGTGTAGAAAGACTTAATTGACTTGTTTCTCAAAGAGGGGGTACATATATATAGGACGAGGCTAGCCTTCTCCTTACTTTCTATCCAATGTGGGACTAAATAAGTTCTCATAACTCAACACTTTCCCTCAAGATGGGCGATAGATATCAATCATCCCCATCTTGTTACAAAAGATGTCAAACTCTCTAGAACCTAAACCTTTAGTTAAACAATCAGCTAACTGCTCCGCTGATTTCACATAGCTCAAAGTCAAAAAAATTCCATTCAACTGCTCCTTGATGAAGAACCGATCAATCTCCACATGTTTGGTGCGGTCATGCTGAACTGGATTGTTTGTAGTATCAATTGCTGATTTGTTGTCACACCAAAGTTAGAGGGAGTCTCCTCTAAACTAACGCATCTCAGCCAACAAGCTCTTCACCCACATTATCTCGCACAGGCTAACTGCCATAGCCCATGTACTCGGCCTCAGCTGTAGACCTAGCCACTACATCTTGTTTCTTGTTGCTCCAAGATACAAGATTGTATCCAACAAAAATATAGTAACTTGTAGTGGACTTGCGATCGTCCAAACAACCCGCTTAATCGGCATCACAATAGCCTTCAAATCTCAGATGTCCAGAACATCTGAACCATAAACCCTTTCTTGGACTTCCTTTAAAATACCTGAGAATTTTGCGAACTACCTCCATATGCTGCTCTCTGGGATCATGCATATATCTACTCACCACACTCACGGTATAAGTAATATCAGGTCTCGTATGACAGGTATATAAGCCGACCAACTAATCTTTGATATTGCTCCTTACTCACCTGTCATAACTGCCATTTCATTTTTTTATTTTTTTATTTTTATCTCTCCAATCCATATATATATATATATATATATATATATATATATATATATATATATATATATATATGTATATATGAATTAATATCTTAGGCTTATGTAAATACCAATTTGCAAACTAGCCTTAACTAATTCTTGGATGTGAAGGAAGTTTTATGCAAATCCCAAATCCATGGGAGAAGAAGAAAACCAGCAGCAGCCTATGATTCACTACATACATGTCATCTTCTCCTCTCAACCGCATTTTCCAAGAGAAACTTGGCTCCATTTCCCTCCCCTATGCATTCCCAATGAACCTAACCCCTCTCCTACTTAATTCCCCAAAGAAACCCTATCTCTTCTTCCCATCTTCATCTTCTCCAACCCTACTTCTTTCATAACCAGCTGCTACTACTGCCATATTTACTGTTGCTACTGTTGTTGCTACTGTGTTATAGCCGCTGCCGCTGTTACTGCTGTAGCCGCTGCCGCTGTTACTGCTGTAGCCACTGCCGCTGTTACTACTGTCACCGCTACCGTACGCTGTCGGACCCACCGCAGCCTCACGCCGCCGCCGTCTCCGGACGCCGCCATCGTCGCTGGACGCCGCCACCGTCGCTGGACGCCGCTACCGAGCACGCCGCCGCCGGACGCCGCCGCCGGACGCCACCGCCGCCAGACCCGCACGTCGCCGAGCCTTTCCTCCTCCAACTTCACAACTTCTCTTCCTTCTTCCCAAGTTAGGTAAATTCTCATTCCTTCCCCAACCCTTCTCCTAGACCTAAATTAGAGTATGATTGATTTCAATTTCTCATAGAAAATTGGGAAGGAACTAAGTGCCAAATTGGGAACTTGGAAGAACCCTAGATCACTCAAAACAAAGGCAAGTTCTCATCCTTGCATTATTCATTTCCTTAGAGTTTAATTAAGGATTTCGTTTAATGGGTATTTTAAGGATTTTGGAACAAATTAACACTTGTGTATATAGGTGAACACATAAATCTGTATGTATTATATATATATATATATATATATATATATATATATATATATATATATATATATATATATATATATGTGTGTGTGTGTGTGTGTGTGTGTGTGTGTGTGTGTGTAATGTGGACACGCGTATCTTGACGCCCTAGGTAGGACACAAATGGATATACAATGATTTTAATTATAATCATAACTTAGCTCTACAACTACTAGTTTATATATATGTATGTTAGGTATATTCCTATGCATGTATATCTAAACCTAGATGAATATGGATATGTGTGTATGTGTTCCTTTCTATAATTAATGTATGTTGAAACATAAGGAGGTTATCATTTACATACTTAATCGGATAATATGGTATTAACAATATGTATATATAGATGAAAGAAAGAAAAAGAAAAAAGAAAAAAAAGGGGGAGGGGATATATGAAAATGGAAACCTATTATAAATAGGGTATTACTTATCTTTGAGATAACATAAAAACTACACTTGGCATAGCTTAAATAAGATATTTGACATTGGTCGATTTATTTCATTAGTTCAATTTTGTCCAAAATTGAATTATATCTATTTTAGCGTATTTCGTTAGAATTACCTAGCTCAAGCATGTAACTTATATATGTCGTAAGTCAGAGTAACTTTAGTTACATAAGTTCTACGTAAATTTTTTATTTATTTTATAAAGGGTTGCATATAGTACATATAATGAACATGAATAAGTTTGCCTATACAAGTCTTAGGTCTTGAATGCTAAATTCTAATATATGCATATAGTTAATTCCTTCATCTATTAAATATTGAGAATTTTGGAATTAAATTGTCTACTGAGGATTATGGATTGCTTAAAACCTGTGCAGTGTTGGAAGGCAACGATTGCGCAATAAATAATTAGCTAGCCGTTAAGGTATGAAAGAAGCCTTTCCATTATAAATAACTTATAATCTATTGCTTGTGTTCCGGTGTTGAGAGTTGCTCCACCGAAGGGGTCGACGAGCCCGAAAATGCTATGGAGGGTTGCTCTGGGTCGAATATATGAATTGTTAAAATTTCGGAAGCCGAAATATAAATGGGACTCTGTCGAAATTTTCAAGAATTTTGGGAGTTAACCAATATTTCGATATCCAGGAATATCGCCGACATCCCAAGACTCTAAACTCTAGATATATATATTTTTGCAACAGACCACCAACGACTGTAATTTAATTAGGGGACAATTAGTAAAAGTCTAGGATACGTAGGGCACAGACACAAGTCACTCAACAAAATCTAACTACCTGATAATCTGCTCTGTATAATTAATATTCTTAGATTTGTGTTGATAACTTAATACATGTACTCTGGATTTTGGATAAAATAAAAAGTAAGTATCTTGTATCATCCTGAAAATGTATTTTTATATAAATAATGGTTAAAGCGATACACAGAGCAGAAACCTGAATACAAGAAAATAGAATAAGGATTGTTTGTAGATTTAGGCTAGAAGCATTGGGCGGGAGAGAACAACATAAATACCACCTACAAAATCCTGCAACATATTTATATATATATGGCTGATCAGCAGTTAAAGCTCTTTCGTAAGGCCTTGCGAAGTGAGCGGGTGAGGCTTAGCTCATTTTTCGATTTAGGCCCAAAAAGGGCTAAGCCAGATCAAATTCCCATGCCATCCTGTTCAAGTCACCTAAATATAAGTACGCCTACTTCGATCCAAAAACCATCGAATTAGTAAATTCAAGATTTGGCCCAAAAAGGGCTGGGCTGGATCATAACCCCGTGCCATCCTGTTCATGTCACCTAATTATAAGCACCCCTATTTTGATTCAAACCATCGAATAGGTGAATTCAAGATTTAAGTCCATGAGGGCAGGGCCAGATTCTAAGCACCGTGCCATCAAGTTACAGCCTGATCCCTGGTAAACGGGATTGTTGGCGGGAAAATAGGTGAAGTGGTTATTTAAGGGTTGTTATCCAAATTGTATCATCATTTAGGAAAATTATTTGTGCATTATGGTAGTGACGTAGGGATATGTGATGCTTGGATTATTAGACACTATAGGAATATTGAATTAGGAACTGTTCAAGTCATGGACTCTATATTATACTCTACCTTCTTATTTCTTTTATAACTGTTATTCTTCTTATCCTACTATCATATCTTTTATTTACTTACCGTTCTTGACTGAGAACTTGCATGTCGTTTTGACGACATAGTATTATTCACTAGGAGGAGATGAAGCAAATAAAGAAATGCTACCTTTTTATAACGTGGACGAGACCGAGGAATAATCTTCAAGTAATTCCAGGAAATACAACACCAAGTATATTTTGTAACTGAAAATATGTAAATTATAGAGAAGTTGTTGTAAAGATTTATTTAGTTGAATATTAACCAGAGTGGTATGAATTAGTTGTATTGCCTAATCACCTTAGCATGACTTGTATTTCATTCTAAAAAGATTTACAAGCGACAATCGTTGATACGAGTATGGTAGTATTCGTATGGAGCGTAGCCTGGGGATGTAGTTACGTACCCGACTCACCGTATCTTGGGAAGCGGGGCATGACACGCCTTTTAGTGGTGGCACATGCAGGTCATACTTTTAGGAAACCTAGGTAGGACCTGAAGATGAACAACCTTGGATAAGGTGCAAGTCTAGATATTATAAAGACATATGTTACAGGATATAGGTTAGGAGCTGGTATAAGAGAACCCTGGATTCCTTATCAAATTAGAACACCCTAAGATAAGCAATACCAATGATTGGAAAGGAGAGCAAGGGTATTTTAAAGAAATTTTGATTTCTCTTAATATAATTATTATTTAATTTCTTATTTTGAATATAGGACATGGATCTATTCCTTCCGAGCGTCTGGTGGGATGGAAGTGACCGCACACTTTATGGCTATCAGCAATATATAAGGAAACTATGGAATCTACCAGACTGGTATCACATACCACTCTATGAAGTGCATTATGCTATTATGTGCCCCGTCATTAGGGATTTGGAGGATGGTGCAGAAGTGGACCGTGAAAGGAAAACCTATTATATTTATGTACGGGACCCAGAATATGAATATGATTATCCTAAATTAGAATGGTATGAAGGAACGTTAACTGATTTTCAAGAACTACATCCTGAAGCTACAATTCTTACCCAGGTTTGAACCTGTATCATGGGGAAACTGGACTAGGAATCTTATGTATAAAGGATCTCTTATATACTAGGTATCTTTTGTGAACGGCAAGGATGTATGTGTATATTTATATAAGTTAGGAAGGAAGGAAGTATAGGAAATGTAAATAGTCTAAATATGTATATATGCCTATGTATAAGATGACTAGTACCTTAGTAGCATATTTTGTATCACATTTTGATTATGAGTGAATGAAATATGCTTTCATTATCTACGTACCTATATGTTCCTCTATTTCCTAAAAACTCTTAAGATTTTCAATATCTTTTCCTATCCTTGAATCTCAGGATTATTCCTGAGAAATTGCATTTGAATTTTTCAGGATAATGTCTAATCATGATCAATCCCATGCTTCGTCCTCACAAACTAAGATGGAACCCTCTATTAGGGACATGTACAAATTATTCCAACAGATTCTGGAGTCTAACAGTCAGCATGCAGATACGGCTCTAGCCATAACTGCCACAGTGTTGGAACATCTACAAATATCTGCCAATTCTAGAGATGGTTCACTAAAGGACTTTAGGAACCTAAATCCTCCCAATTAAAGGAATGAAAAGTCTGATCGAAGCCGGATAGTAGATTAGAACCATAGAAGTGCTGTTAAAAGCAGCAAAAATTAATCCTGAGGACATGGTATCTACAATCCGAATTTATTTAGAGGATATTGCTGAACACTGGTGGAGTGCTGAACAACCCGAGGATTCGGAGGACAAATTAACTTGGGGAGAATTTTAAAAAAAATTTGAAGAAAGATTCTTTCCAAAATCAGCTAAAATCGAGTTAGAACGACAGTTCACTCATTTAAAGCAAGGGAGACTCACGGTAGACGAGTATGTTGCAGAGTTTTCCAAGCTTAGTCATTTTACTTCAAGCCTGATAGCCGATGAGGAAACTAAGGTATCTAGATTCCTAGAAGGACTAGGGAGCCAACTAAAGAGTAGATTCGCCGCCTATCGATGCCAAACCTATCTTGAGGTGACTGAAGCAGCAAGAAGCCAGAAAAAAATATTAAATGAAGAACAACCATTTCGATCTCAGCCTCAGAAAAGGACTTTGGAAGTTGGAATTTTATCCTCAAGGCATCCATGGCAAGGACCGTCCAAATGCTCTCAAATAGGTATCTTGAGAAGACCAGTTATTTGCAACTTTAGTCAAAAACTTGGGCACACGAGGGATGACTGTAGAAAATTCCTAGATCTTTGTTTAAGATGCGGATCAGATAAGCATCAGATTGGCCAGTGTCCACAATAACGAACCTTTGGGCCAATAATGAAAAACCCGCACCAAGAATCACGACCCACGTTCCGAGGAAATAACATCAGGCCTATGCTTCATGGAAATTGTCCTCGACCTCTAATACAAGCGCCAACACCTCAGGCCACGTTGACTTATGGAAATCAATGAAGACCACCCTTCGCACCCCAAGCCTACCAATTCCAACAAGCTCAGAAAATAAACCAGCCTCAGACTGGGAAGAAGAAAATGCAAGGGCAGGCATTTATGATGAATACTGATGAAACAGAACTAGTCGAAGAAGTAGTAACAGGTACTATTCTAGTTTCAGCTTGTCCGGCATCAGTATTATTTGATTATGGGGTAACCCATTCATTTATAGCATCAGCATTTATAGCTCTTCATGAAATTAAATCACAACTGTTACTTAAGAAATTATATATTCTTACGGGTTGGTACGGTAGAAGTTAGTCGGGTTTGTGAAGCATGTCCAGTTAAGTTAGGCGGTAGAGCTTTTCAGGTAAGATTATTAGTTTTTCCAATGAACAATTATGATGTAGTACTTAGAATGGATTGGTTGACCAAGTTATTAGCAAATATAGATTGTGGCCAAGGGAAAGTTCTATTCCAGCTGACCAATGGAGAACTATATGAATTTGTTCGAGACCAAAAGGAATTTGATGCTAAGGAATTAGAAAAGTTTGAACAACCAGGCCAAGGAAGGTTTCATGAACTAGAGGAGGAACAGATCCCAAGGATAGTGAAAGAATTCAATGATGTATTTCCCGATAAGTCACCAGGATTACCACCGGATAGAGCAGTAGAGTTTCTATCAATTTGGTTCCTGGAGCAGCACCTATAGCTAAGAAAATATACCCGATGAATAAAGAAGAATTGGCTGAGCTAAACAAACAAATAAAGAATTATTATTAAAAGGATTTATTCAGCCCAGCGCTTCGTTGTGGGGTGCACCAGTGCTTTTTATGAAAAAGAAAGACGGGACCATATGATTGGTAATTGATTATAGAGCCTTGATTGAAGTGACAATCAAGAATAAATACCCCTTGCCCAGAATTGATGAATTATTTGATCAATTAGGAGAAGCCAAGGTATTCTCAAAGATTGATTTGAGGTCGGGATATCATCAAGTAAAGGTCAAGAAGGAGGACGTTCAAAAAATAGCCTTTAGGACTCATTATAGACATTACGAGTTCCTAGTTATGTCATTTGGGGTAACTAACGCTCCTGCTATATTTATGGATCTGATGAATCGGATATTTTATCAGTATTTGGATAAGTTCGTGATTGTATTCATTGACGACATCTTATATATTCAAAAAATGAAGAAGAACATGAAGTTCCTTAGCATGGTACCAGCTCACATGTGTCATTCTTCTTCAAGGCCTGAAGTTCCTCCTACATGACACTCAAACCACCTAGGATCTTGCTTAGCTACCTGCCAGTTGTTAGGTACAAGCACTGAATTTAATGATGCAAGAAAGGACTTATATGCAGGTGGAGTGGATGCATATAAAATATAATGTACAATGTCAGTATCCCAACTTCCAAACTTAGTTGGAGGTTTTTCAGCTTTGACTCTAGAATTTCTACGAAGCAAGACATGAGTATTAGAAGCATCAGAGGAGGAATTGTTACCAGGTGACTCAGGTGGATGGGCTGAAGAAGGTCCTGGAGAAGAGGGACTTGGGATATCAATATTTGTGGGTACTGACCTAGGCACAGAAGGAGGAAGCTCATGCTGTTGATGCTTCTCATGCTCCCTATATACTCTCAGCTCACCCTGACTGTCGGCTCCCCGTAAGACACCATCACTCCTCGGTGACTCAAAAGGATATGGAATCATACCAACCACTATGCTAGTCTCATTATTCCCCTCTCTGCTAGCATTTGTAGAGCCATCCTCGAACAAAGAACTTAACTCCGTATTCTCCCCATAAAATGGTTCAAACTCCTGGAAGGTCACGTCCATACTGACAAACATCCTTCTTTCAATGGGACACCTATACTTGTATCCTTTCTAACTTGATGAGTAGCCCACAAAGATATATTTAACTGCTTGTGGATCCAGCTTGCTCACCATTATTTTGTGATCTCGCACTAAACATGTACATCAAAACACTCTTGGTGGAACAATAAAAATATTAGAGCCCAAGAGCATCTCACATAGTGTCTTCATCCCTAATACTCTTGACGACATCTTGTTAATTAGATAAGTTGATGTCATAACAACCTCACTCCACAAGAACTTTGGCACATTCATTGTCAATATCAAAGAACGTGCCAAGTCTAGTAGATGTCTGTTCTTATGTTCAGCCACCACATTTTGAGCAGGAGTGTCTTGGCAAGTGGTTTGATAAAAAATTCCCTGACTATAGATGAAATTAGCAAACTCCTTGTTGGTGTACTCGGTCCCATTATCTATTCGAAGAATCTTAACATTTACTCCAGATTTTTTCTTAATCATGTAGATCCAGGTCATATATGAGTAGCAATCAATGAAGGTAACAAACCCTCCGAATCCACTAATGGAAATAGTAGGACACTGTCCCCAAATATCAGAATGAACAAATGCAAATGGCTCAAGACTTCGAAGACCAACCATTTTATATGTAGAACGTGTATGCTTTCCAAGTTCACAAATAATACAAAATAACCTTTTTTGTCTACTTTATGCATTATCTCAGGTTCTAACTTATTCAACTATCAAAATATATATGCCCCAATCTGTAGTATTGAAGCATTGCTTCTGTCTCTGGCCCTCCACTAATAGTAGCAGCGAGCATTGCAACGTCCCTGTCCAGGTACCAAAGGCCATCACGCCTAATGACAGTCCCAAGCCTCTTCCTCGTGGCCTTCTCCTAGAAAGAACACATATTCCGATCAAAAAGAATAGTGCAATTAATTTGATTAATGAGAGCTAACAGAAAGTAAGTTGACCAAAAATGAAGGAACATGCAAGACAGATGACAGGGTAACAAATAAAGTACAATGGATCGAGCCAGTACCCCTGATGGGTTGGGATGTCCCATCAGCAGTCTGAACTGGCTCGGGATGCATGTGTTTGCTCGGATAATATAATGCAAACTCACTATATGCACCTGTAATATACCTAAATGCACTTGAGTCTATGATCTAATTAGTATGAGATTTAGTGGATGCAAGTGCCTGAACCAGGATACTGTTGCCCATATAACCAGCGTAACCAGTAAAGTTACCAAGGTAGGTAGTGTTAGCCAGATCCTGAGTAGCCTGTCTCTTACCCTTAGAACTCTCAACCTGAATCTTGAACTGGCGTAGTTTCTCTAGCTCTGTCATCTCGGCTCCAGTCATATTAGTAGTAGTCTCCTCTGGCACAACTAGGTGAGCAACTCTCCGGCCTCCATGTCCTCGGCCTCCTTGACCTGTACGTACACTTCTCTGTCCTCTGCCTCCTCGGCCACGACCAAAATTGCGGGGTTGAGGGCAGTTGTAGCTGAGGTTCCCTTTCTTCCCATAATTGTAGCACTTCTTGTCATCGCTGATGGGAGCACTAGGAATCACCAAAGCCGAGCGGACAACGGGTGAGGTCTCGCCTTTTATCACTTTCTGTCTAATTTTCTCTTGCCTCATCGATGCAACAGCCTCATCCAGGAATGGAAAATATGGCAGATGACACATTGCTTCCCTCCTAGCCTTAAACTGTGGGTTCAGATCCTTGAGAAAATGAGCCACACGCCTACGCTCAAGGTACTGTTTTCCACGGAGAACATCTGTCGGGTTTTGCAATGATAGCGGATCATAGTGATATATCCAAGTCCGCCTATAAGCGACGTAGCTCCGCTGCATACTCAAGTATTGTCTTCTCCCCCTTTGTGGTAGGATCAATCTTTTTCTCAACTTCCATCATTAACATGACACTTCCAGCTCCAGAGTATATCCCAGCCAATGTCTTCCAAATATCAGCTGCACTGCAAATTGACTCCACCATCCCAGCTATGGATGAAGACGTCACAGAAGTCAGCAGCCAAGAAACCACTAGAGAATTAGTGTGACTCCATGTGCTCCACTTAGCACTCGTCTTTTCATCTGGCTCAGTGCACTCTCCCTTCACATATTTTTCAAGTCCCTTGGTCCGAAGTTTCAACAATGTCCTCCTAGACCAACTTAGATAATTTCTCGTCCCCCAAAGTTTGATGTCATTGGATAGCAACTCTATCTTCTTCATCACATACGACGGTTCTGTTACGGGCACAACTGCCATACTGGATGAGGTCTCCTCTAATTTGGCTTGAAACACCCTGGCTACCCCCTCCAGTATCTCTTTCAGTCCTAACTAGTCACAGGTGTTCCCATCTCCAAAGTTGCCCTTATCGCAAACTCAACACAGAGACGAGATCAAACGCAACTCAAACGCGGGTCGTATGCCAACATGCAATCACAACTTTCTCCATCTATCTGTACACCTCCATGTTCATGCGGCAGTAGAGGTACAAGATAGGTAGAACTTGTCGGAACAAAGGCTAGAGATAGAGATCTATGCAAAACTTGCCAGGAAGTATGCTTTCTAATCTCAGAACCCACGTTGAGATCGAAATCAGAGGATCACACAAGAGTTCATCTCTGATTATTCACGATCCAACGAACAACTCGCCTACGCTAGTGTATGACGAGGATAAGGTCGACAACAGCGTACCCTGCTTTCCGCAAGTTCGACAACACCCACAGGAGGGCGTCAATGTACCATGCTTCCTGCAGGTTCGACAACACCCACCGAGGGAACGTCGACGGTGGAGAAGAGGGAAGGTATGCTGTGGAGAAAGATATTGATAATTTTGGCTCTGATACCATGTAGAAAGACTAAATTGATTTATTTCTCAAAGATGAGGTATATATATAGGAGGAGGCTAGCCGCCTCCTTACTTTCTATCCAATGTGAGACTAAATAAGTTCCCATAACTCAACAAGATAAAACTTTAATTGCTGGCTTCATAGATTAGGAGCTCAAATTTCTTCTGTGGTATCATGTCATTGATTTTTTTTTTTGCTACAAGTTCACAAATTAGGAGATTCTATATAAAAAGGACATCTTTGTAATATTAGCAAATGGGAGTCATATGCTGACTCTATATTTTCTATAAGATATTATTCTGATGCAGAGAGAGGAAGCTAGGGATCTCAAACTGTGAGTTTGCAATTTAAAAATATTATTGAAATAAACTGACAAAACTGTAGATTGAGAGATGTTATTGTATCTTCTATGATTTTCTTAGTTCTTTTTAGCAATTTTTATGATTCTTGAAAATAATGTAAATCAGATTAGTGATAGTGCAGTGACCTAATGTATGACAAGGGGGGAAGGAAAGAACGAAAAAAGATATGATTTATGTGTGAGAGGTTATACAAGGGCTTTATATCTATATTTCAAGAACGTTTCTAGATGAAGATAATATAGCTTTTGACTTTTGCGATCAAGATAGCTTGTGAACTTCACCAACCCCCCCTCCTCCAACTCACCCACCCACCCACCCACACATACTATTTTTTTTTTGAAATGTTGATTATTAAACAGTTTTTTTTTTTTTCAATTTTACAATATATATTAGTTTGGCTCTTTATGTAAAAAGAATAAGCTGGTTCTAGTAGTAGTGTTTTGGGCTTTCAATTGATAGGTTATTAGTTTGAATCTTATCTCATAATTAAATATTTTCATATTTTAAAAAAATTCTATGTATAATTTTTTGTTTCTTTTATAACAATTTGAAAATATTGACTTTGCTTTTTTTGCTCATTTTAGTTTGAGTTTTATTATATTTTTTGCTATTGAACTTCAATTAATATGATAATTTTAAGAATTTTTATACGTAGTAGCACGGTCCTTCCAAAATTTTAATCTTGGCTCCGTCGAAATGAAGATGAGACCATGCTTAAATTGGTAATTACCACTGAATGTTGAGGGAGTGAAAACTATAGCCTGGTTAAACTATTGGTTAATTAACACAAAATGATGAGATCTAGAAGTGAAAGTCCAGGCTAAATTTATGGCCAATTACCATTTAATGACTCATTACCATTCATGTGTACTACAAAAGAATTGGGACGTACTGAAGAAATGCAACTCCACTAGAATTGTGGATGAGCGGTCATTGTTGGTTGTTAGTGTTAATGATTTGCCATCTAGATTATAAGAAAACTAGTCACATTCACGTGAACGCATGTATAAAAACCTATAACATTATTAAAAAATAAGATATAATTTAAAATTATATTAAAATGTTTCAAATATGATTTGAATTTATTTTAATTATAATTTGTTATAAATATAATTTTTAAATTTTGAATATGTGTTTAATTAGACAATATTATGTAGTTAGTTTAAATATAATTTATATTTAGAATACATTTTATGATTTATTATATGATCCGGTGGTTTTTAATCCTTTTTTTTCAACTATCCGAAAAGAAAATCTATACCGGAGTTAAATTTTTTATTTTTAATAGTTGATGATATACATACGACTTGGATGACTCATTTTTGAGCCGTTTATAAGGTGTATTATAATAGTAGAGATGTTCTATTATGGTAGTTGGGTTATATGATTTAGGATGTCGGATACCTGAAAAGGGATCAAACAAATGGGTTTATGAAGACATGGATGAGCATGCCGAGGTGGATTTTCCCAGATACATTAGGGAGGGTGTCAGATGGAATTTAAATCACCCATAGGAGTTCACCAATTATGGGCAAGTTGATATATGATCATGTGAACAACAAAAAGTAAAATGAGGCCCCCTTATAGAGAGGTCCTCTTTCATGTTGAAAGGAGGTAAAGCCCAAGGCATCATCATTGAATATGTTTGCTAAGAAGGATTTAAGAAGCTTGCACCAACAAAGATTACATCCTTCAGATGATATAGAAATTTAATGGTTTCTAGAAAACTCAAGATTGTGAAAAACGTTACGCGCTAGTCGGACGGACATCCGCTGCCTAGCGCCGTCCGTCTAGGCGGTCGCCTGGATGTAGGCGATTCAAAAGATATTAAAAAATTAAATTTTTTTTTTAATGAAAATTGCATAAAAATTCCATAAAATCTCATTACATGCATAGTCCGACGTCGGGGGATTAGACGGGCATCTAAGCGGACATCGGACGGACACCAGCCGTCTAGACAGTCTAGGTGGTCGCCTTTTAGAACAGTGAGAAAACTTTTGGCAAGTCTTGGTGGAAATTTTATTGTTTCTTATCTTTGTTGATGTTTACAAACCAAACAGAGAGAAGAAAGAGCAGGCTGTCAACCCTTTACTTGTAAACAATAGGGATGTGGTTGCAGAAAATAACTGTATGGCACTAGGCAGCTTATTTACGTAATTGCATTCGTATTGTCCCCAACAAATTGACCATAGAGTGTGGGTAGGGATTGATGTTTTTTTATGGTCTTCTATACTCATGGGAAGTTCAGCAACCTTACAGATAGAAGAAATCATGATGCAGTTTCTTTCAGGGAACTTTTTTTTTTTTCAGATCCTTTTACTTGAGAATGTTGGGAGGTTGAACAAAGATATGGAGTTTGGACATTGAGAATGTCATTGAATTTCACTATTTTTCTTAATGCGACAGATAAGTTGATGTTGTGAGGATTCCCTACATCATAAATGCAATCCCTATAGCAAAATTGTACCAACTTACCTCTTCATGCTTGTAGATATCCTAAATGCAATTCCTAATTCACTTAATCTGGTTCACTCTTTGGCTTAATGTATCATTTACCTCTTCATATCTACATTCCATAATTTGTATAGATAAATACAATTCACTATTTGGCTTAATTTATCATCTTAACTCTTAATACTTGTTTAATTATGTGTTAAGTTGAGTTTAGTCCCACATCGGATAGACTAATAGGGAGAGGGGTTAGCCTCTCCTATATAATATACTCCCCTCTCATCCTAATGAATTAATTCACATCCTACATGGTATCAGAGTTATAACTTATCCACCTCTCTCTCTCTCCTCACAAAAAAAAAAACTACCCCAAACCCTAGCCGCCAACCCCAACCCCTCTTCAGCCCCTACCCCCCCCCTCCCGCCTCCTGCCACCCGCCCCCCTTGCCCGCTTCCCTGGCGCCCCCCTCCCGCCTCCCTGCCGCCAGTCCCCTCCCCCGCCTCCCTGCCACCAGCCCTAACCCTCAGCCGTCGTCTCTCCTTCCTGTTTGAACCCTAATTTTTCCAAAAAAAAAGCCGTATATCGAAGCCAGAGGGTAGACAATAATTTGTTTGCACAACCTCTGTTCCTAGATTATGACTTCTGGAGCATATATCGAAGTTAGAGGGTAAACAATGATTTGTTTGCACAACCTCTGTTCCAAGATTACGGCTCCAGGAGTTAACAAAGAGTAGACAAGTTGCGTGTTTACGTGGATCTTTATTTTCGTCCTACCCCGATATCTACATCATGATCTATACAGAGAGTGACCTGGATTACCTGTGTGACCTGGCTTGTGTGATTCCCATACGATCTCTACTTTCCATGTGCGTGCTGTTTTGGCCACGTGATAGCGCATCGGTAAGTTGATGTGATTATTGGGTTGGAAAGATCCAGTGACAGTCGAATCAAGTGCAGGATAACTAACACTGATGCAACTAGTAGTGTTACTACTACTACTACTACTACCGGTGTCGAAAATGCATTGGTGGGACCAACGGGCACTGGTATGGCGATTTCTTTGATTCGAATCATCGTTCGACGGTTGGACGGACCAGATGGCTACTCAACATGGTGGAAGAAGGTTGACAAAATACTTCAGAGAATGCGGTTGTCCAAGCATTTGATTGATAACCCTCCAGAGATAACTGATCCTATATTTGAGCAGTGGGAGACGTCAGATGATAGTCGACTATTTACACAGTTGATGAACTCAATGGAACCATCAGTGGAGGACATAGTTCAGAACACGGACACGGTAAATGTCACGTCCAGATCTCCCGTAGGCAATCGGCCATCCCCCCTAGGCACGAATAACCGTGCCAGCACTACCCCGCGGGACGATCGCTTGACCCATCTGGGCGTGATGTCGCACGAGCGTAAGTCGCGTCCGTGCAAGACCGTGATATGAACAGGCGGTAAGAGGTCTAAGCCACAAAGTTACACAGATTGTCCAAATGCAGCGGAATAATAAACGCACAGGTGATTGGTAAAAAGTTCACAGAGTCGTCAATAGCAGAAGCATTGAATAACACAAGTATAGAAGTAAAATAAGCTCTTTATTGATATTGAACAAGTGTTACAAATGGTGTTAGGCCGAGATTACAAGTCTCTCAAGCCTCTCTCTGAAACAGTAAAAGCGTGCAAAGTGGCTATATTTGTAGAATGATACATAGGCGATGTTACAACATTATGTCTTGTATATGTGCTTTAGTTCAGGACGCAACGCTCCAAGGCTCTAGAGTGAACTCTGCGCCTTAGCATGCACGAAGGAGGCATCAGCATCGAACGAGATTTTTCTGTACCCTGCAAGCAAATTGGTGGGTTATCAGTACATGAATGCACTAGTGGGGAGGCTTCTCGCACGTTCGACAAATCCAAACACGTTATATAGCTTCTGTGCACCATCTATTAAGTTATCTTTCTAGTCTTGCCTTAGGATCAGTTTTATGGCAATGATATAAAGCCTAACTCGTGTGGCAGTGCGTCGTGCGATATAAGAGAAAATACGGCGAGACTTACCAACTTACCATTTGTCCTTCCATGTCCAAGGCAAACCAAGTTAAATCAAGCATGAGCATATATAATAAAATCTAAGGGAAGTTGCATAAGCAAACACAAGTGTAGTGAACGAAATTATATTTTGGGTGCACGAGTTATATGGGTTTATCAGGTATTTGCAGGAGCTGTTCAAATGTTCCATATGAACAAGTCTGTTATACTCAAGGTTATTTAGGTGTTTCCCGATTTTTGGATGCGATGCAATGACTCGCACGTGGATTGCCGCTAAGCGAGGATGACTTATCTATAAGAAAAAGAGTCACTGGCATAGCCATAAAGGACGAGTTATAGTCTTGAACGATGATGGAATGCAACGAAAGTATAAGTTGCGCTGCAAGTCATCCCGTCAAGAACAAGAGACTAAACAATGAGTTCCATCCGGATCGGATCGACCCCAATGCCCCGGAGACCGCCCGAGGAACGAGATCTGAAGATCCCCCTTGATTCCAAGTTGTCCATGACACACAAGTCTTGGTCTTCTAGATTCACTAACTTGACAAGACAATCCATGATTCATGTTCTGAACGAGCATTGCTCCACGAGCTGTAATTCTTGCTTTACTTGACATGATTCTCGTTCATTGTTCAACTTGACTTGATGTATTTTTCTGGTTCGGGGACTGCCTTGGTGACCAAATGGTCCCAGATACTTGCAGGTTCATATTGCATAGTAGGACTATTTGATAGTCTTCTGGCTAACTCGATGCATGCACGATACTGATAGTGTTACTTAATTGTGGCATAGTCTATGTGGCAAATATTAAAACGAAGCAACGAGTACAAACTACAAGTAAGCAGGCAAGCATGCATTTATATGAAACATAAGCATTTACGTTTGTCACTGTCTATGGGTAAAGCAAGGAGTGAAACCGTAAAGGGACATAACGAGCGATATAACGTAGGGACGTGAAGTGTAAACAAGTGAACAATACACTACGAAAAGCATATATATATATATATATATATATATATATATATATATCGTTCTACCTGAGGCATAGCGGGGTCTAGTTGCACAAGGCAAAGGTAGCATGCGAGTGTCTATTTATTAGCAAAGTTTTATTTTCATGTTCTAATACAAGCAATACAAGTTAGAATTATTCCCTTAGCTAGGTGCGTTGTATTCTTTATTAGCATGCAGAGGGTGATTCACCTAGCGACTAGCATGTATCGTCCATATTTTTAGTGTACTGGCTAAGCAAAGACAAGTTCATCGTAGCCACCCACCTTAGCGATGATTCACCTCGGTCGAGCGATACTCCGAGCGAGCCTTTGAAAGCTAAGTCCGAACTCCTGAAGGGCCAAGTTTGGAAATTCTTTTGCCTCAAACGAGTATTCTCGCTGATCAAAGCTGGCCGGTTCGTTGCTCTTTCGCCATTTAAATCGGCTGTCCGCTTGAACGGAACGGGTCGTTACATTATACACTATTCAGAAAAAGTCTCGTCCTCGAGACTTCCTAAGCGCAAACCGGTCTACCGCATTATCGAATCTAACTCAAGCATAACAATCGGTACCACTAGATCCGTTTGAACACAATCTCCTACTCGTTTCTTATTACTATGTCGCGTGTATGTTGGGTCGGTCTCATTGAATGACTCTATAAATCAATCTAAGTTATGACTCGGTCTCAACTGCGCCTTAGCGCGAAACATATAGCTTAACACGGGGTACGTTACAATCCATCTTGAATGACGATCTAAGACTGAAGCAAACTTATACTAGTCGTTATACTTGTCCATGCGAGTCCAACATTTTTACTTGCACTAGCATTCGAGATTAGCATATCGCAAGTCTGGATCATGCACATATTCAAAGCACCCTTCAAACATATGCATGTCAACCAACTAAGCGATAGCAAAGTCTATGTACTCGAGTTTCACATATCATTGAGTCTTGGATCGTGCACACGTTCAAGGCGTCCCTCAAACATATACATTCAACCAAACTTAGAGATAGTAAAATCAGACAAGCTACATGCAAAAATCTCAAGGGTTCTCGTTTTATGAATCACAAGGATACTTCCAACAGGGTTAATAAAATTTTAAGTTATTTCTCATTCCAACTCAAATCAAGTTTTGCACTACCGTTAAGAACGATCTATTTAGTCTATCGGCTAGCGTCCATCCATTCGGGTCAAACATAGCACACACTTATCGTTTCTAGTCTAACACTAAGTCTTGTTGTCCCAGTTTTATGGCTTTTTTCAAGCTATGTTCTAAAGTCGGTCACATAAGCTCTTTCACTCGGCGCATGGTCATCTGCCTAATTACTAGGTCAGCTCACAAGGTCATAGGTATAAGTTCAAGCACACGATTTATCATGCAAATATGTCGCACGATGCTCGCCCCAATTTTAAGGTCAAACCATTGTTTATTTGCATGGAATATTCTACCCAAGCTCGTTTTACTCAAATTTCTAAACATTGAGCACATATCATCTTACACACAATAATACGTTCATTTATACAGGGTTCGAGTCCGTTCAGTTAAATTCATGATATATCCAAGTTGCAGGATAAGCCTAGCAATTTGCATAGTCTATCTCCTCAAGCATGTTTTGATAGAATCCATATATCAATTTCTAAGTCTAGACCATCAAGCCAAGATTCAATTCTAAACCTTTATTTATAACTCTAAGTCGTCCAACATGATTCATGTATCCATTCACGAAACCATCAAGCATAATTTACTCCAAGTTCTAGGCTAACTTATCCCTAAAATACTTTTGAATCACTTGCATTTCCAAATTCGACTTATCGTGTCGAACCAAAATTTAAGACGATCCATCAGTTGTCACGCTCCGGTTTTTTGTAAGTTCGATCACTCTCTTTGGACGTGAGATCAACACGCTAACGCTCTCGCTCTCACTGAATAATCGTCCTAATCCGGACGTGACGCATGTACGATAATAGAGTTACGCTCGCACAAGACACGAACGTCGAATGTTATGGTTATCTTCGATATGACCGAGATACCTTATCATTTTACTTTGCTCCATCCAAGTTATGTATATAAAATCCATCAAGTCATGTCTGTTCATGCAGTGATTATAATTTGTCTAACAAAATCATCCAACTTTAATGTTACCGTTTGATAAATCCATAGTCTAATTTTGGCATTCCTCAAACAACTAAGTTAAAATATTCAAGCCAAAGTCTATCACTTTTGATATGTTCCATTGATCGAGTTCTTTCAAAATAATTATTGAACATGTTCCCGTGAGTTTGATCATCCCCACCGTACGTGAAATCACCATGCCGACGCTCCCGCAGGATAATCGTTCTCGCTTGGACTGATTTCGAAGGTTATTATTTTGAACTAGATTAAAAATCGTTCTTCCAAACTCCAAGTCAAATTCGTTATCGCTTACCTCTTCCATCGAACCACAATATTCATTCTCGGGCTTACTTCTATTCGAGCAATATTGTATTCAAGTTTAATCTGTTTGTTTCAATCCAAAATCACTCGCACGATACTCCAAGTCTCCAACAAATTTTCTTAACCAAGATATCGATTTCTATTTCCATGAATCCCTATTCGATATAATCCTTATCATTTAGTTTAAGACATTCTCCAATCGTTCAATCTGACTATCGCACGAGACCTATGAATCCATTTGGACATTTTTAAATGATCCATACACCACTCAGGAATTGAGTCACCCAATTAAATCCTCAATCGTATTCGCATTAATCGCTAGCATATTCACCAAGTCATTCCTTAGAATTCCTGCACGATACTTAGGTATCGCCTGATAAATCTTAGTCTCGTATATATTCCTATTGATAGTCATCCAAGTAAACCATATTCGATTTGTATCTGCCGACACGAAATATCATTCGAGCTATTTTCTAAAATCCAAGCACGATTCTCTATGTTCTCCTTAGCGATAATCTGATAATATTTATACCGGTTGTCATTCTAAGTCTGACTTGTCTCTTATCTGAACAATATCTCAATCTCGTTTGTAACTAGCTTGCACCAAAAGGGTCTTGGTGCGCGACACTCAACACAACTTAGCCGAAAGGCTGTGTGCATAGCTAACCGTTCGAACGATATTCGATTTTGCACACTAACCAGTTGGGTAATCATGTATAGGCGTTCGAATTTGCACATAACTTACAAATTCTAGCATGAGTCTATTCCAACCAAGTCTAACAAAGGTTGACACAAAGGCATTTGTATCACATTTTCGTACAAGCAATCATATCATTCATATGCACTTTTTAAAATTATTTAGGCTCATTGTTTGAAATATTTCGATGGGACATTGAGAGAGAGTGTATGCACATAACCCAAGAACGAGCTTTCGAAACTGAGAAAATTGAAACGAAGTCAAAAGGCGTATAGCCATGCTCTGATACCAATATGTCATGCCCTGATCTCCCGTAGGCAATCGGCTGTCCCTGCTAGGCACAAATTATCGTGCCAGCGTTCCCGCGAGATAATCGCTTGACCCATCTGGGCGTGATACTGTAAACATCCTAAATTTTTTCAGTTATTTAAAAATCAATTTTTGGAAATTTTCTGTAATTTTCAGGAATTTACATAGGTGCTGTGGGGATTGTATAATTTTTAATTGCTAATAACTAATATTAAAATGTAATGAAAATATGATTTTATGGTGTAAAATAGAAAACCGGACTTAGGATAATTTTCCTGGATTTTATTGGGCCTCAGACCTATTTTTAAATACCCAAAAAAACTAATTAAACTATTTAAATAATTATTAAATAATTATTAATTGCTATTATTATTATTATTATTATTATTATTATTGTTTTTATTCTAGGCCCGGCCCGGCCCAGTGGGCCGAGCCCAGCAGCCCAGCCCAGCCACCCTAGCGGGTCGGGCGGGTCCGCCAACCCGGAACCCGCGTCCGACCCGACCCGGTCCTCCATCTCCCCCAACCCCACGAACCCCACAACCGCAATTCGAGTTGGTATATTCCGATATATGGAGATCTTGTCCGGTTGAATCTGTAATAGGATTCAAGTACTTTATTACCTTTGTTGATGACTACTCGCGTGTCACTTTTGTTTATCTCATAAAAAATTATTCCAAATTATTTAACATTTGGTGCACGCACACAGAGGTCATTCGAGCACTTTGGGAGAACCATACATCTAACTTGGTTGATTTACCTCATGGTAAGAAGGAAGTGGTTGCAAATGGGTGTTCAATATTAAGGTAAAACCGGATGACAATCTTGATCGCCTGAAGGCTCGTCTGGTGGCAAAAGGTCATTCTCAGACATATGGTGAGGATTATTTTGAGATATTCTCCCCAGTTGCTCGAATAACCTCTGTGCGTATCCTCTTGGCCTTAGCTGTTCACTATGACTGGTCGTTGCTACAGATGGATATCATTAATGCATTTCTTCATGGAGATCTTGACGAAGAAGTATATGTGGTACAACCTTCCGGATTTGTTACAAGAAATGGTAAATTGTGTCATCTACGGAAGGCCCTTTATTGTCTCAAACGATTCTCTCGTGCATGGTTTGGTCACTTCACAAATGTGGTTACTCAGTTTGGCATGTGCCAATCAAAGAAGGATCATTCAGTATTTTACCGTCAGACATTAGCTGGGAGGATACTACTCGGTGTCTAAGTGGATGATATTGTGATCACAGGAGACGACAGTCAGGTCATTGCAGAACTAAAAAAGTTTCTAGGAGAACAAATTCAAACCAAGGATTTGGGATCGTTGAGCTATTTTTTGGGCGTAGAAGTCACATGGGGTAAGCGGAATGTTGTAATGTCTCAGAGAAAATATGTGCTTGATATCCTAAATGATGCAGGAATGATGCAATCTATGGGAGCAACATCGTCCATAGACCCAGGGATAAAGTTACTTCCCGACGAGGGGACAGTGATGACCGATCCGGATCAATATCGTCGAGTAGTTAAAAAACTCAACTACTTGGCCGTTATGACTCGTCCAGACATTTTCTTTGTCGTCAGTGTTGCAAGTAGATTCATGTCTTCACCACGAGTTCCACATTAGGAGGCAGTTCTCAGAATTCTGCGCTATCTAGTTCAGAATTCGAAAAAAGATTCGGATGAAGAATAAGGGGCATAATTATGTTCAGTCATTTACTGATGTTGAATGGGGTGCTAGTCTTACAGATAGACGGTCTACATCTGGCTACTCGGTCTTCATTAGCGGAAACTTGGTATCATGGAAGACCAAGAAGCAGAGTGTGATCGCACGATCAAACTCGGAAGCGGAATATCGGACAATTGCTCATGGCACAACAGAGGTGCTATATCTGCAGCATCTTCTACAGGAACTTGGAGAAGAAGCAGAATATAAAGCAGCAGATATGTGGTACGATAAACAATCTGCTATTCATATTTCTACTAATCCTGTATTTCATGAACGGACAAGGCACATTGAAATCGACATTCACTTTGTCCGTGTTGAGCATCAGAAAGGGATGATAAAGTTTCACCATGTGAGGACCGGCGATCAGATAGCTGATTATTTACAAAATCTCTTCTAAGTCATCGGGTTCAATTTTTCTGTAACAAGTTGGACATGATTGACATCTATGCTCCAGCTTGAGGGAGGGTGTTGAGTTCTGTGTTAAGTTGAGTTTAGTCCCACATCGGATAGACTAATAGGGAGAAGGGCTAGCCTCTCCTATATAATGTACTCCCCTCTCTTCTTAATGAATTAATCTATCATTCAAATTTTACAATACTCATAAATGCAATGTGTCAGAGGGCTATATGCCATAAATCAAGATGGCCAGACGGTACCTAGACCAACTTATATGATAGCCCTCTCATGGTCATAAATACCTTAGGTAGGAATATGGACCAATATAGAATGTTGACATCAGTTCAATAGCCGGACTCCGGTCATAAGAACTTTGTCAATTCTTTTTGGAGCTTTCTTGTGCTCCATAGTCGGCTTCATTTGATGTGAGAATGCTTGGATGATGATGATGATATTATGGAGTTTGGACAGGAGGCCATTTATTAATAGTCAATAGACAGGCAAGATATTTGATACTGTTTGCTCGAACTAGTTTGATGCTTTGCACTGAAAGTATATGTTTTTATCCAATGAGTACTGCTATCTTTTACAAAACTGCAGACGCTTTTAGTATTCTGGTTACTTGACATAATTACCTCCATCTCCAATACTGATGTTTGATTTTATTTTAAAAGGACTCTTTCTACATATTATGTTAGGCTGGATCAGGATATCCTATCCCCTCTTGCTGGGAAGAAAGAGCTCTATACATATGAGATACTTGACTTTTAGGAGCAGATCGAGACTCCAGGGTGGAAATCTTTCTTTTACACTCTTTAACTCACATCATCAAATCATTTAACCAACATTGCATCTTTTGTTGTCCAGGATGTCATTAAAATGTTCTGCCTTGTACCTTTCACAATTCTGCCACACTTCTCCTCAGCTTCTAGCAGGTGGCAATGGCACTAGAAGTGCCATGATCATCGGTGATGTTTATATCCATCACTTTACAAAAGTATACGCAAGCGCAGAGGTAATTTTCTTCCTCTTATCCTGCAGACAGCAGAGTGGCTGATTTTCTTCCCTATCCATTCCTCAATAATTGTCGAAACACATCACTTTGACATAGCTAATACTGATACCAAGTGTTGATATTTTGCTGGTCAGGCCCCAGTCCATAAATGGATTTTATTTATTTATTATTATTTCTTTTCTGCTGATGCTAAGGTGCTTGATGTGTAACCTGGTTTCCAGGCATAGCCAAATTAGATTTGGCATGTTACAGTATTTGGTTTTAAACAGAGTTTTCATTAAACTGCTGTTTCTTTTATGAAATTAATGTTGTGAAATCCATGTTTCTGTTTCCAACACTTACAAGATAAATGTTTATCGGAACTCCATTGTACCCTCTCAATAGAACTTTATCATGTGAAAATTTTGGAATTAATTAATACTTAGCTTATGTATACAGATAATAAGTTTTTTGCATTCTGCTTGCATCCTGGAGAATGTGGGTTCGAGTCAGAGAAAATAATGTCTCCTTATATATGGTGGTAAGGCTTTGTACAATGGATGGGGTGAAGTAGGTACTGATCATTAGCATGATAATCTTTGGTAGGCAACTGTAACTTTTTCTTTGTGTCGATCAATTTAGATATCAAAGACAAGGAGGAAGAAGATGTTGCCGATGACAGAGACTCAGAGGATGCCATCAGAGGATCAAGAGGGCACACATGAGACTGAGAGGAAGATCGCTAACCAATCAGAGGATGCCATCAGAGGATCAAGAGGGCACACATGAGACTGAGAGGAAGATCGCTAACCAATCAAATCACCATGTAATGAAAAGGGGAAAAATACATAATACTATCTTACACTAACAAAAATAAACAAATTCAAGAAAATAAAGATTAACAAAGATATGGCCATACATCGGTAACAATTTTGGTTGCTTTGCTCCGGCTGTTCCTGCATCAATGTTTGTCAGAAGTAATCAGTAGAAGAATCTTTCTTTAAGGCTACAACTAAACTCCAAAAACTGGGATATAGCCTTTCTTATTGGTGATATAAGATGACAATTGATGTAATTATGGGCTTCATGTAGCAGATTGGTACTAACGTCTCAATTTCTGCAAATGCTCGAGTAGGGTCTGGCATTGTCAGTTGCATCATTCTAACTGGAAATTGAGGTGCACAATTTTTTTCTTTTTTTTGTGTGTGTACACAGTAAATCCATCCATCTTTTTGTTCTGCTTTCCCATAATTGCCATTTTCCTACAGGAGAATGCAGTTGGTGTACAAGCTATTGTTGGGTGGAAATCGTCTATTGGGAAATGGTCAACGTGTACATACAAGTTTCTTTTTTGTTGATTATTTGATTCATGGGGAAGGATCCAACTTCACACAGGTATATATTGTCATTCTTGGTTCATCATATTAGTGATGGGCAGCACTATGGGTACAACCAAATGCTTACAACCTTCCTACTATTCGCCATGTGGCCGGTTTCCACTGGAAGAGGAAGGGGAGAGGTGGGGCCGGGTGGGACCCATATAGCAGGGGAGATGTAAGAAGGTTGTAAGCATTTGGTTGTAGACTTAGCATTTTCCATTAGCGATAGTGCAGTGATAACCCAGCATGTCATTAAAGCATCTATACTTAAATCCTATTGCAACAAGCAATACACCTATAAATATACCCAGTAAGAAGCTTTAAGATAGAGAAAATAGGGGAGAAAAATCACCAACTTCAAGTGGAGAAGTGTCATCTTAAAGGTTTTCAGAGAATTTGATGAGCTTCTTGAAATTCTGTGTGTAAGAAAGTTGGTGAGTTTGGTGAAAGTATTGGAGGTTGGGATTGCCTCCATAGCTTTCGTAATTTCTTTTCTTTTGTATAGTAAAAATCTATCGTTTGCGTTTGCCATTGCCATTGCCATTGCCTGTGGAGGTAGCTCAGTTGGGTGAACCACGTTAAATTTCTCGTGTACTCACAACAGTATCGGATCCACATTTTCTAGAGTTAAAGTGATTTGGGAAATTAAGTATTAGAGGTCCATTTTGACAGTTACAACAAATCTTTTGGCTCTCTTTGCTCACCCAATTTCTTTCAAAATTACCGAGAATATGGTGAAGAGTCCATTGAGGAAAATAATGAGATCATCAGGCTAATATCAAGTTATTTTCAGATATAGATCCCATGTGACATTTCGACATAGGGCCCTTATTACTCCACTATTTGCTTAGAGCTCTCTCTGAAATTGTGAAAACTCTAGTTTTAATGACATGTTTTCTGTAGGAGAAAAGGCATTGCTTGTACTGGATTTCCTTTAACCTCAGGAATAGAATAGTTTGCAAGATTGAAAGAAGTTGGAATATTGGCAACAGAAAGTGGACCAAAATAATTTTGTTTGCTGGTCTGCTATATTTACTCTCTTTTTTTTCCCGTTAAGCTCACTTCATTAAAGCAAAGAAATGAGAAGATTTTAGGTAATAGTTATTATTGTTGCCTGGTCTCTGAAATTGGCTTATATTTCACAGGGCAAAGGCGACTACAATGTCAAACATGGGATTACCATACTCGGTGCCTCCAATATCTAACCCCCTTCATATGTTCAATAGTTCTTTCATAATAACGTTCGTAGGAGAGAGTGAGATGTAGTATGCCAATTTCAGGTGAAGTTGTTGCTTTGGAAGATGAAGTTGTGGTCATCAACGGCATTGTTCTCGTGAACAAAACTCTAGATGTTAGTGTACAGGAAGAAATCATCCTGTAAGAATATGTTACTTGTACAGAATAAATCGATCCTCCACTTCTTTGGGAGGCTATCCATTTTTGCCGCATGTTATCATAGTCTGCACTAGTTAAGATATGTTCATTAAAATATATAAAAAAGTTATAGGAGATAATATTCTAGGTATTTCATTCATCATGATATATTCACATATCAACTTGGGACTTAAATCACATGGCCAATCACCATAAATACAATTTAATTCTAGTACCCCAATCACCCTATATAGCCAGCCAATCATCATATATAGCTAATCACCATAAGTGCAATTTAATGATACAATTTAATCCCAATACCCCCCTTCAAGTTGGAGCATGTAAGTCACAAATTTTCAACTTGCGCAAAAGAAACTCAAATTGCCGTTTGCCCAAAGCTTTGGTGAAAACATCCGCCAGTTGCCCATCCGTTGGCACATGAGATGGACGAATAACTCCAGCAAGAACATCATCCCTCAAAAAATGACAATCTACCTCAATGTGTTTTGTGCGCTCATGGAAAACTAGGTTCTGCGCAAGATGTAAAGCAGATTGACTATCACAAAACAAATCCATAGCACACGAATGTTGCACCCCCAAACTGCCAAACAACCCCTTGAGGCACTTAAGCTCACACGTGACCGCCGCCATCGCACGGTACTCCGCTTCGGCTGAAGAACGGGACACCGTCACCTGTTTTTTCGTCTTCCAAGAGATGGACGAATCACCAAGAAAAATCAACCAACCAACCAGACAAAGAGCGTCGTGTGATAGGACAACTCGCCCAATCAAAATCACACCACCCCTGGGGCCGCAAATCACAGTCAGAGTGAAGAAGAATGCCTTAATCGGGATAACCCTTTAGATATCTAATAACCCTCAAAGCCGCATCCCAATGATCACGTCGGGGCTCATGCATAAAGTGCGACAAGATGTGAACAACATAAGTCAAATTCGGCCGAGTAAACGAAAGCTAAATCAGCCGTCCCACAAGCCGTCGATATGCTTCACCATCAGACAAAAGTGAATTTGTAGAGCGTGCCAGTTGATGATGTTGTTCCATGAAAAAGCTTGCGGGTTTTGCCTCCAACAATCATGTCTTAGAGATAATATCAAGGGTATATTTTCGTTGACACACAAAAATACCTTCCGTACTTCGAGCTACCTCAACACCAAGAATAAACTTCAACGTCCCAAGTTGCTTCATGTGAAAGCATGTACTCAAATAATTCTTAAAGGCAATTAGAGCAACAAAATTATTGCCAGAGAGAATCAAATCGTCGACATACACAAGAATTTTTATCTGAACATCGCCCTTATGAAGAGTAAAAAACGAATTGTCAGAGTACGATTGGCAAAATTCGTACTCCCGCAAAGAAGATATCAACTTTGCAAACCAACAACGAGGCGCATGTCTAAGACCATAAAAAGAATTTCGAAGCCGACATACCTGACCAGGGTGTTTGGTTTAGAAACCAGGTGGTAGTTTCATATACACTTCTTCGATAAGGTCTTCATGTAGGAAGGCATTGTGAACATCCATCTGATGTAGTTCCTAATTCTTTGCTACGGCTACAGCTAGAAATGTACGAACAGTAACCATTTTGCAACTGGAGCAAAAGTATCGGTGTAATCAATCCCTTCAATATGATAATTTTTAAAAACCACCAAATGGACTTTAAACCGCTCAACACTCCCATCAGAGTTATACTTTATCTTGTATACCCACCGGCTCCCCAGAGCACGTTTTCCAGCCAGAAGAATCTCCATGGTCCAGGTACCACTATCCTCCAACGCCCGTATCTCCTTCTGCATAGCTTCTCGCAACCATGTATCTTTAACCGCCTCTTTAAAGGAGGTCAGTTTTGTACCTGCAGTTACAGCTGCAAAAAAAATTCCTGTATCCCAGAGAAATCAGTCGCAATTCAAAAAATGTGCTATAGGATAAGGAGTACCTGAGGAGTGATTGGACGTAGTGGAATGTTGGGAGGGTGGACTATGAGACAACTTTCGTAATGTATTTGTAACAAAGTCATGGAGATTCACAGACAAAATTTTGGTACGAATGCCACGTCCCAGTGCACCCTTACAATTCGACACCACCACCGTCGTGTCATCCTCCATTGTCGCAGCGTCCACGGCGGCCTCCGTTGCCGCATCGTCCTCGGCGGCCTCGACCTCAGCCGCTTTGTCCTTCACGGTGGCCTCAGCCTCCACGACGGCCATCCCATCCATATGAGGTAGATCAAACCCCAAAGCATCATCGTCCAAGACAAGGGGCGCCAGGTCAGGAGGAGCCATATCACCATGATCATCTTCAACAGAATAGAAAAACTCAATCTCATAAAATTTATCATCTTGAGAGACAAAAAATCACCAGTAGCTAGATCATACAATTTTTAACCCTTCTTGCCATGGGGTATTCCACAAAAATACACTTTCGACTGCGAAGAACAAACTTATCCATCTTAGTTTTTTTGTTGTGGGCAAAACAAAAACAACCAAAAATATTTAATTCATCATAAGAAGGAGGAGCACCAAATAATATTTCGTAGGGGGTTTTAAAACCAAGAAGGCTCGAAGGAGTTCGATTGATCAAATAACCTGCCGGCAAAATACACTCACCCAAAAAAAAAGGCAATTTTTTCTGAAAACGTAAAGCACGTGCCACCTTCAAAATATGTCTATATTTTGGTTTGACCCTCCCAATCTGCTGAGGTGTACCTACACAAGATGTCTGAAACAAAATATCATTGTGTGCAAAGTAGTCGCGCATGCAATTAAACTCAGTACCATTATCACTTCGCACAATGCGAACATTGGAATTAAACTGCCGCACAATCATAGAAAAAAAAAACCAACAACAAGACGCCGGTTTAAGCCCATAAAGATATTTTCGAAGCCAACAACAGGCGCCTCGTTGTTGGTTTTTTCATAATTGTACAAAACGAAATGGGGAGCCAGGGCAACTGGCGCCAAACAAAAAAAAAAAAAAAAATTGGGCGTCAGTCACACTGGCGCCAGACTCTAATTTTTGAAGTTTGACGCCAGTGACACTAGCATTGCCGCCAAACTTTAATTCATTTGACCAAAATTTATTGTCTTGTTTGTTACCACGGACACAAATTAAAATAGCCAGACTTTCTTTCACCAAAAAAATAGTCTTGCGCCCATCACACTGGCGTCCAATATGTGGACACACATTAAAAAAAAATATAGTCAAAAAATATTATGTTCTACGTAATTGAAGCAAACTTCTTCACCACAAATAAAATTTTATGTATTTATTTCGAAGAAAAAAAAGCTCATCCCAGAAATATGGAAAATAAAAATGTAAAACAAGAATGGTAACGGAGTGAAACATCGAAGATAAAATAGAAATAATGGTAAAATAAAAAATATTTTAAACCTATATACAGAACGACGTTACAATCTTTAATGGTCGTGTGCATCAGTATTTTGGATTTTCAAATATTGTTTAGTCAAAATTTGACTATAATTACGAGGGTTTAATTGATAAACGTTGATCAGCTCAAGCTTAGCTGTGAAAAGAAGGCCTTGCCAGAAAACGCAAAGCATTATAATCGTCCACAAGGTCGCCCAGGTGGCTCCGGTGTCACCCAACATGTGTTCTAGCTAGTAATTCAATTGTGTGTGAACAGTACCTGATGGAATTTACATATGATATTCTTGTTAGTGAGCTAATGTCAGGGATGGAGGCCATGGTGTTGGCAATTATCTATGTAAAGAGAACTCATATATAGTTGTGTTTCATCCTGATGGTTCTGATCAATATTTTACTGGCCTGCAGAACATTCTAATTTATACCGGCAATTCTCATCTTGTCCAGGCTCAAAACTGTACTTTTCCAAATGAAAAATAGAAGAACTGCTTGTTACAAGATTTGGGTTTGTCCAAACACCACTGTGGCCAATACCACTTGTGTACAACAACATTTACACTATTTACTCAGATTCGACGTCATAAAATCACAGCCAAACAAAAACACGGCTTTAAAAAAAAAGAAAAGACCAAGCAAAAAACACGGGTTTCATCAAAGAAAATCGATCTACCAAGCCACTAATTTTGCATTGTACCGAGTGATAATGGTACTGAGTTTAATTGTCTGCGCGACTACTTTGCACATAGTGGTATTTTGTTTCAGACATCTGGTGTAGGTACATCTCAGCAGAATGGGAGGGTCGAACGAAAACATAGACATATTTTGAATGTGGCACGTGCTTTACGTTTTCAGGAAAATTTGTTAATTTCTTTTTAGGGTGAGTGTATTTTTGCGGCTGGCTATTTGATCAATCGAACTCCTTCGAGCCTTCTTGGTTTTAAAACCCCTATGAAATATTATTTCGTGTTCCTTCTTCTTATGATGAATTATGTGTTTTTGGTTGTCTTTATTTTGCCCACAACCAAAAAGCTAAGATGGATAAGTTTGCTCCTCGCAGTCGAAAGTATATTTTTGTGGGATACCTCCATAGCAAGAAGGGTTGGAAATTGTATGATCTAGCTACTGGTAATTTTTTTGTCTCTCGAGATGTTAAATTTTATGAGAATGAGTTTTCCTATTCTGTTGAAAATGATCGTGCCGATATGGCTCCTCCTGACCTGGCGTCCCTTATCTTTGGCGATGATGCTTTAGGCTTTGATCTACCTCATATGGATGGGATGGCCATCGTGGAGGCTGAGGCCGCCGTGGAGGACAGAGCGGCTGAGGTCGAGGCCGCCGTGGACGATGCGCCAACGGAGGCCGACGTGGCGGAGGAAGCCGTGGCGGCTACGACGAAGGAGGATGACGCGACGGTGGTGATGTCGAATGACGAGGGTGCACTGGGGCATGGCATTCGTACCAAAATTCTGTCTGTGAAGCTCCGTGACTTTGTTACAAATACAATACGAAAGTTGTCTCGTTGTCCTCCCTCCCAACGTTCCACCACGTCCAATCACTCTTCAGGTACTCCTTATCCTATATCACATTTTTTGAATTGTGACCGATTTTCTCTGGGATACAGAAATTTTTTTTGCAACTGTAACTGCAGGTACAGAACCAACCTCATTTAAAGAGTCGGTTAAAGATACAGGGTTGCGAGAAGCTATGCAGAAGGAGATAAGGGCGTTGGAGAATAGTGGTACCTGGACCATGGAGATGCTTCTGCTGAAAAACATGCTCTGGGAAGCCGGTGGATGTACAAGATAAAGTATAACTCTGATGGGAGTGTTGAGCGGCTTAAAGTCCGTTTAGTGATTTTTGGAAATCATCATGTTGAAGGGATTGATTACACTGATACTTTTGCTCCGGTCGCAAAAATGGTTACTATTCGTGCATTTCTAGTTGTAGCTGCAGCAAAGAATTAGGAACTACATCAGATGGATGTTCACAATTCTTTCCTTCATGGAGACCTTACCGAGGAAGTGTATATGAAACTACCGCCTGACTTCCAAACCAAACACCTTGGTCAGGTATGTCGGCTTCAAAAATCTCTTTATGGGCTTAAACAGGCGCCTCGTTGTTAGTTTGTGAAGTTGGCATCTTCTTTGCGGGAGTACGGATTTTGCCAATCGTACTTTGACTATTCACTTTTTTACTTTTCATTAAGGCGATATTCAGATAAATATTTTTGTGTATGTCGACGATTTGATTCTCTTCGGCAATAATTCTGCTTCTCTTACCGCCTTTAAGAAATATTTGAGTACATACTTTCACATAAAAGACCTTGGGGCGTTGAAGTTTATTCTTGGTGTTGAGGTAGCTCGAAGTGCGGAAGGTATTTTTCTACGTCAACAAAAATATACACTTGACATTATCTCTGAGACAAGATTGTTGGGGGCGAAACCCGCAAGATCTTCTATGGAACAACATCATCAACTGTCACGCTCTACAAGTCCACTTTTTTCTTATAGGGAAGCATATTGACGGCTTGTGGGACGGCTGATTTATCTTTCGTTTACTCGGCCGGATTTGGCTTATGTTGTTCACATCTTGTCGCAGTTTATGCATGAGCCCCGGCGTGATCATTGGGATGCGGCTTTGAGAGGGTTGTTAGATATCTGAAGGGTTGTCCCGGTCAAGATATTCTTCTTCGCTCAACAACGAGTCACATGTTTAAGCCCATAAATCTTTAACAAAATAGGCAAACCAACAATGAGGCGCATGTTTAAGCCCATAAAGAGATTTTCAAAGCGGACATACCTGACCAGGGTGTTTGGTTTGGAAACCAAGTGGTAGTTTCATATACACTTCTTCGGTAAGGTCTCCATGTAAGAAGGCATTGTGAACATCCATCTGATGTAGTTTCCAATTCTTTGCTGCGGCTATAGCTAGAAAGGCACGAACAATAGACATTTTTGCATCCGGAGCAAAAGTATTAGTGTAATCAATCCCTTCAACCTGATGATTTTCAAAAACCACCAAACGGGCTTTAAGCTGCTCAACACTTCCATCAGAGTTATACTTTATCTTGTACACCCACCGTCTCCCAGTGCACGTTTTCCAGCTAGAAGCATCTCCATGGTACAGGTACCACTATCCTCCAACGCCAGTATCTCCTTCTGCATAGCTTCTCAACACCCTGCATCTTTAACCACCTCTTTAAAGTAGGTCGGTTCTGTACCTGCAGTTACAACTGTAAGAAAATTCTCGTGTCCCGGAGAAAATCGGTCATAATTCAAAAAATGTGCTATAGGATAAGGAGTACCTGATGAGTGATTGGACGTGGTGGAACGTTGGGAGGGAGGACTATGAGACAACTTTTGTATTGTATTTGTAACAAACTCACGGAGCTTCACAGACAAAATCTTGGTACGCATGCCACGTCCCAGTGCACCCTCACCATTCGATAACACAACCGCCGCCTCATCCTTTGTTATCGCAGTCGCCACAGCTGCCTTCGCCACGACGGCCTCCGTTGCCGCATCTTCAACGGCGACCTCAGCCTCAGCCTCAGCCGTGCTGTCCTCCATGGCGGCCCCAGCCTCCACGACGGCCATCCTATCCATATGAGGTATATCAAACCCCAAAGCATTATCGCCCAAGACAAGGGATGCCAGGTCAGGAGGAGCCATACACCATGATCATCTTCAACAGAATAGGAAAACTCATTCTCATAAAATTTAACATATCGAGAGACAAAAAAAATCACCAGTAGCTAAATCATACAATTTCCAACCCTTCTTGCCATAGGGGTATCCCATAAAAATACACTTTCGACTGCGAGGAGCAAACTTATGCATCTTAACTTTTTGGATGTGGGCAAAACAAAGACAACCAAAAACACGTAATTCATCATAAGAAGGAGGAGCACCAACTAATATTTTATAGGGGGGTTTAAAACCAAGAAGGCTCGAAGGAGTTCGATTGATCAAATAACCAGCCGCCAAAATATACTCAACCCAAAAAAAAATTGGCAAATTTCTCTGAAAACGTAAAGCATGTGCCACATTCAAAATATGTCTATATTTTCGTTCGACCCTCATATTCTGCTTTGGTGTACTTACACAAGATGTCTGAAACAAAATACCATTCTGTGCCAAGTAGACGCGCAGGCAATTAAACTCAGTACCATTATCACTCCGCACAATACGAACTTTTGAATTAAATTGTCGCTCAATCATAGAAAAATGACGAGAACATCTTGTATACTTCAGTCTTATCAATAAAAAAAAACACCCAAATAGCACGAGAAAAATCATCCACAATCGTCAAAAAATATCGAGCTCCACACGAAGAAGGCGTAGGATATGGCCCCCAAAGATCACAATGTATCAAATCAAAATTGTAACAGCCTGAGAGTTACTAACAAGAAAGATACCTCGAGTTTGCTTTGCCTGATGACAAACTTCATATGCCTTATTCACTGAACTACTAGAGCTACTGACAACAGAAAGTTACTTTACTACTTTGTCAGAAGGATGCCCAAGTCGCTAATGCCAAATGTCTAGAGAAGTCGTCCCAGTCGCTGCCAAGGCCTGAGTCTACGGTACAATACGAAAGTAGTAAAGTCCGTCCCGCCGTTCACCAACGCCAATCAGGATCCTCAAACTGGGGTCCTGTATCACGCACAAATTTTTGGTGAATTGTACAACACAATTTATATCATCAATAAGATGGGCCATAGAAATTAAATTGCAATTTAATTGAGGTACGAATAGAACATTCGTGAGAACCATGCCTGGTGCTAGATCAACACGCCCGCAGCACGAGACAACCGCAGTCCGTCCGTCCAGGAGTCCAACCGGACACTCCTCTATTGCCGTCACCCCCGGCAATAAATCCAAAATTCCCGTAACATGATTCGAAGCGCCTGTATCAATAATCCAAGGTTCAATGGACTTACCCACCATACGATCCTCCAGAGATTTGGCCGAAGAATTACCAAGCATAGAAATAAGTTGTTGCCATTGGTCCGGAGTCAATCCCGACACAATCCCGCCGCCTGCACCATTATCTGCCATCCGCGGCTGTGCAGCAACGAAGCCACGTCCTGCCACCGCCGCACGCACTTTCGCATCCCATCCACGTTCACCACCAGCCACATGTTTGCTAAATCGGACATTGTGCGAATCCCACAGTGGTTTCGCCTCCTCAAAGTATGGTATTATCTTCTTCACCGAAGCGTCGATACTATGCAAAATTCACTCCACAAGCATCGATTGGACGCAATACCAATCCTCCAATTGATCTTTCTCCGAAGGTTTATTGATAGACCCATCAGCAAACCCAAATTTTCGTCGAGCCCGTAGAGAAAGCCGAATAGATCTCGACCATTCCTCATAATTCTTCCCACGAAACACCATTTTCGTAATTGGATTACCCGGATTGTCATTAGAACCAAGGTATACGGGGATGTGAAATCGATCCGCGATGCCGCCGGCGTAGAAGTCCCGCTACCGCCGCCGCTCGTCATGTCGCCGCTCGACATACCGCCGCCGCTCGAAGAAAACATGTCCTAGCCGCCAGGCTCTGATACCATATGAAGAAGTGATAGGAGATAATATTCTAGGTATTTCATTCATCATGATATTACATATATACATCCATATATCAACTTGGGGCCTAAGTCACATGGCCAATCACCATAAATATAATTTAATCCCAATACCTCAATCATCATATATATTCAGCCAATCAACATATATAGCTAATCACCATAAATGCAATTTAATGATACAATTTAATCCCAATAAAAATGTCATGTTTTATGCAATTGAAACAAACATCTTCATCCCCAAATGAAAATTTCTGAAATAAATATATCCATCTCTAAATTGTGAAAAAAGAAAAAGAAAAAAAGTAAGCCAAGTTTGGTCAAGATCCAACATTACTTTGATGTTTTTATGACCATCCTTCTTTCGGTACAGTAAATAGCACAAACTAGAAAGTATGCCAAAGGGAAAGACACGAATCATTCCCGAACCACAAGTCTATAATTCTACACTTAATTTTTCTTTTTCCTTTTTTCAAGCTGAAGAAATCGCACAACTTTCCAAACTAGCCCAAAGTCGTTTTTTCTATGTAACGACAATAATGCTCCAAAAGCATCCAAGCAAGAGATTGATCATCACCTGCTTTGAAGATTCCAGCCATTCTGCTTTCCTCTGTAACCTTTCTCAATCCCATTTAGGAATTGAAGAGCATCATACTTCTTGGTTAAAGTAGTGTCTGTCTCCCCACTTGATTTCTGCATATAGATCACTATTGTATCTTCTTTTTTATATCTTCTGGCAGAAGAAGCCTATCATCCTCCAAATTGCACATCCACAGAGAACCAAGTGTTCATCATTATGGCCTGGAATCGCATTCCAGGTATTGCATTATATGATGCGATATTTTAAAAAAAAAAATAGGGCACATAAACTGCGTATTTTATCAGTAAAAATATTGTAAGCATATGTTGGTAGCGGAAAATCTTGGCACTCAGGAGTTCATGATGAAAAATCCTGGTAAAACAGAACCATATGGGAAGATTGAAATGAAAAAAAACAATAATGTAGCGAGGGACAACAACAAAAACCGAACCATTATATCAGGCTATATGGCTTCGTTACTTTAAGATATATCATGAACACAGAAACACTAAGGATTCACGTTTGGTTTGTGGAATCACGACCTTTGAAAAGGAAAGTCTTTCCTTTCGGTTTGGATACCAAATAAAAGGAAGAAAGTAAAATGAATCCCAAAGGGAAGATAAATAGGAAGAAATGGTTCCCTCCACCCATCCAAGATTTACTTTCCCACTTTAGGTATTTATTTTTCCTTCCAATTATTTTGACATTTCCAAACACCAAAAAAAAAAAAAAAAAAAAGATGAGCAGGGAAATTGCCCGATCTCAATATCAATCTTTTCCCTTCAACTGAATATGAGAAACCAGATGCGCAACATGGAGGATCAACTATCTTTTGTTTCGTTAAATGACTCTTTGATGAAACAATCTTATGCTAATGTGTAAGATGAGTAGCTTGCTAGCGTATTGGTAGAAGAGGAGCCTGCTACGAAGCCTTTATAGCCAAATGGCGTGTTGGGTGATAAATCCCTTTCTATCAACAAGTTTAGACTAGGAAGAACATACACCCCAAAATGGCCGTTGTGTCCATGTCATGTTTGTGCTGAATGCATAGTGGAGTCGAGGCAGACATTCCATAATATACTATGACACCCCAGAAAGTTGTCCTATTTGTGTACATACATGCAACATATATAGAGTTTGAATTCACAAGTTGACTGGCTTAGTGGAGGGTGTGAATTTAATTAAAAGTTGATCGTATATTAAATTGGGATCACAATAGAATGGTTGACTGACGAAAGAGGAGAGTTCATACGGAGAAGACTTTTAAGTGCTGATAAAGCAAAATTGAACTCGTGTAAAAGATGGACCAAGGAGGAGATGAGTTCACATGCAATAACAGTGCAGCACACTGGAAACGCACAAAGCCCACAGATTGAAGGCGGTATTGGTAGTTAAATAACAGTACAAGGGGACACACAGTAATCAAAGATGCATGCATGGTGATCATGATCCTTCTAACTGGTACAATCTAGACCGAGCAATCTCCGTGACAAAATTGATATGACGTCTACGTCGTCTCCTAAGTGTGGGTGACTATATGTATGCGGAGGAGAATCCTTGGTTGGGAATCAAGTCTGCTGAAATGAGGTAGATTTCGGTCGAATTTGATTTCTGGTCGAGTTCGGGTTGAACTCGATCTGGTGTTTCAGAACATTCGAATCGAACTCGGTCCGAGTTCGGCATCGGCGGCGACTGCTCGAATTTTGAAATTTGTATATTATATTTTGGACTGTTGGATGCTAGTGGATGGCTGGATCTTATGGTTGGCTATTTTTAGGATTTTTTAACCCTAAAATAGGTTTCTCATCATATAAATAGGGAGGAGGGTGGAGGCACAAAGTAGAGACACAAGTTGGAGATTCGGGGTGCTCGTCCACAGAAAATCTAACAGAAAGTCCGTGCTTTGCTCTTAGAACTTCACCATCCAAGACAGAAGGAAGAAGGAGATCTAATCGAGGAGTCGTCAACTTCGGTTAGGGAGATTGCTACGGGTTGGTGAGTGATTTCAATTGTAATCTTCTGCTTTTCTTCTTGGCTGTGGTGAGGGAGTTGAACCTATTAGGGCAAAGGGTTTCAACATTAGTTTTTGCAATCTTGTAATTTTATCTGAGTTATAAATGTTGGAATTTGTCCAGGTGACGTAGTCACCGCCATACACCTGTCTTCATCTGTGCTTGGTGTTCGTAGATTAGTTGGTCATCTCAGGTGGGTTGGCAAAACGCTCCCGCGACGCGTCCAACACGTGGTATCAGAGCCAGGTTCTTCTCTAGAGAGAAGGTGCAACTATGTCTACAGAGCAGATGAACACTCATATGATCATCCTCGCAGAAAAAAACTGGACTATTTGGAAGCCAAGAATGGAGGATCTACTCTGGTGCAAAGACTTACATGGTCCGTCAGAGGGCGACAGCGCAAAGCCGACGGACAAAGGTGCTGATGACTGGAAACGACTGGATCGAAAAACTGTTGGATTCATCCGCCAATGGCTGGACGACTCGGTGTTTCACCACGTGTCCATGGAGAATTCTGCAAAAGCATTGTGGGTGAAGCTGCATTCGTTGTACGAAAGGAAGACGACAGGCAACAAGGCATTTCTGATTCGCCAACTCGTCAACTCAAAATACACGGAGGGTGCACCGGTGGCACAACATCTGAACGAGGTTCAGGGCATCATCAATCAGCTGTCTGCGATAAAGATGGTGATTGTGGATGAACTTCAGGCCCTTTTGCTTTTGAGTTCTCTGACCGAAAGCTGGAATACGTTTGTGGTATAGGTGAGCAACTCCGCTCCTGATGGAGTTGTCATGATGGAGGCAGTCAAAAGCAGCTTGTTGAACGAGGAGATCCGGCGTAAGAAAGTGGAATCGTCGCAGGAGTCCCCTCTGGTGGCTTCCTACGGGAAGGGAAGACCCAAGTCTCAAGCGAGGACATGATGGAGTTCTCGGGATCTTGCGACTGTGAGCCGCAAGGAGGACTGCTATCACTGTGGCAAAATGGGTAATACCAAGAGGAACTGCATAAAGCTCAAAGCTAAAAAGGCCAAAGGCAAGGATGATCAGTGTAGTGCCCCGCTCCGCGTAGGCACTATGTACAAGTGATATCGCTTTGCTTGCTCGAGCGCAAGTCTTCTCGGAGAGTTTTCGACCGAACTACAAGACGATTGATCAATGTGAGTGGGCAGAACTGTATTATTTGATTCTTACATGACTTAATAATGAATCTGAGTTTTAGAATGCTTATTTTCTTAAGAAGATAAGTTTTATAAGAAGAATGATAGAACCTGACTCTGCATGCTAAATAAGAGAACTCATATAGCTTGTCATCGAAACAAACCTGCTTGCTTAACTAGAGGATTTGTATGATTGTCTGAAATGAGATAGAACCTTGCCATGCTAAGTCAAGAGTATAAAAAATATTGCATGCTTAGTTACACCGACACAGCTATCATACGAACCCTTGCTATGCTAAAAGGATAAGTAAAAGAGTCGCTTAAATAAGTCCTTTGAAATATGCTAAGACAACGATAGATATTGTATGCTAGATATGAAATCAAAATCGTGCTTGCCATTATATATTTTGTATGTCTGTTTTGCTATATCGAACTTTTATAAGTCCTTGATTCGTATAGGCATAGACTAATAGTACGCCCTGATGTTCTAGTCCTACGGGATCTAGGGGAGTGTGCTATTAGATATGTGAAAATATGTGTTTTGCTTGAATGAATGAAAGAGAAGAGTCTAGTAGTCCGTCCTGATGTTCCGGTCTTACGGGATCTAGGGGGGTGGCTATTAGATTGTTATATGCTTGTTAATATTTGGTGCATCCTAAGAGTTTATTTGATAAAATGTTGCTTGTCATGCGTTGGTCTCGGACAACTTGTGCACAAGGTAATAGTCTCTCGATCAATTTCTGGGGCACTGGGAATCGGTCGGTCCGGAAGGGATTGTGAGAGCACCCTGATATTCCGGTCCTACGGGATCTAGGGGGTGTTGTTATCCATCAATAGGATAACTCATGGGCCATCATACAGTTAGGGCGCATGCTAGGCTAGCCTTCTTGCATACCAAACTGTTTATTGCAGAGACGGACAGGAAACTAAAGAACCTTACACATATATGTTTATGCAAATTGTTGCTAACTTGTATGTCTGCTGCAGGGATGACCGTTCAGCAAGGGGTAAGAGACATAAAGAGTTTTTATATATAGCCTGCTTGTTCATGAACATGTGCATCTTAGAGTTTATCTGATAGTGCTTCATGCATTCGCATCGTTCGGACAATGGCTATTAGTATAGAGCTGAACTTTGCTCCCGGCTACTATTAAGTTAGTAAAGAGCAACCATGAGTCACAGCTACTAATAGCATCAGAATGTGAGTCATTGGTTAGCTGGATTACCGCTATCGATCCTGTGTTTCTCGGAGACCAAAATCATATAGCTAGTTCTTCTTGTGTGCTTGAAAGTATTATGGTCCACTTAATGCTTATCTTGTTTTGAGATGATCAGTCCAATAGAGAGCTTTGTCCCTAAGAGTTAGAATATGGAGCATAATACATGCTGTGCACTGCACGATAGAATACTGTCCCGATTGTATGCTTATTATTGAATATGCAAAACTGTTTCCAAACTATGTTTTTAAAAGATGTAAATTGACTATAATATTGAGCTGCATGAAATAAACTTAGGTAAAAGTAGCAAGATCACTAGTAATGTAATATTTTGCCACATGCTTACTTAGTGTGGGTTTCAGGAGGTGTAGCTTTTGTTCAGTTGTTTTAAACTCACCAGTACTTGTAAAAGTGCTGACCCACCAACAGTTTGCTTGTTCTCAGATGCTTGTTCGTCCGAGGAAGCGATAGTCGTACCTTATTCCAAAGAACTAAAAATCTGGAGTCGATGCCTTGAGCCATATCGAGTTTGAGCTGCTTTTGTATAGAGGGACATAATGTATGGAACGGTATTATTGTAATCGAGAGAAAGAGTGCTTGAGCAATCTGTAACCTCGGCCATGCGCCGCTTGTATCATTTTTGATTATCAATAAAGAGCATATTTTCATATGCCATTGTGTTCTTTACTTTTCTGCAATATATGTGTCGTTGCTTCTGTATTGAATAGCTTACTTGCCCTTGATCAAAACTTTGGCCTAGTGCAAGCGCACTTTAGGCTTGCACGACATTACGACCGTGCGAGGAAGATCGGTTCCGTAGGGACCAAAGCGATGATGAACGGCCCTGCGGGACCGGAGCGTGACATTAATGGTATCAGAGCAACTTGATTCTTTGCCCATCCCGTTGCCTCCGACTCTGAGTTGTGAGTGTGTTGCAATGAACGTTCCATACAATAAGTCCATAGATATTCTCAAAGATGCGTGCAAAAGTTTTTTGGATTTGATTTGTTGCTAGACAGATGTGCTTTCGTGTTTGTTAGAGATTTGCTTGTGCTTTATTTAGGATGGTGAGGGATGAGGACTATCGCTGCTCTAGATTTTTGTGAGTTTCTCCTTGAGTTTCAAGGATAAAACTCTTTGTTAGTGGGTAAGTATGTAGTACCCCGCTCCACGTAGGCACTATGTACAAGTGATATCGCTTTGCTTGCTCAAGCAGAAGTCTTCTCGGAGAGTTTTCGACCGAACCACAAGACGGTTGATCAATGTGAGTGGACAGAACTGTATTATTTGATTCTTACACAGCTTAATAATGAATCTGAGTTTTTGAATGCTTGTTTGCTTAAGAAGATAAGTTTCATAATACGAATGATAGAACCTGACTCTGCATGCTAAATAAGAGAACTCGTATAGCTTGTCATCGAAAGGAACCTGCTTGCTTAACTAGAGGATTTGTATGCTTGTCTGAAATAAGATAGAACCTTTCCATACTAAGTCAAGAGTATAAAAAATATTGCATGCATAGTTACACCGACACAGCTATCGAACGAACCCTTGCTATGCTAAAAAGATAAGTAAAAGAGTCGCTTGAATAAGTCCCTTGAAATATGCTTAGAAAGAGATAGATATTGCATGCTAGATATGAAATCGAAATCATGCTTACCATTATATATTTTGCTTGTCTGTTTTGCTATATCGGACTGCTATAAGTCCTTGATTCGTATAGGCATAGACTAATAGTGCGCCCTGATATTCCAGTCCTACGGGATCTAGGGGGCTGTGCTATTATATATGTAAAAAGATATGTTTTGCTTCAATGAATGAAAGAGAAGAGTCTAGTTGTCCGTCCTGATGTTCCTGTTCTATGGGATCTAGGGGGGTGTGAATATTAGATTGTTATATGCTTGTTAATATTTGGTGCATCCTAAGAGTTTATTTGATATAATATTGCTTTTCATTCATTTGTCTCGGACAACTTGTGCACAAGGTAATAGTCTCTAGATTGATTTCTGGGGCACTGGGAATCGGTCGGTCTGGAAGGGATTGTGAGAGTACCCTGATGTTCCGGTCCTACGGGATCAAGAGGGTATTATTGTCCATCAATGGGGTAACTCATGGGCCCTCATATAGTTAGAGCGCATGCTAGGTTAGCCTTCTTGCATACCAAATTGTTTGACGCAGAGACGGACAGGAATCTAAAGAACCTTACACGTATATATTTATGCAAATTGTTGCTAACTTGTATGCAAATTGTTGCTAACTTGTATGTCTGCTGCAGGGATGACCGTTCAGTTGTCGCACCCCGATCCCGTAGGGGCCGATCGTCCTCGCTTGGTCCCTACGGAACCGTTCGTCCTCGCTTGGGCGCGATGCCGTACAAGCCTAAGTTGCGCTTGCACCAGGCAACGTTCCTGCACAAGACACAAGAGAGACGAAAATATACATATATAGGCACAGAGTAAAAATGCAGAAAACCAAAGTTGAACACATTTGATAGCACACAAAATACTTTTATTTTATTGAATACTGAAGATTTGGATTACAAAATACTTGCTTGGCTGAGTTACAAAATATGCCTTAGAAGGCTTACAACTCTTTTTACATTCTCAAAACTAGCCACAACGCCCATTACATTATGTCCTTGTAGTAGGACCAAAATAACGAAAACATCTAGCAGAAGAAGAGTAGCCCACTGGAAAGGTAAGCAGCGGAGGAAGCAGCACGAACACAGTCCTAAGGAAGGGTGCGTACACACTAATTCAGATTCAGGATGCTTGCCAAACTCTCGCTTCCAGTACCTGGATATTTGCCCACAAACGTGGGTCAGTACTACCACATGTACTGGTGAGCGACCGTGGCCAAACTCACCTTAGAAATCCACACTAAGTAAGCATATGAAGCTAGCATTATTAGGTGATCTTTCTGGTTGTCTAGTTTCTTTTTAACAATTCATGCAAGGAAACATAGACAATATATAGCATATGCCTATGATATTTCTTACCCATGGCCGAGCGGTTATCCCTGCAGCAGACACACAAGTTAGCCACAATTTGCATATGAATAACTTATGAATCAAAATAGGCATCAAGTGTTAGGTATGCAAGAAGGTAAACCTAGCATGCGCCCTAACTATATGATGGTCGCCTCCACGGGATTAGCAGTTGGAACATACAAGCCCATCTCACTAATAGACGGTCTACCCTTCCGTAAGTAAGGACGTTCAAGCCTCAGGGTATATAGATCTCTCCCAGGCCGAACGATCCCCAGTGCCCCAGAGACCGCTCGAGAGATAATCCTTGTGCACAAGTTGTCCTGACCAAATGCATGAATGCAAACCCTATCAAAAAAATATGCTATCATGCAACTGATGAACAATGCACCATAAGTCTATCTCTTCTTCTCATTTTCTAGCTCAAGTCCAGAGTTTTCTCCCCACAATACTCAATGCACAGCATACAAGGGACAGTTAAGCATTCCATAAGCAACTAGTAAGTTAGCAGTTCTATACTTGAAGTATGCAATACTTTCTTTCTCTTTTAGCTTATCTTTTTAGTGAGGTAACATATTTATGTGAACTAGAGATTCTTTATTAGGCATGCAGACTTAAAGGATTCATCGAAGGGCCTAAGCCACTCACCGAATGAATCGAACGAGAGGATGGGGAAGCCTTAAGCGACGTTCACTCTTTGGTTATGCGTCCTGAAAATGCAACAATACTTGGTTAGCATACTTCGATCTCTTTCCCTTACGATTCGAAAAGAACGCGCAAGCGATAAGTCGAAATCATGAAAACCAAGTCATCGAAAGCAACTCAAAACATAAAGCAACACAAAACCAAAAAGCAAAGCAACCAACGAAAACTCTTGGACTCATTTCAATAGAAGCCGTTCGATTAATTCGAAGGGTTCATTGCACTTCGTCCGTATTGATTTGGCGGTAAAGTTTCCCCGATACTCGATTCTCAACCAAGTCGAAGCAGCTTAGTGTTCCATAAGTAACCTTTTGGAGCGGGACATTACATACTACCCCAATGAGAAAAAGTTTCGTCCTCGAAACTTAAGAGATCAAGGAGGCAAGGATCTAGCATCAAGAGTTCAAAGGAATAAGACTCACCAACATCGTGTCCGCTCTCATCATGCTCAATATTCAACTGATACACTCTAGGCCTTCTTATCTGATCAGTTGGTTCCAGAGCAGGACCCGGAGGGGTCTGAGTCTCAACCAGAGCAGTATTGTTGTTCTCATTCTGGTATGGCGGCGGAACCCTCTTGTTTCGGCAGTTCACCGCCAGATGCCATTTTTGCCCACAGTTAAAATACTCGTTATTTGCAGCACGACAAATATCTACGGTATGACCTATTTTGCCACAGTAACTGCACACAGGACCTGGGCGCTGCTCGCCCGCTGTTTTCTTTTCTCCGTTATGGTATCTTTTAGCAGGAGGGTTTCGAGGAGCGGGTGCCTTCTCCGGAGCACTTCGTGGCATGAACTGCTCATTCTGCACCGCTGCCTCAAATGCTTGGATGTAAGTTTTGTACTCCCGGTTCATAACATCTTTTTTCAGACTATCGATTAAGCCTTTTATGAACCGATGTGTGCGGGCTCCCTCATCGGGAATCATCGAGCTAGCGAACTTAGCAAGCTTGGAAAATTTTGACTCAAAATCTTCGATGGATATGTTCCCTTGCTTAAGTTCAGTAAACTCGTCTTCTTTTCAGTAAACTCGTCTTCTTTTCTCTGCCTGACAGCTGGCGAAAGATAATGTGCAAGGAATGCTTCCTTGAACATTCCCCAAGTGATCCTGCCATCCTGATGCTTGGTGGCAAGGTCTGCTTTCTTGACTTTCCACCAATCGTGTGCACGTAACCGCAGCTGCATATCTGCATATGCCACCCTCTTGTTCGCAGGTATTGAGGCAAAGCTAAACAAGCTCTCCATCTTTGCGATCCAGTCCATCACCTTATCCGGCGTGGTCCTGCCTTCAAACTCCAGAGGGTTCAACTTCAGAAACTCAGCGCCTTTAAAGGTAGACTTTCCGGCCGCACGAGGAGGCTCATTTGTTTCTGCTAATCCTGCGCCTTGAGGCATGGTCGGGGCAGTCACAGGTGTTGTGGCAGTTCCTGATGCACCACTGTGTGCTACTAGTGTTGTCACAATTTGAGTCAGGGAGTCAAGCTGCTTTTGTTATGCCAAGGCTCTAGCATCAGCTCGTTGCTGCTGAGTCTCGAATCATTCTTGTTGCGCAGCATGATGATCATTTTGATTCTGTAGCATTGCAATCAGTCTATCCATTTGATCATCGCTCACGCTAGCTGCGCGCGATGTCTCAGGGTTACTAGCACTTATTTTTGTCATCTTTGCTGCAAAAGAGAGTAGCTTGCATTAGTCTCATAACGTATTATGGACTTATTACATGGGACGTTGGGTTTTTCATACTCTTAGGGACCTTTCATACTCTCGATTTACTTCTTATAGATTCGAAATCAATTTTCAAAATTTGGGACTTTTGAAATCGCTTGAAAACTTTTATCATTTTCGAAAACGATGTTTGAAGAGGCCAAGGGCGTAAAGTCGTGCTCTGATACCACCTGTCGCGCCCCGATCTCGTAGGCGCCGATCGTCCTCGCTTGGTCCCTACGGAACTGTTCGTCCTCGCTTGGACGCGATGTCGTGCAAGCCTAAGTTGCGCTTGCACCAGGCAACGTACCTGCACAAGACACAAGAGAGACGAAAATATACATATATAGGCACATAGTAAAATTACAGAAAACCAAAGTTGAACACATTTGATAGCACACAGAATACTTTCATTTTATTAAATACTAAAGATTTGGATTACAAAATGCTTGCTTGGCTGAGTTACAAAATATGCCTTAGAAGGCTTACAACTCTTTTTACATTCCCAAAACTAGCCACAACGCCCATTACATTATGTCCTTGTAGTAGGACCAAAATAACGAAAACATCTAGCAGAAGAAGAGTAGCCCACTGGAGAGGTAAGCTGCGGAGGAAGCAGCACGAACATAGTCCTAAGGAAGGGTGCGCACACGCTGATTCAGGTTCAGGATGCTTGCCAAACTCTCGCTTCCAGTACCTGGATATTTGCCCACAAACGTGGGTCAGTACTACCATATGTACTGGTGAGCGACCGTGGCCAAACTCATCTTAGAAATCCACACTAAGTAAGCATATGAAGCTAGCATTATTAGGTGATCTTTCTGGTTGTCTAGTTTCTTTTTAACAATTCATGCAAGGAAATATAGACAATATATAGCATATTTGATATTTTTTACCCACGGCCGAGCGGTTATCCCTGCAGCAGACACACAAGTTAGCCACAATTTGCATATGAATAACTTATGAATCAAAATAGGCATCAAGTGTTAAGTATGCAAGAAGGTAAACCTAGCATGCGCCCTAACTATATGATGGTCCCCTCCATGGGATTAGCAGTTGGGACATACAAGCCCATCTCACTAATGGACGGTCTACCCTTCTGTAAGTAAGGACGTTCAAGCCTCAGGGTATATAGATCTCTCTCAGGCCGAACGATCCCCAGTGCCCCAGAGACCGCTCGAGAGATAATCCTTGTGCACAAGTTGTCCTGACTAAATGCATGAATGCAAGCCCTATCAGAAAAATATGCTATCATGCAACTGATGAACAATGCACCACAAGTCTATCTCTTCTTCTCTTTTTCTAGCTCAAGTCCAGAGTTTTCTCGCCACAATACTCAATGCACAGCATACAAGGGACAGTTAAGCATTCCATAAGCAACTAGTAAGTTAGCAGTTCTATCCTTGAAGCATGCAATACTTTCTTTCTCTTTTAGCTTATCTTTTTTGTGAGGCAACATATTTATGTGAACTAGAGATTCTTTATTAGGCATACAGACTTAAAGGATTCATCGAAGGGCCTAAGCCACTCACCGAATGAATCGAACGAGAGGATGGAGAAGCCTTAAGCGACATTCACTCTTTGGTTATGCGTCCTAAAAATGCAACAATACTTGGTTAGCATACTTCGATCTCTTTCCCTTACGATTCGAAAAGAACGCGCAAGCGAGAAGGCGAAATCATGAAAACCAAGTCATCGAAAGCAACTCAAAACACAAAGCAACACAAAACCAAAAAGCAAAGCAACCAACGAAAACTCTTGGACTCGTTTCAATAGAAGCCGTTCGATTAATTCGAAGGGTTCATTGCACTTCGTCCGTGTTGATTTGGCGGTAAGGTTTCCCCGAGACTCGATTCTCAACCGAGTCGAAGCAGCTTAGTGTTCCATAAGTAACCGTTTGGAGTGGGGCATTACATCAGTAAGGGGTAAGAGACATAAAGAGTTTATATATATAGCGTGCTTGTTCATGATCATGTGCATCTTAGAGTTTATCTGATAGTGCTTCGTGCATTCGCATTGGTCGGACAATGGCTATTAGTGCAGAGCTGAACCTTGGTCCCGGCTGCTATTAAGTTAGTGAAGAGCAACCATGAGTCATAGCTGCTAATAGCATCAGAATGTGAGTCATTGGTTAGCTGGATTACCGCTAAAGATCCTGAGTTTCTCGGAGAACGAAATCATATAGCTAGTTCCTCTTGTGTGCTTGAAAGTATTATTGTCCACTTAATGCTTATCTTGTTTTGAGATGATCAGTCCACTAAAGAGCTTTGTCCCTAAGAGTTAGAATATGGAGCACAATACATGCTGCGCATTGCACGATAGAACACTGTCCCGATTGTATGCTTATTGTTGAATATACAAAACTATTTCCAAGCTATATTTTCAAAAGATGTAAATTGACTATAATCCTGAGCTGCATGAAATGAACTTAGGTAAAAGTAGCAAGATCACTAGTAATATAATATTTTGTCACATGCTTACTTGGTATGGGTTTCAGGGGGTGTAGCTTCTGTTCAGTTGTTTTATACTCACCAGTACTTGTAAAAGTGCTGACCCACCAACAGTTTGCTTGTTCTCAGGTGCTTGTTCGTCCGAGGGAGTGATAGCCGTGTCTCATCCCAAGGAACTGGAAATCTGGAGTCGATGCCTTGAGCCGTATCGAGCTTGAGGTGCTTTTGTATAGATGGTCATAATGTATGGAACGGTGTCATTGTAATCGAGAGAAAGAGTGCTTGAGCGATCTGTAACCTCGGCCATGCGCCGCTTGTAACACTTTTGATTATCAATAAAGAGCCTGTTTTCATATGCTATTGTGTTCTTTACTTTTTTGCAATATATGTGCCGCTTCTTCTGTATTGAGTAACTTACTTTCCCTTGTTCAAAACTTTGGTCTTGTGCAAGCGCACTTTAGGCTTGCACGGCGTCACGCCCGTGCGAGAAAGATCAGTTTCGTAGGGACCAAAGCGAGGACGAACAGCCCTGCGGGACCGGGGCATGACAATCAGGAGGATCTCACGGCTATGGGATATCTCATCATCGCAACAACCGACGCAGAGGAACCTTGTGGCATGTATCATGATGACGACTGGATTATGGACACGGGGTGTCGTATCACGCCACTCCATACAGGAGGATCTTCATGTCATACTGCGGTGGCAGGTTTGGACGTGTGAAGATGGACAACAAGGGGACGACTGCAGTTGTAGGCATCGGTGATCTGCACTTGACAACGGAGCTTGGTGAGAAGCTCGTTCTCATGGATGTGCGATATGTACCGAGTTTGCGCTATAACATTATTTTGGTAGAGAGGCTGACGGATGATAGTTGTCATAGTTTGTTTGGGGACTTCATGTCATCCTATAAATAGGGAGGAGGGTGGAGGCACAAAAGAGAAGCACAAGTTGGAGATTCGGGGTGCTCGTCCACAGAAAATCTTAGAGAAAGCTCATGCTTTGCTCTTAGGACTTCACCATCCAAGACAGAAAGAAGAATGAGATCTAATCGAGGAGTCGTCAACTTCTTAAGGAGATTGTTACGGGTTGGTTAGTGATTTCAATTGTAATATTTTGCTTTTCTTCTTGAGTGTGGTGAGGGGGTTGAACATATTATGACAGAGGGTTTCAACATTAGTTTTTGCAATCTTTTAATTTTATCTGAGTTATAAAGGTTAAAGTTTGTCCAGGTGACGTAGTCACCGCCATATAATTGTCTTCATCTGTGTCTGGTGTTCGTAAATTGGTTGGTCATCTTAGATGGATTGGCAAACGTTTCCGCGACTCGCCCAACACCCTTTCCTTTCTCTATAGATCAGGTTGTTGACTCATCATTCCAACACCACAGGAATTCCCCCACTACAAAACTTAGACATCAAAGCTTGCATCACCATTCAGAAGAAACATATACAAAGGGCTAACCTTTTGGGGGGAACTGATCTTCCCATTGATATATGTCTTCTCCACCACTCGTACAACTCGACCAGCAGCACAGTACAAGTGGTTCCGAAAGCATAATTACAAATTGAAACATCCCCACAAGCGAATGGGACCGCAACTCAGATTACAACAACTAATTTAGTCGACAGATATTTCGTGGATACATCACAAGTTACAAACCAAAGTTAATGCAGCACCAACAATATCTTAGAAACTCCACTCTCCATTATTGGTACTTTAAGTGGGGGACTAAGTTGTAAAGAAATGCGAGGATAATGATGTAAAGGCATCTCCACTTCATTCCAATAGGAAGGTGTACGTATTAGTAAGACACTAGTTCAATGTATTCTCAATCATACAGAAATATAAATCCCAAGAATCCAGTTATCTAGATAGAGAATGTGATCTTGATGGTTGGTCCCCAGAAAGAAAGAAAGAAAAGAAGAGAGGATCAAAATGATTCTCCGTTGGCAAACTGTCCAAAGGGATCATGTTCTTGATGAATTAGCATAAGATATGGCAGTGATACTACGATATATATGCCTTCACAAGGCCTCAAGGATTAACTCATGCAATTTAGTTGGTGGTTACTAATGCTTGATGGGACAGTTACTGAACCTAATCAAGATTTTTTTTTTTGGAAGGGATACAGACTCCTGGCCTAAATCCGGTCCGAAGACTCACCACATCCTGGCCCGAAGATCTATACCTGCACTGCAACCATAACCAACTCACCCCTTAATACCCCTAAAGGAAAATTAAATGGCTTCCAGAAGGCTCAAACCGGCAACCTCCTAAGTAATATGCATCGGTCTTAACCACTGGACTAGATGTCATTTGCACCTAATCAAGAATATATATATATATATATATATATATATATATATATATATATATAAAACCTCTAGGGAGGATATGCCTCTAACCACTTGAGCTAGAGATTCTTGGCAATAAGACTGAGCACTATCAAAATAAGTCATATTAGCGACGTTTAAAAATATCGCTAAAATGGTAAAAAATGTCGTTAAATATAATTAGCGACGTTTATTAGTAGTCGTGTTTTAGCTAGTCATTGACAAGTAAAACGTCATAATACGTTGCAATAACGACGTTTATTGGCGATGTTATGATGTCACCAAGTTTTTGAATTTAGTGTCATTTAGCATAGACATAACGTCGACATATTAGCGACTCCTGAGGTGTCACTAAACGTCGCTAAAATTTTTGTTATTAGCGACGGGTTGCTACAAATGTTGCGACGTCTAGCTGACATGGCAAATATCGCCATGTCAGCATATCAGTGAAGTTTAGCGACTACTAGCGACGTTACTAGTACAGAGTAGCGACGTTATGATATTTGTTAGCGATATTTTTTTTGCGTCGCTGACCGTCGCTAAAGGTTGCTAAATGTCCCTAATTTTTTAAAAAATACCGCTTGTATATTATTTGAATTATAATCTTCCTGCAGTTTATCAATTCACAGTTTATATTATTAGACCCGAAACAACCCTTCGTTGAATTTTCTGGGTTCGCCGACCCCTTCAGCGAAACACTAAATACTGGTAAATTTTTATGCATTTAATATGAATAATAAAGTAAAATTTAAAGAAATAGACACATTGAAATTACAAACTAAGTCTGAAAATAGTATCGAGTAAGCATAACAACTAGTACTGAGTGTCAACAAATAAAGTCTGAAACACTATCTCAATAAATGTATGAAATGAATACATAAATGATCCAAGATCATGGGCAAAAACTCACAAACCAATAAACTGTCCTAACTAGGACTACTCATGATCCGGAGGAGGAGGATCACCGGAACGAGCCTAGGAGATGAGCCTGTCCAAAGAACAACTACTGTTGTAAACCCCCTCATTTAATTCTATAGATAGTCTGGTATAAGATGGAAAATTTTGGTTTTGCAGCAATTGATTGATGTTTAGAGTAGGGTTGTAGATGTCTGTTTATTTTAATTGAACCCTTGGCGCGCCCAACCATTGTTGAATTATTCGGAGCCCAACATCAGTCCATAAATTTCAACAGACTGTTGTACTTTTGAAGTGACCCGCCAATTTAGGCACTGGACTTTTCCGTCACTCAAAATCAAATCCGTTGTGCCCTAAATTAATTGCACAACTTCCCGTATCCAAAATTCCATATTTAAATTCCGTGTCAGACACCTGTGTCGTTACCTTCTATTTTGAGACACCAACTTAACCCGTTGAGCCGGACCAACTAAAGAGTCCAAGACTGACTCCAAGCCCACACCACTTTTGACCTTTGTGTCACTTCCAAATTTAGACCCCAAGTGCCCCCATTTAATTTAAAAGCGCGGGACACTTTTATTCTAATTAAATCGGGGATACCAACTTTGACTAATCCCATTTTAATCCCCATTTAATCCCAATGCCCATTTAATTAAGTCTATGCCAAACACACAACACCCCCTCGCCCTACAAAATACCAAACACCATTTCTCCCATAATTTTTTTATCATTTCATGTGTTTGTGCAATTACCCAAACTTAAGGGGCTAAATTGCAAATATTGCGACATGTGGCACACCCTCATTGGTCAAGGCCAAATGGAGAGGCCACCCTCTTCTTTGACCGTAGTCAACATTTCTCCTCCCCTTCATTCGCATAAAGAAACTCTTCTCTTCATGTAAAATCTACACCACTCATTTGAAATGGGAACATCACCACCCTCCATTCATCACACCCCTTCCAATAAAATGTCCCCATCCCTACACACAACCCCATGCCGGCCCTAATCCCCCAAAACCTAGGAAACCTCATCCCCCTCTCTCTCTCCTCCCTCCTCCACATAGAAATCCGAGCCACCCTCCATATTTCTTCCTTTTCTCTTCTTCCTTTCTTCTTCTTCCTGGAGAAGCCTAGCTTCGGCCGAGATCCTGGTTCACTGCTCCGGCCGAGCTGTACAGCGTCGCACCCACTCGATCACCGCCGCCATCAGCCCGCTGATCTCCGGCCTGTTGATCAGCCCCTCACCCGTACCTCTTCACGCCACCACCATGAGTCCGCTCCGGCCATTCTCCGGCCAACCGAGCCGCTGCGCCACCCACAACTCTGCCTCGAGCTCCGGCGGGCTACCAATCCGGCCAGTTAACTCTTTGGAGCTTCCTCTAGGGGATCTCTGCACCCTCCAGTCCGGCGCAGCCACCATAGCCCGACCACTCCACCACCACCCTCGTCCTCATCATTCTCCGGTCGTGCGTCAACTCCAGCTTCACCCCGGCCACCACGACCACACCCTGTCGATCCCCCTCCGGTGAGCACCCCATCCGCATTCCACCACCACCATCGACCACTCCACACCCAGTTACACCACCACCAGCGCCCTCTCGACCACCTTCCTCCGCCACCACTCCACACACCGACCAACTCCAGTTTCACTCCAGCTTCCTCCTCTCCGCTCCGGCCAGCCCCCGGTCGACGCCACCTCCCCGAGGTATATCACTCCCCTCTCTTTTTGATATATGTTGCTTGGTGTTGAGTAGTTAGGGTTAATGTTTATATAATTGTTTTGTGTATATCTTAGTGTAATGCCAATGAAACTTGTGTTAATAAGGAGTGATTGAGGTTTAGTGTAGTAGTTAGGATTTATTTAAATAAGTATAAAAAAAGAATGTTTGGATACACAAGGAATTAGGGTTTGAAGATAAATGTATGTGAGTTTAGGGTTTGTTCTTCATAAGTTTATAAAATGAATTTAAATGATTGGCATGGAGGTTTAGGTTTTGTGTTTGCATAAATAAATTATAAAATAATAAAGGATTTTTTATGGGAGTTTAAGGTTCGATTTTAACTAAATGTCCTGGATATTATACATGGTTGGAAAAATGCCAAATCAATTAATTAAGATTAAATTATTGAGAAATATGATTATGATATTTTGAACATTGATGAACATTGAGGAGCACGTGGTTGATTGTGAACTAGTGTGTAGTGTAAAACCATTGATCGGTAATTTGGGGACTGGAAATTAATGATGGGTTAAATTGGAATAGTACTTTGTGATTTGGTAACAATGATATAAAATGAAGGGTTAATAATCATTGATTGTGTTTTGAGGATGGTTTGATGATATGGTACAGATGACTAGTTGATTTGATGTATCGTACCGATAGTCAACTGTGGTCAACCCCCTAGCGTCTTGTCCCTGTGAGTCGTAGCTGAGACTGAGCATCTGTATAGACGTGTGTCACATCCCTGTTTATCATATGATAGTTCATTGATTGGGTTTGTATCTCGTCTTTAGGTACTACGGGACCTGCGGACTCGGACGTGGTACCGGATCCCCGACATCAGCAGCCGGACGCAGGCAAGTGTACCTTGCCACCCTGTATTTCAAATTACAGATATTTATTGTTTCTTTATGTACATTGTGCGCGTATTTTGTTTACGATCGATACTTCACGTCCGGATCACAACCGGGTGCAGACATTCGTCGTAACGTCTTAGAATGAATGTTAGATGTTCGTAACACCTCGATGTACGTACCTGAGTATATCGATACCCCAGGACACACTCATATACTGTGATCGTGCCAGATTCCTGTATCTTGATACTGACATCATGACCAGAGACTGGGATGACCTTAGCGTCGCGTCTGTTGAGTTATTTCTGTGTGTCGAGACTGTTAGATAGAGGTTCAGGTTCAGCGTACCATCGTTGACTGCTTGGGAAGGGGAAGACAGTTACTAGATATTTGGGCTCCTCTGCAAGTACTTATATATGTATATGTAGTAATCCTGTATTCTAGAGTAGTTGTATCACCCGTGTGACTCTGTGCTCGAAGCTACGGTACACCCCGTGTGTCTCTGTGTTCGGAGCTATGGTTTTATTTTGGACAGTCCACGCGTCGAACATTGTCTTCAAACTGTATCTCACTTAGTTGGTTATGCTAGACTACACCGTCATTGCACTTGTACTTTCTATTGTACTTTGGCATGCTGTATTTTTGTACCTTGTTACGTCCCTCTGAGGACCTGGTTCCCTGTCAGTTTTGTAGCATAGACGATTGCGGAGCATTTTGAGTTGCTGACGGAGTAGCATGTCTTGCGGGCATTGTACCAGGTACTCATATTATTTTACCGGCATTGTGGTTACTTTATTCATATTGATTATTCATCTGCTGTTGTAGCCTAGTTTTTGTAGACTCATCTCTTCTCGAGTCTAATCGAGTTTGTATATTATTGGACGGCCGACTTTAGCATATATAGCTCTTTCTTGTATACTGCTGTACATTGTGGATTGAGATAGAGGTTTACATTTATGGGATATCTAGATAATGCCCTTTATATTTTATAGCTTATACGTATTCGAGCCAGACCAGAGTCTAGTCGAATGCGTAGCTGGCATGTCACGTATTACTGGACCTACATATTTTGGGACTGGGACGTGACATATTTTTGTGGTGGCCCATGCAGGTCAGTATTAAATCGTCTTGGTCACCTGATTGTGCCAAGCGAGCCAGCAAATTAGGAATAGATATTATTATTGTTGAATAGGATCTCAATCCATAATCGATTTTAAAAACTCACTTTGTATGTGATTATCGCCCTTGGACCTCCAATTTGTATTCGTTCAATTTCCGTCAATATCATTGTTTCTCATCCCCTATTATTCAGGAAGGCAAACACTTGTGCCTGATGGTTCCCTCCAAAAGAAGATCGTAGCCCAGACGACAGAAGACAAAGTTTGTTTAACATTCTCTGAGAAGATTGTTACCCTGAGTAGGATAGATTGATAGGTTCTTTTGGATTCTAGAACCAGTATGGAAGGATAGCAAGAGAATTGGAACCAGTAGTACACTATTCGTACTTGAGATATCAATGATCTTGGAAGTACTGGGAGCTGGAAGGATAGATGATCATGACCTAGAATAATTTATGGAAGTGCATAGCCCGATGCTAGGAATTAGTTGTTGTAAATGATAGCGATACCAGGAATGATATTATGGACTAGAGGAGATAAAATTTTAGGCTCTCACTTGGAAGATAATAATCTGATTCCAGGAATTCTAGTATGGGCTTGGGTGATACCATTATTGTACTATGTGACTTAGAGAGATAAATAACGAAAAGAAAAAATTTGAGGAATAAAATTTTAGGGAAAACCTTGAGGAAAAGAGAAATTATACATTAGACAAGGAAAATTTTCTTTGAGGATTGATGTTGAAAACAGAACGGGAGAAATTATTATGAGGTTTAGTCTAGACTATGACCTTATCTTAGACATGGATTGGTTGAGCCAATACCACGTGACACGAGATTGTCGATATGGTTACATTATTTATGACCACCAGATTACCCTGAGTTGGGTTTCGACAGGGAGCCCGAGAGCATTGTGTCCAACCTTAGTGACACACAATGCAAGGTGAACTAGTGTACCCCCGCATTATATCAGAGTTTGAGGATGTCATTTTAGAGAACTTCCGGGCCTGCCACCTGACAGAGAGATAGAATTTTGCTATAGAGTTGACTCCAAGAGCCAAGCCAATTATTTCCCCCGTCTACAGACTAGCACTGATAGAGTTAGTTGAGTTAAAGGTCCATAGTAGAGGATCTCTTAGACAAGGGTTTCAGTCGGGCTAGTGTTTTTCCATGGGAAGCAACCATCTTTTTAGTGTCGAAGAAGGATGAGACAGTATACTTGTGTATCGATTACAGGGCATTAAATGTCGTAGCGATAAAGAGCAAGTACCAATTGATGCGCATCGATGATTTTTTTTAAATCAGCTAAGTGGCGCATATGTATTCTCGATGACCGATCTCAGATCCGGTTATCATCAGATCTAGGTACGGAAAGAGAACATTCCGAAGATGACTTTTCGGACGAAGTATGGACACTATGAGTTTTTAGTCATGCCGTTTGGTTTAACCAACGTGCGAGAAGTATTTATAAGCTTGGGGAACAATGTTTTCCACCAGTACTTAGATAAGTTCGTGGTGGTAGTTATCGATGATATCGTGGTATATTCTAAGAACCAGGAGGAGCACGAGAGACATCTCAGGATCGTGTTGGAGACGCTGAGGCAGGAGAGGTTGTACGCTAAGCTTCGCAAATGTGAGTTATGTTTGGATAAAGTACCCTTCCTGGGACACAAAATTACCGGAGATGGACTAACAGTTGACCCAGAGAAGATAGTTGCAGTTGAGACATGGCCAACCCCTGCACCTGTTACAGAGATTAGGAGCTTCCTCGGACTTGCCGAATATTATCGGAGGTTCGTAGAAAATTCTCGAGGATTGTTGTGTCTATGATGCGATTGACACGTAAAGGCAAGGAGTTTATCTGGACCGAAGAGTGTCAGACGGCTTTCGATGAGCTGAAGAAGCGTTTGACATCAGCACCGATTTTGATACTACCTTTATGGAGAACATGTTGAGATTTACACAGATCATAAAAGTCTAAAATATGTCTACATGCAGAAGGAGCTCAACATGAGGCAGAGGCGCTGGCTAGTGTTGATGACAGATTATGATATTGAGTTACAGTACCACCCTGGCAAGGCGAATGTAGTAGCAGATGCCTAAAGCAGGAAGCCCATGGCATACTTTTTGATGACTCAGCGACAATTACTAGAGGATCTCCAGGAACTTAGGATAGAGATTGTATTACCAGGCATGGATGGACAGATGGCCAGTCTCGAGGTTCAGTCTAATTTGATTGAGAGGATCAAGGCAGCCCTGCCTACAGATACAAGATTTCGACGTCTACGAGAGAGGACAAAGGCTGGCATACAAACGGGACTCAGGATTCATGAAGATGGAACATTGAGGTATGGAGGTCGCCTATACGTTCCGAGTGGCGAGCTACGCCAAGAGTTGATGACCGAGGCTCATAGCTCGATTTATTCTATTTACCCCGGGGGTACGAAGATGTACCAAGATTTGAGGCAATATTTCTGGTGGCATGGGATAAAGAGAGAGATTGCAAGATTCGTGGCGAGATGTTTAGTTTGTCAGCAAGTCAAGGCTAAACATCAGAGGACTGCAGGACTATTGTAGCCGCTTTCCATTCCCGAGTGGAAGTGGAAACACATTACTATGGACTTCGTCACAGGATTCCCGCGGAGCCCTAGCGGGAAGGATGCAGTTTGGGTTATCGTAGACAAACTCACCAAGTCTGCACATTTCTTGCCCTTCAGAGTTGGGCAGTCCACGGAGATATTAGCTGACATGTATATAAGACAGATAGTATGACTATATGGAATGCCTGTCAACATCGTATCGGATCGTGATTCCAGATTCACATCATATTTTTGGCGGAGTATGCAGGAGAGTCTAGGAACTCGTCTCAAGTTCAGCACTGCATATCATCCACAGAATGATGGACAGTCAGAGCGCACGATACAGATATTAGAGGATATGTTGAGAGTGTGCATGATTGATTTTGGAGGATCTTGGGAGGATTATCTACACTTGGTGGAATTCTCCTATAATAATAGCTACCAGGCTAGCATACAGATGGCACCTTATGAGGCACTGTACGGCAGGAAGTATAGGTTACCAGTTTATTGGAGTGACGTGGGAGAGCGTCAGATACTTGGTCCAGAGTTGGTGACACAGACAATAGAGAAGGTCAAGCAGATTCAGAGCCACCTGCGTGCAGCACAGGACAGACAGAAATATTGGACAGATGCGCATCGCAGACCTTTGGAGTTCAAGGAAGGTGACCATGTATTTTTGAAGATATCGCCTACTCGTGGTACCATCAGATTCAGAGGCAGAGGCAAGCTGAGTCCGAGGTACATCGGACCTTTGACATCTTAAAATGAGTTGGCAAAGTGGCTTATCGTCTTGCATTGCCTCCATTATTAGAAGGGGTGCATGACGTATTTCATGTATCACAGTTGAAGAGATACGTGGCAGACCCTAGCCACGTGCTTGATCATTCGGAGATTACAGTCGGGCCCAGTCTATCTTACGTAGAGCAGCCAGTTGAGATCCTCGATCATAGTGAGAAGACTTTGAGAGGGCAGACTATTCGACTGGTCAGAGTTGCGCGGAAGCATCATTCGCCAGGCGAGTCTAACTGGGAGCGCGAGGATTCCATTCGACAGCGTTTCCCATATTTATTTGAGAAGCAAGGTACGACTTTACGTACCGCATTTGATTATTAGTTGTTTTAAAAATTCTCTTAGCTATTATCGTGCTTTACTTTTAATTTCGGGGACGAAATTTTTCTAAGTTGGGAAGGATGTAAACTTCATTTAATTCTATAGATAGTCTGATATGAGATGGAAAATTTTGGTTTAGCAGCAATTGATTGAGGTTTAGAGTAGGGTTGTAGATGTTTGTTTATTTTAATTGAACCCTTGGAGCGCCCTACCATTGTTGAATTATTCGGAGCCCAACATCAGTCTATAAATTCTAGCAGACTATTGTACTTTTGACTTGACCTGCCAATTTAGGCACTGGAATTTTTCGTCACTCAAAATCAAATTCGTTGTGCCCTAAATTAATTGCACAACTTCCCGTATCCAAAATCCCATATTTAAATTCTGTGTCGGACACCTGTGTCGTTACCTTCTATTTTGAGACACCAACTTAACCCGTTGAGATGGACCAACTAAAGGGTCCAAGACTGACTCCAAGCCCATACCACTTTTGACCTTTGTGTCACTTCCAAATTTAGACCCCAAGTGCCCCCATTTAATTTAGAAGCGCGGGACACTTTTATTCTAATTAAATGGGGGATACCAACTTTGACTAATCCTATTTTAATCCCCATTTAATCCCAATGTCCATTTAATTAAGTCCATGCCAAACACACAACACCGCATCACCCTACAAAACACCAAACACCATTTATCCCATAATTTTTCTATCATTTCATGTGTTTGTGCAATTACCCAAACTTAAGGGGCTAAATTACAAATATTGCGACATGTGGCACACCCTTATTGGTCAAGGCCAAATGGAGAGGCCACCCTCTTCTTTGACCATAGTTAACATTTCTCCTCCCCTTCGTTTGCATGAAGAAACCCTTCTCTTCATGTAAAATCTATACCACTCATTTGAAATGGGAACATCACCACCCTCCATTCATCACACCCCTTCCTATAAAATGTCCCTATCCTTACACACAACCCCATGCCGCCCTAATCCCCAAAAACCTAGGAAACCTCATCACCCTCTCTCTCTCCTTCCTCCTCCACATAGAACTTCGAGCCACCCTCTATATTTCTTCTTTTTCTCTTCTTCCTTTCTTCTTCTTCTTCTTCTTCTTCCTTTCTTCTTCTTCCTGGAGAAGCCTAGCTCCGGCCGAGATCCTGGTTCACTGCTCCGACCGAGCTGTGCAGAGCCGCACCCACTCGATCACCGCCGTATCAGCCCGCTGATCTCCGGCCTGTTGATCAACCCCTCACTCATACCTCTTCACGCCGCCACCACGAGTCCGCTCCGGCTATTCTCTGGCCAACCGAGCCGCTGCGCCACCCACAACCCTGCCTCGAGCTCCGACGGGCTACCAATTCGGCCATCCACCTCTTTCGAGCTTCCTCCGGCGGATCTCTGCACCCTCCAGTCCGGCGCAGCCACCATAGCCCGACCACTCCACCACCACCCTCGTCCTCATCATTCTCCGGTCGTGCGTCACCTCCAGCTTTACCCCGGCCACCACGACCACACCCTGCCAATCCCCCTCCGGTCAGCACCCCATCCGCACTCCACCACCACCATCGACCACTCCACACCCCGTTACACCACCACCAGCGCCCTCTCGACCACCTTCCTCCGCCACCACTCCACACACCGACCAACTCCAGTTTCACCCCGGCTTCCTCCTCTCCACTCCGGCCAGCCCCCGGTCGACGCCACCTCACCGAGGTATATCACTCCCTCTCTTTTTGATATATGTTGCTTGGTGTTGAGTAGTTAGGGTTAATGTTTATATAATTATTTTGTGTATATCTTAGTGTAATGCCAATGAAACTTGTGTTAATAAGGAGTGATTGAGGTTTAGTGTAGTAGTTAGGGTTTATTTAAATAAGTATAAAAAAAGAATGTTTGGATACACAAGGAATTAGGGTTTGAGGATAAATGGATGTGAGTTTAGGGTTTGTTCTTCATAAGTTTATAAAATGAATTTAAATGATTGGCATGGAGGATTCGGTTTTGTGTTTGCATAAATAAATTATAAAATGATAAATGATTTTTCATAGGAGTTTAGGGTTCAATTTTAACTAAATGTCCTGGATATTATACATGGTTGGAAAAATGCCAAATCAATTAATGAAGATTAAATTATTGAGAAATAAGATTCTTATATTTTGAACATTGATGAACATTGAGGAGCACGTGGTTGATTATGAACTAATGTGTAGTATAAAACCATTGGTCGATAATTTGGGGACTGGAAATTAATAATGGGTTAAATTGGAATAGTACTTTATGATTTGGTAACAATGATATGAAACGAAGGGTTAATAATCATTTATTGTATTTTGAGGATGGTTTGATGATATGGTACAAATGACTAGTTGATTTGATGTATCATACCGATAGTCAACTGTGGTCAACCCCCTAACGTCTTATCCTTTTGAGTCGTAGATGAGACTGAGCATATGTATAGACGTGTGTCATATCCCTGTTTGTCATATGATAGTTCATTGATTGAGTTTGTATCTCGTCTTTAGGTACTACGGGACCTGCGGACTCGGACGTGGTACCGGATCCCCGTCATCAGCAGCCGGACGCAGGCAAGTATACCTTGCCATCCTGTATTTCAGATTACAGATATTTATTATTTCTTTATGTACATTGTGTGCGTATTTTGTTTATGATCGATACTCCGCGTCCGGATCACAACCGGGTGCAGACATTCGTCGTAACGTCTTAGAATGAATGTTAGATGTTCGTAACATCTCGATGTACGTACCTGAGTATATCGACACCCCAGGACACACTCATACACTATGATCGTGCCAGATTCCTGTATCCTGATACTGACATCATGACCAGAGACTGGGTTGACCTTAGGGTCGCGTCTGTTGATTTATTTCTGTGTGTCGAGATTGTTTGATAGAGGTTCAGGTTCAGCGCACCATCGTTGACCGCTTGGGAAGGGGAAGACAGTTACTAAATGTTTGGGCTCCTCTGCATGCGCTTATATATGTATATGTAGTGATCCTGTATTCTAGAGTAGTTGTATCACCCGTGTGACTCTTTGCTCGGAGCTACGGTACGCCCCGTGTGTCTCTGTGTTCGGAGCTACGATTTTATTTTGGGCAGCCCACACGTCGAACATTGTCTTTAAACTGTGTCTCACTTAGTTGGTTATGCTAGACTACACCGTCGTTGCACTTGTACTTTCTGTTGTACTTTGGCATGCTATATTTTTGTACCTTGTTATGTCCCTTTGAGGACCTGGTTCCCTGGCAGTTTTACAGCATAGACGATTGCGGAGCATTTGGAGTTGTGACGGAGTGGCATGTCTCGCGGGCATTGTACCAGGTACTCATATCATTCTACCGGCATTGTGGTTACTTTATTCATATTGATTATTCATCTGCTGTTGTAGCCTAGTTTTTGTAGACACATCTCTTCTCGAGTCTAATCGAGTTTGTGTGTTATTGGATGGCCGACTTTAGCACATATTGCTCTTTCTTGTATACTGTTGTATATTGTGGATTGAGACATAGAGGTTTATATTTATGGGATATCTAGATAGTGCCCTTTATATTTTACATCTTATACGTATTCGAGTCAGATCAGAGTCTGGTCGAATGCGTAGCTGGCATGTCACGTATTCCTGGTCCTACGTATTTTGGGACTGGGACATGACAACTGTTGATCAGGAGGAGGAGGGACACCACCACGAATCTGGTATAATAGCGCATCCTACTTCTCCTGTGAAAGCATGACGGCATCGACCGATAGAGGAGTCTGTATATTAGATATAGATATCGATGTCGGCAGACCATGATGACGTATCTGCTCCAACGTTGTCAGTCGAGCGTTGCAAGTATCAATGATAGATAACATCCTCACAGCACTCTGCTCCACTGACTGGCTCATCTGAACCTATGTCGTCTGCAGCCTCGTTAGTGCATCGCCCATGGTTATATGAGACTCCTGCTACGCCATCACGTTGTGCTCTATCGATATGGCCAGATCCCTCAGCTCCGTCATACTATGCTCGAGCGAATCAAAACGTGCTATGAGTGTTGCATCATCCATCTGCAGTGTGGGTTGCTCCGTAATCCTCCACTGTAACTCATCACGCAGAGACGCAATCTGATGGTCTACTCTCTCCTGTTTGGCTCGCACCGACCCCTAGGAGGGATATGGGGTATGCATACTGGCAGAGGGGTTCCTAGAGGACTGCGACATGCTATAGGATCACGTACCGTAGTATGTACTCCTCTACAGACCACCAACGACGGTCATCCACAACTCGGCAGCCGACGAAACTAGTTGGACTGGGGGCTGCGAGGAACTACCAACCTCTCCCTGTATGGGTTGCGTCTATCGCGCACGAAGCCTTAGATACTCATCCTAAAAATTACATATCTCTCGGCAAGCGTACTACTTACTCTCCACTCGTCATGCACATGATTGTTAATATATATCTAAAGTACTTACTACTAACTATATTGATATTTATTAGTATATTTTCTAAGTTATATTAAAATTTACAAAATTTAAAGTAATACTTACGTAACTTTGCGTGGCCCTCTCATCGATGAGCTGTCAGCCCTTCCTTTGGGTGGCGAGGAAGACAGTCACCATGTTAGCGTCATTACCCCTCTGGACCTGTTAAACAAATATATTGTATGTTACTAAAATTAAATATTTTATCATACTTTGATGAAAATAATATGTATATAAAGAAATACGTACCAAGCAACAAAAATATTTTGTCATCAGAATCGACCCACCACACCAATTTTTTGCCTTCTTCTTGGCCGCTGTCACCTTCTCCGACTTGTACCTAGGATCGTTAAATCTAGACATCAGTATAGTCCACTGCTCAGACGTGATCCCACCTTGGATTGGTTGTCCCAAACCATCACGATCCTTCTGGTCGTGGATCGCATCACGAATTAGTTTGGCGATGACTACAGAAAAGATATGCTCGATCAGCTCAGCCATATGTGGAAGATAGAAATACGTTTTCTATAAGAAGTAATATAGTAAGTTATATAAAAAGACCAAATTAGATGATTGATATTAAAATCAAATTTATTTTTACCTTGAAGTGCACAAACTAATGCCTTCCTCTCATCCGGGGCATCCGAGTAGTTGATCCAAGGGCTAAAATATTTGTACCTCAAAAAATGCCCCAATGATCTCTGCACCGACGAGGGACGATATCTATACATAGATAATTATATTCAAGAAGAAGTGAATATATATTTATACATACGTAAGAAAACTATATATTACTCCTCTCTAACACTCAGTGTATATAATACTGCAAGCCCTGACTTCCCAATGCATAGATGTGTATCACCCTCATACTCAGGTCTGTACCACTGAGACACAGGCCCTCCGGTGCATGAAAATACTGTATGCACACACACACACACACACACACACACACACACACACACACACACACACACACACATATAACAATAACATGACTATATACTACATGTGAATTTGTATAGCAATTAGTTACCTAGTTATGATGATTAAATCATGGAGAGTATCTATATAATTATTCTACCAATCCATCTTAATTTTCCAATTTGAAGTATTAGCACAGAATTAACAATTTTACCATGCGTATCATGAGATGACATTATACAAACATTTGTGTGTGTGTGTGTGTGTGTGTGTGTGTGTGTGTGTGTGTGTTCGTGTAGGGTTAGGGTTAGTGTATATTAGTGTGTGTGTGTGTCTGAGTTAGGGTTAGGGTTTACCTAAGGAGCGGGTGCCGAAGAGGAGGGGGTGCCCGGAAAGAAGGAGGGGGAGCTCGGTGGAGGAGGAGAAGGGGGTGTCGGGGTCGGAGGGGGAGCACGGTCGACGTCGGAGTTGTGGAGCCGAAGGGGGTCACAGGAGGAGCAAAATCGCATGGGGGCTTTAAAAAATTTTGGGAAATTTTTGGAGATGATGGGGAAATGAAATATGTTAACCTATATGAAAAATGTTAGCGACGTCATAAAGAGACGTCTCTAAATGTCGCAAATTTTATAATATTTAGCAACGTATGCAAAATTACGTCGCTACACGTCGCTATAATAAAAATAATAGCAACGTACTGCGACATCTGGCGACATCTTATTCCGTAATATTATTTGTTGTCACCAAACGTCACAGACAGTTGCTAATAGCGACATCCTGCGATGTTCCAATAGGATGATGTCGCTAAATTCATAAAATATAGTGACATCAGAACTAAAAATCGCTAAAAATATCACAAATTGGACATATTTTGGTAGTGGAGGCGCAAGCTTGATGGGAAGAGCCGAGACATGCGATCTGGGTGGTCGAGGAATTGAGTCCAAGTGGAGGCAGGTTTGAATTTATTTACCAATAGTGCTCCGGCTCTTTCAATTATATATATATATATAATGGCTATTAGAGAAAAAGTGCACACACTCCGCCCCCTAACCCTTCCTCCCTACTGCCCTCCCCCCGCAGTACGTAGTCGCCCCTCCCCCCGTTCGTGCGTGTGTATATATATATATATATATATATATATATATATATATATATATATATATATATATATATAATGGCTGTTAAAGAAAAAGTGCGCACCCTCAGCCCTCCCCGCCGTACATAGCCGCCCCCTCCTCTCTGTCCGCGCGTCCTGCTTCCATCCTTCATCTCCCTACTAGAATAACACATATTAGGGACGACTAAAAATGTCGCTAATAGATAAACTAACATTGCTAAAATAATTTAACGACGTAATTAACGACGATTTTATTGTGTCGTATATTTCATGCTCGTTGACAACAAAAATGTCACTAGTCGTCGCTGTAGCGACGTATATTTGCGATGAAACGACGTCGCAGATTATACGACGATTAGCGATGTATCGTCGTTAAATTGTGACATAAAATTTGGTTACAAAACATCGCTACATTAGCGACATTATGAGTGACGTTTTGTTACAACAATGCTGACATGACAAGTTTTGCCATGTCAGAATGTTAACGACGTTTAACGACATACTAGCGATGTCCTTGGTATCAGGTAGCGACATTCCGATACTTTTTAGAGACATAAATGGACGTCGCAGAATGTCGCAACACGTCGCTAAATTAAAAAAAAAATTAAAAAAGATATAATGCAGTTTGTAAAATATTTTTCAACAAAACTCTACCTGCAGTTATGAAATCACAGTTTATATAAATAGGCCCGGAGCAACCCTCCGTTGAATTTTCTGGGTTCGCCAACCCCTTCGGTGGAACACTCAACACCGATAAATTTTGGTGTACAGTTAATATGAATAATAAACTAAACTCACATTGAAACAAATCTACAAAGTTATATTACACTAAATATGTCCCAAGAAGTAGATAAATAAATTTAAAATAAGTGTCACATGCCTCTCAGAATATAATGAAAATTATGAAATAAATACATCAAAGACCCAAGAATGGGCCAATTCACACAAAATACTAAAACCTATCCAAATAAGGACTACTACTGATCAAGAGGAGCACCATCGCGCATCTGGGATAGAAGAAACTCGTATTGCTCCTGTGAAAGCGTCACCGATGCCGATGGAGGATGCAGTGATGGAGGCGATGTCGATACCCGTGGATCAGGAGGACGTATCTGCTCCAATGCTAGCAGTCGAGCATTGTATGAATCAATGGTAGATACCACCCTCAAAGTTTTCTCCGCCACCGACCTGCTCAATAAATCTTGTGCCCCATAGATCCTCGCAAGTATGTCGCTCATGGCCGTATGCGACCCCTCCAGCTCCGTCTGTCTAGCTTCGTAGGCGTGGCCAGAGTTTCCAAGAGCTGCGCTCTGTCGTCTGGCCCATAGTCCTGAGCTCCATAAGGCCGTGCTCTGTCGTATGGCTCAGAGTTCTGAGATCCATAAGGCTATAATCGAGCGAATCAAAACGTGTGGTGATCGTCGCATCGTTCGTCTTCGGTGCAGACTGTGGCTGCTCATAATCCTCTGTAGCAACTCGTCACACAGGTCAGCAATCTGATGGTCAACGCTCTCCTGGACTCGTGTCGACGGCTGCAAAGGTTGCGAGGAATGCATACTAACAGAGGGGGCCCTGGATGACTGTGTCGTAACATAGACATCATAGGATCTTGTACCGTAGTACGTACCTCTTTAAAGACCACCAACAACGATCATTCAAAGCTTATCCACCGACGGAGCTGTAAAGGGCTGCGAGGAAGTACGTTTTTAGCGACGTCATAATAAAATGTCGCTAATATTAAATACTTGAGTGACTCCAAAATTAAATGTCGTTATACATCGATGTTGGCGACACATAGCGACTGTACTTCGATTTTTAAAGAATAGTCGCTATAAGCTTCTTTAACGTCGCTAAACGTCGCTGAGTTTTTTGATTTAGCGACGTTTAGCAACGTATTTACCGACGTTGATTTTTTCGATTTTTAGCGACGTTGTAGCGACGTCGCTAACGTCGCAGACTTTTCAATTAGCGACTTTTAGCGACGTCAATTTATGACGTCGCTAAATTTTTAATTAGCGACATTTAGTGACGTCTATTTATGATGTCACTAAATTTTTTAATATAGGGTTCATTTTCACCCATTCTGTCGATCCCCTTCACAAAAATTTTGAAACCACCCATCTTTCTCCCCTCCCCGGGCGAAGTTTCCCCACCTCCGGTGTCCTCCTCCTCCCCCTGTCCCTACCCCCCAACGGCTCTCCCCCAGCCCCCCTCCGTCTCCCTGCTTCCAGAGGTCCCCCTCCCGCACGGCTCCTCCCTTCCGGTATGCCTCCTTCCCTCCGACGACCTCGGGCTTCTCCTCCTCCTCCTCTAGGTAAATCCTAACCTTGTCTCTCTTTCTCACACAGATACAGACACAATATGACACTGACACAGACACGACACACACACACTAACACATACATGACACACACACTGTCATAAACAAACCCTGACACAGATACGACACACACATACCAACACAGACATGAGACACACATACACTGACATAGACACGACATATTATCACAGACACACATACTAAGATAGACATGACACACACACACTGACACAGATGACCTCAGGATTATTGCCTCGATCGAACAAGTAAAAATTTGGGGACAAAATGATAACCTAGGCCAAAGGCAATGAGCGAAGGCATAGAACAGTAACAACCATTAATACTATTATTTGTTGTTTCCATTGGACGTGTGTGTGTGTGTTGTACCGCCTTTATCATAAAAATAATAAAGATGACAGTGTAACACAAGGATATTATTCAGATCAGAAGATTGGTATCAGCCATCATCTCATTCTCAAAGAAAGCGATAAGTATCATAATAATAGAATATTTTGATCTCTCGCCATTAATCCCCTAGCTACTTAGGGTTGGGGTTTGCAAAAGTACTGCAGGACTGTTTGGATGGCTTAGGAAGGTGGGAGGTGATTGTCTACAAGCATTGCATAAGTTGATCTTGACAAGATTCTTGAAAGAAAATTATGGCCATAAGTTAAGCTCCAATAATGAGGAAACCATCTCCCAGAGCGTGCGTTCATGAATCAGGAACATGAGAGGGTTATAGCCCATAGTCACGGGTCGATGGCACCAGCCCAACAACAAGTGACATACATGCTTCCCGAAAACTCATATGCAGATCACAGGTTCATTAGCTAGCAAGGAATAAAGGGGGGAAACAGTAGTAGATATTGATATAGATCTCGTAAGGCTCATCATATGCTTCTTAACATTTTGTAAACGGACAAAAAACATGATTTAAGGACAAATTTAAGGATTCAATGCTTCAAATTTTGTACAAAGTCTAGATCATGCAGAGATTCAAGTAACAAATGGAGAAAAGATCGAGCTAGATAGAGATGCTTGTATCAATTGGCTATAATTGATAATTAAGAAAAAATACATGCATCCTGCCCCCAAGTTGTAACTCTCACAAGGCTCAGGCTCAAGATCTAGACTAGAGATGGATTGAGTAGAGGCATTTGTGCCTCTACAAGAAATAGACAACAACGATCAAGCTGACATGGCTGAAGACGTGGATGAATAATTGACAACTCAATCATCTTGTGAATAATTATTGTACTAATAAGAACACAAACACCAAGCATACCCACATAGAATCTCAGTCAAATAATGGAATGCTTGAGGTTAGCAAATAGGCCCCGGGATACGAAACTATTAATTTTAAGATGAAGCTCTAAAGAGACATGAGTAAATTACTATAACAAAGTCTACAAACAAAATTTAACTCATCTTTCAATGGTTGAGCACAAAAAGGCTTTTACTGAAAGTATGGATATTATCCTTCACTGTCATATGTCAAGTGTGGATATCCATGAGTGTATCAGTGAGTGTCAACTCTGAATCCTGGACAAAAAAATTGACACTGGATATCCATGACTTAACTTTTCAATTAGAAAGTCATGGCCTAAATAAATATCAAGTATGGATATCCAGGATATAGAGTTAACACTCACTGATACACTGCAATAGGAGTATTAGTGCATGTACTATATTTAAACGAATAAGATAAATTTTTAGAAGAGGATTGAAAATATCCATATAAAATCCATTTAGACTTGTGAAATGTACTCCATTATATCCAGGTTGTGAGGACCCATTATATGCTGGTTGTGAGGATCATTCACCATTGGAGGTGGTTACAAGATTGTTGAGCGTCAAGTCCAATTTTAATATGTCGCAAGAATGCTATAACCGACTGAGGGAGTTGATTATAGATATCTTGCCAGATGATGCTAAGTTGCCTAAAGACTTCTACCGATCTAAGAGGATTGTAAGATCGCTCTAGATGGGATACAAGAAAATTAATGTATGTCGCAACGGGTACATATTGTACTACAAAGACGACAAGGATGAAGTTGCGTGCAGATTCTGTGGTGCTGATCGCTACAAGGCCACTAGTAGAGGAATGTTTGTTGGGGCAAGAAAGCCTACCTATTCTATGTACTACATGCCTTTGATGGCACGGTTGCAGAGATTATTTATGGTGAAAGAGATTGCAGAAAACATGATTTGGCAAAGGCGGGAACAGATCGAAGGAGTATTGTGTCATCCATCTGATGGAGAAGCATGAAGGCACTTTGATCGAGAGTATCCAAATTTTACTACGGATTCGCGTAATATCATATTGGGGCTCTTCTCCGACGGTTTTAACCCATTGAGACTTTCGGGCTCCCAATAATCGTGTTGGTCTGTGATAATCATACCGTCTTGGATGTGCATGAAGACTCCGTATATGTTCTAACCATTATTATCCTGGGTCCGAATAATCAGAAGAGGAACATCGATGTGTATTTATAACCGTTGATAGATGAGTTGAATCAGCTATGGGAAGTAGGAGCCAACACGTACGATGTTTCTAGAAAGCAGAATTTTCAGATGAGGGCAGCATTTATGTGGACCATCAATGACTTTTTGGCTTATAGAATATTATCGAGATAGAGCACTCATAGTCGTCTCTTATGTTCGTATTGCATGGACCACACTAAGGCTTTTCGTTTGAAATACGGAGGCAAACCGTGCTTCTTCGATTGTCATCGACAATTTCTACCGAAGGATCATCCGTACCGGGGGAACATAAATGCTTTTCGTGCGGGCATTGTGGAGAAGGACAATCCACCGCCAAGGTGGCCCGGATACATGATATGGGAAGAGGTAAAAGATTTACCAAGTGCTATCGAAGAGCCTGCTAAGGGGTACAAGTGTGACAGATTTGGTCGCACCTATAACTGGACGAAGATGAGTATATTCTGGGATCTACCATATTGGAGCACCAATCTGATCAGACATAACCTTGATGACATGCATATCGAGAATAATATGTTTGATAACATAATTAATACTGTAATAGAGGTAAAAGGGAAGACGAAAGACACTCTGAAGGCCAGGTTGGACTTAGAAGAAATATGTAGACATCCTACTTTGCATTTGATAGAGGAGAGGAATGGAAAGTTAAAGCAACCTAAGTCAATTTTCTTACTGGTGAAGGAGGATAAATGGAGACTTTGTAGGTGAATTCAGGGTCTAAAATTTTTAGACGGGTACGTGTCGAACTTGAGAAGATGCGTCGACCTCAAGGAGAATAAACTGGCGGGTATGAAGAGCCACGATTGTCAAGTATTCATGGAGAGGTTAATTCTGATTGTATTTTAAAAATTCTTACCGCAGGTCATTTGGGATCCATTGACAGAGCTCAGCATATTCTTCAGAGATCTTTGTTCTACTAAGTTGCTCGTCGATCGTCTAGAAAAGCAAGAGAAGGACATTGCGGTAACACTATGCAAGCACGAGAAGGTGTTTCCTTCTGGATTCTTCGACTCCATGAAGATTTGCCAATTCATCTTTCCTATAAGGAACATTTTGGTGGTCCTGTCGGTTATTGGTAGATGTACCCGTTCGAGCAGCATCTGAATCACCTAAAGTGAAAGGTAAAAAATAAGGCACGAGTTGAGGGCTCTATTTATGAAGCTTACATTCTCGAGAATATTACAAACTTGTGTTCGACGTATTTTAAACCTCATGTTGCTGCTAATAGAACGAGAGCTCCTAGAAATGATGACGGATATCATGAATCTAATAATTCAATACTAAAAGTATTCAATGCGTCCGAAAAACCTTCAAAAAAAATGAAAAAGAGATATTTGAATGACAACGAGCTAAGGGCTGCTCAGTTGTATATATTACTCAATTGCGATGAGGATGAAGTAGAGAATCTAATGGGGTAAGTAATTAATACGTCCATGTTTACATCATCTTAATGTAATAGTATAAGCTAACATTATGCTACTAATCAGTGGTTGCTTTATTGTTATTCAGTACATATAATGATGATCTGAGGTCGGTTAGACTTTACATAATAGACGAAAAAATAGAACAAGAAATGAGACATCATTTTCCTTCTTGGTTAAGCGCATATATAGGAAGCTCAGTAATTACTTTTTTTGTATGCACTTGCATAATAAATAACTTACTATAGCTACTTTGGTATTTAGGTCGATCGTCTAATAACACCTGAGACTGAATCTATTAGAACTCTAGCCAATGGACCAATTACTGCTGTCAAAATTTGGTCAAGTTACTGTGTGAATGGGTTTAGGTTCAAGTCAACAAATGCTCCGATCAGAGATAACTTTCTGGATCTTGATTCCACTAAAAATAGTTGTTTGTGTATCAAATCTTTGAACTACAAAGACGTCGATCCAGGCAATAAATTTTTTTGCATCTTACGAGAGATTGTGGAGTTGACATATAATTATGGCACAGAACCTACTAAGATCGTGATATTCAAGTGTCAATGGTTTGATCCGATTCAAGATCAAGGTTAAAAAATTGACAAGCATGATCTTGTGGATATAAACTATAAGCGTAGATATCAAGGCTATGAACCATTTGTCCTATCAAGTTAGGCTCAACTCGTGTACTTCATAACTTATCCTAGACGGGGGACAACGATATCGGATTGGTGGGCAATATACAAGACTGAAGCTAGAAATCCCTTTGACGTTGACGAAATAGCTTATCAGGAGGACGAGCTACCTCTTGTAACGAATATTATAGATGTAGACTCAACGAAAGTTACTCATTATACGACTAATAATACAGAAGAGGTATAATTATCCGAAGAGTAAGACAAAGACGAAGACGAAGTAGATAAAAGTGAAGATGATGAGAAAGAGGAAGAGAAGGACGAGGAAGGCGAAGAAGATAAATTTTCTTAAGATGATTGAAAATAAAATAAATTCATTTATACTTGTGACATATATTATATTTTTACTGTAGAATGTACTATCCATTTAGACTTGTGACACTACTAGTAATTTACTGTGCAATTCTATTAATATTGTGAGATATGCATAATATTTTGATTGTAGAATGTATTATATATCCGTTTATTTATTCTATCATCTTATGTTGTTATCAGGTATGACAAGACGATGCAGAGCGTTTGGCAGGTCCCGAGGTAGACGGAGTGCTCCTCCGGTACTGCCTACTGTTGGTTATGGATCCTTGTCGCCAAGTACTACAGTATATCGATCAATCACATCTCCGACTGCGATAACGTTACGTGGCATCACTCCTGGGATGAGTTGTTCCAGGCCTGAGACTACTCCCTCGTCCTGCGTTCCTCCTGCTTACGGAACCATGGAGACATATGAGCATATGGCGGATGTTTAGCCGACATCGTTCCGACATCAACGAGATCCTCCATGCTCACCTTCGGACGAGACGAGGACGGAGATTTGGGCCGACGGTACAAAGTAAGTCAATTAGTTGGTTTATCATAATATATATCATGTATTTCTTTATTCATCATATATTAACTTTTTCGATAAAAATAATTATCTCTGTATAGATATCGTCCCTCGTCGGTACAGAGACGCCTATGCCACTTTCTGAGGTACAACTATGGTGGTCCTTGGATCAACAACTCTGATGCTCCGGATGAGAGTAAGGCGTTCTGATTTGCGCACTTCAAGGTAAAAATATATTTGGTTTTAATATCAATCATCTAATTTATGTATATTATATAACTTACTAAATTACTTCTTGTAGCAAACATATTTCTATCCACCGCACCGGGCCGAGTTGATCGAGCAGATATTTCCTGTCGTTGCCGCCAAGCTGATCCATGATGCTCTGGAAGACCAGAAGGCTCGTGATCGCGAAAAAAAACCGATCCAAGGTTGGATCACGCCTGAGCAGTGGACTGTGATGATGGCTAGATTCGATGATCCAAGGTACAAAGAAAGGTCCGAGAAGGCCAAGACGGCTAGGAAGAAGGCAGCAAAGTGGTGTGGTGGCTCGATTCCGATGACGGAACATTTTCGTCGTTTGGTTTATTTTTTATTTCAGATATATTATTTTAGTGCAATTACTATTATGGATAAAATGTCTAATAGAATAAAATATTTAAAATACAAGTACAATGGTAGTAGGATAAAATATTTAATTTTAGTACTAAATAATATATTTTTAATAGGTACAAAGGGGTGAGGATGCCAACATGGTGACCGTCTTCCTGGCCACCCATCGAAAGGTCAGGAATCTCATTGATGAGAGGGCGTCGCAGACCTATGTAAGTATTACTTTACTTTGTGTTAATTTTAATATAACTTAGAAAATATGAAAATAAATATTCATGTAGTTAGTAATAAGTACCTTAGACATTAGCAATTATCGAGTATCCATACTTTTCTTGGCCGAGTATCTTAGGCTGCGTGAGTGGGCGACTGCTAGTGCACCTATAGCGGGAGAGGTTGGTACTTCCTCACAGCCCTCTCCAGCTTCGTCGGCGGACGAGTTATGGATGACCGCCACTGGTAGTCTCCAGAGGGGTACGTACTACGGCACGAGATTCTATAGCGCCCTTGTTGTGACTCAGTCCTCTAGGGCCTCCACTACAAGTGCATATTCTCCACAGCCCTCACAGGCGTCGGCCCGAGTCCAGGAGACTGTTGATCATCATATTGCGTCTCTCCGTGACGAGTTGCTGCTAAGGTTGAAGAAGCAGCCCCTGTCCCAGCCGTAGGCGGACGATGCGACGCTCATCGCACGATTTGATACGCTCGAGCGCATCATCATGGAGCTCAGGGATATGAAAGCTGATCTTAGAGCGTCGACAGAGCGTAGCGTGATGGAGCTGCAGGCATCACAGCTGTCCATGGGAGAGTGGTTGACGATGATACATGATTCAATGGTTCATAGCAGTATGAGGCTATTATCTACCATGGATTCGTACAACCATCGACTAGCAGCGTTGGAGCAGATACGTCCTTCTGCCGCGCCTTCATCGACACAGACTCCACCGAAGTCACTGCCTTCTTCATCGACATCGGTGTCGATTTTACGGGAGCAGTATGATTTATTTTTATCCCTGATGCGTGCCGGTGGTCAACCTTCTACAGATCCGCAGTAGTCCTAGTTAGGACAGTTTACATATTTTTTGTGGTTTGACCCTTGATATTGGGTTATTTATGAATATTATACATTTTTAGGCTTTCAGACTTTATTTCTTGCACTCAGTTGTGTGGATATTTAATGCATTCTTTACGACGAGATTTTCTTCAGACTCGGTTTATAATTTCAATATTTTATTTTCTTCAAATTTTACTTTATTATTCATATTAAATGTATGTTAATTTATCGGTGTTGAGTGTTCTACCGAAGGGGTCAGCGAACCAAGAAAAATCAACGGAGGGTTACTCCGGTTCTATTTATATAAATTGTGAATTCATAAACTGCAGGAAGATTGATTTTGAAATCATTTTATATTCTATTTTTTACTAGAAATTTAGCGACGTTTAGCGACTATTAACGATATTTAGCGATGTTTATATACGTCGCTAAATTTGTCACTATACGTCGCTAAATTGCTGACATGGCAGTATTTGTCAGGCCAAAGAAAACGTCGCTAAATGTGTTGAAAAACGTCGCTAAATATAAAAAAATTAGGGACGTTTAGCGACACACAATGCGTCGCTAATTTAGCTACTTTGCGTCGCTATACATCGCTAGAAAATGTCGCTATAGCGATATTTTGCGCATTTTTTCTGTCAGCGACTAGCTTAAACGCGACTTCATTGAAACGTCGCTAAATTTTTTTAGCGGCGTTTTTATTCCATTTAGCGACGTTTTCAGACGTCGCTAATTTGACTTATTCTGGTAGTGGTACCAGCCCCTCCCTCTGTAGGTGAACTCGCAGTCGCCCACTCACGTAGTTTAAGATACTCGTCCTAGAAAAGTGGTTTCTAACGTCTAAGTTACTTATTACTAACTATATAGATATCTGTTTGCATATTTTCTAAGTTATATTAAAACTAACACAGGGTAATAAAATGTGCATAGGTCTGCGTGGCCTTCTCATCGATGAGCTTTCTGCTCTTCCGATGGATGGCCAGGAAGACTGTCACCATGTTTCGTCCTCACCCCTCTGTACTTGTTAAAAATTATATTGTTTGATATTAAAATAAAAACATCTTATCCTACTTGCATTAAAATAATATATATTCAATAAAATACATACCAGATGACGGAAATATTTTGTCATGGGAATCAGGCCACCACACCACTTTTCTGCCTTCGACCTAGTCGCCTTTGCCTTCTCCGACCGTTTCTCTTCTTTCACCTTATCACTACAATTCTCCTAATTCATATATAAATTTTTTATAATAATTTTGAAGAAAAAAATTATAATAATTTTTTATATATATACTTTTTATTTTTTTTATGTCAAGTGTCAAAAAATTATTGGCCAAATTAACCAGTCGACATTGCAACGTAGTGAGCCCGACCATATAATAATTTCTCATAGATATAGCATAGGTCAGATCAATTTCTTTTCATCCCGGAGAAAGTTAGAAAGATACGACAGGCTAGATGGAACTGTGCATTTGGACTGTCAACCAGAGAAGAGAACCGTGTAAAGTGGGTATGATCTGATGAGGAAAAAGACATGAAGAGAATCTGAAGATTGATATGGGCAATAGTAAACGTGTCCACGTCATTGCGCCTGGAATAACAAGCACCACAATGTGGGCCTAGCTTCCTCTAATAGGGGATTAAATGGACTCACACACATGTATATATTCCTCCTGATAGGTCTCCCTCTGTCTCCATTGGCAATAATTCTCCATTTTAAGGGAAGAAACCATCAGTCCGTGACTTCCTATAGCTTCCTCTTTCAATCTTGTTCCTTGGCAGATATTAAAGAGTTGTGCCAAGATCATGGATGAAGATGTGGGAGAGAAATCATCAACTCAGCAAACATCAGGACCAGCTGCCAGTGGCTTCGATGATGGAGAACTCGGCGAGAACAATTCAGGGACATGGCTGGACTTGACCTTAGGTGGAAGCACGTTGGGTGTTCCTTCCGGTTCCCAAGCGAAACCCAGTACTCCCCACAAGGTATTCTCATGCAACTTTTGCATGAGGAAGTTCTTCAGCTCCCAGGCATTGGGGGGCCACCAGAATGCCCACAAGCGAGAGAGGGGCGCTGCTCGCAGGTCTCATCACCAGTCGTCGACGCAGAGGCTGGTGATGGGCCTGCCCTTCAGTGCTCCTTTCCTCCAATCACTGCGAGTCCATTCCCACTCGATTATCCCGAAGCCCCATAGAGAGGGAGGAGGCATGGGAATGGTGGCAAGATTTGAGGACATGGCCTCAAATGGCAAGATGAATTGTACAGCCTTCGCTCTGGGAGAAGAATCAAACATGAGGTGGTCCAGAAGCTTTCAACAGGAGGATCCTCAGAAGCCATCAGACTCGCAGAAGCTTGACCTAAATCTTCGGCTATAATATACTTATCTTTCAATAGCTGTTGGATGTCGACGGATATCTACCATGAATTAGTCCTGTTTTTATTCATCAACCAACTATAGTAGCTAACTGAATTTAGGTTAGTCTCAGTCCCACGTAAAATACCAATTTCTCTGGCCTTAATCAACAAGACATGTTGTACAATGTTTTTATGCATGCGGGTTCTCTTTAGAACTTTGACTGTGATATCTACAAGCCTGTAAATAGTGCAATCTAGTATCAGTAAGTGCAGTTTTGACTAATAACTTCAGGATAATTCAGTTCACTCCTGTTTCAGGATTAGTAAGGGCAAGCTCAAATGGTTGAGAAGGTAATTATTGGAGATAATGTTAGTTATTGTTATTGTAGATATTGCTATTTTTAGGATAGGTAGTGAGTATATCTTTTCCATTGTTATTCTTTCTTATCTTTAGTTTTTGTCATTCTGTATAAAGCTCAGTCATTTGAGGAAGAAGGAATATAAGAATAATTCCAATCTTTATCCCATTATTTTATGGTATCAGAGCCGGTTTCCAAATCCTTTTTTTTTTTTCGATCTTCCTTCGTCTGGTTCATTCTCTGCTTCTCCTACGCAATGAGTGAATTAGACACAGACACTCTCAATCCCACCTCACCATTGAACGCCGCTCGTCAGGCCACATCCACGCGTCTCCTCGATCATACATCTCTGTTCTACCTTCATCCTTCGGATCATCCGGGCTTGCAAATATGCCCTGTGGTCTTGAAGGACGATAATTATCAGGAGTGGACAACTGCCATGAGGAACACTTTCAAGGCTAAGCGGAAGCTCGGCTTCATCGACGGCCGACTACTTTAACCGGACGTCAACTCCGAAGCTATCGACGATTGGTGGAGCGTCAACTCGATGCTTATTGGGTGGATCGTTCAATCCATTGATCCGCTCCTGCACACATCGATCTCCTATCCCGAGACGGTTCTTGAATTATGGGACGATTTGCGTCAGCGATTCTCGGTCGGTAACGGACCAAGAATATTGTAAATTTGATTTGACATCGCCAATCGTCGCCAGGGAGGACAATCTGTTGCATCCTACTACGGCTCCTTGAAGAAATTATAGGATGAGTTATTGACCTACGTCCCGCCTAAGGTCTGCCATTGCGGACACTGCTCTTGCGATCTCACCACTCAGATTCGTATTGAGCGAGACGAGGAGCGTCTTCACCAGTTTCTATTGGGTCTCGATGACACCTTTGGAACTTTCCGCTCTGGCCTTATGGCTAAAGAACCCCTCCTACATCTCAATTGGGTTTATGCGCGTGCAGTTCAAGAAGAGAGTCACAGAACACTAATGAAGGATCGCAAATCCACGACGGACGTTGTGCCCTTCGCTGCTCAGTCCAAACCAGTTGAGTCTCGCTTTTCTGACAAGCCCCACCCACAGTGTACCCATTATGGTCGTCTCGGTCACGACGTGACCAAGTGCTATCATCTTCATAGATTTCCCGAAGGCTGGGTTCCTCGTACCTCCGGCCGTGGCTCCTTCGACCGGTCGACACCTCATTCGTCCGGTGCTGGCCGAGGCCGTGGGCGTGGCTTTACTGGGTCTACTGGCATCGCTAACACTGCCCAACAATAGTCCAATAGTCATTCAGTCGGCTCGTTGACAGACCAAGACAAGGCTGCATTTGGTCCGACGCTCAATCATGAACAGTGAAAAACGGTTATACAGATGTATCTATCCTTGAACACTCCTTCTAGCAACTCCTACGACCCGTCTGGTTCATATTGTTCATGGATTTTGAGACACAGGCACATCTCTACACATGACCAGGAATCAGGATCTTCTCCAGAATATTGTTTCGATCAATCCGGTTGCTATTAAGCTGCCTGATAATCGTTTAGCTATTTTTGTTCAAGAAGGATCCTTAATTTTTTTGCCAACCGCTAAGATTGATCATGTTCTATATATTCCTTGTCTTGACTGCAATTTGATCTCCTTTGCTCAGTTAACTATAAACACTCAATGTGTTATTACTTTAACGGATAAATTATGTGTTATTCAGGAACGCATTTCGAGGACGGTGAATGGTATGGGTGGGCAACGGGGTGGGGTCTACTGGCTGCGCAATTTCTCAGCTGCTCAAGCATGTCACGCCTCTGCCTCATCTTTTATTGTTTCTGCTTATCTCTGGCATTAACGATTGGGTCATCCTTCTTCATCTGCGATATCATCGTTACATGTTATTCAGCATTCCATTAGCTCTAGTGAACCTTGTGATATTTTCTTTAAGGATAAACAAAATCGTATTTCTTTTCCTATAAGTTATAATAAAGTAGATGATTTGTTTTAGCTTATTCATTGTGATGCCTGGGGTCCCTATAGTACCCCTCCTCTTGTGGAGCGTCTTATTTTTTGACAACTTTGGATGATTACTCTAGAGCTACATGGATTTATTTGATGTCTTCTAAGTCTGTAGTTGCTGCCTTGATCAAGCAATTTTGTGTAATGGTTCAGACTCAGTTTCATAAGAAGGTTCAGCATTTTCGGTCAAATAATGGAACTGAGTTTCTACCTCTAAAGAATTGCTTCACTGACCATGGTATTCTCTTTGAAACATCATGCGTGTATACGCCTCAGCAAAATGGGCGTGTTGAACGCAAGCATCATTATCTTCTCAATCTGGCTAGAGCACTACATTTTCAGGCTTCTCTTCCTCTTCAGTTTTGGGGAGAATGCGTTCTTACATCTTGTTACTTGATCAATAGAACGCCCACTCCACTTCTAAAAAACAAGACTCCCTACCAACTCATGTTTGGCCATGAACCGACATATTCCTATCTCAGGGTGTTTGGTTGCCTATGCTTTGCTTCGCGTCTGCCCCGATCCAAGGACAAGTTTGCTGTTCTTAGTCAAAAATGTATTTTTTGGGGTATCCAGTTGGTAAGTGTGGTTGGCGCTTGTTTGATCTCGAGACCAAAAAGGTTTTCTACTCCAGAGACATCGTCTTCTTTGAGGATGTGTTCCCTTTTCAGACACCATCCGGGCCGGCGTCCCAGCCTGCTCTGCCTCCTCATCCGGGGGTATTTGATATCCTGGACCCGGCTCCCATCATCAGAGGGAGCAACAACCCATCTCAGTCAGCCTCGCCAGCGCACGGCCCCGACTACTTGTCTCCCGTCGACAGGGGGAGCAGTAACTCATCTTGGTTGGCCTCGCCAGAGCAAGGTCTCGACCACTTACCTCCAGTCGACAAGGGGAGTGATCCCGTAGCTGAAGTTCGACGGGGCACCAGGTCTCAACAGCCTTCTGTCTTGCTCCGTGGTTATGTCTGAAATACAGTTCTTCACGACCCACACCCCCCTCCAGGCTCTCCACTCACACCATCATCGGTCTCAGGTAAACCCTATCCCATAGCTGCATATGTTGCTTGTGCTCGGTTCTCTAACCATCATACCAAGTTTTTAGCCGCTGTAACCGCAGGGCACGAACCGTCGCATTTTTCAGAGGCCGTTAGGCATGCTCACTGGCGTACTGTAATTCATACTGAGTTAGATGCCCTTGACAGAAATCAGACATGGGAGCTGTCATCCTTGCCTGCAGGCAAGAAAGCTATTGGTTGTAAGTGGGTCTATCATATCAAGTACAAATCTAATTGAGATATTGAGTGCTAGAAAGCTCGTCTCGTCATTTTGGGCAACAAGCAGGTTGAAGGCATTGATTTCAATATGACCTTTGCTCCAGTTGCGAAGATGGTTACTGTTAGGGTCTTTCTCTCTGTAGCTGCCATACATAGATAGGAGATACATCAGATGGATGTTCCTAATGCCTTCCTCCATGGGGACTTGGATGAAGTTGTTTACATGAAACCCCCCTGAGTTACTCGCAGGCTTCTCCAGGGCAAGTTTGTCATCTACGAAAATTACTCTATGGCCTACGACAAGCTCCTAGGAATTAGTTCTCTAAGCTTGCTGTTGCGCTTCGTTAATTCGGCTTTTAACAGAGCTATGCTGATTATTTTTTATTCACACTACAGCAGCACGGTAATGTTCTTCACATGCTCATATATGTGGATGATTTGATTATTACGGGCAACCATCCTTCTGCTATAGCAGCTTTCAAGAATTACTTGAGCACTTGTTTCCATATGAAGGATCTTGGTCTTCTCAAGTACTTTCTTGGTCTAGAAATTGCTCGTAAATCATCAGGCATTTTCATGTCTCAATGAAAATATACCCTCGAGATTATTGCTGAAGCTGGTCTACTCGGTTCCAAGCCCATTGATTCGCCTATGGACCCCAATCACCACCTTACAACCACCTCTGGTCTGAATTTTTTGTGCCCCGATAGCTATCATCGTCTTATTGGACGACTCATCTACCTCACAATCACGAGACCAGAGTTGAGTTTCGTTGTTCATACCTTGTCTCAGTTTTTGAATCAGCCGAAGAAGGAACACTGGACAACAGCTTTACGTGTTCTTCGGTATTTGAAGCAGAATCTGGGTCAGGGTTTGCATCTCTCAAGTGCAAGAAGTCTCAGACTTACGACCTAATATGATTCGGACTGGGCTGCCTGCCCTCGCACTCGCGGATCTGTGACCGGTTATTTCATTACTCTCGGGCTCTCACCTATCTCTTAGAAGACCAAGAAGCAACCCACTGTATCTCGGTCCTCTGTAGAAGTCGAATACAGCTCTATGGCCAGTGCATGTTGTGAGATCTTATGGCTTCGATCGATCCTACGGTTGCTTGGCGTCTTATATTCTACTCCGGTTAAACTCTTTTGCGATAGTCAGACTACTCTTCACATCGCTGTGAATCCTGTCTTTCATGAGCGCACCAAGTATATTGAGATCGACTGTAAATTAGTTCGTGACTTAGTCCTTGTAGGCGCAGTTGCGACTTCTCATCTTCCATCTGTGGAGCAACTGGCAGACATGTTCACCAAGGCGTTAGGTCGTTAGTCGTTTAGTAATCTCCTTCCCAAGTTGGGTATTCTTGATCTCCTTGCTCCAACTTGAGAAGCAGTATTGGAGATAATGTTTGTTATTGTTATTGGAGATATAGCTATTGTTATGATAGGTAGTGAGTATATATTTTTTAAGATAAGAAACAGAAATAAAAGATAGCTACTGCTAGCTACTCTGCAGCAGGGGTTTCCTGGGTGGGATCTGGCTCCTCATAAGTATCATCGGTACCCTCATAGGGACCATAATAAGTAGGGACAAGGTCCTCATCATCGCCTAAATCAACAGATCCAGTCAGGAAAGGAGCAAAGTACACAGTGCACAACAAAGTTAAACTAAATATTTATGACAATTAAATTGAATATCATGTTGAGAACTGCATAAGAGAACATCAATATCTCAGAGTTAATGCTGTAAACAGGAATATGAGAAAACAGAACTAAATGAAACAGGAAGTGAAACTACAACAGTCAGCAAGAAATATAACATGACCAGAAAACTATCTGTGTGAACTTGTGTTTGTTTTTAGAATACATAGTTGGAATGTAGGGGTTTATAAGGCTAATTCAGCCATCATAAACGGCTATTAAACAGGGAAAATCAAGATCCGGCTGAGGTACAGTCGTGTACCAATAGCTATTAAACATGGCAGGGGAAAGGGTAAACTACATGCCTTCTAGTATTCTCCCACCCGACATGAAAAACAAGACATGAACTCCAATATTCAAGACAGGAAATCCAGCATTTCTAACACTAGGTGTAATCATCAAGGGTACTAGTAAAGCAGGGAAATAATTATCACAATATAAAGATTTAACTCGAAGTGCAGGTACTTGCCTGTTGTTTGGATCTGATTAATTTGGTTCTTGGGAAAATTCCAGAGATGAGTCCAAAAGCTAAAATAGATATTACCATCACGTTCAGAAGATGTCAAATAGCTAGAAACGCCTGTCCTTGGATCCAATTTGGAGACAAGGGCAAAAACGGCAGTTTCGGGTCAAAACGGGGTCCGCCGGTGGGCCCGCTTTGCACCGAAAAATGTGTCTGGGGCAAAGGTCTCCAAATTCACCAAACTTAGTGTCAACAGGTCAAGAACGCTGATACGAACCCAACGGAACTTCCAGATTTGGATTCCGATGAGCCAAACACAAAATCGCCCGTCAAGCGGGGCCTATGAGGCCCGCGACACGCGATTTCATCAACGTTCTCAGAATCGAACCAAACTTGACCCACAAGACCAGCGTATCTCTACGAGTCCGATGGCGCAAGTTTTGTCTCGATCTGACGAGAATACAAGAAGTTAGGGCGAATTGTAGAAAAGTCGGATACGGGGCGATGTTTGCGGATACGCGTTGATTTCGGTGTGCACGCACACCCGAATCAGCTTTCGCGAAATCTCACACGTCCGTATCGACGACGCGCACGTATCTGTGAAGACCGCACACGACCAAGTCATCCCGTTTGGCGGGGCGCACTCAGTTCCGGGGTGAAACAGGGTCTAGTTTTTCCTGTTTTTGGATCGCGGTGTGCGATCACCACAGGATGCGATGCCCCGAGCGGTTTGTCGGGACACCGAGAGGGTCATACAGGCTTCACAACGCAATTTACGGAATTAAAAATGGAGCTACGAACAAAAAGTTACACGCACCTGAAGGGGACCCGAAAATCAGGGTCGAGTCGTGTCCGACTCGTGTCGGACACGTGAAGGAGAATTAGGGCTAGGGTTAGGGTTTGGCTGCTGATGGCGGTGGCCGATGGTCGGCACGGCGGCGGGGAGGCCGAGCACGGCTGGGGGACGGCCGGCTCGAGGCGGGGCGAACTCGGCGGAGGCGGCGGCGTCTCAGGCTGACGGCGGCGGCGCCGGAGCGAGCTCGAGCGGCTGCTGCTGCGGCTGGCTCGGCGCTGCGGGGTCGACCGGAGGAAGGAGGAGAGGGGAGGGCGGCGCTGGCGGTGCGGGGCGGAGCTGGAGGGTCGGCGAGGCGGTCGGCGAGGAGCGGCGCCGGGCTAGGGTTAGGGTTACGGTGAGGGAGGCTGGAGGAGGAAGAAGAAGAGGGGGAGGTGGGTTTATAAAGGAGGAGGCGGTGGTTAGGGGGGCCGGGCAAGGCGGGGAAGAGGGAGAGGTGGTGCGGTGGATGCGGCGTTGCGCGCGGAGGGCGGCGGTGGAGTCGGGGGACGTGGGGGCTGGGTCGTGCAGGCGGGTTGGCGGGTCGGGTCTGACCAACCTGACCCGATCCGATAGGGAGGTTGGGCTGGGCCGCGGCCCAATGGGCCAGGGTGCGGGCTGGGCCGAAAATAAAAAAAAAATAATAATAATAATTAAATAAATAAATAAATAGTTAATTAATTAATTAATTAATTAAAAATAGTTTTTAGGCATTTAAAAATAGGTCTGAGGCCCAGAAAAATCCAGAAAAATTACCCTAAGTCCAGTTTTCCATTTTACACCCAAAAATGTTATTTTCATAATATTTTAATATTATTTATTAACAATTAAAAATTATTTAATAATTAAAACCTTGATTTTAGTTACAGAAAATTCTCAGAAAATTCCAGAAAATTGGGAAAAAACCAAGATTTAATAATTTGAAAATTCAGGGGGTTTACAACCTACCCAACTTACAAAAATTTTGTCCTCGAAATTTAAGAATAACAAGGCACGAAAGGAAAGGCCGAGAAATAAAATATACCTCAGGGTTCAAAAAGATAGGGGTATCGCTCTCTAATCTCGTCTTCTCGCTCCCAGGTGGATTCGCCGGGAGAATGGTGCTTCCAAGCTACGCGAACCAGGGAGATAACCTGGTTCCGTAGAACTTTCTTCGATCGATCCAGTATCTCCACGGGTTGCTCTTGGTAAGTCAGACTTGGGCCTACTTCGAGCTCTGAGTGATCCAAAATGTGGCTGGGATCTGACATATATTTCCTCAGCTGCGACACGTGGAAGACGTTATGGACTCCATCCAGAGAGGGTGGCAATGCCAGTCGGTATGCCACTTCTCCAATTTTCTCCTGAATGCCAAAAGGTCCAATAAATCTTGGGCTGAGTTTTCCACTCCTTCTGAACCTAATGGTGCCACGTGTCGGAGAAATCTTCAAGAATACCAGTTCTCCAACCTTAAAATAGAGTCATAATCAAGTCTTAGTTGCATAATCATAATGTTTAAATTGACTTGAATTCATAAATTTAATTACCTCAAATTCTAAGGGCCTTCGGTGGCTATTTGCCCAATGTCGTTGCCTGTCTTGAGCCACTCGAAGTCTGTCCCTTATTTGTTTTACCTTCTCAGTTGAATTGATCACCATCTCTGGTCCCAGCAGGGCTCTTTCTCCAACGTCGTCCCATGATAGCGGGGTACGACATCTTCGTCCATACAGAGCTTCAAATGGAGTCATCTCAATACTTGCTTGGTAACTGTTATTATAAGAGAACTCCACAAGATGTAGATAGTCTTCCCAGGATCCTCCAAAATCCAGAACACATGTACGGAGCATATCTTCAAGTGTCTGGATTGTACGTTCCGATTGTACATCGGTTTGGGGATGATAAGCTGTGCTGAATTTGAGTTGAGTTCCCAAGCTGGCTTGTAAGCTCTTCCAGAAGTGAGAGGTGAATCTTGAATCTCGGTCGGAGACAATACTTACTGGAACTCCATGCAGTCTGACAATGTGTCTAATATATAAATCTGCCAGCTTCTCTGTAGAGAGCCCTACTTTGAAGGGTAGAAAATGTGCAGATTTGGTCAGTCTATCTACTATCACCCAAATTGCATCCTTTCCACTAGATGTCCTTGGAAGTCCGGAAACAAAATCCATTGTGATATGTTCCCACTTCCACTCTGGAATGGGTAGTGGTTGAAGCAATCCTCCAGGTCTTTGTCTTTCTGCCTTGACTTGCTGGCACACTAAACAACGAGATACGAACCTGGCTACTTCTCTTTTCATGCCATGCCACCAAACATGCGTCCTCAGGTCCTTGTACATCTTGTTGGCTCCTGGATGTATAGAGTATTGTGATCTGTGCGCCTCTTGCATAATTTCTTCTCTTATGTCTCCCCGAGGTACACATAATCTATCGCCATGCCTCAGTGATCCATCTTCATGAATTCTGAAATCTTCCACTAATCCAGCTTGCACTTGTCCTAGAAGGCTTCGCAGGCCTTCGTCTTGAAACTGAGTCTCATTGATCTTGTCTATTAAAGTAGACTGAATCTGCAGGTTCATCATTTGGCCTTCTTTTCCTGGGATAATTACTTCAATACCTAAACTTTCCAAGTCCTCTAGCAGGTGTCTGTCCATAGTCAAGTACATCGCTATAGGATATCTGCTTAGAGCATCAGCAACTACATTGGCCTTCCCAGGATGATATTGGAGGGTGATATCAAAGTCTTTCATTAGTTCCAGCCACCTTCTTTGCCTCATGTTTAGCTCTTTCTGGGTGAAGATATATTTTAGGCTTTTATGGTCCGTAAATATTTCCACCCTTTCTCCATAAAGATAGTGCTTCCATAGCTTAAGAGCAAAAATGACAGCTGCCAATTCTAAATCATGAATTGGATAGTTCTTTTCATGAGGTCGAAGCTGTCTAGAGGCATATGCTATTACTTTCTTGTTCTGCTCCAAAACACAACCTAGACCTTTTCCAGAAGCATCACTATAAATAGCGAAACCTCCGGTTCCAGAAGGTAAGGTCAGAATAGGGGCAGTAGTCAGCCTTTTCTTCAATTTCTCGAAAGCATGCTGACATTCATCAGTCCAGGTGAACTCTTCATCCTTCCTTGTTAATTTTGTCATGGGCTCAGCAATTCTAGCAAAATCCTTCACGATCTTCCGATAGTAGCCAGCTAGTCCCAGGAAGCTTCTAATATCTGCTACAGAGTCTGGAGTGGGCCAGGATTCTACTGCCGCTATCTTCTTAGGATCTACTGCTATTCCATCTCTAGTCACAACATGTCCCAAGAATTCTACTTTGTCTAGGAAGAAAGCACATTTAGATAATTTTCCATAAAGTTTTTCCTTCCTCAAAATCTCCAATGCTAACCTCAAATGTTCTTTATGTTCTTCGGGGGTCTTGGAGTAGATCAAAATATCATCAATGAAGACCACTACAAATTTGTCTAGGTATGGCTGGAAAACTCTATTCATTAAGTTCATAAAAACTGTTGGAGCATTCGTCAACCCGAACGGCATTACTAAGAATTCGTAGTGTCCGTTCCGGGTATTGAAAGCAGTTTTAGGGATGTCTTCCTTTCTTACCCTTACTTGGTGGTAACCAGACCTCAAATCAATCTTTGAAAATACCCGAGCTCCACTCAACTGATCAAATAGGTCATCTATCCTGGGCAGGGGATACTTATTCTTAATTGTTAAGGCATTCAAGGCCCTATAGTCAATACACATTCGGAATGTTCCGTCCTTCTTGGGCACAAATAATACTGGAGCTCCCCAGGGTGAGACACTAGACCTAATGAAGCATTTGTCTTCTAGTTCTTTGATTTGCTCATTTAGTTCTATTATCTCTTTCTTGTTGATTCTGTAGAGATTTTGGGATACTGGTGCTGCTCCTGGCACTAAGTCAATGGAGAATTCAACTTCTCGGTCTGGGGGTAAGCCTGGGAGATCCTCAGGGAAGACATCAAGGTATTCAGAGATGATAGGTAGTGGCAATTCTTCTGTTACTAGGGCTCCACAAATTTTGTTATTACCCATTTCTCTAGAACCTCTAGCAAATTCAAATTCTGGCTTGTCAGGGGGCCTGAAGATTACACTACCTCTGTGGCAGTCTATAGTGGCATGATGTTGACTCAACCAATCCATACCCAGTATAATATCAAAACTGGGCACTGGCATTACGAGTAGCCTAGCATACAGTTCTCTTCCACATAAAGTAATAGGACAATTGTTACAGACATCACTAACCGGGATGATTTCTCCACCAGTAATGATCTTATAACAATTCCTAAGGGGTTTAGTGATTAAGCTATGCTTCATAAGGAAATCTACTGACATGAATGAATGTGAAGCTCCAGAGTCAAACAAAGTAATAGTTGGTATTGAATTTATAAGCACAGAACCTGTGATCACGTCTGCTGTGGCTTCAGCTTCTTCCAGAGTCATTGCATAAGCATGGCCTTGCTGCGGTGCACCCCTCTGTTGCTGCTGTTGGTGCTGAGCAAAGCATTGTTGTTGTGTTGGAAGCGGGGGTCCCCTCTGTTGTACTGCTGGGGGCCTGGCCTGGACTGGAGCCTTGGGTGCAGCGGTGCGTCCTTGAGCAGCTGGGCAGTCCCTCATTTGATGCGCTGCTGAGCCGCAGTAGAGGCAGGCACCTAGCCTCTTCCTGCAGACTTGCCAAGTATGACCTGGTTTTTGGCAAAAGTTACAAGCAGCAGCTTGTTGGTTCTGTCCTTGAGCCTGGTGTTGGGGTGCTGGAGCTCGAGGGAGAGGACGCTGAGTTTGCTGCGGGGCCCTCTGCTGTTGTTGTTGTTGAAAAGGGCGCTTGTTGGGTCCCGTATTTCTGGTATCTCTCTCTCGTTTCAGTTTATGCCCCATATCTCTCTCAACGCCTTGTGCCACGCTCAGGATTTCCTCATAGGTGCGAGCTCGGCTGGTGGTGACAGCAAGGCGAATATCCGGAGACAGCCCCTTCTTGAATCTACGGGCTCTGTCCTCCGGGGTACGAACCATGTACTCCGCAAAGTGGCTTAACCTGCTAAATTCAGCAGTATATTCATCAACAGACAGGTTACCTTGTTCCAGTCTCTCGAATTGGCTTTCGAGAGCTTCCCGAGCCACTTCGGGGTAGAATTTCTCCTTGAATAGCCTCTTGAAGTCCTCCCAGGTGAGGTCAGGAGCAGATAGTTGGGGTTCATCTCTGAACCAGGTTCGAGTAATGTCGAACAGTTGCAGGCTTGCGGACTCCACTTTGAGGTCATCAGGGACCCGAGCAGTCTTCAGGAGTCTCTCAACATTCTCTATCCACTCATCGGCATAGAGAATGCCCTCAGTTCCGTAGAATTCCAGGGGTCTAAGATTTTTGAAGTCTTTGGCACTCCCTGGCCTCTTGAGTGGCGACTCCTGGGACCTAAGAGCTTCTGAGAGGCTGGTCCGCAGAAGTGCAGTCTGTTCTTTCTGGGATTCCACCAATCCCTGGAACACTCCAAGTAGCTGTGCCCCATACAGAGTAACTGCCGAAACAGATGGAGGCGGCGGGAGTGCAAGAGTCTCGGGCACATTCTGCTCAGCTGGTTCTGATGTGCCTCCTACTGTGTTCCTGGTCTGGACCATTCTGAAAGATTAAGGGATAGAAAGATCAGAATAGAATACTTGGAAATCAAAGGCGATAGGAAAATTGAGCAGCAATGATATCAAGAATTTGAAATAAGGACCCTATACTGTGAATGAGCTTTTCCTAGAACCCTCAATCTTATTCCATACCCTGTCCTAGGGTATTATCCTATTTTAGGATAGGACCTGCATGGGCCACCATAAAAATGTGTCACGACCCGCACCGGGAAATTCGGGCACGAGTGCGTGGGTACGTCCAGCCTACGCCGCAGAGTCGGCGGTAGTACGCTGTCTAGGTCAATTCCAGATTTACTAAACTAGCTCATTCACAATTAACATAGGCAAGATATAATGAGACCAGAAAACTTAAGATTGTAACTGAAATAAATACGACAACAGATTCAAATGTTTTAGTACAGAAATTCAGAATAAAATCGGGGACAAACCCGATTACTAAGATAAGAAACAGAAATAAAAGATAGCTACTGCTAGCTACTCTGCAGCAGGGGTTTCCTGGGTGGGATCTGGCTCCTTATAAGTATCATCTGTTCCCTCATAGGGACCATAATAAGTAGGGGCAAGGTCCTCATCATCGCCTAAATCAACAGATCCAGTCAGGAAAGGAGCAAAGTACACAGTGCACAACAAAGTTAAACTAAATATTTATGACAATTAAATTGAATATCATGTTGAGAACTGCATAAGAGAACATCAATATCTCAGAGTTAATGCTGTAAACAGGAATATGAGAAAACAGAACTAAATGAAACAGGAAGTGAAACTACAACAGTCAGCAAGAAATATAACATGACCAGAAAACTATCTGTGTGAACTTGTGTTTGTTTTTAGAATACATAGTTGGCATATAGGAGTTTATAAGGCTAATCCGGCCGTCATAAACGGCTATTAAACAGGGAAAATCGAGATCCGGCTGAGGTACAGTCGTGTACCAACAGCTATTAAACATGGCAGGGGAAAGGGTAAACTACATGCCTTCTAGTATTCTCTCACCCGACATGAAAAACAAGACATGAACTCCAATATTCAAGACAGGAAATCCAGCATTTCTAACACTAGGTGTAATCATCAAGGGTACTAGTAAAGCAGGGAAATAATTATCACAATATAAAGATTTAACTTGAAGTGCAGGTACTTGCCTGTTGTTTGGATCTGATTAATTTGGTTCTTGGGGAAATTTCAGAGATGAATCCAAAAGCTGAAATAGACATTACCATCACGTTCAGAAGATGTCAAATAGCTAGAAACGTCTGGCCTTGGGTCCAATTTGGAGACAAGGGCAAAAACGACAGTTTTGGGTCAAAACGGGGTCAGCCGGTGGGCCCGCTTTGCACCGAAAAATGTGTCCGGGTCAAAGGTCTCCAAATTCACCAAACTTAGTGTCAACAGGTCAGGAACGCTGATACGAACCCAACGGAATTCCAGATTTGGATTCCGATGAGCCGAACACAAAATCGCCCGTCGAGCGAGGCCTATGGGGCCCGCGATACGCGATTTCGTCAACGTTCTCAGAATCGAACCAAACTTGACCCACAGGACCAGCGTATCGCTACGAGTCCGATGGCGTAAGTTTTGTCTCGATCTGATGAGTATACAAGAAGTTAGGGTAAATTACAGAAAAGTCAGATACGGGGCGATGTCCGCGGATACGCGTTGATTCCGGTGTGCACGCACACCTGAATCAGCTTCCGCAAAATCTTACACGTCCGTATCGACGATGCACACGTATCTGTGAAGACCGCACGTGACCAAGTCATCCCGTTTGGCGGGACGCACTCAGTTCCGGGGTGAAACAGGGTCTGGTTTTTCCTGTTTTTGGATCGCGGTGTGCGATCACCACAGGACGCGATGCCCCGAGCGGTTTGTCCGGTCACCGAGAGGGTCATACAGGCTTCACAACACAATTTACGGAATTAAAAACGGAGCTACGAACAAAAAGTTACACGCACCTGAAGGGGACCCGAAAATCAGGGTCGAGTCGTGTCCGACTCGTGTCGGACACGTGAAGGAGAATTAGGGCTAGAGTTAGGGTTTGGCTGCTGATGGCGGTTGCCGGTGGTCGGCACGGCGACGGGGAGGCCGAGCACGGCCGGCTCGAGGCGGGGCAAACTCGGCGGAGGCGGCGGCGTCTCAGGCTGACGGCGGCGGCGCCGGAGCGAGCTCGAGCGGCTGCTGCTGCGGCTGGCTCGGCGCTGCGGGGTCGACCGGAGGAAGGAGGAGAGGGAAGGGCGGCGCTGGCGGTGCGGGGCGGAGCTGGGCGGTCGGTGAGGCGGTCGGCGAGGAGCGGCGCCGGGCTAGGGTTAGGGTTACGGTGAGGGAGGCTGGAGGAGGAAGAAGAAGAGGGGGGGGTGGGTTTATAAAGGAGGAGGCAGTGGTTAGGGGGGGCCGGGCAAGGCGGGAAAGAGGGGGAGGGGGTGCGGTGGACGCGGCGCTGCGCGCGGAGGGCGGCGGTGGAGTCGGGGGACGTGGGGGCTGGGTCTTGCAGGCGGGTTGGCGTGTTGGCGGGTCGGGTCTGACCAACCCGACTCGATCCGATAGGGAGGTTGGGCTGGGCCGCGGCCCAATGGGCCAGGGTGCGGGCTGGGCCGAAAATAAAAATAAAAATAATAAAAATAATAATAATAATAATAATTAAATAAATAAATAAATAGTTAATTAATTAATTAATTAATTAAAAATAGTTTTTAGGCATTTAAAAATAGGTCTGAGGCCCAGAAAAATCCAGAAAAATTACCCTAAGTCCAGTTTTCCATTTTACACCCAAAAATGTTATTTTCATGATATTTTAATATTATTTATTAACAATTAAAAATCATTTAATAATTAAAACCTTGATTTTAATTACAGAAAATTCCCAGAAAATTCCAGAAAATTGGAAAAAAACCAAGATTTAATAATTTGAAAATTTAGGGGGTTTACAAATACGCTGGGGAATTATACGCGTAAAACCCCCAACATACATGAAGTTCGCGTAAAATAAAGCTTCAGCGCTGTGTGGCGTAAAAATATGACTTCAGAGCTATACGCGTAAAACAGAGCTTCAGCGCTGTGTGGCATAAAAAATGGCTTCAGAACAGCCCACGTAAAGCAGCACTCAAAGACTGTCCTGGCGTAAATGGTTGTTATACCTCTCTCCGGCGTAAAATACGTTTGCTTTTAATGCGGCATAAAGTTGTACGAGGAACTCTTCGTATTCCTCGAATGAATCTGTCAGACAGAACAGTGAACCTGACTCCTGACAAAAGTACTACACGACGATCGAGAGGACGGCTGTAATGATGATTCTGCACAGAGGCCCAGGCTGTAGTTTAGTGACATATCCTTGATACAAGTCATTTTTACGCATTCAAGGAATACGTTGCCTATTTTATACAGGCAAAGATGAGTTTTTACACTCGAAATGAGACAAAATCAGATGCCACGTCAAAAGCTGTCTCTCGTACAGAGCTCGAGACATATCTCTGCATTTAATGCACGAGATGGGGGCAGATCTCTGTATTTAATGCACAAGATTTTGTTCTATTTTTAATGACTGGGAGAGCTAAAACTATGACTAATATGCTCACATCACCATCCTTGCGTTTTACGCCAACCAGGCTATTTTTAACTATAGGAGTACGCCGTATGCTATCTCCTCGAAATACGCCAGCTCAGGCTATTTTTGCAAAGGTATGTGATAAGGCTATTTGGCCCAAAATATGCTCAAGACCTCAGTCGTGATGGATAATCGGCTATTTTACGCTGGTTATCTACTATTCATGCATCATCAAGTTTTATGCAGAATTTGGCTTTTACGCCACCAAGACAGCTTTTTGGCTTTTACGCCAACAAGACAGCTATTTGGCTTTTACGCCAACGAGACAGTTATTTGGCTTTTACGCCAACTATCTCTACGCGAGGGACAGTTACCTACGTGGCTTGCATGCCATGATCTTCGAGGAGCGGTTATACGCGTTACCTCATAATGGGACACGCGTCATACGCGAATTCAGGAGATCATTCAAACGTGGGTAGCAGTTATTATAACCGCCGCGTAAAGGGTGCAACTCTCTTCATAGTTTGGCTTCTACGCCGACTGGATAGTTATTGTGACTGATCTCTATAAATAGAGACCTCCGGTCACAAGAGAGAGAGGTCGGAAATAAAATATCAAGATCAGGGATCGAATCGAAAGAGAAGCAGAGAGCACAGACAGAGAGTGTCGATTGACAACTTCGACAACAAAAATTTAATCCCACTTGCAACCTTTGAAGATTCTTCTTCTTCTACATCACTTCTTCATCATCGTGTGGTCCAAGGGACAAAGTGATCGACCACAGATCAGACTCCTATAGCAATTTTTCCCCAGAATCATTTTTATTGTACTTAACATCCTCGTATAGAATTAATTGTACTATTTTTTCTTGTTGTAAACAAAGAAAGGGTTTCATATAAACCTAGTTTTATTCTTTTGTTTATCATCAAACACAAGATGACGACTCTGCTGGGGACGACTTTCTCATCTGACGAGAAAGCAATTGTTCAACACGATGTTGTATCCGTCGGATCGACGAAGAAGACTTTGGTCGTCTAATTCGACCAATCTGGTTATGAAGACATGCTTCGTGTATGGGGTAGCTCTCATTCCCTCTCTGGCCAGAACAACAGGAAGCTGCATAAAGTATGGATGCCCAAGACATCCTCTACCCTTCCTGCAAGCTCTCCTCCTCTGATCAAGAAGGTTGTGACTACACGACCAATTCGCCTTGTGCGTAAAAATTTGTCTCTCGTCTGTGACGTAGCAGACAAAACTTTTGGCAATGCCTCAGTGCCAATCCAGAAGTCTCAGACGCGTTCTGCGCGTAAAACTTCATCTCCCGTCTGTGATGTGGCATACAAAACTTCTGGCAATGCCCCAGTGCTAATCCAGAAGTCTAACACGCGCTCTGCGTGTAAAACTTCATCTCCCGTTTGTGACGTGGCAGATAAAATTCCTAGCAAGGCCTTAGTGCCCGCGCAGAAATTTTAAACGCGCCCTGCGCATAAAAATATATCTTCCGTCTATGATGAGGCAGATGGACCCTGGGATCACATCAAGGAAAAACGAATGGCGGATCTCCCAACCGCTAGGCTTGTACGCTCATAAGAGAAGAAGTTGCCCACTCTTCAGATTACGCGTGACGCTGGAGGCCGCTTGAGGACTTTTCCTGTTTTACGCAAACCAGTGCCAAACTCCAAATTACACCAGGATAAACCTGTCCGCGTAAAGAAGACCCATTTTACGGAAAAATACGCTCTTCAGAAGGATGATGGATCGTATGCTACTCGCATGAGGGAACTGCTGTATTCTTATGGTAGAGAGAGGGTTATGGTTCACAATCTCCACGTTCCTACCGATGTAAAAAGGCATAATAAGCCCTCTTCTTCTTCTGTTAATCCCCCTGATTTGCGTGATTTCCTGATCCAGAAACACAAAGACAGGGGATCTTCTAATATGTCTATTACACCCCCTAGGGAGCATTATTGTAATAGTCATAAGGTTGTAATTAACTACTGCTGTTCTAAGACAAAATGGTCAGTTTTTGACCGGTTGAACTACTCTTTGTCCTTACAGGAAGAAGAACCGACATTCGCATCGGTAAACATGGCTTCGCACATTCCTAGAGGAAGGTCAAGTTCAAGACGTCATCCCTCTAGAATTCCGAGCCAAAGGAGATTTGACAGACTCCTTGAGAATATTGAGGCAGGTGTTTTTCGAAACACCCGCTCGAGGGCACGACAATCGGCTTCATATTCTTCTGATTCTGACCTGGGGGTCGCCAGCTTTCTGAATTTAATGCTGAAAGTATAGACTCGATCTCTACAGAGATCTATGCTAATCCCTCGGTGGCATCCAGAGAAAAGGGAGTGTAAACTCCCTCACCCAAAATAGGTATTTTGTGTATATTTTATATTATTATATTTATTATATATGTTGAATTTATTTAGAATATGCTCTTAGTTAATTAGAAAATAAATTTCTTGATATATTTACTTATATAAATATTCATTTAGAATTATTTTAGGTTATTTTAGATTTTTGGAGATTTTTCTAGAATTTTTTTGGTAATTAAAACTTAGAAAACATAAATTTCTAGGACTTCTATGATTTACTATACGACCATACTTGCATGTCGTTCCTACCAAATATTTATTTTAGTTTAAAATATTTAATTATATTTTTTTTGTAATTTATTTAGAATTTTAAGAAATTTATTTAGATTTTAAAATTATTTAGGATTTATTTGGATATATATAGTCTTAATATTAGATATATACTAATTTAGAGTTAATAGATATTAATAAGATTTTATAAATTATTTGTATTATCTTTAATTATATTTAAGATTATAAATTATTGAGATAAATTCAAACTCTATTTTAAATTAATTCAAATCCTGAACCTACTAGGAAATCAACTTCATGCATATCCTATCCTTATTTAAATTCATCATAATCCTATCCAAATTAACCAATTCTATTCTTATTTAATTAAGTAGTGTCCACCATTATATATCCCTCATCCTTCATATTTTTATTTACCAAATTCCTCTCTTTTTCGTCCAAAAAAAATTCAAAATTCATCATAAATTCAGCCACATTTTCTACTAGTTATGACGAATTAAAAAGATGATATCTCCTAGCTCCGGACTCCAAACACGCTCCATTTTTTTTGTTAGAATGATAATGAGGTTAGATTTCTGATAATATAAATTGTTTTTCTAAATTATTAGTATTAAATTCTGGAAAATTCGTAGAGCACAGCATGTCCGAAAATAGACATGTTTCGATGTTTTTGCGATTTCGGGAGAACCAGGAATCAGAATCACGAACCGTTTAAAGTTTCAGAAAGCTAATGTCGAGATCATCGACATATATTTTTCCCAGAATTTATTTCGAAGTATTTATATACTGTTAATTCTGTAGAACTTCTAGGTTAGAATTTAACCATCGGTGCACAATACAAAATTTGTATGTGCCATAATTCCCAAACGAATTTGAATTCAGACGAGCCGTAAATTCCAGTATATTTTTTATACTGAAATCTATAGGAAATCATGCATGAAAGTCGAGTTTGTATCGGTTGACTTTTTGGTCAACAGATCGCCTCGATTTGCGTGCCATGAGTCTCGAGTTGATAAAATTTAGTTTCTTTGGACAAAATTTAGGAATTAACATAAAAATCAGAATAATAAGATTAAAATAGGATTTTAGAGTAATTATTCCAGAATTAAATAAATTAAAATAAATTAATGGTTATATTATTATATAGTTATATGAATATATATGTAAGTAAATGCTAATTGATAATTATGACTAAATATTCAGACTGTATGACCCTAGGATATCGTGGACTATCCCATACTTACCTTGACCATGTTGACCCTAAGAACTTGTGAATTTTTCTGCCTTGCGTACACTAACGTACCGGCATAGACACCTGTCAGTTGACTGACTGATTTCGTACAGTACTTGAAGACGCGATACCCGCGTAATTCAATGCGTAATTGACCGTGTTAGATGACTAGTGTTACCCCTAGTATACCCCCTGATTCCAGTGTAAATATGGTTGAGTATGTGCTAGTGTAATGACTAATGATTCTATTATATTATATTTATGTGTACATAGGATATTGGATTGTTCTGCGCGATTTCTGGAGCAGGTTATTGGTACATTGTAGCTTCCTTGCCATGCAAGTATACCTTGCCATTGTATTGTTATTTATACTCCATATGTTGCATGCATCTTTATTTTCTGTCCTTAGTTCATATATTTTAACTGTTATACAAAATGCGCGCGACGGTGTTGTCGCGTTATGTTTTTATTTATGTATTGTATTGACCTTGTTCATGAGACTACCCCATTATCATATAGCACCATTAGATTTCATTTGACTGTGACACATATTTTTACACGAGTTGTGAGTCTCATATAGATCACGGACGCACGTATTGACTGATCATCGGTACGTGTGGGACGTGCGTTAGGAATAACTGCTGTTAGAAACTTTGCATGCTAGAAAACTTAGCAGTTATTAGAGGTCTATGGACATAGTCTATTGTAGTACGGTGGTCCCATCCTTGTCCTTGTCTGGTTGCAGGATTGGGCTAGGTACTAAGAATAGGCTATGGACCAAATCGTGTCATGGATGTGACATGCTTAGAGCATGGGGTGGGGAGAACAACAAGTACCGCATTTGAGCTCCTTTACACTTTTTTCTATTGTGCGCCCGGATTCTCCACTGGAGATACGGGTGGTGATGACCACTATATATTATATTATTATCAGGCGGGCCTCCGGCGTTCGAAAGTCGTCGTGCCTTTGTAGGCCCCTGGATCTCCAATAGAGAACCATGCCAAATCCCAGGTTTTCAGCCAGATAGCTCACTTGTGGAGAAAGTTGTTCTTAACTGCATTCACTTTAGACAATTAGGCGACCCATTGGATATTTATTTCAGTACTTTATTGGCATGTGTTTAAGTATACTTGTTATGTCCCTCTGAGGACCTGGTCCGCTGCCAGGTGTACCTGTTCTTGAGTATTTGCAGGAGCGCAGATTGGAAGGATATATAAGCTTCGTGGATGTCTTCCCTTCGAGCCGTGATTGGTAGCTGGTACTTATATTGTTTGAGTGAGTTGTACTTATATTGTATTTACTTTTCCCATTTGAGTTGGTAGTGGATTTGTTTCCACCCAACTATTATCTTTAGATCCTTCTTATTGAGATCTAGTTTCATAGATACTGGTTATTTATTTCTATATGATTTTGGTGGATGAGATTTAAATTTTACCCTATGACTTGTATTACATTTTTACCACTTGTGGATTTGATATTCATAATACAGCGTACGTATGGATTTGGTTTCCATATATTGGAGTTGCCATATCCATGCGGCTGGCATGCTTACGTGTCCTAGTCCTACGTATTTTTGGGACTGGGGCATGACATGTTTTTGTGGTGGCCCATGCAGGTCAAGAGCATATTGTCTCGGTTACGTTATTGTACCGAACAAGCCTGCACCTAGGACTAGAATATAGAATCTCATCCACAACTGACCCTGATTAATCTTCCTCCTCTCTGTTCTATTTTGATCAAATGCATCATGCTTGATTCTTGTGCTTCCCTAATAGTTCTTTAAGTATAACCTCCTCCTAGAATATAGAAGTTCCTGTTGTTAGATGATAATTAGAGTAGCACACCTATTTAGAATACAACGAGATTATAGATACACCACTAAGCTTAGAATATCTAGCGAACCCTAGAATCCCTTATCCCTATAATTGGTTTACCATTACCCCGGATGTAATATGAGGACTTGAGAGTAGTATAGACACTACTAGAGTTAGTTAGAAGGTTACCGTAATGTTGCCCCTAGTATTGAGGAACCCATAGAAAACTAAAAACTTAATATTTGGACTGAACCTAACCTTCATAGTTAGATGATATTGGAACTATAAACTTATATCATTATCTTGTTATTAGTAGACAGCACCCTAGGAAGCCTAGAGGAATATAATCAACACTTCTCCCTTGATCATACCCCGAACATAGCAACCAACACCCCACTCCCCTTAGAGAACCATGATGCTATCTAGAGCCCTCTATCTTTATTTTATATATTGTTCCCTGGGACCATAGCACTCGCTATTTTGCGATAGCTAATTACGTTTCTTCTCTTCATCTTTCAACTCGTGCCATCTGACACTTCGGATAGTAGGCCAAGTAATTATTCTTTGTTAAGGGCTCATAATTTGCTAGGATTATAGTTGTAGCCTTGAATGTGATTTTTTTTTTATGCTTGGTAGTTAGAACTTGATAAGTTTAAGTTGTTTTATAGATTGTGACCGATGATTAACCCTTAGTTTTAAATCATGTAACATGTACCCCACCTCAATGTAGGCTATATCCTCTTTCCCCTCTGACGGCCAGTAACTCTTCTATCCTTACTATTGACACTTGCTCTATAAGTGCTATGACTAAGACTTAGGATGACCATTACCTACATAAAAAGGATACCCTAATCAATACCAAGATCTTTCCTCATATACCCTAATAAGAGTTTCTGTTCTATGTACATGTGCAAGGTTATTTTTGTAGGATCCTCTTAAGGCTGTCACAGTACTAATTTAATTATTTTAAGTTGGGTAGTATACCTCACCACCTGGTATCATATAGCCCTTGTGAATCCATTGATGAAGTGTAACTGAATGGCATTAATTGTATGCTAACATAAGATGATAGTGTTTATTCAGACTATAGAACTTAGAGGCTCACACCCCTACTTTGTCGACTATCGACTTAGACAAGGAATTAATATGATAACTGTAGAGATTGTAGAGTCTTTTGTTATTGTTGCTTATGTTGTTTTATTTTTGCAACTTGAATTATTTGTGACTTCTCTCATCATAATCCAGCGTTATATTTTCTGTGCTACCTCGAATTATGCTGCTATTATAGCCTAGTCTTTGCAAGCTTATTTTTTATCGAGCTTGATCATGAGACATGTATTATTGGGGACGCCTGCTGATGCAATTGTCTAATCAGAATCAGTGTATTACGGTCTGGACAACCTTAGTACATTTGGTTCACCCTTCGTAATGCTACTTTACGTGGATTGAGATATGTAGTGATTAGTAGACGAATATACTTGCCCTAGGCATGTCTGACATATCGTATCAGTTACATAACTGTACTAATACGAGCAGGCAAACAAAGGATTACCAAAATAGAATTTCAATCCACAACTGCTTTGACAATTTCCAATTGAATTCTTTAAATGCCTTGATCCCAATACTTCTATTCTATTACGCTGCCCTTGAACTCTTTATTATTGATCTTCGTCTTCCCTTATTTCGGAAAGACGAAACCTCGTGCTGGGTATAAAGTTTGATACACAGAGAGTACTAGATATACCCCATAGGCCGATCATATACTTGAGGATTATTCTTTCGTAATTAAGGACATATCATATGTGATATGATCGGCGTTAAAGTTTCGAGGATTGAACGAAATGAGTAAATAAATTAAGGGATATTTTCTTAAGGTATATAGCCTTAGGTGATAGGTGGATAAATTCTAAGTTGGGTAGTAGTGCATTGTCAACTCGGGAGGAATTTCTTTAGATTATGATCGAGTAAGACTAGATTGGGAGAGGTTCAAGCCATTGTAATTTTGAGAAATTTAGAAGGATGATTAAGATAATGAGGATTTAATAAATTTTAAAAATCTTGATATTGAGGACCCAATATTTATACTTTGAGTACATGATTTAAATTTTGAATATTGAAGGATGAATCATCGATTTAAATTTTGAGGATAAATATATAATTTTAGACTTGAACAATTGGTTAATTAGATTTAAATTTTACAATTTGATGATTTGAATTAAAAGTTTAATTTTGATTGTTGGGTCACCTATTTGAAATATTGAGGATGTAAATTGAGTTTAAATATTCGAATAGTACAAAATTCTTAAGTTAAGAATAGGAATAAGATTTGATTAGAATTGTTTATTGTTCAAAGTCTAGAGGAGATTATGATAGTTGGAAATTATGATATAAATTTTGATGTGAGATGTCATATAGACTTGAGTCAGATTTGGATGTTGATTATTTAAAAATCGAGAAGAGATTACGACAGGTTGAATTTTGATTTAAACAGTGGTTATATTAATTTTGAAGTGATCGCGATAGATTCGAATAGATTTTGTTATTTAAATTTTTGGAAGAGATTGCGATTGACATACCTTATGTACGAATGTGAAGGATTTAACAAATTATGTCTTATTTTAATTTCGAGGACGAAATTATTTTAAGTTGGGTAGATTGTAAACTCCCTTACCCAAAATAGGTATTTTGTGTATATTTTATATTATTATATTTATTATATATATTAAATTTATTTAGAATATGCTCTTAGTTAATTAGAAAATAAATTTCTTGATATATTTACTTATATAAATATTCATTTAGAATTATTTTAGGTTATTTTAGATTTTTGGAGATTTTTTAGAATTTTTTTGGTAATTAAAACTTAGAAAACATAAATTTCTAGGACTTCTATGATTTACTATACGACCATACTTGCATGTCGTTCCTACCAAATATTTATTTTAGTTTAAAATATTTAATTATATTTTTTTTGTAATTTATTTAGAATTTTAAGAAATTTATTTAGATTTTAAAATTATTTAGGATTTATTTGGATATATATAGTCTTAATATTAGATATATACTAATTTAGAGTTAATAGATATTAATAAGATTTTATAAATTATTTGTATTATCTTTAATTATATTTAAGATTATAAATTATTGAGATAAATTCAAACTCTATTTTAAATTAATTCAAATCCTGAACCTACTAGGAAATCAACTTCATGCATATCCTATCCTTATTTAAATTCATCATAATCCTATCCAAATTAACCAATCCTATTCTTATTTAATTAAGTAGTGTCCACCATTATATATACCTCATCCTTCATATTTTTTTTTCCCAAATTCCTCTCTTTTTCGTCCAAAAAAATATTCAAAATTCGTCATAAATTCAGCCACATTTTCTACTAGTTATGACGAATTAAAAAGACGATATCTCCTAGCTCCGGACTCCAAACACGCTCCAGTTTTTTTTGTTAGAACGATAATGAGGTTAGATTTCTGATAATATAAATTGTTTTTCTAAATTATTAGTATTAAATTCTGGAAAATTCGTAGAGCACAGCATGTCCGAAAATAGACGTGTTTCGATGTTTTTGCGATTCTGGGAGAACCAGGAATCAGAATCATGAACCGTTTAAAGTTTCAGAAAGCTAATGTCGAGATCATCGACATATATTTTTCCCAGAATTTATTTCGAAGTATTTACATACTGTTAATTCTGTAGAACTTCTAGGTTAGAATTTAACCATCGGTGCACAATACAAAATTTGTATGTGCCATAATTCCCAAACGAATTTGAATTCAGACGAGCCATAAATTCCAGTATATTTTTTATGCTAAAATCTATAGGAAATCATACATGAAAGTTGAGTTTGTATCGGTTGACTTTTTGGTCAACATATCGCCTCGATTTGCGTGCCATGAGTCTCGAGTTGATAAAATTTAGTTTCTTTGGACAAAATTTAGGAATTAACATAAAAATCAGAATAATAAGATTAAAATAGGATTTTAGAGTAATTATTCTAGAATTAAATAAATTAAAATAAATTAATGGTTATATTATTATATAGTTATATGAATATATATGTAAGTAAATGCTAATTGATAATTATGACTAAATATTCAGACTGTATGACCCTAGGATATCGTGGACTATCCCATACTTACCTTGACCATGTTGACCATAAGAACTTGTGAATTTGTCTGCCTTGCGTACACTAACGTACCGGCATAGACACCTATCAGTTGACCGACTGATTTCGTACAGTACTTGAAGACGCGACACCCGCGTAATTCAATGCGTAATTGACCGTGTTAGATGACTAGTGTTACCCCTAGTATACCCCCTGATTCCAGTATAAATATGGTTGAGTATGTGCTAATGTAATGACTAATGATTCTATTATATTATATTTATGTGTACATAGGATATTGGATTGTTCTGCGCGATTTCTGGAGCAGGTTATTGGTACATTGCAGCTTCCTTGCCAGGCAAGTATACCTTGCCATTGTACTGTTATTTATACTCCATATGTTGCATGCATCTTTATTTTCTGTCCTTAGTTCATATATTTTAACTGTTATACAAAATGCGAGCGACGGTGTTGTCGCATTATATTTTTATTTATGTATTGCATTGACCTTGTTTATGAGACTACCCCATTATCATGTAGCACCATTAGATTTCATTTGACTGTGACACATATTTTTACACGAGTTGTGAGTCTTATATAGATCACGGACGCACGTATTGACTGATCATCGGTACGTGTGGGACGTGCGTTAGGAATAACTGCTGTTAGAAACTTTGCATGCTAGAAAACTTAGTAAGTTATTAGAGGTCTATGGACATAGTCTATTGTAGTATGGTGGTCCCATCCTTGTCCTTGTCTGGTTGCAGGATTGGGCTAGGTACTAAGAATAGGCTATGGACCAAATCGTGTCATGGATGTGACATGCTTAGAGCATAGGGTGAGGAGAACAACAAGTACCGCATTTGAGCTCCTTTACACTTTTTTCTATTGTGCGCCCGGATTCTCCGCTGGAGATACGGGTGGTGATGACCACTATATATTATATTATTATCAGGCGGGCCTCCGGCGTTCGAAAGTCGTCGTGCCTTTGTAGGCCCCTGGATCTCCAATAGAGAACCATGCCAAATCCCAGGTTTTCAGCCAGATAGCTCACTTGTGGGGAAAGTTGTTCTTAACTGCATTCACTTTAGATGGTTAGGCGACCCATTGGATATTTATTTCAGTACTTTATTGGCATGTGTTTAAGTATACTTGTTATGTCCCTCTGAGGACCTGGTCCGCTGCCAGGTGTACCTGTTCTTGAGTATTTGCAGGAGCGCAGATTGAAAGGATATAGAAGCTTCGTGGATGTCTTCCCTTCGAGCCGTGATTGGTAGCTGGTACTTATATTATTTGAGTGAGTTGTACTTATATTGTATTTACTTTTCCCATTTGAGTTGGTAGTGGATTTGTTTCCACCCAACTATTATCTTCAGATCCTTCTTATTGAGATCTAGTTTCATAGATACTGGTTATTTATTTCTATATGATTTTGGTGGATGAGATTTAGATTTTACCCTGTGACTTGTATTACATTTTTACCACTTGTGGATTTGATATTCATAATACAGCGTACGTATGGATTTGGTTTCCATATATTGGAGTTGCCATATCCATGCGGCTGGCATGCTTACGTGTCCTAGTCCTATGTATTTTTGGGACTGGGGCGTGACAGGGAGTTTATGTCGTTGGAGACGAACATGAAGAGGCTTCCCCATCAGGAAGTACGGAACAACGTATTGCTGTATTGGAAGCATCGCTTAAAGAGATGCGTACCATGATAGAAAGTATGCACCAAATAATGGTGACTCAACACACAGCTGTGGTAGCTCAAACACCGGTTCCTCTGACTCAACTACGTGTGGGGTTAGACATGCCACCATCCAATGCAAGCCAGGAGTCTATTCAAAATCAAGAATCAGCTGCTCCTCAACCCCTTAACCCGGAGAATGTATTACCTCCTGTGGGAGTTACAATGCAACCGATCTCTCACCTCTCTGCTGTCCCTTTCCCAACTGAAGATCCGATACAGGCAGTTCGGGAATTAAAAGCCCAATTCGATGCCTTGAAGCATAAGGATCAGCTCAAGAAGTTGGGAATCAATCAGCCATACCCAGCTATCTGGGACGAGATCCCTTTCCCACCAAAATACAAACCACAGGCTATGGTTTTGTTTGAGGGAAAAACGTCACCAAGCCAGTATATGAATTATTTTAGTATGATGACGGTGTTGTTGCAAGGGAATGACGCCCTTCTCACTCGAGTGTTTAAAGGCTGTCTGTCTGGAGTGGCCTACCAATGGTACCGTAGTCTAGCGGACAACTGTATTACTTCTTTTGAAGATTTTAAGACTCTGTTCTTCGCTTGATTCTACGAAGGAGGAATGGACATGTCTATGTCATCACTCATCGAAGTAAAGCAGAAGGAGAAAGAAAACGTTCGTACTTTTATTGAACGTTTTCATCAGGCTACTTTGCCAATGCCTCTCGGAGTTCCAGATTTTGCCTTGGTGGACATTTGCAGGAAGAACCTTCTTCCGCTGATCTCAGTATTCACGGGACCATATCAGTTCCATGATTGGCCCTCGTTTATCATGTCAGCGGTAGCTGCTGAAGACAACAGTCGGAAAGCTCGTGACAACGGAATCATGATCTCTACCTTTGATCGAGGGAAGCGATCATCCTCCAATTATGACCATACTTGTAGTTCCAAAGGAAAGGAAGCTCTGGCCATCAACACATCCAGGCAAAATACTCCAGTGACTACGCAGACGAAACCTGGGACTTCCAGACCTATAGAGAAATATTCTTTTGACGACGACGATATTCCGAGCATATTCGATTGTCTAGTCAAAAGTGGCAAGCTTACTCTCCCCGAGATAAAGCGTCCAAATGAAGTCGACAATACAAATAATCCTAAGTACTGCATTTTCCACAGGTACATACATCACCCCACAAAGGCATGCTATGTACTGAAAAGGAAAATCCAGGAGCTGATCGACGCCAAGGCCATTACTCTGCGTAACAACGAGAAGATGGTCACTGCAAACATGATCTCGCTCCCATTTGGCAATCTGCCCCCTCAAGAAGTCCCGGATGGTGTGGTACCTATCCCACGGGCAATGATGAACATTGTTAATCTTCCTCCTACCAGGGGTCAAAACCATGACTTAGTGCCCCTAACTACCAAACGTGGGGAGATCATGTGGGTTCACCCTGATCTGGTGTCAGAAATTGAGGAAGAGACTAAAGCTGCTAAAGCTAAGTCTAAAAAGAACTCAAGATGTAAACCATGCCATATGATTGCAATATCCTCGACGTCGAAAGAAGAGGCTTTAACAACCGAAACCCGGTCAGGAAAAGCCTACCTTAAAGACTATGGAGGTAGCCAGGAGGAAGCAACGACAGACACTTCGCCTGCCAAACATCTAGAACCTGAACCTGTTATGCCAGAGGCAGGTCCTTCTAAACCAACTTCGGTGGACAAAGGCAAGCAGAAAGAAGTTTGTTTCGATAAACCTTTGAAGAATATTCAAAACAAAGGTTTAGATAAACCTTATAACTTTGACATCTTGGCTCAGTTGGCTAATACTCCGGCCAGACTGTCCATTTTTGAGCTACTTAGGCTATCCAAAGACACTCGTCAAGCCTTGAGTGAAGCATTAATGCAAGCAGATGTATGCTTGACTCAGCTCAAATCCCCTGATAAAGAGCCTGTGGTATGTCCTCAATACCATAGTGTGATGGAAGTGGTCCCTAACATCACTTTCACTCAAGAGGACATATTGTTGAAACATAACAGACACGACAGGCCTCTTTATTACACCGGATACGTCAGCTCGGTTGAGGTAGACCAGATTCACATAGATCCGGGATCATCGATCAGCATTATCCCTCATAGTCTGTTAAGACCATTGAGAATTCCTACAAGCGAACTGGCTTACACTACCACCACAATCGTGGATTTTAATGCCAGGAAAAGCAGACCGTTGGGGAAGATTCGTTTGAGGATCCAGATTGGTGACCTTAGATCAGTGGCTACATGCTACGTCATTGATTTGGAGGTGCTTACAATATTCTGTTGGGCAGGCCATGGATCCACGATCACAATATTGTTCCTTCAACTCTACATTAATGCTTCAAATATGTAGACGTCCAAGGGACAGTGAAAACAGAGTTTGCTGATCTTAACCCGTTCAAAGGACTTGAGTCCTACTATTCTGATGTCATGTTGTACACCCAAGACTACATGAAGGAGGTGTCAGGCAGGACGGAAGAGGAATCCTACCAGGAGCCAGGAGAACTATCTACTGAGCAACCTTTGTCAATCCAGGTGAAAGAACGAACTACCCGTCCGAAAGTCATAGAACCTATGACTTCCACTTGGGCAAAACCAAATCGGGAGGAGGAAACGATCCCCTAGTGATCAGTCTGAATAAGAAGCCTCCACCTTTGGTCATTGACCTTAGGCGCAACAAGCAGTCAGCTGATGTAAATATATCCGGGAATATGGTTTCTGGCGATAATAAAGATTCTCTTTTCCAGTATGCTGACGCTCAATTTCCTAATCAGGAATCTTCCCCTCATAACGATATAGAACCTATAGCACAAAAATTCTTGAAAGTTATAGACTTCTATCATCCATATGTGTGGGAAGTAGCGTCAACATCTAATGTCGTCACGACATATGGGCCGCATGAAGATTCTATCTTTGTTATTCCACCTACTCGCAACAATCAGCATCTAATAGTCTTCGGTCGCATGTGGAATATACCAATTATACAAGAAGGTTCTCACGAATCTGATGTTGGGAAAATGCAAGTCCACAGATATAGCCCACAAGCTTTGAAGATTATGCAAAGTATGGGTTATGATTTGAAGTTGGAGCCAGACCTCAACTATGAAAAAGGCAGACGAATGTCGTTGTATGGTGATCCCTACTGTCAACGAACTCATTTTGGGTTAGGATACCACACATCTTGCAACTTCAAACAACTCTGAGTCAAGTGAGGAGACCATTTCCTCTTCTCAAGACGATTTGTCATCCTTCGATTCAGATGATGAACTCGAACAGACATTATCAGTAAATATGGTATTGACAGATTCCCTCGAAATAGAGGAACAAGAATCTGAACCATTTGAAGATGAATCCTGGGCTCAGCAAATGGATACATAATGGGAACTCTGGTTCGAGCAAAAAGAACCACCCACTGAAGATAAGGTTATCCAAATCAATATTGGGGATAAATTTTTACCAAAGCCGATATTTATCAGTAACAATCTTGCCGAAGAAGAAAGAAAAGAAATGATCTAACTGATAAAAGAATATATCGATGTCTTTGCTTGGAATTATGAGGATATGCCAGGTCTTAATCCAAAAGTGGCTACCCATAAACTCAACATATTGTCCAATTCAAAGCCTGTAAAGCAACACCAACGTCGGTTCCGCCCGGATATGATGGATGCCATTAAAGCTGAAATCAAGAAGCTAATAGCCTGTGGGTTCATCCGGGAAGAACAACATCCTGATTGGGTCGCTAATGTTGTCCCGGTTATGAAGAAAAATAGGAAAGTGCGTGTTTGCATCGACTTTCGAGATCTAAATACAGCCTGCCCTAAAGATGAGTTCCCACTTCCCATTACATACGTCATGATCGATAATACGTGCGGTTTTGAGCGCATGTCTTTCATGGACAGATTTTTAGGATATAATCAAATTAAGATGAATCCTGAAGATGAAAAGCATACTGCTTTTCGTTCACCACTAGGGGTATATTGCTATACGGTTATGCCTTTTGGATTAAAGAATGTCGGGGCTACGTATCAACGAGCTATGAGTAACATATTCCATGAGCATTTACGCAAAGCGGTGGAATATTACGTAGACGATATTGCTGTCAAAAGCTGCCTCAAGGATAATCACATCCAAGACTTGAAGACAGTATTCGAGTTGATGCGCCAACATCAACTCAAAATGAACCCCACAAAGTCCTTTCTTGGTATATCTAGTAGCAAATTTCTGGGATTTGTCATTACCGCTAAAGGCATTCAAGTTGATCCTGATAAAGTAAAAGTCATCCTAGAAATGTGACCGCCCCATAATCTCAGAGAACTTAGGGGATTTCAAGGTCGTCTAGCTTATATCAGGAGATTCATATCCAACCTCTCCGGAAGATGTCAACATTTTTCTCGTCTAATGAAGAAAGGTGTGTAATTCGTATGGGACAAAGCCTGTCAGCAAGTGTTTAATGACATCAAACGCTATCTTACTAATCCTCTAGTTCTAGTGCCTCCCATCATAGGAAGACTATTTTTGCTGTATGTTCGAGCAATGGATCATTCTTTAGGGGCTCTTCTCGCACAGAAGAACAATGAGGGTCATGAACAGGCTATCTACTATCTAAGCAGGGTGATGGTCGGATCTGAACACAGGTATAACCCAGTGGAAAAAGAATGCTTGGCCCTAATGTTTGCCATTCAGAAGATGCGACATTATGTGACAGGTCAAACTATTCATATCATCTACAGAATCAATCCACTTCAGATTTTAATGTATAAGCCGAGTGTTCTTAATTCCCGACTCGCGACTTGGGCAATGCTACTGACACCATATGATATGGTGTACGTCCCTCAGAAGTCCATAAAAGGTCATGCCTTGGCTGATTTCTTAGCTGCCCATCCAATTCCGAAAACCTCCAAATTATATGAGGACATTCCCGACGAAGTTGCAGAATATAATTTGGCAATGGAAGGTGATACATGGCAGCTATTCTTTGATGGTGCTTCCAAAACTAGTCCCAAGAAAAACGTGGTTTCAGGAGTAGGAATTGTTCTGGTGACTCCTGATAAACTCGTCATCTATCGAGCATATTCTCTTAGCGAACCCTGCTATAATAATGTGGCAGAGTATAATGCTCTACTAATCGGGCTTCAAGTCACTAAAGAATTGGATGTTGAATACCTGGAAGCTTTTGGTGATTCTCAGCTGATCGTCAATCAGGTCAGAGGAATATATGAAGTCCGCAATCCAGACCTCATTCCTTATCACCGAACAATGATCGAGATAGCAATGTCTTTTAAAGGATTCTTCTTAGAGCATGTTCCTCGATCTCAAAATTTGGAAGCTGATGCTCTGGCCAGCCTAGCTGCAGATCTAGCTATTCCTATAAGAAGGCAGAATTCGGTGATCCTTCTTAACAGAGATTTGTTTTATGTGAAAAATCACTTTCACATAGAATACAGCTATGCTATAAACACGGTTCCTCCTAAGAGAGATTGGATAAGTCCCTTTATAGACTTCGCGTCATACGGAATCTTACCAGAAGATCCCAAAGAAGCAGTATCTATCAAGAGATGATCATTACATTTCTATTTTGATGCTTCTTCACAAAGTCTATATCGTCGAACATACGATGGGCTATTGTTACGATATCTTTCTGATGATGATGCAAGGCAGGTTATCCGAGAAGCTCATGACAGGGTATGTGAAGCACATCAACCTGGTCCTAAGTTACAGGATCGTATCAGGAGGATGGGCTACTACTGGCCTACTATGATTGCAGATGCCGTAAAATATGAAGCCAATGAAAAGCCTATCAGGTTCATGTGGATTTCATATATCAGCCTTCTGAGTATTTACATCCTACTATTGCATCATGGCCCTTTGAAGCAAGGGGTATGGATATCATTGGTCCTATTCATCCTTCGTCTTCTAGAGGACATCGGTTCATATTGGCTATCATTGACTATTTCTCCAGTGGGTAGAGGCGATCCCTCTTGCTAAGGTAAAGACATCCAACGTGGTCAGCTTTATCAAGCATCATGTAATTTATCACTTTGGGATACCCCAAAGGATAATTCATGACAATGGGCCTCAATTCATCAGTCAAGCGTTTTACCGATTTTGCGATAAGAATCTGATACAGAATATGGCCTTAACGGTATACAATCCTACTGCTAATGGTTTGGCAGAAGCCTTCAACAAAACCATCATCAAACTCTTGAAGAAGTTTGTCTCTTCAAACAAAAGAGATTGAAACGAGAAGTTGGAAGAATGTTTGTAGGCATACCGCACAATGGTACGAACGCCAACAGGTTGTACCCTATTTTTGTTAGTTTACGGGTGTGAAGCAGTTCTCCCCATTGAAGTTCAAATTCCATCACTCAGGATAGCAGTGGCTAATGAGCTGACTCAGGAAAATAATGATCGTTTAAGACTTCAAGAGCTAGAAAGATTAGACGAGAAACGCCTTCAAGCTCAACAGCGTATCGAGTTCTACCAAACACGCATCTCCAGAGCTTTTAATCAAAAAGTGAAGGAAAGAGTGTTCAAAGTTGGCGAGCTAGTTCTAGTTGTGAAGAGGCCAATGATCATTACACACAAAAGTAAGGGCAAGTTCCAGCCCAAATGGGAGGGCCCTTATGTGATTGAAACCATATTTTCAAATGGCGCTTACAGATTAGCCAAGCCTAATGGAGATTTGATAATAGCTCCTATCAACGGCAAATTCCTGAAGAAGTATTATGCTTGATCTCCTTTGCTCAAATGGGTATGGTGAAGATTTTATTCTGATGACACTACATACAAAGATTAGTTGGATCATATTCTATCATGTTCTTGTGACCTCTGAATAGATATGTTTAACTAATTTGAAACTTCAAAACCTATCACGTCCATATTACCTCTGATAGTGTTTTGTATACAAATTTAGTTGGATCATATTCTATCATGTCCATATTACCTCTGAATAGATATATTCAGCTAAACCTTACCGAAAGTATATCATGTCCATATTACCTCTGATATCACTTTCATCTTAGCCTATCATTGATATTCAAAAGTGATAGGTCAACAAAGTCAGAAAATGCATCTTTATTATCTCTGGAAATAGCAAATTACAAAATAAGCAAAAAAGTACATCATTGGGGAGGAGCCGTTAAATCGCGGATCTGTTGTGCTAAAGCAGCCATCCTTTCATTCCTGGAGTTCAAGATGTTAGTGTGAGCCCGCTCCAGCCTTGCTTCGTCATTGCTCAAGAGAGATAGTTCGGACAGAGAATCAACAAAACTTGTATGGATGACATCCGCATGTGCCAAGTTCTGCTGAGCTGTCTTCACTTGGCCCTCAAATACATCATGAACTACCGATGCCTTGAGAAGCCTCTCCCTTGTCTGAGCAAGTTCAGCTTCCAATTCTTGAACCCTCACTTCATATCCCTCACATTCAGCGCAGCACTTGGCCAGCTGAGGAATACTCTCCACCAATACTGCCTGCTCTTTCTCCATCTCTTGTTGTTGTTCCTGGATGGATTTGTTTAAAGATTCAATCTGCTGAGCAAGTTTCGCAGTTAGGGAGTCATACTCAGCTTGAACCAGGTCATCGATGCTGCCTCGGGATAGTTGCAAATATTCGTTAATGGGTTGTTCTAAACCATTAACTATTTGCTCTAGCGCATCAGCTCTTTCAGCATCATTGAAATTTCTAATCGGCGCTATAGTGAGCTTGGAGGACGTCTTCAGAGCATTAAAGCCTAGATTCTTCTCCAGCACCATGGATATCAATTCTTTCAAAGTGCGGTAGAATATGCTAGTATATTGTTCAACTAGCGTAGCAAAGATCGAATATACGCTGGGAGTGGCCGCAATATCGGTAAATCTCCTATCGGGAAGGACTGCATATGATGTTTGCCACAGTCGTTGCTTCAACAAATGGCGCGAAAAAAAGAGACACCAACAACAATTGAAGTTGCTGGCATACTCGACGAAGGAGGCACGGTCGAGATGGTGGGTTCATCCTCCTCTGATGTTATTTGAACTGCCACTGGCGGGATGACACCCGAGAATGCTGCGGATGAAAGATCGACAGTTTCAAAGTATGCTTCGTCGACGTCAGGTGCCGCCGTTTCATTAGCTGGATCCGCAACAAAATCAGAAGTTGTGTCAACTCCGCCCTTCCCAGAGATGCCTGAAAATAAGATAAGATAAAGTTAATATCAATTTGATGTTAATTTTTGTGAAGAAAGCGTGAAGATAATATTTACCCATGGCCGATGGTATGTATGTTGCGTCTGCAGCCTGTATAGCTAAATCATTTCTTAATGATGCTAAACAAGCTGTCATACCTGGAGAAGAGGGTACACCAACTGACGTTTGAGGGTAGTCATCCCAGTCGTCACCCAGATCCACTCGAGGTTCATCGGGTGAAATATCGCTCGAGATACTTTCAGACGAAGGAGGGGCTAGTCCCATTATTTGTCTGGGTAAAGGTATATGGATTCTTATTACGCTCGGCCTCGAAGGCGATCTAGAAGCACTACCAGTAACGGTGGTAGCGGCAACAGTAGCGGGCAAAGAATCTCCAGCACTGTCAGCTAGAACTGTGGAGGTTCCCTCTCTAAAAAGCGAAGGACCCCTGATTAAAGAATCATCCCCAACAGGGAAAACAATAGGCTCACTCCTAGAGGCCCCCTTGGTGGAAGTCCTTTTAGGACCTCCGGTAATTTGCTTCTTCTTCTTGCGGCAAGAAGGCGCTTTTAGAGTGGAGGCCTTTCGTTTACTGGAGATTATGAGAGGCTCTGCTGGCAGAGCTATTATGCCTCTCGGTACAATCAACAAATAATCATCTACACCGGTGGTTTCATCACCTTCATCAGAGGAGACAGATGGTATATTCTCTCTTCCAGTGAACCTATGTGAGGGCATCCTGAAACTTCTATGAACATCAAAATCATGATGGAAGGTGTTGATGGACACATAAAAATGCACAGCTCCGTGGAGAAAGAAGTCACGGGCACAGCAAAGGTTGCTCCAGTATAACCCATTATGAAGTACCACCATCCTCTAGCTCCATCAATAAGTCCGCCTTTGAACTTGAAGCTGGTGATGGGATTCCTCACGTACAACTGATCATACCCAAATTGTCTAATGAAACGGCTAGGCAGATAAGGCTCAAAGTAGCAGTGGTCCTCACTTCTGTACATCAGATGGGAAGGTCTAATGCAGACCAACCAGTAAAAGGCTTCAGGAGAAAGAATAGTCTTCCCCTGACCTGCATCCTGAAGTTTCGTCCCCTGTTGATTGATATGTATGGGGGGGACGATGCAGAAGAACTTCCAACTATGAGCAAAATTTAGTGCTAGCCGACAGTCTATGACGCTAGTCACATTCCAAGAAGAATTCCTGTAATTCAACAGGAAGTTATTGCCCGAACCACTGGCCGACCCAGGAGGCATCACTCTGGTATTGTCAAGGATTAACTATCCCATCAGATATAAGAATGGCAATTCTACTCTGGGATATCCTTCACGCCGTGTATCATCAGCCAGCAGTCCCTCAGTAATAGCCCTCAGGCCAGCTTGAATCCTGCATACCATGGCAGGGAGCAGGCCCACTCTTGCTCCAAACACCAAACGCACTGCAGGCCATAAGGTGTTGCGATGAATGCGATCCGCAGACGCGATGCCAGGAACCTGTAACACCCCATTCCGTTCAAGCGGACTGCCGTCTCAATCGGCAATCGTGCAGCTGTCCTGACCCTCTTTGCCTCAATCAAGAAGCAAAGGATATCCAGACTTGTCCCTACATGAATCCGGCTTTGACTTTCAGAGGCTCGCTCAGACGTATCGCTCTACCGAGGCAAATCATCGCTAAGGTGGGTGGCTACGGTGAACTTGTCTTTGCTTAGCCAGCACACATAAAATCTGGAATATTCATGCTAGTCGCTAGGTGATTCACCCCCTGCATGCTAATAAATCCAACGCACCTAGCTAAGGGAATAATCCCAACTTGTATTGCTTGCTAGAACATGGAAATAAAATACTGCTTATATATGTTCAGACCCTCGTATGCTAAGTCCCTAACGATTTCATCTCTCGGCTTACCTTCGGGTCCGAGCAACGTGCCTGCTTATGTTCCTTAGAAACACATGCTTGTCTGTTTGAATGTTGCCTTGTTTTCATCCAACTCTAGGAGACTACTAAGTAGTCGTTCCGTGTATGTTTGATCCTGCAAGTATCCGGGACCGTTAGGTCACCAAGACAGCCCCAAACCAGGGGAATGCATCAAGATAAGTTATTGTACAGAACCAAGATTCAAGTATCCCGTATACTCGTGTACTCGTGTTCCCGTGCACTCGTGTTCTCGTGTTCTCGTGTTCTAGTGCACGCGTGTTCTCGTGTATCTTGTGTAATCGTGTTGCCTGAGATTGGTCTAATAAATCGTGTTGCCTGAGATTGGTTAAATCGTGTTGCCTGAGATTGGTTAACCCTGACTTGCATATCGCGGACTAGTTCCACGGACGGTCACCGGGGCACTGGGGCCGATCCGGTCCGGATGGAGCTCGTGTGTAGTCTCGTGTGCAGAAAGGATAGCTTACAACGCATCGTGTTCGTGTGCCTCGTGTACACGCGTAGCATGCTATCCTTGTCCTCGACTACGTCCATAATAGCTTTGCCAACGACCGTGTTCATATAGATAAGTCATCCTCGCTTAGCGGCTATCCGCGTGCGAGTCACTGCATCGCATCAAGAACAACTAAATACCTGAACGATCATGTTAAAATGACCCACCTGTTTGCATATGCTATGCCTCCTGAATGTTATACTTGCTCGTGCTTGAATTAACATGTTTGCCTCAATGTTTGCCTTGGACAGGGAAGGAGATGGTAAGTTGGTAAGTCTCGCCGTGTTTCCTCTAATGTTGCATGGCGCATTGCCCGACACGTTAGGCTATTCAATATCTGCATGAAACTGATCCTAAGGCAACTAGAAAGACAACTTAATAGTTGTGCACGGAACCTGTATTACGTGTTTGGATTTGTCGAGCGGGCGAGTAGCTTCCCCACCAGTGCATTCAATGTACTGATAATCCACCAGTTTGTATGCAGGGTGCGGGAGAACCTCGTTCGGTGCGGATGCCTCCAACGTACGTGCTAAGGCCAGGAGTTCCCTCTGAAGCCTTGCAATGGTGCGTCCGGGACTGAAGCATATATACAAGACATAATGTTGGAGCGTCGCCTGAACATCGCCTGTATAATCATTCCATAGTTGTAGCTATTTGGCATGCTTTTACTGTTTCAGAGAGAGAGAGGCTTGAGCGACTTGTAATCTCGGCTATACGCCGCCTGTAACACAAGTTTATATCAATAAAAGAGCTTGCTTTACTTCAACTTGTGTTTCAATGCTTCTGCTATATTTGTCGACTCAGTGAACCTGTTACCGAATCGCTATGCGTTCATGACTCCGCTGCACTCGGACAATCTGTGCGACTCTGTGGCTTAGAACTCTTGCCGCCAGCCAATGAACTATGGCCTTGCACGGGCGTGGATCACGCTCGTGCGGCATCACGCCCGGATGGGTTAAGCGATCGTTCCGCGGGAGCGCTGGCGAGGTTGATTCCCGCCTAGCGGGAACGGCCGATTGCCTGCGGAAGATCGGGGCGTGACATATTGGTATCAGAGCCTGGCTTCTACGCCTTTGGACTTTAATTCGAATATCTCTGTTTCGAAAGCTCGTTCGTGGGTTATGTGCACGCTCTCTCTCAATGCCTCGATGGGATGTTCCAACAATAAGTCTAAATACTTTCAAAATGCGTTTTGATTGATATGATTGTTTGTCTGGTTGTATGCTGCGAGTGGCCTTTGTGCCAACCTGTGCGAACCCTTGAGAGTATCGCTAGTAGCTTGTCCGATTTTCACTAACCCTAAGTTTGGTTGAATACATCTATTCGAGGGACGCCTTGAACTAGTGCACCATCCAAGACTTAAGAAAAGGTGAAACTCGAGTGCTGAGACTTCGCTATCACTAAGCTGGTTGACGTGTTCACGCTAGAGGGGCCCTTCGAAAGTGCGCACGATACAGTCTAAGCGATATGCTGATTTCGAAGCTTGTGCAAGTGAATATACAAATGAAACAAGTACAACGACTTGTCTAGGATTGTCTCAACCCTAGAATACTGCTTGTCCTTAGTAAGTCTCGAGGACGAGACTTTTTCTAAGTTGGGTAGGATTTAACACCCTATTCCGTTCAAGCGGACTACCGTCTCAATCGGCAATCGTGCAGCTGTCCCGACCCGCTTTGCCTCGATCAAGAAGCAAAGGATATCCTGTCACGCCCCAGTCCCAAAAATACGTAGGACTAGGACACGTAAGCATGCCAGCCGCATGGATATGGCAACTCCAATATATGGAAACCAAATCCACACGTACGCTGTAATATGAATATCAAATCCATAAGTGGTATAAATATAATACAAGTCACAGGGTAAAATCTAAATCTCATCCACCAAAATCATATAGAAATAAATAACCAGTATCTATGAACTAGATCTCAATAAGAAGTATCTAAGGATGCTAGTTGGATGGAAACAAATCCACTACCAACACAAATAGGAAAAGTAAATACAATATAAGTATAACTCACTCAAACAATATAAGTACCCGCTACCAATCACGGCTCGAAGGGAAGACATCCACGAAGCATCTATATCCTTCCAAATCTGCGCTCCTGCAAATACTCAAGAACAGGTACACCTGGCAGCGGACCAGGTCCTCAGAGGGACATAACAAGTATACTTAAACACATGCCAATAAAGTACTGAAATAAATATCCAATGGGTCGCCTAACCGTCTAAAGTGAATGCAGTTAAGAACAACTTTCTAACAAGTGGGCTATCTGGCCATAAGTAGGATTGGCATAGTTCTCTTGGAGATCCAGGGGCCTACAAAGGCACGGCGTCTTTCGAACACCGGAGGGCAGCCATGATAATATATAGGGGTCATCATGACCGCGTATCTCCGGCGGAGCGTACGGGTTACACAAGAAAAGTGCAAATGAGCCCAAATGCCTTACTTGTTGTTCTCCCCACCCAATGCTCTAAGCATGTCACATCCATGACACGATTTGGTCCATAGCCTATCCTTAGTACCCTAGCCCAATCCTGCAACCAAACAAGGACAAGGATGGGACCACCGTACTATAATAGACTATGTCCATAGACCTCTAATAACTGCTAAGTCTTCTAGCATGCAAAGTTTCTAACAGCAGTTATTCCTAACGCACGTCCCACACGTACCGATGATCAGTCAATACGTGCGTCCGTGATCTATATGAGACTCACAACTCGAGTAAAAATATGTGTCACAGTCAAATGAAACCTAATGATGCTACATGATAATGGGGTAGTCTCATAAACAAGGTCAATGCAATACATAAATAAAAATATATCGCGACGTCACCGTCGCGCGCATTTTATATAACAGTTAAAATATATGAACTAAAGACAAAAAATAAAGATGCATGCAACATATGGAATATAAATAACAGTACAATGGCAAGGTATACTTGCCTGGCAAGGAAGCTGCAATGTACCAATAACCTGATCCAGAAATCGCGCAGAATAATCCAATGTCATATGTACACATAAATATAATATAATAGAATCATTAGTCATTACACTAGCACATACTCAACCACATTTACACTGGAATCAGGGGGTATACTAGGGGTAACACTAGTCATCTAATACGGTCCATTACGCATTGAATTACGAGGGTGTCACGTCTTCAAGTACTGTACGAAATCAGTCAGTCAACTGACAGGTGTCTATGCCAGTACGTTAGTGTGCGCAAGGCAGACAAATTCATAAGTTCTTAGGGTTAACATGGTCAAGGTAAGTATGGGATAGTCCACGATGTCCTAGGGTCATACAGTCTGAATATTTAGTCATAATTATCAATTAGCATTTACTTACATATATATTCATATAACTATATAATAATATAACCATTAATTTATTTTAATTTATTTAATTCTGGAATAATTACTCTAAAATCCTATTTTAATCTTATTATTCTGATTTTTATGTTAATTCCTAAATTTTGTCCAAAAAAACTGAATTTTATCAACTCGAGACTCATGGCACGCAAATCGAGGCGATCTGTTGACCAAAAAGTCAACCGATACAAACTCGACTTTCATGCATGATTTCCTGTAGATTTTGGCATAAAAAACATACTAGAATTTACGGCTCGTCTGAATTCAAATTTATTTGGGAATTATGGCACATACAAATTTTGTATTGTGCACCGATGGTTAAATTCTAACCTAAAAGTTCTACATAATTAGTATGTAAATACTTAGAAATAAATTCTGGGAAAAATATATGTCGATGATCTCGACATTAGCTTTCCGAAACTTTAAACGGTTCATGATTCTGATTCCTGGTTCTCCCGAAATCGCGAAAACATCGAAACACGTCTATTTTTGGACATGCTGTGCTCTACGAATTTTCCAGAATTTAATACTAATAATTTAAAAAAAACAATTTATATTATCAGAAAGCTAACTTCATTATCATTCTAACAAAAAAAACTGGAGCGTGTTTGGAGTCCGGAGCTAGAAGATATCGTCTTTTTAATTCGTCATAACTAGTAGAAAATGAGGCTGAATTTATGACGAATTTTGACTATTTTTTGGACGAAAAAGAGAGGAATTTGGGAAAGAAAAATATGAAGGATGATGTATTTATAATGGTGGACACTACTTAATTAAATACGAATAGGATTGGTTAATTTGGATAGGATTATGATGAATTTAAATAAGGATAGGATATGCATGAAGTTGATTTCCTAGTAGGTTCAGGATTTGAATTAATTTAAAATAGAGTTTAAATTTATCTCAATAATTTATAATCTTAAATATAATTAAAGATAATACAAATAATTTATAAAATCTTATTAATATCTATTAACACTAAATTAGTATCTATCTAATATTAAGACTATATATATCCAAATAAATCCTAAATAATTTTAAAATCTAAATAAATTTCTTAAAATTCTAAATAAATTACAAAAAAATATAATTAAATATTTTAAACTAAAATAAATATTTGGTAGGAACGACATGCAAGTATGGTCATAGAAGTCCTAGAAATTTATGTTTTCTAAGTTTTAATTACCAAAAATTCTAGAAAAATCTCCAAAAATCTAAAATAACCTAAAATAATTCTAAATGAATATTTATATAAGTAAATATATCAAGAAATTTATTTTCTAATTAACTAAGAGCATATTCTAAATAAATTCAATATATATAATAAATATAATAATATAAAATATACACAAAATACCTATTTTGGGTGAGTGAGTTTACAATCTACCCAACTTAAAACAATTTCGTCCTCGAAATTAAAATAAGACATAATTTGTTAAATCCTTCACATTCGTACATAAGGTATGTCAATCGCAATCTCTTCCAAAAATTTAAATAATAAAATCTATTCGAATCTATCGTGATCACTTCAAAATTAATATAACCACTGTTTAAATCAAAATTCAACCTGTCGTAATCTCTTCTCGATTTTTAAATAATCAACATCCAAATCTGACTCAAGTCTATATGACCTCCCACATCAAAATTTATATCATAATTTCCAACTATCATAATCTCCTCTAAACTTTGAACAATAAACAATTCTAATAAAATCTTATTCCTATTCTTAACTTAAGAATTTTGTACTATTCAAATATTTAAACTCAATTTACATCCTCAATATTTCAAATAGGTAACCCAACAATCAAAATTGAACTTTTAATTCAAATCATCAAATTGTAAAATTTAAATCTAATTAACCAATTGTTCAAGTCTAAAATTCTATATTTATCCTCAAAATTTAAATCGATGATTCATCCTTCAATATTCAAAATTTAAATCATGTGCTCAAAGTATAAATATTGGGTCCTCAATATCAAGATTTTTAAAATTCATTAAATCCTCATTATCTTAATCCCTCTTTTAAAATTCTCCACATTTAAAAGGACTTAATCTCTCAATCTAATCCTACTTGATCACAATCTAAAAGAATTCTCCTCAAGTTTAATACTGCAATTTCTACCAAACTTAGAATTTACCCATCTATCACATAAGGCTCTTACACTTAAGAAAAATATTCCTCAATTTATTTTCTCATGTCATTCAATCCTCAAAACTTTAACACCAACTATATCATATGTGATATACCCTTAATCAATTATGAAAGATAGTCACCAAATAATGTGATTGGCCTATGGGGTATATCTTGTACTCTCTGTGTATCAATTCATACCAAGCACGAGATTTCGTCCTTCCGAAATAAGGGAAGACGGAGATCAATAATAAAGAGTTCAAGGGAGGTAATAGAATAGAAGTATCGGGATCAAGGCGTTTAAAGAATTCAAATGAGAATCATCAAGCAGTTGTGGATTGAAATCCTATTCTGGTAATCCTTTGTTCGCATGCTCGTATTAGTACAGTTATGTAACCGACACGATATGTCAGACATGTCCAGGGCAAGTATATTCGTCTACTAATTACTACATATCTCAATCCACGTAAAGTAGCGTTACGAAGGGCGAATCAAGCACACTAAGGTTGGCCAGACCTTAACACACTGATTCTGAAATGTATTAGTGTGTCGACCCACTAATACATATGTCATGAACAAGCTTGATGAGGAATAAGCTTGCAAAAACTAGGCTATAAAATAGCAGCATAAGTCAAGGTAGTACAGCAATATAAGTACGCTAGATGATGATGAAAGGAGGTACAAATTAATTCAGGTTTACAAAAAAAAAAACAGAATAAGCAATAATAACAAAGATTCTACAATCTCTACGGTTATCATACAACCTCCTTGTCTAAGTTGCTAGTCAACCAAATAGGGCATAGGCCTCTAAATTCCACCGTCTGAATAAACACTGTCGTCTAGTGCTAGCATAAAATTAATGTCATTTAGTTACACTACCTCGATGGGTCAAGTGAACTATGTGATACTAGGTTGTGAGGCATACTACCCAACTTATAATAATTAAACTAATACTGTGACAGTCTTAAGAGGGTCCTACAAAATAATCTTGCCCATGTAAATAAAACAGAAACTCTTTATTAGGGTATATGAGAAAAAATCTTGGTATTGATTAGGGTATCCTTTTTATGTAGGTAATGGTCATCCTAAGTCTTAGTCATAGCACTTACAAGCAAGTGTCAATGGTAAGGATAGAAGAGTTACTGGCCGTTAAAGGGGAGGGGTCTAACGTGTATCGGGGTGAGGGTATAAATTACGTGGTCTACAACTAGGGGTAATCATCACAATCTAATTGAACAATTTAACTATCAGGTTCTAACTACAAGGCACATAATTCAAAATTCAAAATTCAAGATTATAACTATCACTTTAGCAAACCATATATCCTATCATAGAATACAATTGCTTGGTCTAAAATCAGAAGCGTCAGATTGGCATGAATTGAAAGATAGAGAAAAGAAGATCATAATTTAGTCGTCGCGCGAGTGGTGAGCGCTAGGGTTTCAGAGAAACAAGATGTGAAATTTAAAATAGGGCCTATAGATAGCATTATGGTTTCTAAAGGGAAGTGGTACGCTAGCTACTATGTTTGAGGTATGATTAGGGAAATATTATATGCATTGCTCTTGGCTTTCAAGGGTACTTGTCTACTAATAATAAGACAATGACATAAGTTTTATAGTTCTCTAATACTATCCAGTTATGAAGGTTAGGTTCAGTCCTAATGTTCAATATTGGTTCTCCATTGGTTCCTCAATACTAGGGTCAAACATTATGGTAAAACTTCTAACTATCTCTAGTAGTGTCTATACTACTCAAGTCTTCTTAATACATCAAGGGGTAATGGTATACCAATCTAAAGATGAGGAGTTCTAGGGTTCACTAGATATTCTAAACTTAGTGGTGTGTCTATATATATCCTCGTTGTATTCTTAATAGGTATGCTACCATAATTATCATCCTAATAACAGGGGTTCCTATATTCTAGCAGAAGGCTATACTCAAAGAACTATTAGGGAAGTACAAGAATCAAGCATGATGCAATTATTCAGATAGAATGGATTGGAAGGAAAACGAATCATAGTCAGTTGTGGATGAGATCCTATACTCTATTCCTAGGTGCAGGCTTGTTCGGTACAGTAACGTAACCGAGACAATATGCTCTCGGCCTGCATGGGCCACCACAAAAAAAATATGTCACGCCCCAGTCCCAAAAATACGTAGGACTAGGACACGTAAGCATGCCAGCCGCATGGATATGGCAACTCCAATATATGGAAACCAAATCCACACGTACGCTGTAATATGAATATCAAATCCACAAGTGGTATAAATGTAATACAAGTCACAGGGTAAAATCTAAATCTCATCCACCAAAATCATATAGAAATAAATAACCAGTATCTATGAACTAGATCTCAATAAGAAGTATCTAAGGATGCTAGTTGGATGGAAACAAATCCACTACCAATAAAAATAGGAAAAGTAAATACAATATAAGTACAACTCACTCAAACAATATAAGTACCCGCTACCAATTACGGCTCGAAGGGAAGACATCCACGAAGCATCTATATCCTTCCAAATCTGTGCTCCTGCAAATACTCAAGAACAGGTACACCTGGCAGCGGACCAGGTCCTCAGAGGGACATAACAAGTATACTTAAACACATGCCAATAAAGTACTGAAATAAATATCCAATGGGTCGCCTAACCGTCTAAAGTGAATGCAGTTAAGAACAACTTTCTAACAAGTGGGCTATCTGGCCATAAATGGGATTGGCATAGTTCTCTTGGAGATCCAGGGGCCTACAAAGGCACGGCATCTTTCGAACACCGGAGGCCCGCCATGATAATATATAGGGGTCATCATGACCGCGTATCTCCGGCGGAGCGTACGGGTTACACAAGAAAAGTGCAAAGGAGCCCAAATGCCTTACTTGTTGTTCTCCCCACCTAATGCTCTAAGCATGTCACATCCATGACATGATTTGGTCCATAGCCTATCCTTAGTACCCTAGTCTAATTCTGCAACCAAACAAGGACAAGGATGGGACCACCGTACTATAATAGACTATGTCCATAGACCTCTAATAACTGCTAAGTCTTCTAGCATGCAAAGTTTCTAACAGCAGTTATTCCTAACGCACGTCCCACACGTACCGATGATCAGTCAATACGTGCGTCCGTGATCTATATGAGACTCACAACTCGTGTAAAAATATGTGTCACAGTCAAATGAAACCTAATGATGCTACATGATAATGGGGTAGTCTCATAAACAAGGTCAATGCAATACATAAATAAAAATATATCGCGACGTCACCGTCGCGCGTATTTTATATAACAGTTAAAATATATGAACTAAAGACAGAAAATAAAGATGCATGCAACATATGGAATATAAATAACAGTACAATGGCAAGGTATACTTGCCTGGCAAGGAAGCTGCAATGTACCAATAACCTGATCCAGAAATCGCGCAGAATAATCCAATATCCTATGTACACATAAATATAATATAATAGAATCATTAGTTATTACACTAGCACATACTCAACCACATTTACACTGGAATCAGGGGGTATACTAGGGGTAACACTAGTCATCTAACACGGTCCATTACGCATTGAATTATGCTGGTGTCACGTCTTCAAGTACTGTACGAAATCAGTCAGTCAACTGACAGGTGTCTATGCCAGTACGTTAGTGTACGCAAGGCAGACAAATTCACAAGTTCTTAGGGTTAACATGGTCAAGGTAAGTATGGGATAGTCCACGATGTCCTAGGGTCATACAGTCTGAATATTTAGTCATAATTATCAATTAGCATTTACGTACATATATATTCATATAACTATATAATAATATAACCATTAATTTATTTTAATTTATTTAATTCTGGAATAATTACTCTAAAATCCTATTTTAATCTTATTATTCTGATTTTTATGTTAATTCCTAAATTTTGTCCAAAGAAACTGAATTTTATCAACTCGAGACTCATGGCACGCAAATCGAGGCGATCTGTTGACCAAAAAGTCAACCAATACAAACTCGACTTTCATGCATGATTTTCTATAGATTTCAGCATAAAAAACATACTGGAATTTATGGCTCGTCTGAATTCAAATTCGTTTGGGAATTATGGCACATACAAATTTTGTATTGTGCACCGAAGGTTAAATTCTAACCTAGAAGTTCTACAGAATTAGTACATATTCTAAATAAATTCAACATATATAATAAATATAATAATATAAAATATACACAAAATACCTATTTTGGGTGAGGGAGTTTACATATCCAGACTTGTCCCTACAGGAATCCGGCTTCGGCTTTCAAAGGCTCGCTCAGACGTATCGCTCTACCGAGGCGAATCATCGCTAAGGTGGGTGGCTACGGTGAACTTTTCTTTGCTTAGCCAGCACACATAAAATCTGGAATATTCATGCTAGTTGCTAGGTGATTCACCCCCTGCATGCTAATAAATCCAACGCACCTAGCTAAGGGAATAATCCCAACTTGTATTGCTTGCTAGAACATGGAAATGAAATACTGCTTATATATGTTCAGACCCTCGCATGCTAAGTCCCTAACGATTTCATCTCTCGGCTTACCTTCGGGTCCGAGCAACGTGTCTGCTTATGTTCCTTAGAAACGCATGCTTGTCTGTTTGAATGTTGTCTTATTTTCATCCAACTCCGGGAGACTACTAAGTAGTCGTTCCGTGCATGTTTGACCCTGCAAGTATCCGGGACCGTTAGGTCACCAAGACAGCCCCGAACCAGGGGAATGCATCAAGACAAGTTATTGTACAGAACCAAGATTCAAGTATCCCGTATACTCGTGTACTCGTGTTCCCGTGCACTCGTGTTCTCGTGTTCTAGTGTACGCGTGTTCTCGTGTATCTCGTGTAATCGTGTTGCCTGAGATTGGTCTAATAAATCGTGTTGCCTGAGATTGGTTAAATCGAGTTGCCTGAGATTGGTTAACCCTGACTTGCATGTCGCGGACTAGTTCCACGGACGGTCACCGGGGCACTGGGGCCGATCCGGTCCGGATGGAGCTCGTGTATAGTCTCGTGTGCAGGGAGGATAGCTTGCAATGCATCATATTCGTGTGCCTCGTGTACACGCGTAGCATGCTATCCTTGTCCTCGACTACGTCCATAATGGCTTTGCCAGCGACCGTGTTCATATAGATAAGTCATCATCGCTTAGCGGCTATCCTCGTGCGAGTCACTGCATCGCATCAAGAACAACTAAACACCTGAACGATCATGTTAAAATGACCCACCTGTTTGCATATGCTATGCCTCCTGAATGTTATACTTGCTCGTGCTTGAATTAACATGTTTGCCTCAATGTTTGCCTTGGACAGGGAAGGAGATGGTAAGTTGGTAAGTCTCACTGTGTTTCCTCTAATGTTGCACGGCGCATTGCCCGACACGTTAGGCTATTCAATATCTGCATGAAACTGATCCTAAGGCAACTAGAAAGACAACTTAATAGTTGTGCACGGAACCTGTATTACGTGTTTGGATTTGTCGAGCGGGCGAGTAGCTTCCCCACCAGTGCATTCAATGTACTGATAATCCACCAGTTTGTATGCAGGGTGCGGGAGAACCTCGTTCGGTGCGGATGCCTCCAACGTGCGTGCTAAGGCCAGGAGTTCCCTCTGAAGCCTTGCAACGGTGCGTTCGGGACTGAAGCACATATACAAGACATAATATTGGAGCGTCGCCTGAACATCGCCTGTACAATCATTCCACAGTTGTAGCCATTTGGCACACTTTTACTGTTTCAGAGAGAGAGAGAGGCTTGAGCGACTTGTAATCTCGGCTATACGCCGCCTGTAACACAAGTTTATATCAATAAAAGAGCTTGCTTTACTTTAACTTGTGTTTCAATGCTTCCGCTATATTTGTCGACTCAGTGAACCTGTTACCGAATCGCTATGCGTTCATGACTCCGCTGCACTCGGATAACCTGTGCGACTCTGTGGCTTAGAACTCTTGTCGCCAGCCAATGAACCATGGCCTTGTACGGGCGTGGATCACGCTCGTGCGGCATCACGCCCGGATGGGTTAAGCGATCGTTTCGCGGGAGCGCTGGCGAGGGTGATTCCCTCCTAGCGGGAACGGCCGATTGCCTGCGGGAGATCGGGGCATGACAGAACCACCCATCGACGTAGCCAAATAGAAAGGAAGCCAGCCAGTTGAACTTACCTTGACAGAGGCTTGCGACAATGCCTCATATAAATGTAGGCTTTAGTGCCTGCAGGATAACCCCCTATCTCTTCACCCAGAACAAAATCTGAAGCCCCTGCATCTTCAATGAGATCATCGAATGTGTTGGTACTAAGCATGCTCAGAAGGTTCAAGGGTTTATCTCTGCTATCTACAACCTTGTCCTGTTTGACATTTTTAGCCTGATGGAAGAAGAGGTAGGATACCCATTTGTTGATATGGGCTAAATTAGAGGGCTCATTGTAGAAAGCGGTGCATGCAAAGTAGTGGCTCATCAGCTCTTGGTATACTGCCACTACCAGAGGGTGGGTATCCTTCAGCTCTCTATTTATAGGAACGTACTCTTCATAAGGAGTGTCGCCCATTAGCAGCTTTGAGATGTCTGCCATCTCATGAAGTGCCAGTCCCAACTCACCTATCGGAGTGGCGAAATTCCCAGTGAGCGAGTTATATCGCTCCATCAAAGCTAAGAACAAATTGGGGTTGAGAGGCAGCCCAACACTAGTAGCACTCACAGCAGCAAACAAGCCAATACTTTCCAGCTCCACCTGAAAGTGCTTCAGGGCCCATGCAGTTAAATTGGCCCATCGAAGATTCTGGGGGCTAAGTCACCCACTGGTGTGAGGGTTAACCTTGGGGTATACTCCTCCCCTGCCCCATAAAGTTATTGCAGAAAGTCGTTATTTGAAGCGGCTGAATCAGTGAAGTGTCTTCACTCGGGACACTGTCCGGCAGTAATCCTCTGAAAGGCATGGCAGGGCCTGAGGGACTGCTTACAAAGGACCCTCGGTCCAATCCTTTCTTATAAAAGATCTTCCCTGGCTGGCCATGAAGATCAGGAGTCAGAGTCCATACCATCTTTTTTGGATGTGTGGCATGGAAGAATGCAGAGATAGGGTAATCTATGGGCATCTTTGGCAGATACATGATCGTGCCCTCAGCAGAAAATATCCAATCTTTCTTCTTGGGCTTGGTCTGAGACTGCTTATCAATAACATCCCCGAATAAGAAAGCTAGTTTTTTATACTCAGTTCCATCTATGTATGTCAAGGGCTCCCCACTGATCATACTCAGCAACATTCGTTCTCCTTGGGCTGAGATCAGAGTTCCCCTTTCTTGAGGATACTCGTTTCCAGAGAGGGAGAATGTCACATGGGACAAGTCCTCCAGATAGTTGGAATTCAGCATTCCAGCAGCAGAGCCCATCACTTCAACCAGAGGGAGAATCTGTAGGTCCACTGCAAGTAGCAAGAAAACAAGTCAGTTTTTACGCTAGACACTACAATCTTGCAGTAACGCCAAAACTTGACAGTCTGAGTTTTACGCCAGACTGCAAAAATTTGACTTTTTACGCTGGAATTTACTTCCAGTGTGTAAAAACTCAAAGTTTGTAGTATACGCCAAATCCTAATAGTCTGAGCTTTTATGCCAGATTGCAAAAAATTGAGTTTTACGCTGGAATTTACCTCCAGTGCGTAAAATACAAGGTTTTCAGTATACGCCAAATTTTGATAGTCTGAGTTTTACGCGAGACTGCAAAAATATGGAGTTTTACGCTGACACATTAGGAATGTGGGCATATTGGCGCATACACATACAACGTGTGCGAAGGATTTTTCTTCTCTCGAAGTCTTTACCTGTGAGGCCCGGAGCGCAGCTAGACGGCGGAGCACTTCGTTCAGAACGAGGCTCGCTTGGCCTAGTAGGAGTCGCTCGTCCTTGAGCAGAGGAGCGAGATGAGGAAGCGGCTTTCTTTCCCTTAGCCGTGGAGGCCTGGTTTGGTGCTATGGCGAATCTGAGTTCTCAGAAAAGAGACGAAGACGAAGAGTTCTCAGAAAGAGACGAAGGGTTTTGCAAAGATAGATGAAGGGTTTTTCTCTCTCATGACCCAGGGCTATTTATAGAGTTCAAATAACTTTTTAAATCCTTAACCGAATCCGATCTTATCTGATCAGTTATGATTTGGGACCACGTCAGCCGATCATTTGAAAAGAAAGGGGACAGTCATGCTGCGTAACAGATCTACGATTTTATGCTCAGAAGCTTTTACGCTCAGAAGCTACAAAACTACGGTCTTACGCTCAGAAGCTACAGATCTATAATTTTACGCTCAGAAGCTTTTACGCTCAGAAGCTACATATCCATAATTTTACGCTCAGAAGCTACAGATGCTCCGGATCTATGACTTTTCGCATATCTTAAAATTACGCAGGACAGGATACGCGCATATCTTGATAGTTTGTGTCTTATACTCGAGAAGGCCAATTACAAGGGTTTACGCAGAATCTGCTCCTTTCTGGTTACAAAATATTGCAAGTGCCCGAAACAAACAGATGTCAGTGTTGAAGATGACTCTTCTTCTTGGGCCATTGGAAGTTTATTCGAAGTCTAGCCAGAATCCTTTACATCTAAGTTCAAGTATGGCATGTTCAGCGGATATTTTGAGAAACCTTCGGGAAGACATTCTTGAAGATGATGTTCTGAACAAAAATTCTTCGTATCAGAGAAGTGACAGTTCAAAATTCTATGTGACTCCTCGTCCAAAAATAGCATGACAATTGGATTTTTAAGACAATTTAATGCTGAAGAGCTTTTTACGCATTTTCCGTTACGCATAAAAGTGGGGACATGACGGGAAGCATATTTGTCAGAATCAGCATAATAAATTACTCAGACATGCTGAAGCTGCGTATTATCAGACTTCCTCACAACAATATGGCGGATCAATGATGTGTAAAAGAAGACAAGTTTATTAATCATGATTACATATGATGAAAATCTATTTTACAAAGGATTTTTCATTAATATTCAAGATTATGATTACATATGATGGAAATCCATTTTACAAACGATTTTTTAATAATATTCAAGATCACGACGGGAATCTATTACGTTAGGTTCTCATCTGACGGAGATCTTCAGTTCTTCTTCTATTGCACTTCTTCGGCTTCTTCGGCCGATGAACAAGAAAATGGTTAATGGCGGGAGGATACAAAATTGGACATGTTTAAATTATTCAAGCCCCCCTTCATACGTCATTGGCGGCCATGCTCAGACTTGTGTTAGGGATTCAGACCTAACACAATACTGGAAGACACGGCCAAGCTGCCCACCAGGGTCCAGCTTCATAATAGGGAAAAATACAGCTAGCAAACTGTGTGGTCTAATGCGACCCTTCGTCTCTCTTTGACGAATCGCCATAAAAAATTGCAAATTATCTCGAGCAAAGGAAGCTATGATATCCTTCCATGATCCATCGTTGCAGAGGATATTTGCTCGAAGATGCCTCTTTTTACGGCTTCTTACATGCTGGAAGAGCATAATCTTCTTCCTCCTCAGTGCAGCCCAATGAATTTCAGCGGCCATCTTTGTGGTGAAGGAAGTATGGAAAAACAGGTTCACTCGCTTGCCTTTATATAGGCAGAAGAGAAGATACCAAATCCCAACAACTTCTTAAATATCGCCAGAAAATCAGCCTCGAAGAACGAGTCAAATTTGACAACTTCATGCTTTATTCAAAGTATTTCAAATTATAAGGAATTTGAAAACTTTGAAGGGGGTCTTGTAGAAGCATGAAATACGCAGGGAAATTATACGCGTAGAACCCCCAACATACATGAAGTCCGCGTAAAACAGAGCTTCAGCGCAGTGTGGCATAAAAATATGACTTCAGAGCTACACACGTAAAACAGAGCTTCAGCGCTGTGTGGCATAAAAAATAGCTTCAGAATAGCCCGCGTAAAGCAGCACTCAAAGACTGTCCTGGCGTAAAAGGTTGCTATACCTCTCTCCGGTGTAAAATACGTTTGCTTTTAATGCGGCATGAAGTTGTACGAGGAACTCTTCGTATTTCTCGAATAAATCTGTCAGACAAAACAGTGAACCTGACTCCTGACAAAAGTACTGCACGATGATCGAGAGGACGGCTGTAATGATGATTCTGCAAAGAGGCCCAGGCTGTCGTTTAGTGACATATCCTTGATACAAGTCATTTTTATGCATTCAAGGAATACGTTGCCTATTTTACACAGGTAGAGATGAGTTTTTATACTCGAAATGAGACAAAATCAGATGCCACGTCGAAAGCTATCTCTCGTACAGAGCTCGAGGCATATCTCTGCATTTAATGCACGAGATTTTGTTCTATTTTTAATGACTAGGAGAGCTAAAACTGTGACTAATACGCTCACATCACCATCCTTGCATTTTATGCCAACCAGGCTATTTTTAACTATAGGAGTACGCCGTATGCTATCTCCTCGAAATACGCCAGCTCAGGCTATATTTGCAAAGGTATGTGATAAGTCTATTTGGCCCAAAATACGCTCAAGACCTCAGTCGTGATAGATAATCGGCTATATTACGCTGGTTATCTACTATTCACGTATCATCAAGTTTTATGCAGAATTTGGCTTTTACGCCACCAAGACAGCTATTTGGCTTTTACGCCAACAAGAGAGCTATTTAGCTTTTACGCCAACGAGACAGTTATTTGGTTTTTACGCCAACCATCTCTACACGAGGGGCAGTTACCTACGTGGCTTGTATGCCATGATCTTCGAGGAGCGGTTATACGTGTTACCTCATAATGGGACACGCATTATACGCAAATTCAGGAGATCATTCAAATGTGGGTAGCAGCTATTATAACCGCCGCGTAAAGGGTACAACTCTCTTCACAGTTTGGCTTCTACGCCGACTGGACAGTTATTGTGATTGATCTCTATAAATAGAGACCTCCGGTCAAAGAAGAGAGAGGTCGAAAAGAAAAGATCAAGATCAGGGATCGAATCGAAAGAGGAGCAGAGAGCACAGACAGAGAGTGTCGATTGACAACTTCGACAACGAGAATTTAATCCCACTTGCAACCTTTGAAGCTTCTTCTTCTTCTACAGTACTTCTTCATCATCGTGTGGTCCAAGGGACAAAGTGATCGATCGCAGATCAGACTCCTATAACAATTTTTCCCCAGAATCATTTTTATTGTACTTAATATCCTCGTATAGGAATAATTGTACTCTTTTTTCTTATTTGTAAACAAAGAAAGAGTTTCGTATAAACCTAGTTTCATTCTTTTGTTTATCATCAAACAATAATATATTTTGTTAAGGTGCAGTTTGATATAGTGATATTCTCAGTGCATTTCTTATCAGCTACAACTAGTAATCCTACTCATCATGTACCGATACGTACAAGGATATTAGTAAAAAGTTTCTAACATCTTCAAGAAGGAAAAAGGCAGCTAGAGCTCTTCACAGAGGCGAAGAAGACCAAAATACAATAAGGGAAACGCTACCTACCTTCTCCATGATAAACTGATGCCTTGAGTTCTTATCCTGGGTATTACCTACCTTCTCTAATAGGCGGCTATTTGGATAGCATTATGTGAGCTAAAAGTGGCTAGAAATTGCCACTTTCCATGCAAGTGTGTTAAAAGTCCTAATTTCAGCGTTTGGTTGACACTAGCAATCGCGCTGCAATTGGGGAATCTCTGAAAAATACAGTTGTTGTCCCCCCCTCTTTCTTTCTCTTCTCACTTGCAACCAAAAAGAGGGTGTAGAAGCATGAAAAATACACTGCAGAATTATACGCAGTATGTATAAAACCCGCATAAAGCAGAGTTTCAGTGCTGTGTGTCGTAAAGACATGACTTCAGAGCTATCGGCGTACAGCAGAGCGTCAACGCTGTTCAGCGTAAAATATAGCTCTAGAATAACCCGCGTAATGTAGTATTTCAGACTGCTTCAGCGTAAAAAGGTTGTTACATCGCCACTTTGGCGTAAAACTGCTCGCTTTTAATGTAGTAGGAAGTTGTACGAGAAAACTCTTCGTATTCTTCGAACGAACCTGTCAGATCATGCAGTGAACCTGACTCCTGACAAAGAGTACTGCACGACTACCCAGACGACGGCTGTAATGATGATTCGGCACAGAGACCCAGACCATCATTTAGTGACATTTCCTTGATACAAATTGTTTTTACGCATTCAAGGGAATACGCTGCCTAGTTTTACATAGACAGACGTGAGCTTTTACGCTCAGCAGGAGACAAAATGAACCGCCACGTCAAAAGCTGCTCTTCGTACAGAGCTCGAGGCACGTCCCTACAGTTAATGCGCGTGATGGGGGCAGATCTCTGCATTTAATGTACGAGATTTGGTTCTACTTTCAAAGACTGGGTGAGCCATAATTATGGCTAATACGTCCACATCAGCATCTCTGCATATTACGCCATCAGGCTATTTTTAACTATTGTAGTATATCGTATGTTATCTCCTCGAAATATGCCAACCTGGCTATTTTCAACTATAGGAGTACGCCGTATGCTATCTCCTTGAAATACGCCAACCCAGGCTATATTTGCAAAGGTATGTGAATAGGCTATCTGATCCAGAATACGCTCAAGACCTCAGTCAAGGAGGAATGACTGGTTACCTTTACGCCGATAACCTATCTATGCAGCATCAGGCTTCTACGCCTACTTGGCTTCTACGCCTATATTTCAGCTATTGGGCTTCTATGCCTATTGGGCTTCTACGCCAACTTGGCTTTTATGCCATCAGAATAGCTATTTGGTTTTTATGCCAACGGGACAGTTATTTGGCTTCTACGCCAATCATCTCTACGCGAGGGGCAGTTACCTACATGGCTTGCATGTCGTGATCTTCGCAGCAGTTATACGCATTATCTCTTAATGGGACACGCGTCACACGCTTATTCAGAAGATCATTTATATATGGGTAGCAGTTATGATAACCGCCGCGTAAAAGGTGCGGTTCTCTCCGCTGTTCAGTTTCTACGCCTATAAATAGAGACCTCCTTTCATAGAGGTCAGAGGTCAGATTTTATTGGGATTAGATTTTGATCTTTGAGAAACAGAGGTCAAAAAAATCGAAGAGAGAAGAGCAAAGATAGAGAGTAGTGATCGACGATTTTGGCATCGAGCATCCACTCCCTCTTGCAATCTTTGAAGCTATTCCTTCTTCTACAGCACTTCTTCATCATCATGTGGTCCTAGGGACAAAGTGATCGACCGCAGATCAGACTCCTATAGCAATATTTACCCAAATTAAATTTTGTACTTAACATCCTTGTATAGGATTAATTGTACTTCTTGTTTGTAAATGTCACGCCCCAGTCCTAAAAATACGTAAGACTAGGACACGTAAGCATGCCAGCCGCATGGATATGACAACTCCAATATATGGAAATCATAACCCATACGTACGCTGTAATATGAATATAAACTCACATGTGGTATATATAATGTCACAAGTCACAGATATGCTAATCTCATCCACACAACAAGTCATAGAAAAGAAATACTAAACTAGAATAAGGAGTCTAAAATATCCAAAATAATAGTCGGGTGGAGACAAATCCACTACCAAAGACTATATCCAAAACTAAAATGAGAGAGGAGTATAAAATCTCTAATATAAAATAATGTGATGGCAGAAGTATATCAGCTAAAAGAATCCATCGCTAGATAATCAATGATGCTCAGAAGGTAAGATCTCCTCGGCAGAAAGTAATATGTCAGGTCCAGGCCCGTACTCCTGCGGATACTCCGGGTCGTCTATACCTGGCAAGGGACCAGGTCCTCAGAGGGACATAACAAGATACATAAAAGCAAGCCAATTTTAATACAGTGAACATGCATAATGTTTGAAAATAAATAAGTACGCTGTACAAGATAATCTATATGAATGTAAATGAGGACAACTTTTTGACGTATGGGCAAGGGTAGGCTACTCGATCTAATCCTCACAACTCATACACTCGTCAGTGGACATCATCAGCCGACATACCTCGGGGGTAGCGACCCTCGGACTCCATCAATCGATATACCTCGGGGGTAGCGACCATCGGACACGACCACCATAGTGCGTGCTAGTGACTACGGTTTACCAGAGTGGTTAAAAGCCCATACGCCTAATGATTGTCCTCTCATGATACTAAGTGTCAAGTGTGTGTCAACATATCTAATTTATAGTAATGACTGAAAGAAACTACACACGTAATAAATAAATATAAATGCAATAAATATATAGAAATATACTAAGCATGCAAAATACTGTAAGCAATTTTGCAAGGTATCTTGTCTGGCAAGAAAGCTGCAAAATATAGTATCCCGATGTCAACACCAAGAGTCAGAAGCTACGACCTCAGAATGAACGTCTCCGGATGCTGAAATAAATATCACCAACGTTCCCAGAATAAGAAAAATAGCTAAAAAGCACTTTTCTTTCGTCCAATTTGGACACAGGAGCAAAACGGTAATTTCGGGTAAAAGTGGGGTCCACGTGTGGCCCACTTTGCACCGAAAACGTGCCAAGGGTAACAGTCTCTAAATGGGACAAATTATAGGTCAAACAACTCTAGATGTCAATACGAACCCAACGGTATGTCCAAATGTGGATTCCGATGGGCCGAACATAATTTTGCCCAAAAAGTCAACCGTGGGGCCCGCCAATTGGCGACTTGGTCAACTATCTCAGAAATGTGTGAAAATTGGGTCACAGGACCAGCGCGTTACCGTGAGTCCAGTGGTGCAAGTTTCGTCATAATCTGACAAGCATGCATAAAATGCGCGCGACTTCCACAAAAGTTGGGACACGGAATGTGTCCGCGGATACGGGCTGATTCCGGCGCGCACACGCGTCCGAATCAGTTTCCATAAATTTTTACATGTCCGGTTACGCTGCGCGCACCTTTCGGTATACTTGGTACACGACGGAGCGGTCCCGTTTGGCGGGGCGCACTCCGTTTCACAACTTTTAGAAATATGGAAAAATGGGTTCGTGGGATTTTCCAACGAATTTAATTCTGTCTACAGCAGTTAATAATCTAGGGTTATTTAACAAAAATTAAACTAGGTCAAGTGGTCTACGTATACCAAAAAGAATCATCGAATTCGGATCTCTGTGGTGGGCGATACGAACTCGGTAACATGGATGGTTATCGCAGTTTTCTGCGATCCCAGAATTCGGTCTGTGTCCGCCAACTTTGGCATTATTTTTGCCTAGGGTTGCACATTGTTCGAGGTCTACTATCATACATATATGGAAGATGGTTAAGGGGTGAGCATACCGGTGAAGACGGGGTAGCGTTTGGTTGAGCAAGTCGACAAAAAATAACTCCGGAACGCAGGTACCTCGCTGTAGGAATCTACAGTGCGCGGGGTCGCGGTCGTCGGGATTTGTTTGGACGGCCTGGCGGGGTTCTCCGGCTGCGATGGCGGCGCTCTCTAGGTCTATATGATAAGAGGGAGGGTTTGGGATGATTAGGTTAGAGTTTTATTGAAAGATATTAAGATATATATATGCATATAAGAGAGAGAATAAGGGGGGGTCGGTTTAGCTAGCCGCGGGTATGCTATGGCTTGAAAGGGGTTAGTGGTTTGGGATTGGCTGCTGCTTTTTCTAGCAAAGGGGCGGGTCTCACTTTGCAAAGGTGCTGGTGGCTAAGTTGGTAGTAGTAATGGAATGGATGGTTTAGTGGTTTTAGTTATTAGTAGTTATTAGTATTTTATTATTTTCTTTTCTTTTCTTTTCTTAATCTTTTCTTTTTATTATTCTATTTCCAATTAAATATATATATTTAAATATATATATATATTTATATATATATATATATATATATATATATATATATATATATATATATATATATACTCATAGAAATTTTTTCTAGATTATATTAATGCACACCATTAAGCTAGCAACTGCTCAAGGGGTCTCCTACATGAAATAAATTTCGAAAAATTTCTAATGGTCCCATAAATCTTCCAAGTGCACCAACACCTAAAATAAAAAATTAATAAAAATCTATTTCTCCTCATTAGCATATAATTACTATAATTAAATTATTAATTAATAAAAAAATAATAAATAAATTTTTTTAGAAATAGGGGTTTTACAGTAAACCAAAGAAAGGGTTTCGTATAAACCTAGTTTCATTTCTTTCATTTATTATCAAACACAAGATGACGACTCTGCTGGGGAATACTTTCTCATCTGACGAGAAAACAATTGCTCAAAATGATGCAGTATCAGTAGGATCAATGAAGAAGACCTTGGTCATCCAGTTCGACCAGTCAGCCTACGAAGACATGCTTCGAGCAGGGGGTAGCTCTCATTCCCTCTCTGTCTAAGATAAACAGGAAACTGCCTAAGGTATGGATGCCCCAGATATCTCCTACCATTCCTGCCGACTCTCTGGTTTCTTCGACCAGCAAGGTTGTAGCTTCGCAACCTGCGTGCCCCGCGCGTAAAACTCTGTCTCCTGTCTGTGACCTGGCAGACAATACTTCTGGCAAAGCCTCAGTGCTAGTCCGGAAGTCTGCTCCGCGCTCTGCGCGTAAAACTCTGTCTCCCGTCTATGACGTGGCAGTCAAAGCTTCTGGTAATACCTCAGTGCTAGTCCAGAAGTCTACTCCGCGCTCTGCGCATAAAATTCAGTCTTCCGTCTGTGACGTGGCAGACAAAATTTTTGATAATGCCTCAGCGCCAATTCAGAAATTCCAAATGTGCTTCACGCGTAAAAATACATCTTTCCTCCGTGAAAAAGCAGATGGTCCCTGCAATCTACGCAAGGGAAAATAAATGGCGGATCTTCCGACCTCTCGACTTTTATGCCATCAAGAGAAGAATCTGCCCGCTCTCCAGATTACGCGAGAAGTTGAAGGCCGATTGAGGACTTCCTCAGTTTTACGCCAGCCTGAGCAAAATTCTAGACTGCGCCAGGTCCAGCCCCACAGCGTAAAGAAAGCCCAGTTTGCGGATAGTGTAAACTCCCTCACCCAAAATAGGTATTTGTGTATATTTTATATTATTATATTTATTATAGATGTTAAATTTATTTAGAGTATTCTCTTAATTAATTAGAAAATAAATTTTTTTAGTATATTTACTTATATAAATATTCATTTAGAATTATTTTAGGTTATTTTAGATTTTTGGAGATTTTTCTAGAATTTTTGGTAATTAAAACTTAGAAAACATAAATTTCTAGGACTTCTATGATTTACTATACGACCATACTTGCATGTCGTTCCTACCAAATATTTATTTTAGTTTAAAATATTTAATTATATTTTTTTGTAATTTATTTAGAATTTTAAGAAATTTATTTAGATTTTTTTAAATTATTTAGGATTTATTTGGATATATATAGTCTTAATATTAAATAGATGCTAATTTAGTGTTAATAGATATTAATAAGATTTTATAAATTATTTGTATTATATTTAATTATATTTAAGATTATAAATTATTGAGATAAATTCAAACTCTATTTTAAATTAATTCAAATCCTGAACCTACTAGGAAATCAACTTCATGCATATCCTATCCTGATTTAAATTCATCATAATCCTATCCAAATTAACCAATCATAGTCATATTTAATTAAGTAGTGTCCACCATTATAAATACCTCATCCTTCATATTTTTCTTCCCCAAATTTCTCTCTTTTTCGTCCAAAAATAGCAAAATTCGTCATAAATTCAGCCTCATTTTCTACTAGTTATGACAAATTAAAAAGATGATATCTTCTAGCTTCGGACTCCAAACGCGTTCCAATTTTTTTTATTAGAATGATAATGAGGTTAGCTTCTGATTATATAAATTGTTTTTCTAAATTATTAGTATTAAATTCTAAAAAATTCGTAGAGCACAACATGTCCAAAAATAGACGTGTTTCGATGTTTTCGCGATTCTGGGAGAACTAGGAATCAGAATCACGAACCGTTTAAAGTTTCCGAAAGCTAATATCGAGATAATCGACATATATTTTTACTAGAATTTATTTCGAAGTATTTATATACTGTTAATTCTGTAGAACTTCTAGGTTAGAATTTAACCATCGGTGCACAATACAAAATTTGTATGTGCCATAATTCCCAAACGAATTTGAATTCGGACGAGCTGTAAATTCTAGCATGTTTTGACGCTGAAATCTACAAAAAATCATTCATGAAAGTTGAGTTTGTGTCGGTTGACTTTTTGGTCAACAGATCGCCTCGATTTGTATGCCATGAGTCTCAAGTTGATAAAATTCAGTTTTTTTGGACAAAATTTAAGAATTAACATAAAAATCAGAATAATAAGATTAAAATAGAATTTTAGAGTAATTATTCCAGAATTAAATAAATTAAAATAAATTATCTTTTGACGTGATAAATTTGTAATACATAGGCTATTTGGACTGTGACTTGGACTCTGATTCATACCAGCAGCAGGACCCCAAGCAAGATACCTTGCCAAATTATTTACAGTAATTTACATGCTATTTATATTTCTGTTTATTTATTGCATTCTGTATATTTCTTGCATGTGTAGTTTTCTTTCAATCATTACTATGTATTAGATATGTTGACACACACATGGCACTTAGTATCATAGAGGACAATTATTAGGCGTATGGGCTTTTAACCACTCTGGTAACACCGTAGTCACTAGCACGCACTATGGTGGGTCGTGTCCGATGGTCGCTACCCCCGAGGTATGTCGATTGATGGAGTCCGAGGGTCGCTACCCCAGAGGTATGTCGGCTGATGATGTTCACTGACGAGCGTGAGGTTGTGAGGATTAGATCGAGTAGCCTACCCTAGCCTATACGTCAAAAAGTTGTCCTCATTTGCATTCATATAGATGGTCTTGTACAGCGTACTTATTTATTTTCAAATTATATACATGTTTACTGTATTCAAATTGGCTCGTATTTTCTGTATCTTGGTACGTCCCTCTGAGGACCTGGTCCGCTGCCAGGTATATCTTTTCTTGAGTATTTGCAGGAACGTAGATTTGGATGGTTACATGTGATCCGAGGATGTCTTCTCTTAGAGTTGTAATGGATAGCTGGTATTCTTATATTGTGTTGTGGTGTTGTACTCATATTGTATTTGCTCTTATATTCGAGTTGGTAGTGAATTTGTTTCCATCCAACTATCATCCTTAGATACTTCTTATTGAGATCTAGTTTCATAGATACTGGTTATTTATTTCTATATGATTTTGGTGGATGAGATTTAGATTATACCCTGTGACTTGTGACATATATTTTATACCACTTGTGGATTTGATATTCATATTACATCGTACGTGTGGATTTGGTTTCCATACATTGGAGTTGCCATATCCATGCGGCTGGCATGCTTACGTGTCCTAGTCCTACGTATTTTTGGGACTGGGGCGTGACATGTTTTTGTGGTGGCCCATGCAGGTCGAGAGCATATTGTCTCGGTTACGTTACTGTACCGAACAAGCATGCACCTAGGACTAGAGTATAGGATCTCATCCACAATTGACTGTGATTCATCTCCTCCTATCTATTCTACTTTGAACAATTGTACCCTGCTTGATTCATGTGCTTCCCTAATAGTTCCTTGAGTATAGTCTTCTGCTAGAATATAGGAATCCCTGTTATTAGGATGATAATTAGAGTAGCACACCTATTAAGAATACAACGAGAATATAGACACACCACTAAGTTTAGAATATCTAGTGAACCTAGAATTCCTTATCTTTAGATTGTTATACCATTACCCCTTGATGTATTAAGAAGACTTGAGAGTAGTATAGACACTACTAGAGTTAGTTAGAAGTTTTACCATAATGTTTGACACCTAGTATCACATAGTCTTTTGACCTATTAATTGAAGTGTAACCGAATGATATTTATCGTATGCTAGCAAAAGACGACAGTGTTTATTCAGACCATAGAATTTAGAGGTCCTTGCCCTATTTGGTCGACTAGCGACTTAGATAAGGAGGTTGTATGATAACTGTAGAGATTGTAGAGTCTTTTATTATTATTGCTTATGTTATTTTTGCTTTTGCGAACTTGAATTATTTTGTAACTTCTCACATCATAATCCAGCGTTATATTTTCTGTGCTACCTTGAATTATGCTGCTATTATAGCCTAGTTTTTGCAAGCTTAATCTTATATCGAGCTTGTTCATGACATATGTGTTATTGGGGCCTGATCAACCACACTAATACAAATTGTCTAATCAAAATCAGTGTATTATGGTCTAGCTAGCCATAATGCGCTTGATTCGCCCTTCGCAATAGTATTTTACGTGGATTGAGATGTATAGTTGACCAGTAGACAAATATACTTACCCTCTAGATACGACAAAGCATATCATATCAAGTACATAACTGCACCGATATGAGCATGCGAATAGGAAATTACCAAATTAAGATTTTAATCCACAACTGTCTTGACAATTCTCATTTGAATTCTTTAAACGCTTTGATTCCCATACTTCCATTCTATTACCCCTCCTTGAACTCTTTACCATTGCTTTCCGTCTTCCCTTATTTCGGAAAGACGAAATCTCGTGCTTGGAAATAAGTGATACACGGATAGTACAAGATATACCCATAGGCCAATCACATTATTTGGTGACTATCTTTCATAATTGATTAAGGGCATATCACATATGATATAATTGGTGTTAAAGTTTTGAGGATTGAATGACATGAGAAAATAAATTGAGGAATATTTTTCTTAAATGTAAGAGCCTTATGTGATAGATGGGTAAATTCTAAGTTGGGTAGAAATTGCATTATTAAACTTGAGAAGAATTTTTTTAGATTGTGATCAAGTAGGATTAGATTGAGAGATTAAGTCCTTTTAAATGTGGAGAATTTTAAAAGAAGGATTAAGATAATGTGGATTTAACAAATTTTAAAATCTTGATATTGCGGACCAAATATTTATACTTTGAGCACATGATTTAAATTTTGAATATTGAAGGATGAATCATCGATTTAAATTTTGAGGATAAATATAGAATTTTAGACTTGAACAATTGGTGAATTAGATTTAAATTTTACAATTTGATGATTTGAATTAAAAGTTCAATTTTGATTGTTGGGTCACCTATTTGAAATATTGAGGATGTAAATTGAGTTTAAATATTTGAAGAGTACAAAATTCTTAAGTTGAAAATAGGAATAATATTGGACTCGAATGACTTCTAGAGAAGATTATGATAGTTGGAGATCGTGAGGTAAAATTTGATATGGGTTATTTCAATCTTGAAGATATTATATGGATTCGATTTAAATTTGGATATTGATGATTTGGAAAGGTGACAAGAGATTACAATATGTTGAATTTTGATTTGAACAATGATTATCTTAATTTTGAAGTGATCGCGATAGATTTGAAAATATTTTATTATTTAAATTTTTGGAAGAGATTGACGAGATTGACGTACCTTGTGTACGAATGTGAAGGATTTAACAAATTATGTCTTACTTTAATTTCGAGGACGAAATTATTTTAAGTTGGGTAGATTGTAAACTCTCTCACCCAAAATAGGTATTTGTGTATATTTTATATTATTATATTTATTATAGATGTTAAATTTATTTAGAGTATTCTTTTAATTAATTAGAAAATAAATTTTTTTAGTATATTTACTTATATAAATATTCATTTAGAATTATTTTAGGTTATTTTAGATTTTTGGAGATTTTTCTAGAATTTTTGATAATTAAAACTTAAAAAACATAAATTTCTAGGACTTCTATGATTTACTATACGATCATACTTGCATGTCGTTCCTACCAAATATTTATTTTAGTTTAAAATATTTAATTATATTTTTTTGTAATTTATTTAGAATTTTAAGAAATTTATTTAGATTTTTTTAAATTATTTAGGATTTATTTGGATATATATAGTCTTAATATTAGATAGATGCTAATTTAGTGTTAATAGATATTAATAAGATTTTATAAATTATTTGTATTATATTTAATTATATTTAAGATTATAAATTATTGAGATAAATTCAAACTCTATTTTAAATTAATTCAAATCCTGAACCTACTAGGAAATCAACTTCATGCATATCCTATCCTTATTTAAATTCATCATAATCCTATCCAAATTAACCAATCATAGTCGTATTTAATTAAGTAGTGTCCACCATTATAAATACCTCATCCTTCATATTTTTCTTCCCCAAATTCCTCTCTTTTTCGTCCAAAAATAGCAAAATTCGTTATAAATTCAGCCTCATTTTCTACTAGTTATGACGAATTAAAAAGACGATATCTTCTAGCTTCGGACTCCAAACGTGTTCCAATTTTTTTTATTAGAACGATAATGAGGTTAGCTTCTGTTTATATAAATTGTTTTTCTAAATTATTAGTATTAAATTCTAAAAAATTCGTAGAGCACAATATGTCCAAAAATAGACGTGTTTCGATGTTTTCGCGATTCCGGGAGAACTAGGAATCAGAATCACGAACCGTTTAAAGTTTCGGAAAGCTAATATCGAGATAATCGACATATATTTTTACTAGAATTTATTTCGAAGTATTTATATACTGTTAATTCTGTAGAACTTCTAGGTTAGAATTTAACCATCGGTGCACAATACAAAATTTGTATGTGCCATAATTCCCAAACAAATTTGAATTCGAACGAGCTGTAAATTCTAGCATGTTTTGACGCTGAAATCTATAAAAATCATTCATGAAAGTTGAGTTTGTGTCGGTTGACTTTTTGGTCAACAGATCGCCTCGATTTGCGTGCCATGAGTCTCAAGTTGATAAAATTTAGTTTTTTTGGACAAAATTTAGGAATTAACATAAAAATCAGAATAATAAGATTAAAATAGGATTTTAGAGTAATTATTCCAGAATTAAATAAATTAAAATAAATTATCTTTTGACGTGATAAATTTGTAATACATAGGCTATTTGGACTGTGACTTGGACTCTGATTCATACCAGCAGCAGGACCCCAGGCAAGATACCTTGCCAAATTATTTACAGTAATTTACATGCTATTTATATTTCTGTTTATTTATTGCATTCTGTATATTTCTTGCATGTGTAGTTTTCTTTCAATCATTACTATGTATTAGATATGTTGACACACACATGGCACTTAGTATCATAGAGGACAATTATTAGGCGTATAGGCTTTTAACCACTCTGGTAACACCGTAGTCACTAGCACACACTATGGTGGGTCGTGTCCGATGGTCGCTACCCCCGAGGTATGTCGATTGATGGAGTCCGAGGGTCGCTACCCCAGAGGTATGTCGGCTGATGATGTTCACTGACGAGCGTGAGGTTGTGAGGATTAGATCGAGTAGCCTACCCTAGCCTATACGTCAAAAAGTTGTCCTCATTTGCATTCATATAGATGGTCTTGTACAGCGTACTTATTTATTTTCAAATTATATACATGTTTACTGTATTCAAATTGGCTCGTATTTTCTGTATCTTGTTACGTCCCTCTGAGGACCTGGTCCGCTGCCAGGTATATCTTTTCTTGAGTATTTGCTGGAAAGTAGATTTGGATGGTTACATGTGATCCGAGGATGTCTTCTCTTAGAGTTGTAATGGATAGCTGGTATTCTTATATTGTGTTGTGGTGTTGTACTCATATTGTATTTGCTCTTATATTCGAGTTGGTAGTGAATTTGTTTCCATCCAACTATCATCCTTAGATACTTCTTATTGAGATCTAGTTTCATAGATACTGGTTATTTATTTCTATATGATTTCGGTGGATGAGATTTAGATTATACCCTGTGACTTGTGACATATATTTTATACCACTTGTGGATTTGATATTCATATTACATCGTACGTGTGGATTTGGTTTCCATACATTGGAGTTGCCATATCCATGCGGCTGGCATGCTTACGTGTCCTAGTCCTACGTATTTTTGGAACTGGGGCGTGACATATTTTTGTGGTGGCCCATGCAGGTCGAGAGCATATTGTCTCGGTTACGTTACTGTACCGAACAAGCATGCACCTAGGACTAGAGTATAGGATCTCATCCACAATTGACTGTGATTCATCTCCTCCTATCTATTCTACTTTGAACAATTGTACCCTACTTGATTCATGTGCTTCCCTAATAGTTCCTTGAGTATAGTCTTCTGCTAGAATATAGGAATCCCTGTTATTAGGATGATAATTAGAGTAGCACACCTATTAAGAATACAACGAGAATATAGACACACCACTAAGTTTAGAATATCTAGTGAACCTAGAATTCCTTATCTTTAGATTGTTATACCATTACCCCTTGATGTATTAAGAAGACTTGAGAGTAGTATAGACACTACTAGAGTTAGTTAGAAGTTTTACCATAATGTTTGACACCTAGTATCACATAGTCTTTTGACCTATTAATTGAAGTGTAACCGAATGATATTTATCGTATGCTAGCAAAAGACGACAGTGTTTATTCAGACCATAGAATTTAGAGGTCCTTGCCCTATTTGGTCGACTAGCGACTTAGATAAGGAGGTTGTATGATAACTGTAGAGATTGTAGAGTCTTTTATTATTATTGCTTATGTTATTTTTGCTTTTGCGAACTTGAATTATTTTGTAACTTCTCACATCATAATCCAGCGTTATATTTTCTGTGCTACCTTGAATTATGCTGCTATTATAGCCTAGTTTTTGCAAGCTTAATCTTATATCGAGCTTGTTCATGACATATGTGTTATTGGGGCCTGATCAACCACACTAATACAAATTGTCTAATCAAAATCAGTGTATTATGGTCTAGCTAGCCATAATGCGCTTGATTCGCCCTTCGCAATAGTATTTTACGTAGATTGAGATGTATAGTTGACCAGTAGACAAATATACTTACCCTCTAGATACGACAAAGCATATCATATCAAGTACATAACTGCACCGATATGAGCATGCGAATAGGAAATTACCAAATTAAGATTTCAATCCACAACTGTCTTGACAATTCTCATTTGAATTCTTTAAACGCTTTGATTCCCATACTTCCATTCTATTACCCCTCCTTGAACTCTTTACCATTGCTTTCCGTCTTCCCTTATTTCGGAAAGACGAAATCTCGTGCTTGGAAATAAGTGATACACGGATAGTACAAGATATACCCATAGGCCAATCACATTATTTGGTGACTATCTTTCATAATTGATTAAGGGCATATCACATATGATATAATTGGTGTTAAAGTTTTGAGGATTGAATGACATGAGAAAATAAATTGAGGAATATTTTTCTTAAATGTAAGAGCCTTATGTGATAGATGGGTAAATTCTAAGTTGGGTAGAAATTGCATTATTAAACTTGAGAAGAATTTTTTTAGATTATGATCAAGTAGGATTAGATTGAGAGATTAAGTCCTTTTAAATGTGGAGAATTTTAAAAGAAGGATTAAGATAATGTGGATTTAACGAATTTTAAAATCTTGATATTGCGGACCAAATATTTATACTTTGAGCACAGGATTTAAATTTTGAATATTGAAGGATGAATCATCGATTTAAATTTTGAGGATAAATATAGAATTTTAGACTTGAACAATTAGTGAATTAGATTTAAATTTTACAATTTGATGATTTGAATTAAAAGTTCAATTTTGATTGTTGGGTCACCTATTTGAAATATTGAGGATGTAAATTGAGTTTAAATATTTGAAGAGTACAAAATTCTTAAGTTGAAAATAGGAATAATATTGGACTCGAATGACTTCTAGAGAAGATTATGATAGTTGGAGATCGTGAGGTAAAATTTGATATGGGTTATTTCAATCTTGAAGATATTATATGGATTCGATTTAAATTTGGATATTGATGATTTGGAAAGGTGAGAAGAGATTACAATATGTTGAATTTTGATTTGAACAATGATTATCTTAATTTTGAAGTGATCGCGATAGATTTGAAAATATTTTATTATTTAAATTTTTGGAAGAGATTGACGAGATTGACGTACCTTGTGTACGAATGTGAAGGATTTAACAAATTATGTCTTACTTTAATTTTGAGGACGAAATTATTTTAAGTTGGGTAGATTGTAAACTCTCTCACCCAAAATAGGTATTTGTGTATATTTTATATTATTATATTTATTATAGATGTTAAATTTATTTAGAGTATTCTTTTAATTAATTAGAAAATAATTTTTTTAGTATATTTACTTATATAAATATTCATTTAGAATTATTTTAGGTTATTTTAGATTTTTGGAGATTTTTCTAGAATTTTTGGTAATTAAAACTTAAAAAACATAAATTTCTAGGACTTCTATGATTTACTATACGACCATACTTGCATGTCGTTCTACCAAATATTTATTTTAGTTTAAAATATTTAATTATATTTTTTTGTAATTTATTTAGAATTTTAAGAAATTTATTTAGATTTTTTTAAATTATTTAGGATTTATTTGGATATATATAGTCTTAATATTAGATAGATGCTAATTTAGTGTTAATAGATATTAATAAGATTTTATAAATTATTTGTATTATCTTTAATTATATTTAAGATTATAAATTATTGAGATAAATTTAAACTCTATTTTAAATTAATTCAAATCCTAAACCTACCAGGAAATCAACTTCATGCATATCCTATCCTTATTTAAATTCATCACAATCCTATCCAAATTAACCAATCCTAGTCGTATTTAATTAAGTAGTGTCCACCATTATAAATACCTCATCCTTCATATTTTTCTTCCACAAATTCCTCTCTTTTTCGTCCAAAAATAGTCAAAATTTGTCATAAATTTAGCCTCATTTTCTACTAGTTATGACGAATTAAAAAGACGATATCTTCTAGCTTCGGACTCCAAACGCGTTCCAATTTTTTTTATTAGAACGATAATGAGGTTAGCTTCTGATTATATAAATTGTTTTTCTAAATTATTAGTATTAAATTCTAAAAAATTCGTAGAGCACAACATGTCCGAAAATAGACGTGTTTCGATGTATTCGCGATTCCGGGAGAACCAGGAATCAGAATCACAAACCGTTTAAAGTTTTGGAAAGCTAATGTCGAGATAATTGACATATATTTTTCCCAGAATTTATTTTAAAGTATTTACATACTGTTAATTCTGTAGAGCTTCTAGGTTAGAATTTAACCATCGGTGCACAATACAAAATTTGTATGTGCCATAATTCCCAAACAAATTTGAATTCGGACGAGCTATAAATTCTAGCATGTTTTGATGCTGAAATCTATAGAAAATCATGCATGAAAGTTGAGTTTGTGTCGGTTGATTTTTTGGTCAACAGATCGCCTCGATTTGCGTGCCATGAGTCTCAAGTTGATAAAATTTAGTTTTTTTTTGGACAAAATTTAGGAATTAACATAAAAATCAGAATAATAAGATTAAAATAGGATTTTAGAGTAATTATTCCAGAATTAAATAAATTAAAATAAATTATCTTTTGACGTGATAAATTTGTAATACATAGGCTATTTGGACTGTGACTTGGACTCTGATTCCTACCAGCTGCAGGACCCCAGGCAAGATACCTTGCCAAATTATTTATAGTAATTTACATGCTATTTATATTTCTGTTTATTTATTGCATTCTGTATATTTCTTGCTTGTGTAGTTTTCTTTCAATCATTACTATGTATTAGATATGTTGACACACACATGGCACTTAGTATCATAGAGGACAATTATTAGGCGTATGGGCTTTTAACCACTCTGGTAACACCGTAGTCACTAGCACGCACTATGGTGGGTCATGTCCGATGGTCGCTACCCCCGAGGTATGTCGATTGATGGAGTCCGAGGGTCGCTACCCCAGAGGTATGTCGGCTGATGATGTCCACTGACGAGCATGAGGTTGTGAGGATTAGATCGAGTAGCCTACCCTAGCCCATACGTCGAAAAGTTGTCCTCATTTGCATTTATATAGATGGTCTTGTACAGCGTACTTATTTATTTTCAAATTATATGCTTGTTTAATGTATTCAAATTGGCTCGTATTTTCTGTATCTTGTTACGTCCCTCTGAGGACCTGGTCCGCTGCCAGGTGTATCTTTTCTTGAGTATTTGTAGGAACGTAGATTTGGATGGTTACATGTGATCCGATGATGTATTCTCTTCGAGCTGTAATGGATAGCTGGTATTCTTATATTGTGTTGTGGTGTTGTACTCATATTGTATTTGCTCTTATATTCGAGTTGGTAGTGGATTTGTTTCCATCCAACTATTATCCTTAGATACTTCTTATTGAGATCTAGTTTCATAGATACTGGTTATTTATTTCTATATGATTTCGGTGGATGAGATTTAGATTATACCCTGTGACTTGTGACATATATTTTATACCACTTGTGGATTTGATATTCATATTACAGCGTACGTGTGGATTTGGTTTCCATACATTGGAGTTGCCATATCCATGCGGCTGGCATGCTTACGTGTCCTAGTCCTACGTATTTTTGGGACTGGGGCGTGACAGATAGATACGCTCCTCGTAGATCCTGTGCTACCCACATGGCTGAACTGCTGTATACGGGTGGCAGGGAGAGAGTTATGGTTCCCAATATCCGTATTCCAACTGATATAAACAGGAGGAACAAGCCTTCTTCCTCTTCTTCTGCTGTTAATCCTCCTGACTTGCATAATTTCTTGACCCAGAAACGCAAAGACAGGAGTCATAATCAGGATTCAGTTCCCCTGACTACCAAGCGTAGGGAGATTATATGGGAAGATTGTCAATATCTAATATCGTCATGACATATGGGCCACATAAAGATTCTGTCTTTATTGTTCAGCCAACTCGCGACGACCAACATCAAATAATCTTCGGTCGAATGCGGAATAATCTTCGGTCGAATGCAGAATAGACCAGTTGTACATGAAGAATCTCACAAGTCGGATGTTGGCAAAATACAAATCCACAGATATAGCCCACAAGCTTTAAAGATTATACAAAGTATGGGTTATGATTTAAAGTTGAAACAAGGCCACAACTATGGAAATGGCAGATGAATACCGTTGCATGGTAATCCTTACTGTCAATAAACTCGTTTTGGATTAGGGTATATTACATCTCTTGCAAACTCCAAACCTCAAGAGTCTGATCCTGTAATACCAGAGGCAGGTCCTTCTAAAACAACTTCTGTGGACAAATGCCACGACATGTCTGGGGGTAGTCTACCTCGACAAAATAGGGCAGTATCCAAATCTGGGGGTAGAATTCCCTCTAAGTCCGAAGATGATGCAACGATGACGATCTTCCCAAAAGACCATAAAACTCAGGCATCGGGAGCCCGAAGGCTAAAAGGGACTTTCTCCTTCAATAAAGATGACATCATGGAAATCTTCAATATATTGATGAAGGAAAATAAACTTCAGCTACCCAACATCAGATACCCTGAGAGGGCTGGCAAAGTCGATGACCCAGATTATTGTCTCTTCCATCGGTACATTTATCACCCTACAAGGGCGTGCTATATACTGAAAAGAAGAATCCAGGAGTTGATCGACGCCAAAGTCGTCACTTTACATTTATAAAAGAGTGACGATCACTGTAAATTGATTTCACTCTAACGTGACAATTTGCTCCCTCGATAAATACCGGAGGATGAGTCCCTAAAGTTTCCCCAGCGGATTCTTCAGGTCTATCCCCACTTAGGAAAATTACTCCACAGTGAATTCTTCGGACATGAGTTCACGTCCATATTACCTCTGAACTGCTGTCATAATAATTCTCTCAGGCTGAGTTTGTCATGTTCATATTACCTCTGAACAAACCTTCCTGGTCCGGCTATCGATTATCATATCGGTTGTCATCTCAACTTAACACCCATACTTAACTCTAAGTACGCCAGTGGTGTTAAGTCCATAAAAACTGCCATGTCCATATTACCTCTGAGCAGATATATACCTCCATCCCTAATGGAGTATCACCACAAAAGTTTGTCATGTCCATATTACCTCTGAATAAACCTTTCTGGTCTGGCTATCGATTATCATGTTCATATTACCTCTGTTATCGGTTGTCATCTCAACTTAACACCCGTACTTAACTCTAAGTACGCCAGTGGTGATAAGTCCACAAAAACTGCCATGTCCATATTACCTCTGAGCAGATATATACCTCCATCCCTAATAGAGTATCACCACAAAAGTTTGTCATATCCATATTACCTCTAAACAAACCTTTCTGGTCTGGCTATCGATTATCATGTCCATATTACCTCTGATATCGGTTGTCATCTCAACTTAACACCCGTACTTAACTCTAAGTACGCCAGTGGTGTTAAGTCCACAAAAACTGCCATATCCATATTACCTCTGAGCAGATATATACCTCCATCCCTAATGGAGTATCACCACAAAAGTTTGTCATGTTCATATTACCTCTGAATAAACCTTTTTGGTCTGGCTATCGATTATCATGTCCATATTACCTCTGATATCGGTTGTTATCTCAACTTAACACCCGTACTTAACTCTAAGTACACCAGTGGTGTTAAGTCCATAAAAAACTGCCACGTACCTTTGTCAAGATTTATCTCAAACCTATTATTTACACTTAACATGCGCAATAAATGATAGGTCCACCAAAAATCCCCCAGTGGGATGTCCTCAACAAATACGGTATCGTACTATGTCCATATTACCTCTAGTACAATATCCGAAGTTCGTACAGACAATCATAAAGAAATGGGAGGGCCCTTATATGATTGCAAATAACACTTACAGATTAGCCAAGTCTAATAATTTTTTTTGGCTACTATCAACTGCAAATTCTCGAAGAAGTACTATACTTGATCTCCTTCGTTTAACGGAGTATGACGAAGATCTTATTCTGACGATACCATGCACAAAGGTTAGCTGGATCATATTCTATCAGGTTCATGTGACCTCCGAATAGATGTCCTTAACTAATTTGTAAGCCTATCATGTTCATATTACCTCTGATAGTGTTTAGTATACAAATTTAGTTGGATTATATTCTTTCAGGTTCATGTTAACTCTGAATAGATTTACATTCAGCAAAACCTTAACGAAAGTATGTCATGTTAATGATACCTCTGATTTCACTTTTATCTTAGCCTATCATATTATAAAGTGATGCGTCCACAAAGTCAGAAAATGTGTCTTTATTATCTCCAAGAAATTACAGGAGAAATAAGAAGTACATCATTGGGGAGGGGCAGTTAAATCCCTAATCTGTCGCGCCAAAGCAGCCATTCTATCATTCCTAGAGTTCAAAACATGGTTACGAGCCTGTTCAGCCTTGCATCATCATCACTCAAGCGAGATAGCTCGGACCGAGCATCAACAAAACTGGCATGGATGACTCCTGCACGTACCAAGTTCTGCTGAGCTATCTCCACTTGGCCCTTAAATACATCACGAGCTGCCGATGTCTTGAGAAGCTTCTCCCTGGCCTGAGCGAGTTCAGCTTCCAAATCTCGAACCCTCGCTTCATCCCCCTCATATTTGGCCTGGTACTGGGTTAGCTGAGGAACAAAATCCACCAAGACGGCTCGCTCTTTATCCATCTCCTGCTGCTGTTCCTGGATAGATTTGTTCAGAGTCTCCATGTGCCCAGTAAGCTCTGCAGTTAAGGAGTCATACTTAGCCTGAATCATATCATCGACGTTGCCTCGAGATAATTGCAAATATTCGTTAATGGGTTGTTCTAAACCATTAACTATTTGCTCCAGCGCATTAGCTCTTCCAGCGTCGTTGAAATTTCTGATCGGCGCTATCGCAACCTGGGAGGACATCCTCAGAGCCTCGAAGCCTAGATTCTTCTCCAGCACCATTGATATCAGCATTTTTAAAGTGGTGTAGAAAATACTAGTATACTGCTCAACTATCATGGCAAAATCCGAATGGACGCTGGGAGTGACTGCAATATCAGTGAATCCCCTTCCAGGAACGACTGTAGAGGGTGTCGTCACAGTCGTCGTTTCAGCAGATGGCACGACAAAAGTAGAGGCACCAACAATGGTCGAAGTGGCTGGCGTACTCAACAAAGGAGGCATAGTCGTGATGACAGGCTCATCCTCCTCTGTAGATATCGGGACTGTATTGGGCGAGCCAGCACCCAAAAATGTTGCCTCTTCAAGGTCGAGCATCGCCGTTTCATCGGCGGGAGCCGCAACAAAGCCAAAGGTTGCGTCGACGCTGCCCTCCCCGTAGATGTCTTCCCCTGAAAAGAAGACAAGAGAAAGTTAATATCAACCTGATGTTAATCTTTCTAAAAGAGGCGTGAAGACGATATTTATCCATGGCCGATGGTATATATGTCGCATCTGCAGCCAGTACAGCTAAATCATTTTTTAATGATGCTAAGCGAGCTGTCATACCTGGAGAAGGGGGTGCACCAAACGATGTCTGAGGGAAGTCATCCAAGTCTTCACCCAGATCCAATCGAGGTTCATCGGGTGGAATCTCGCTTGATATACTTACAGACGTGGCAGGGGTTACTCCCATTACTGGTCTGGATAAAGGTATATGCAATTTTATTTTGCTCGGCCTCGAAGGCGATATCGTAGCACTACCTGAAGCGGTAGCAGCGACAGCAGTCTCGAGCAAAGAATCTCCGACACTGCCAGCCAGAACTGTGGAGGTTCCCTCTCTAATAGGCGAAGGACCTCTAGTTAAAAAATCATGCCCAACAGGGGAAACAACAGGTTCACTCCTAGGAGCCTCATGGCTGGAAGTCCTGACAGGACCACTAACAGTCTTCTTTTTCTTGCGAGGGGAAGTCTCTTTCAGAATAGGAGCCCTTTGCTTACTAGGGATAACAAGAGGCTCTGCAGGCGGAGGTATTATGCCTCTCGGTACTGTCAACAAAAACTCATCTGGATCGACAGAGTCTTCACCTTCATCAGAGAAAACTGATGGGACTTCCTCTCTTCCAGCGAACTTATGAGAGGGCATCCTAAAACTTCCACGCATATCAAAATCGTGATGGAAGGTATTGATGGCCACATAAAATTGGGCGTACGAATGGAGGATGCACAACTCCATGGAGAGAGAAGTCGCGGGCACAATAAAGGTTGCTCTAGTAAAACCCATCATGAAATACCGCTATCCTCTCACTCCATCAATAAGTCCACCTCTGGACTTAAAGCTGGTGATGGCATTTCCCACATGCAATTGGTCATACCCAAACTGCCTAGCAAACCGACTAGGCAGATAGGGCTCCAAGAAGCAATGGTCTTCACTTCTGTACAACAAATAGGAAGGTCTAATGTAGACCAACCAATAAAAAGCTTCAGAAGAAAGAACGGTCTTCCCGTCACCTGAATCCTGAAGTCTCATCCCCTGTTGATTGAGATGTACAGTGGGGAAGATACAGAAGAGCTTCCAGCTATGAGCAAAATTTAATGCTCGCCGACAGTCTACGACGGTGGTCACGTTCCAAGTAGAATTCTTGTAATTCAACAAGAAATTATTTCCTGAACTACTGGCAGAGCTGGGAGATATCACCCTGAGGTTATAAAGAATTAACCATCCCATCAGATACAGGAATGGTAACTCTACCCTGGGAAAGCTTTCACGCCGTATTTCGTCTGCAAGCAGCCCATCAGTAATGGCACTCAGGCCAGCTTGTATCCATCATACCATGGCAGGGAGTAGGCCCAGTCTTGCCCCAAACACCAAACGCACTGCAGGCCATAAGGTGTTACGATGAATGCGATCCGAAGATACAATGCCAGGTACTACCAATCGACGTAGCCATACAGAGAGGAAGCCAGCCAGTTGAGCTTCCCTTGACAGAGACCTACGGCAATGCCTTATATAACTGTAGGCTTTAGTGCCTGCAGGATAACTCCCTATCCCTTCATCGAGAACTTGATCTGAAGCCCCAGCGTCTTCAATAAGATTATCGACTATTTGAGTATTAAGCACGCTCAGAAGGCTCAAAGCCTTATCCCTGCTATACACAACTTTGTCTGGCTTAGCATCTCTGGCCTGATGAAAGAAGAGATAGGACGCCCATTTGTTGGTATGAGCCAAATCAGAGGGCTCATTATAGAAGGTAGTGCACGATAGATAATGGCTCATTAGCTCCTGGTACACTGCCACTACCCGAGGGTTTGTATCCCCCAGCTCCCTGTTTATGGGAACATACTCTTCATAAGGAGTATCCCCCATTGGCAGTCTTAAAATCTCTGCCATCTCGTGAAGGGCCAATCCCAACTCCCCTAGCGGAGTGGCAAAAGTTCCAGTGAGCGAGATATACCGCTCCATCAAAGCCAAAAACAGGTTGGGGTTGGGAGGCAGCCCAATACTGGTAGCATTCACAGCCACGAACAGACCAATGCTCTCCAGCTCCGTCTAAAAATGCTTCAGGGCCCATGCAGCTAAATGAGCCCATCGAAGATTTCCAGGGGTAAGCCACCCGTTGGTCCGAGGATTAACCTTGGGGTATACTCCTCCATGCCCCATGAAGTCATTACAAAAAGTTGATAATTGGACTGGCTGGAGCAGTGAAGTATCTTCCCTCGAGACGATGCCCGGCAGTAATCCCCTGAAAGGCACGACAGAGCCTGAAGGGCGGCTCACAAATAATCCTTGGTCTGATCCTTTCTGATAAAATATCTTCCCCGGCTGGCCGTGAAGATTAGGGGTCAGGGTCCACGACATCTTCCTGGGATGCGTGGCATGGAAGAATGCCGAGATAGGGTAATCTCTCGGCATCCTGGGCAGGTACATGACCTTGCCCCCAGCAGTAAAAACTCAGTTTTCCTTCTTGGGATTCGTTTGGGATTGTTTATCAATCATATCCCCGAATAGGAAAGCTGGTTTTATATATTTGGCCTCATCTAGATACGTCAGGGGATCCCCGTTGATCATACTCAACAGCATTCGTTCTCCTTGAGACGATATCAGAATTCCCCTTCCTTCAGGATACTGGGTTCCAAAAATAGGGAATGTCACGTGGGACAAATCCTTCAGGTAATTGGACTTCAGCATCCCAGCAGCAGAACTCATCACCTCAGCCAACAGAGGTATCTGCAAGTCCACTACAAAATGCAAGAAGAATATGTCAGTTTTTATACTAGACATTACTGTCTTGCAGCTTACGCCAAAGATTAACAGTCTGTGCATTTACGCCAAGACTGTAAAAACTTGAGTTTTTATGCTGGAACCTATTTCCGAGGCATAAAATTCAAGATTGGCAGTATACACAAAAATCTGACGATCTGTATTTTTATGCCAGACTGCCAAAATTTGAGTTGTTACGCCAGAATTTTCATCCAGAGCATAACACAAAAATTTTGTAGTATACGCCAAATTTCGATAGTCAAAGCTTTTACGCCAGACTGCGAAAATATGGAGTTTTTACGCTGACACATTAGGAATGTGAGCGTAAATGATAAAATATCCATGTGCATCATCTTCCTCGAAGAGGCTCTCAGCACAGAAGATGACCTAGCGCGTTCAAGTACAACGTGTGCGAAGGGTTTTCTTCGTTTTTTTTTGTCATCCCAAAAGTTTTACCTATGACGTCTGGTGCACAGCTTGACGGTGGGACACTTCGTTCAGAGCGAGGTTCGCTCTGCCCAATGGTAGTCGCTCGTGCTTGAGCAGAGGAGCGAGAAGAAGAGGCAGCTTTCTTTCCCTTCGTGGTGGAAGTTTGTTTCGGTGCCATGGCTAAAACTTAGAGTTCTCAAAAGAAGAGACGAAGAAGAGCTCTCAAAGGAACAAAGGATTTTTGCAAAAGACAGATGAAGAGTTTCTTCTCTAAAGGCCTTGGGGTATTTATAGAGTTCAGATAAACTCTTTGAATCCCTAATCAAATTCGATATTTAATATTCGGTTATGATTGGGGACCACGTCAGCCTATCATTTAGGGAAGACGGACAGTCAGCGGATTCGAAAAGTTTTTCGTGCAGAGCAGATCTACGATTTTTACGCTAAGGAGCTTTTACGCTCAAGACGCTACAAATCTACGATTTTACGCTCAGAGACTATAGGTCTACGGTTTTATGCCCGGATGCTTTTATGCTCGGTAGCTTTTACGCTCGAGAGGCTACAAACCTACGACTTCACGCTCAGAGGCTACAAATCTACGACTTCACGCTCGGAAGTTTTTTTTAGAGGCTATAAATCTATGGTTTTACGCCCGGATGCTCTTATGCTCAACAGCTTTTACGCTCGAGAGGCTATAAACCTATAATTTTATGCTCATCTACATTACGAATCTATGACTTTCTGCATATCTTAAAATACGCAGGCCAGAGTATGCGTATATCTGAACAATTCTCAAGACGGCCAATTACAAGGGTTCACGCAGAAGATGCTCCTTCTTGGCCGCAAAACATCCCAAGTACCCAAAACATACAGAGTTCAGCAATGAAAATGACTCTTCTTCTTGGGTCGATTGGAAGTTCATCCAAAATCCAGTCAGAATATTTTCTCTACAGTTCAATCATAGCCAGTTTTGACAGCCATTTCTCGCCCTAGTTCAAGAGATTTTCGGGAAATCATTCTTGAAGTCGATGGTCTGAACAAGAATTCTTCTTATCAGAGAAGTGACAGTTCAGAATTCTACGCTACTACTTGTCCAAAACAGCATGACAGTTTGCATCTTCAACTTAAATGCTAAGCAGCTTTCTACGTGTCTTCGGCTACGCGTAAAAGACGGGATGAGATCAGATACTCTTTTTATCAGATTCGGCATAAAGTCATTCAGACGTATCGAAGCTGCACACTATTCAGACTTTATCACAGCAAAATATAGCAAATCATCAGATGCGTAAAAGAAGACAATTTTATTAATCATGATTACATATGATGGAAATCCAGTCTATAAAAGGTTTTTTATCTTCATGATTATATATGATGGAAATTATTTTTCTACAAAGGGTTTCTCATTTTCATTTAGGATCACACCAAGAATCTGTTCTGCCAGGTTCTCGTATTGGTGGAGATCTTTTCTGTCTTCTACAGCAGTTCATCGACTTCCACAGTCGATGAACAAGAAAATGATTAATGGCAGAAGGATACATAACTGGGCCTGTATAAATTATTCAAGCCCATCCTCCATACGCCATGACAGATTAAGTTGGGATTCAGACCCAACTTAATATTGGAAGACAGGGCCAGACTGTCTACCCTCGTCCACCGTCATGATGGGAGAAAATACAGCTTGCAAGCTGTGTGGCCAAATGAGACCATTCCTCTCTCCTGGACGAATTGCCATATGAAATTGCTGATCATCCCGAGCAAAGGAAGCTATGATATCCTTCCATGATCCATCGTTGCAGAGGACATTTGCTCGAAGACGCCTTCTTTTTTTGGCTCCTTACATGCTGGAAGAACATGATCTTCTTATTCCTCAAATTGACCCGACGAAGTTCGACAATCATCTCTGTGTGGTAAAGGAAGTGTGGAAAAAAATAGGTTAACCCATTCGCCTTTTTATAGGCAGAGGAGAACACACCAAATCCCAACAAACTCCAAAAAAAATCCGCCGAGAAATCAGCCTCAAGGAACGAGTCAGACTTGACAGTTTCATGCTTCATTCAAAGTGTTTCAAATTACGAGGAATTTAAAAACTTTAAGGGGGTCTTGTAGAAGCATGAAAAATACGCTGCAGAATTGTACGCAGTAGGCATAAAACCCGCGTAAAGCAGAGTTTTAGTACTGTGTGGCGTAAGACATGACTTCAGAGCTATCGACGTACAACAGAGCTTCAACGCTGTTCAGCGTAAAATATAGCTCCAAAACAACCCGTGTAATGCAGTATTTCAGACTACTTCAGCGTAAAAAGATTTTTACATCGCCACTTTGGCATAAAACTTGCTCGCTTTTAATGCAGTAGGAAGTTGTACGAGGAAACTCTTCGTATTCTTCGAATGAACCTGTCAGATCATGCAGTGAACCTGACTCCTGACAAAGAGTACTGCATGACTACCCAGATGACGGTTGTAATGATGATTCGGCACAGAGACCCAAACCGTCGTTTAGTGACATTTCTTTGATACAAATTGCTTTTACGCATTCAAGGGAATATGCTATCTAGTTTTACACAGGCAAACGTGAGCTTTTATGCTCAACAGGAGACGAAACGAACCGCCACATCAAAAGCTGCTCTTCGTAGAGAGCTCGAGGCACGTCCCTGCAGTTAATGCACCTGATGGGGGCAGATCTCTGCATTTAATGCACGAGATTTGGTTCTACTTTCAAAGACTGGGTGAGCCATAATTATGGCTAATACGTCCACATCAGCATCTCTGCATATTACGCCATCAGGCTATTTTTAACTATAGGAGTACGCCGTATGCTATCTTCTTGAAATACGCCAACCCAGGCTATATTTGCAAAGGTATGTGAACAGGCTATCTGATCCAGAATACGCTCAAGACCTCAGTCAAGGAGGAATGACTGGTTACCTTTATGTCGACAACCTATCTATGCAGCATCAGGCTTCTACGCCTACTTAGCTTCTATGCCTATATGTCAGCTATTGGGCTTCTACGCCTACTTGGCTTTTATGCCATCAGAACAGCTATTTGGTTTTTACGCCAACGAGATAGTTATTTGGCTTCTACGCCAATCATCTCTACGCGAGGGGTAGTTACTTACGTGGCTTGTATATCGTGATCTTCACAGCAGTTATACGCATTATCTCTTAATGGGACACGCGTCACACGCTTATTCAGAAGATCATTTATATGTGGGTAGCAGTTATGATAACCGCCGCATAAAAGGTGCGGTTCTCTCCGCTGTTCAGTTTCTACGCCTATAAATAGAGACCTTCGTCCATGGAGGTCAGAGGTCGGATTTTATTGGGAAAATATTTTGATCTTTGAGAAACAGAGGTCAAAAAAATCAAAGAGAGAAGAGCAAAGACAGAGAGTAGTGATCGACGATTTTGGCATCGAGCATCTACTCCCTCTTGCAATCTTTGAAGCTATTCCTTCTTCTACAGCACTTCTTCATCATCGTGTGGTCCAAGGGACAAAGTGATCGACCGCAGATCAGACTCCTATAGCAATATTTACCCAGATTAAATTTTGTACTTAACATCCTCGTATAGGATTAATTTTACTTCTTGTTTGTAAACCAAAGAAAGGGTTTCTTATAAACCTAGTTTCATTTCTTTCGTTTATTATCAAACAGAGGGGAAAGTGTATTGAAAGTGGTAGATTTTACTGCCTCTTTCTTCTTCTCCCGCTTGGAGCTCCCTTTCGCCGAGAGCGTTGACATCGTGCATGATGATATTGACAGTGGAGAGGCTAGTGAGGACGGTGCTATTCTTGCATGGGCGGAGTACTGAACGCACCCGCGTCTGCATGAGCACCTTGGCTGCACCCGCATGTCGCGCGAGCACCGACGTCGCTTTTTGCTATTAAATCAAAAGGAGGACTAAATGAACTTGATTTGATTAACAAACTAAAGAAAGTATAGAGAAGTCCTAGAAGACAATGTAAGTACAAATTTATTTTCTAGGGGTGATGATGGAGGGTTAGGAGGGTGGCAACTCTCTTTACTCCGTGGATGATCCGATGCAGAAGCTCTTCTCTATCGCTTGAGTGTAGGTTCGCAGATAGCCAGCCAGCCCTTTATATGGGTATGGTACCTTGCTATTTATAGTCGACCTGTGGACGTGCTACGGATGCCGTATATGCTCCTGCTTGGTGGCCACATAGGGCTACTTCAACAGCATGCGGTTGTAACTGTGGCCGCACGTCACGGGAAAGCTGTCATGTGAGTTCGGTTCAGATATATTGTTGATGAGATCTTGGGGTTGTTAGTAACCCGTTGTGGGCGCGACTTGGTCAGTTGGACACGTAGTCAGCACCAACTGTGCAAAGATCTCTGTAGTTTTAAGGTTAAGATCTTGTGAGCTGGAGGCCGCATAACAACTTGGCCACATAATGGTGAGGCCGCTTGGGTCCTGTAACCACATACATTCTCTCGTTTGGGCCTTGGTCGAATGGATACTCTGGCAGCATATTGACGAGGCTGTATATGTACTCCCGTCTGCGTTTGGTCTGATGGACACTTTGTCTTCATGAGGACGAGGATGCATAAAGTCGAGGCCGCATATGTGCTCTCATCTGCCTTTAGTCTGATCGACACTTTAGCTTCATAAGGACGAGGACGCATAAAGTCGAGGCCTCATATATGCTCTCGTCCGCCCTTGGTCTGATGGACACTTTGGCTTCATGAAGACGGGGACGCATAGAGTCGATGTCGTATATGTGCTATTGTCTGCGATCTATAAAAAAAGGGGCCAAGGCTGGGAACGTCCATGTTCCTCCTATTTATAGCCATCATGCTGATCATCGCAACTGTGGACTCATATCACGGGTGAGATGCCACATAGCCTCGGTTGGGATATATGGTTGATAAAATTTCGGGGTTGTTCTCAACCCGTTGTGTGCGTGACTTGGTTAACTGGTCATATAGTCCGTACTGATTGTGTGAAAATATCTTCGGTTGTAACGATACGATCATGCAAACTGACTGTCGTATAGGGCCGTTGCCGCATACGTGCTCTCGTATGGCCTTGGTCGAATGGACAGTGTGGCCGCCTGATGATGAGGTTGCATGGGTACGTAGCTGCATATGTGCTCTCGTTTGGCCTTTGTCGGATGGACATTATGGCCGTATAATAATGAGGTCGCATAGAGTTGATGCCGCATATGTGCTCTCGTCCGGCCTTTGGTCTGATGGGTACTTTGGCTTCATGAGGACGAGGACGCATAGATCTTATCTGTATGCGTCTTGTAGTCTGGCTGCATGGATGCACTTGTAGACTTGCTTTGGGGATCTAGACGAGTCCCTTGGCCGCATAGCTTATCTGCAGAATGACTAAAGGCAGGTGTTGAGGTCGTATCTTCTAGCACATAGACTCAAATTTTTCATGCTTCTACAATACCCCCTTTAAAGTTTTTAAAACTTGAACAAGTTTTGAAATACTTTAAAAAAGAATCATTAAAGAGAGTTTTGACCTGGTCAAGAAGGCAAACATTTTACTAGAGGTAATGTGGGGGTAGTAGGACATTGCATTCTTTCGGGACATTCCACTAGTAAATTTTGGTAGACTTATTACCCATGACGTACCTAAGACTGGGTGCGGATAATAAGTTGAAATGACTAACACTATCAGGGGTCTAGAATAACGTGATAGGAGACTGTTTGGGGGGATGTTTGCTCAGAGATAATATGGACGTAGCAAACTTGAAATTTCATTAAAGGTATCTTAATCAGAGGTGATGTGGACATGGTAAAATAAACTTCTGTAGGATTGGAGTTTTTGTGGAAAAATAATTTAGAGGTAAGATGGACATGATTCTTTTGAGAAAATTTTGTTGTGGAATTTTTGTGGACTCATCATCCTTGGCGTACCTATGGTTTAGTACATATGATAAGTTGGAACTACTGACACCATCAGAGGTATTATGGGTGTGGTGGTATAAAGTCGTTGGGCAAAATTTTTTGCTCAGAAGTAATATGGATATGGCAAACTCTTGGGTTGTGGACTTATTACCTATGCCGTACCTTCAGTACGGATAATAAGATGAAACGACTAGCACTATCAGGTGTTATGCAAACATTTTAGTAGAAAGTCAAAAATTAGAACTTTATTCAGAGGTAATATGGACATGGAAAAGTTCTAAAAATACCTTACTCAGAGGTAATGTGGACATGGTAAGATATGACTTTGTGGGAATAAAAAAATAGGACAGAGGTAATTTTTACTTGACTGTTTTCTTGTGGTGATAGATCCACTTTGCTGAGAAAAGTGGAGAGACGTAGTTCAGAGATAGTATGGACGTGAACTGATCGATACTCATACCAAGTGGTTAGGTATGATTCCGATATTTTTGGTGGAAGGAAAAAGAAACGAGGCAGAGGTAATATTGACGTGGCTATTTTCTTTGGATTGAGGAAATCCCGCTGGAGGATCTTTAGTGGACTTATTACTTCTTATACGCGAGAGTGCAAGTAATAAGTTCAAAATAGGCCTTGCCAGAGGTGGCAAGTTTGGTGGACTTAACACCATTTACACACTTAAATTTAAGTACAGATGATAAGTTTAGACGGCGATCGATATCAGAGGTACTATGATCCGATGCAGAAGCTCTTAGAAGATAATCTAAGTACAAATTTATTTTTTGGGGGGTGACAATGGAGGGTTAGGAGTGTAGCAACTGTTTTTACTCTGTGGACGATCCGATGCAGAAGCTCTTCTCTGTCGCTTGAGTGTAGGTTCATAGATAGCCAGCCAGTCCTTTGTATGGGTGTGGTACCTTGCTATTTATAGCCGCCCAATGAACGTGCTGTAACAACCTTTTTTTTTTAATTTTAAAATAAATTTATAGATTTTTCTGTAATTTTTTATTTATTATTATAAATGTCCTTCAGAGATTAATATTTTTATGTATTAAATTAAGTATTAAAATATTATAAAAATTATATTTTTTGGTGCATAATTAATTATTGGATGTTGTGTTATTATTTGGAATTTAATGGGCTCAAAATCTATTTTTAAATAGCGAAAACACTGTTTTTGATTGAACCAGAATAAATCGGATTAAACCAACCGAACCGAACCAAACCAAAACTAAACCCTAATGAACCAACCTAACCCTAACAGGTCGGATCCTATCCGACCCGACTCGTACCCGACCCGCTCCACTAACCCTCACACCCACGATCCCCCCCGAAACCCTCGGTCGACGCCCCGACTCCGCGGCCGACCATCCCACGACCCCCGCCCCGAGTCCGCCGTGATACCGCACGACCCCCCGAAACCTCCGGCGACCCACGCTACACAACCGCCTCCCCTCTTCCTATAAAAATTCGACCACCACCATAAATCGCAACCCCCGCCACCACCATCCCCATCTTCTCTGGTCACCGACTCCGCCCCTACTCGACGACTCCGAGACCCCTACACCCCTGCCGACTTCCCCGACCGCCGATGACCCACCACGACCCCCGAACAGCCCAGCAGTCGCCGCAGCCATAGCAACCGGCGCTGCCACCGCCACCTCGGTGCCCCGTCGCGCCGCCCTATCACGACATTAGTGAGGTACCCGTCTTATAGCTCGCGTATCTCCCTGTGTGTTGGTCCATATTTCGTTCTGTCAAATTCTATGCGAAGACCACGTGACCCTCTCGAACCTCGTGCAATTCGTTCGGGGTATCGCGTCCTATGTCGGTCGCAAACCGCGACGCAAAAACAGAAAAAATAACCTAATTTCTGTAAATCAGAAACCGTCCCGAACTCACAAGTTCAAGGCATATTTACTCCCAACCTGTTTATTATTTCTAAATTTTGTTTAAACAGTTAATTAGATAATATAACCAAGATTAAAATCCTATAATTAGTTTATTTTAATTACTTGCATGCTGTATTTTATTCGCGGATAAAATCGACAAAAAAATTGGTTTTTGAAACCTGAAATTTTTTCAAAACTGGATGCGTCCCGCTAAACGAGACGACTTTGTCGCATGCGAATTTTATCGAAAGATGCGTATCGTCAATGCGAATATATACGATTTTACGAAAGTTGATTTGGATGTGCGTGCACATCGGAATCAACGCGTATCCGTTAAAAATATCCCGTATCGGGCTTATTCTGAAACTTGTTGTAACTTTGTGTGTGCTTGTCGTTTCGCAATGAAACTTGTACCATCGGATTCGTAGCATTACGCTGGTCTTGTGACCCAAGTTTGGTTCAATTTTGAGAAAGTTTACGAAATTCCGTATCGTGGGTCCCACGGCTCCACTTGACGGACGATTTTGTGATCGGCTCATCGGAATCCAGTTCTGGACATTCTGTTGGGTTCGTATCATCGTTCTGGACTTATAGACACTAAGTTTGATAAATTTAGAGAACTTTGTCTCTGGCACATTTTTCAGTGCGAAGTATGCCACATGTAGACCCCGCTTTGACCAGAAGCTGTCATTTCTGTCCCTGTGTCCAAATTGGACTTATGGGTAGGCAATTCTAGCTATTTAATATCTTCTGAGAGTTATGGTAATATTTGTTTCAGCATCCGGAGGCATTCCTGGAGATTTCACATACACCGGAGCAACTGAAGGAATTCAAACCCTAGGCAAGTGTACCTTGCCAACTTGCAGTAGTCCTGTTATATTATTTGCTTGAGTTCTTTCTATATATATATACTCTTGAGATGTACCTGTTCAACCTAGGACCATGGGACGTTGCTTAATGTTCGAATAATATCCAGGTGTCGACGCCGTACGCGGAGTCGTGTAATGTCACTTAGAGAGTTGATATTGTGATCCTATATATTTTTCGTGCTTGCTTATCAAGTACGTCATACCATAGGAAACTTGACACTGTTCATGAGACAAAATCTTTTCTGAGTTATTCAAGGCAATTATGTATAGGTTACAGGATTCGTGACATAGATCAGACATATGCATAGCTATCATTATGACTCGCTGCATTAGTTAGAGGTCATGATCTTGCGTGTTATGGATATGAGACATCGTAGACATGAGATGTGTGACTACATTGGGTGGGGAGAGACACACAGGCTACAGGTTGATTATATATATATTTATTATTACGGTACCGTAGCCACTACAAAGCTAGGCCCACTACATGATATCACTGCTACCGGCTCCCCGACACAGAGCTTGTAGTGGTTTTAGCCTGAGTACTAGTGATGCTCTCATTTGCATATCACATAGCTGGTTACATAGTTTGCCCTATTGTTACATTTTATATACTGTATTTATTTTGGTATGTTGTTTCTTGTACCTTGTTACGTCCCTCTGAGGACCTGGTCCCTTGCCAGTTTTGCAGCATAGATCGTTGTAGAGCCTGCCTGGAGTTGCTGATGTGTGTTTCTTAGTCTTACAGGAATTGGTGCCAAGTACTTATATCATTTCTTCTGGAGTCAGGGTTATTATTCATATTGTTTATTCATCTGCTGATATAGCCTAGTTTTATAGACTCATATTCCTTTCTCGAGTCTATTCGAGCTTATGTGTTATTGGCGGCTGACTTTAGCATATGTAGCTCATTCTTGTATATTTTGATCATTGTGGATTGAGGCATAAATATTTATATTTACTTGATTATATAGATAGTGACCATTTTAATATAGCTTATACATATTCGAGTCGGACCGGAGTCTGGTCGAATGCGTAGCTGGCATATTGCGTATTCCTAGTCCTACGTATTTTGGGACTAGGGAGTGACACGTGCTACGAATGCCGCATATGTTCCTGCTTGGTGGCCTCATAGGGCTACTTTAACAGCATGCGGTTGTAATTGTGGCCGCATATCACGGGGAAGCTGCCACATGAGTTCAGTTTAGATATATTGTTGATGAGATCTCGGGCTTGATATCAACCCGTTGTGGGCGTGACTTGGTCAGCTGGACATGTATTCAGTATCAACTGTGCAAAGATCTCTGCATTTGTAATAAGAAAACCTTGTGAGCTGGAGGTCGTATAATAGTGAGGCCGCATGGGTCTCGTAGCCGCATATGTGCTCTCGTTTCAGCCTTAGTCGAATGGACACTCTGGATGTATGTTGGTGAGGTCGCATATGTGCTCTCGTCCGCCTTTCGTCTGATGGATACTTTGGCTTCATGAGGAAGAGGACGCATTGATTCGAGACCGCATATGTGCTCTCATCCGCCTTTGGTCTGATGGACACTTTGGCTTAATGAGGACGAGGAAGCATAGAGTCGAGACCGCATATGTGCTCTCGTCTGCCCTTGGTCGGATGGACACTTTGGCTTCATGAGGATGAAGACGCATAGAGTCAATGCCTCATATGTTCTCTCGTCCACGGTATTACAAAAAAGGGGTCGAGGCTAGGAACGTCCAAGTTCCTCCTATTTATAGCTATCATGTTGATTGTTGTAATTGTGGACGCATATCACGGGTGGGCTGCCATGTAGTCTCGGTTGGGATATGCTGTTGATAAAATCTCGGGGTTGTTCTCAACCCGTTGTGTGCGTGACTTCGTCAACTAGACACGTAGTCTGCACTGATTGTGTGAAGATCTCTTCGGTTGTAACGACACAATCTTGCAAACTGACTTTTGCATAGGGCCGTTGCCGCATACGTGCTCTCGTCTTGCCTTGGTCGAATGGACATCGTGGCCGCATGATGATGATGTTGCATGGGTACGTAGCCGCATATGTGCTCTCATTTAGCCTTGGTCGGATGGACACTGTGGCCGCATGATGACAAGGTTGCATAGAGTCGATGCCGCATGTCCTTTCATCCGACATTTGGTCTGATGGACACTTTGGCTTCATGAGGACGATGATGCATAGATCTTGTCTGTATGTGGCTTGTAGCCTGGCCGCATGAATGCATTTACAGCTTGTTTTGGGGATCTAGACTTGTCCCTTGGCCGCATAGCTTCTCTGCTGTATGACTAGAGGCAGGCTTTGAGGTCGTATCTTCTGGCTCATGGACTCGAATTTTCCATGCTTCTACAGTTGCTACCTTGGTCGTGCACCCTGTTTGTACCCGCGAGCCTCACAAGCACATATGTGAAGCCACGAGGGGTGGCGGGGTGGAGATGGAGAAGGTGAGAAGTGTGATTGGGGATCCGTTAGCCCCTTGGTAGTTGCAATCGGGAGATTCGGATCCGGAGTGCGACCAGCTGATAAGAGAAGAAGGGAATGTGCATTTGTAGCGGAGGATGCTGATCACCCATGAGTGATGCTCCCATGGCTTCATCGACCCCTCCTCCTCCTCCTGACCTAGACCTAGACGTAGACCTCTTGCCTCCTTCTTCTTCTCTTCCTCTTTCAATGTTTGAAGTGCGATCGGTCGAGAAGAGAGGAATTTTTATTTGTTTTGCTGTCGTCGACGAAGAATGGAGCGATGGTTGATGCTCTGGAATGGAGGGTCGGGCTAGAGGAAGAGTGGAGGTGGTGATGTCTGTATTTGTCATCCAAACATTGGAAGTCCATATTTTTTTGAAACTCCTCACTTAGGGGACAAAAACATATGTATCCAAACATATTTTGGAAAGTGATACACGTTGAAAGTTTACTACATTATAACATGTTGAAAGTGTCACTTTCATACTTTCAAGGAGTTGCAAGCATCCAAACATCCCCTAGGTGCAAAAGTTGTAGAGGCAATCTACGAAGACAATATGCCAAGAACAACATCGCATAAATGGAAAATATATAAAACTCATCATTAGAAGTGATCAACCATCAATTTCCATTCAATGTGTATATAACCACTTAAGAGGAAACTATTTTATTCCCCAAAGCCAACTAAGTGTTAGGACCAGCAGCACCGATACCGCACTCTGATACCACGTGTCTAAAACTGATCGCAGCGAAAACTAGGCTAACCCACCTGAGATAACAAACCACTCGTCTAACCTGAATGTCAAGACAGATAAAACATAGTATTTTTGGTGACTATGTCACCTGGACAAATTCTAATCTTTATAACTTTAGGCGGAGATACAAGATTGAATAAAACTTTATTGAATCATTTGCCCAAAGATTCAACACTCTTACCAAACTCAAGAAAACAGACTATTACAACTTGAAATCACTCACCCTACCCGTAGCGATTTCCTTGAACAAAGACAAAGACTCCCCGAATAGATCTTCTCTTCCAACTATCTTGGATGGCGAGCCCTAAGAGCAAAGTACGTACTTTCTCTTAGATTTTCTATGGACTTGCTCCCTCGAATCTCCCTCTTGAACTTCTCTTGGCAACCCTCCGTCAACACATATATATATATATATATATATATATATATATATATATATTAAGAAATCCTATTTTAGGTCATAGGAAACCCTAAAATAGTCCAGCATCCATCATGAACGTCCAAATTTGGTCAAATCAAATATTTGATACAGATTCGGGAGACCCACACTGTGCTGACCGCCGAACAGACCGAACGAAACCGAATTTGGCTGGGTTATGCCCAACAAGTTCTGTTAGAAATTGGCAGAATTTGGTCCGAATTTGGTTGGTTTCCAGCTGAACTTCACCTCTGTCTTTTGCTATGTCTAGATTGTTCCTCCAGTATCTTGAATCGAGACTGGACCCCAACATTACTCTTCGTCCAGTTTAATGAGAGGTGTTGTTCCCATGACTCCTCAACTGGACTCAATGTATGTCGTCCTACGACATAGTTTTGCTTCCCCATGTCATTGATCTCCGATCCCTAAAGCTGATGTGCATCTTCCGTCATCTCCAGCTCCTCGACAACCATGTCGACGCCAGCTATCATGCGTAGCACCTCCTGTATTACATGGATCATGTGGATATTAATAACTCGGCCAAGACCAAAGTCCTTGACAATCAAACTCACCGTAAGTCGACTACAAAACACACGCCCTATTGTCACGCCCATAAACCGTCACAAATAGAAGAAATGTTGTCACAAATTTTTTTTGGCATGGGCTAGTTGTCGTGCCTTTAGATGTCGTCAAAAAGCTCTTTTGGTACGATTTCTTGTGACGTATTGTGCCATCACAAGAAGTTCAAATCTATTGTGACGGAATTGTTTTTGTCACCAAATTGTTGCCTGATAAACTTGTCATTTGCTTTCTAGGGTCGGCTAAGCCATGATAATTATCATTTCTAGGGACGACTTAGCCATGACTATTGTCTTGGTTTATATAATGGCTCAGTTGTGACAATAAGGGACTTATGACAGGTTGAGTCGTTACTAAAAATCCAACTTTCTAAATAAAATATATATTAAAAATTGTTTGGTTTCTTCCTTTGTTTGGCTTTTACAATAATCCACTAGAATAATACATATATCATTCATTCCAATTCCATTCATACCCAAAATCAAACTGCATTCAATATCCAATTACATTCATAAACCAACAAAGTACACATTTATAATCAAATTCCACAAAAATCTAATGATTCTTCAATATATGACATAGTAATGTAACATTTATAATCAAATTCCACAAAAAACCAGATACATATATCCCTTCATTACAACTCCTTTTGCTTTGAGGTCCTACTTAAAATATGACATGTTCGAAATAAAAAAATGGAATGCATATATGTCATCAAAAAGTCAAAAAGTTCATGACGACCTGAAGTCAAGTGTATATAATATTTACTCCAAATAAACTTTTCAAATATGTTTCCAACAAAAATATGACCATGTGTATATATCCAAAAAGATGAACTGTATATATCATTATCTTCAAAAAGATGACCATCTATATATAGTTGTCTTCAAAATGCTTTATCCAACTTGTCAATTACTTGAGCATCCATCGATCCAGAATGACCTTCATCACAAGAAAATTGACATGTAAATATACTAGGAACTAAGAAAATCAAAATAAAATTGACAGGTGAATATATTAGGAACTAAGAAAATTAACTCAAAAAAATATAAATCACAATCTAGGGAAGGGAAGCAAGCATTGGGTTTTCCATGAATATGGAGCCAATAATAACATCTTTTGCAGCTACTATTTGGACACTGTCCTTCATTCATTAGAGACCAATTGACTGACTGTAATAACAATAAAGTTACAAAGCAGGGTTAAAGAATCAGGCAGGCATAATAAATTCTTTGGAATTTTTCACCTATCAGACTAACAGATTTTACCTGTACAAATTCCAAAAAAACGGTAACTAGTGTTGGGCAGGTAATAGTCGGTCACAATTGCATTAACAGAGGTAGAAGAGTACTTCTGGCACTACAAGGCACATTACCACTCTTGGTCCACTCGAGGATATTGTAAGGGGAGTAAGTTCCAAAGACCAAGTGGCTACTAGTAAGACTTATTTTAATATTCAATTATGGAGATCCTAGAAAGAAACCAACCACATTGATATCTATATATCAGACGCAAAGCACTAATGTGTTTAAGAATAAATTCACACCTGACCTACATATTCAATACGAAAACACTACGTCAAAGGATTCAGAACTATACGGTTGTATGTCGCTTCACCTGCTAAGCATCAAAAGTAAATTGCTTTCATGCTTGATACAATTTGACTCATTTAAAGCTTGTGGCTATTTTTCAACAGTCAAAGTGTCCTTGTCTAACTTCTAATGGATTGAATTGTTGAAAAATCGGACACGTCCTGTAAGTATTTCGACATCGTGTCTGAGAGTGTCCGCAGCGGAAGTTTTAGGCCAACCCACCTGAGATAACCAATTCCTGTCTAACGAACATCAAGCACATATAAAGACAAGTATATGACGGTGACTAAGTCACCTGGACAAATCCCAAAATTTATAACTCAGATGAAATTAAAAGATTGAAAGAATTAATGTGAACCTTTTTGTCCTAATAGATTCAACCCCTTCACCATACTCAAGAAGAAACGAAAAAGATTACAGTTGAAATCACTCACAAACCCGTAGCAATCTAACGAAGGCGACGACTCCTCTATCAGATCTCTTTCTTCCTTCTGTCTTGGATGTCGAAGTCCTAAGAGTAAAGTACGGACTTTCTCTTAGATTTTCTGTGGACGAGCACCCTAAATCTCCAACTTGTGCTATGTTTTGTGCCTCCACCCTCCTCCTATATTTATAGGATGAGAAATCATATTTTAGTCATAATATGATTTTCTAAATAGAAAACCTTAAAATAAGAATCATATTACACCTAAAATAGCCCAACACTAATTATTGATGTCCGAATATAGTCAAATTGAATATCTGATACAAATTTAAAATCTAATCAAATCTTACATTTAATGTAGATTTTCAAATTATATCAAATCAAATCCTTGACCATATTTGGACTCTAAAATTCACCAAATCCAGATTGGACCCCAACAATCTCTCCCTCTAGTTTGATGAGAGGGTGTTGACCAATGGCTTCTCAACTGGACTCCATGTCCGTCGTCCCGGGACAGAGTTCCTGCTTTTCCATGCCACTGATCTTCGATCTCCCGAGTTGCTTTGCATCTTCCTTCGTCTCCAGCTCCTCGACCGTCACGTCGATGCTAGCTGCCATGCGTAGCACCTTCTGTACCATTGGAATCTTGTCAACATCAATGACACGGCTGAGACCAAATTACCTGACTATCAGCCTCACCGTAAGTCTTAGTTGCATGTTTTCGACTTTCGTTTTCCACCGAAACGTGTTAATGTTCCGACGAGCTTCTTCACCCTTGGTTGGCCCAACCAAGCGGACAATACAATTCTTCCGAGATTCGAACTCCTAAATCTGCCCACCTTCGTGTCCGAACTTGAAGCTCCCACATACACATGCGTCCTCGAGCAGAACATTACGCACTGTGCATGTCATCGATGACCCACAGCTCTTCCTGAATTATGTGAATGGTGACGCTCCCGCCTCAGATTGAGTTTGCTGCAAACCTTGATCTTCTCCCTGGCCTCGAACTGCTAAAACCAATGTTGCTCCATGAAGCTTTGGCAAACCACCCGTCGCCAAAATTGTATCGTGAAGCAACCACCACTTGGAGAGTACCGACCAGCTGTCATGGGACCGACATACTGACCCTCAATCTTTGTCTCAATACCATTCGTCACATTGTCTCGACGAACCGAATCCTCCGTAATCCTCAAAGTATCTCGAAGCCCCTCCTTAGCAAGTTCCGGGCGATCCAACTCCTTTTGAATAACCCTCGAGCCTCCATCCTATGTCTGTGGCCTGCCTGTACAACTCAGCGGCTTGAGCCTGTACATGCCACAACATAAATCTTCTCTAGCCAGCTGTTGGGAATCCTTCGTAAGCATTCAATCTTTGTCCCCAAACAAACTGCTACAACCATCATCCGCCAGCCTCCCTACCGAAACCAAGTTATAGTACAAACTTCGTACATGTCACACATCCTTGAGAACGAGCTTCTTACCAAGCTCCATTGTCAAGTGCACATCATCGATGCCTACAACTGCAGTCGTCCCCTTGTTGCCCATCTTTACACGTCCAAACCTGCCGTAGTGGTGTGACATGAAGATCCTCCTATATGGAGTGGCGTGATACGACGCTCCCGTGTCCATATCCCAATCGTCATTATGACACATGCCACAAGGTTCCTCTGCGTCGATTGCTGCAATGATAAGATCTTCCAAAGTCGTGAGATCCTCATGATCATCCTTGTCTTTGGCCTTCTCAGATTTGAGCTTCATGCAGTTTCTCTCGATATTACCCCTTTCTCCACAGGATAGCAACCCTCCTTGCGCTCCACAGTCGCAAGATCCCAAGAACTCTCCCCTGTCCTTGCTTATGACTTGGGTCTTCCCTACCCATAGGAAGCCACCAGAGCGGACTCATGTCTTCCAGCTTTCCAGCAGAGAACTCAAAAGCAAAAGTGCCTGAAGCTCATCATCAATCACCATCTACATCGCAGAAAGCTGATTAATAATTCCGAGAACCTTGTACAGATGTTGTGCCATTGGGGTACCCTCCGTGTACTTCGAGTTGACGAGTTGGCGAATCAGAAATGCCTTGTTGCTAACCGTCTTTCTTTCGTACAGCGAATGCAACTTCTCCCATAATGCTTTTGTCGAACTCTCCATGGACACGTGGTGAAACACGGAGCCATCCAGCCATTGGCAGATGAATTCAACGGCCTTCCGATCCAGTCGTTTTCAGTCTTCAGCCGCTTTGTCCGACGGCTTAGCATTGTCGCCCTCCAACAAAACATGCAAGTCCTTGAATCAGAGTAGATCGTCCATCATTGGCTTCCAAATCGTCCAATTTTCCCCTGTGAGAATGATCATACAAGTGTTTATCTATTCCGTGGACATAGTTATGAGAACCAAAACTAGTAGCTATGATACCATATGTTGGAAATTGGACACGCCCTACAAGCATTCCGACACCGTATTTGAGAGTGCCCGTAGCAAAAATATTAGGCCAACCCACCTAAGATAACCAACCCATGTCTAACGAACACCAAGTACAGAAAAAGACAAGTATATGGCGATGACTATGACACCTGGACAAATCCTAACCTTTATAACTCAGATAAAATTACAAGATTGATAGAATCAATGTTGAACCATTTAATCTAATAGATTCAACCCCCTCAGCATCCTCAAGAAGAAACGAAAGAGATTATAATTGAAATCACTCACCAACCCGTAGCAATCTTCCTGAGAATGTGATGACTCCTCGATCAGATCTCTTTCTTCCTTCTGTCTTTGATGACGAAGTCCTAAAAGCAAAGCACAAACTTTCTATTAGATTTTTTGCGGACGAGCACCCCGAATCTCCAACTTGTGCTATCTTTGTGCCTCCACCCTCCTCCTATATTTATAGGATTAGAAATCATATTTTAGGTCATAATAGAATTTTCTAAATAGAAAATCTTAAAATAAGAATCATATTCCACCTAAAATAGTCCAACACCAATTATGGACGTCCAAATTTGGTCAAATTAAATATTTGATACAAATTTGAAATCTAATCAGATCTTACATTTAATGTAGATTTCCAAATTATATTAAATCAAATCTTTGACCATATTTGGACTCCAAAATTTACCAAATACAGACTGAACCCCAACATGAATATATATATATATATATATATATATATCATCGCTGAAGAATTTACTGAACTTTGGTTCAAAGATGGATCATTTCATTCGAGTTTCAACTCAATCATAACATGGATGGACAGTCATTTTCCCCCAACTAATGTTTTACATTGTTTTTTATTTATCTGACATTCCTTCTAATAGTTGGTCGAATAGTTGGTTTTTCTGTTAAATAGATACGTGGGAATGAAGACACTCAGTGAAAGATTTGGAAGATCAGCAGGTGTGTAGATGTTGGTGATAGTAGATGTAATTTTGTGTGCCATATGAAGGAAGCTATATATTGGTACTATTTTTACAGGTATTCAGTTGGAGGTATGCTTTGACAGAAAAGGGAATTAGATATCCTTATAGCTATGGCTTCTATGTAGTATGATTATTTAGTAGTTCATAAATCTAATGGCATCATGTACTCTATCTCCAAAAGTGAAAATTGTTTCCATTTCTATATAATAACTGTTTGCACTTTTAAGAATCATTTGAAGAAGGTGTCATTGATGAAAATAGAAGATTAAGTGAAATGCATTATGATAAGGGCATCCTAATTTCAAGAGACTCCCTCTTGTTTACTCTCCAAAGAGGGTCAAGATGTGCACGTACTTGCATGATGAGAAGACTTGAATTTCTTTCTTTCTTTTTCTAAAGACGGGCATATTTCTGGGCATGAAGCTCATCGTTAATTATCATCTTTATCACAGACAACTAATTGATGATAACTCTGAAAGTCGTTCAGAGGTTGTGCCACCAAGGTACCCTTCGTGTACTTCGAGTTGACGAGTTGGCGAATAAGAAATACCTTATTTTCAGTCGTCTTTCGTTCGTACAGAAAATGCAGTTTTTTTCCATAATGCTTATGCCAAACTTTCCCTAGATACGCGATGAAATACTGAATCATTCAGCCATTGGTGGATGAATCTAATAGCCTTTCGTTCCAATTGTTTTCAGTCATCAACAAATTTATCTTATGGCTTGGCATTGTCGTCCTCCAACGGACCATATAAATCCGTGCACTAGAGTAGATCCTCCATCCTTAGCTTCCAAATCGCAAGTTCTCCTCTGTAAGGGTGATCATATGTGTGTTCATCTACTCTATATATATGGCTGCACTTTTCCTCTCGAGAACCTTAGAGCTCTGATACCATATATTTTGACCAGTAACACCGATACCATGCTCTTATTCCATGTGTATAAAATTGACCGCAGTAAAAACTAGGCCAACCTAGTTGAGATAACTAACTACCCGTTCAACCATACGTCAAGAAAAATAAAACATAGTATTTTCGGTGACTATGCCACCTAGACAATATCACGCCCCAGTTCCAAATATAAGGAACTGAGCCACGTGGCATTGGCCAGCGGGTACACTCCGACGGACATCCCAATCTAATAGACCCGATGGAGAGCACCTAACATGTAAAGTACAATGATAAAATCCAATATTTAAAATATAAGCAATGTAACTAATATCATCTACAAACATAAGAATATGAAACACATAGAGAAAGCAAGTCTACTAATGTGCGAAAAGAAAATAAGTCTGGAAATATATAAAATATAATACGGATAGGGTCATACGGGGACAAACCTGCTAATATAAATACTAAATAAAGGAAGCAATAAGATAACTAGGACCGATATCTGCTAACTAGATAATGATACCGGACCCAAGGTGAAGTCACTACCAGTGGTCAAGTGAAGTCCTCAGAAAGGATCTCGTCCTCTGCTACAAGTCCTGCTCCTGGATATACACCTGGTCCGTACTCCTCTGGGTAGTCCTCTTCGCCAATGCATGGAAGGAAACTAGGTCCTCAGAGGGACGTAACAAGGTACAAAAATAGCATGCCATAGTAAAACTTAAAGAAAATATGTGATACGTTGGTGTAATATAGCATAACCACCTAAGTGAGACAAAACTTCAAGACAACGTTCGACACGTAGGCTTTCCAAATATAAATTCGTAGCTCTGAGGCACAGAGACACACGGTGCGTACCCGTAGCTCCGAGTTACATAGTAAGTACTACGACTCCGGATACAGGATCTCTACGTAAATAAGGATATATATATATATATATATATATATATATATATATATATATATATATATATATATATATATATATTACATGCAAAGTAGCCCAAGTGTCTAGTAACTGTCTTTCCCTCCTAATGCGGTCAACGAGACACATCAGCGGCTCGCTGAGCCTAAACCTCTATCTAGTAGTCTCGCCATACTGAAGTAACTAGCACCAATAACGATCCTATAGTCATCACAGGTTTCAGTCATGCTGACACTATCAGGATATAGGAAATCTGGCACAATGGCAGTGTCTGAATCCTAAGGTTCGATGTGACCAAGTAAGTACATAAAGGTATTGTGAAACATATAGCAATTGATACTAGACGTTACCGACGAACGTCTGCACCCGGATATGACCCGGATGCTAAGTAACGATTTTGATCCAACACACACACACAATGTATAGATGAAATAAATAAGTAAAACTGGAACTGAGTTACAGTATGACAAGGTGCACTTGCCTGGATCCAGATGCTGAAGGCGGGGTTCCGGTACAACGTCCAAGTTTGAGGATCCCAAAGTACCTAAAGATTATATATAAATTAATTAATTATTGGCTAATAAACAAACCAACTCCCTAACTCACTACAATGCTCATTAATACAAGACCTAGTATTCAAGAGTGGGGAAAAAGAGATGAATAATAAAGAAGGAGAAGATGTTACCAAGGGGTGGCTATGGGTGGTCGCAGAGCTATGGGTGGTGGCAGCGGTGGTGCTGCGGGTGGTGGCAGCGGTGGTGTTGGCTATGGTGGTGGTGCTCGTTCGACAGTGGTGGTGGGGGTGATGCTCAGTGGTGGTGATGGTAGTGGTGCTTGGTGGGGGTGAGAATGGTAATGGAGGTGGCAACGGCGGTTGATGGTGGTGGTGAAGCTGTGGTAGTGGTGTCGACGGTGGTGACTGAGTGGTCGTGTCAACGGTGGGACTGGGGTGGTGGTCAGTGGTAATCGGTGGTGGTGATGGTGATGGTGATGAGAATGGTGAGAAGGTGATAGTAATAGTAGTAGTGCTCGATAGTGGTGGCTTCGTGAGGTGGTGGCAATGGTGGTGAGGTCATGGTGGTGGTGGTGTTGGTGGCAGATGACGGTGGTGGCAATGGTGGTGGTGGCATAATGAAGGTGGTGGTGGTGGCAGTTGCTGTGGTGGTGGTGTCAACTGGGGTGGTGGTGTCATGAGGTGGTGGCAGTGGTGGTGAGGTCATGGTGGTGTTGGTGGCAGCTAACGGTGGTGGTGTCGACTGGGTGGTAATGAGAATGGTGTTGGTGGCTATGGTGATAGTGGTGTTGTGGTCGTGGTGGTGGTGTTGGCCGGAGGGTGAGGAAGAAGAAGAAGTTAAAGAAAAAATGGAGGTGAAGAAGAAAAAGAATAGAGAAGAAGAATAGTAATGAAGAAGGAGATTCGACTGTGAGAGGGAGGGGAGGAAAGAGAGTGAGGTGAGTAAAAAATAGGTTTTCTAGGGATTAGAATCGGTCACATGTGGATGGGGGGTGTGTGTATTAAAATAGGGAGAATGGATAGTTGTGATAGGGGGAGATTGAATCAAGGGCTATGATTTAGTATGAGTGAATAGTACTATACAAGGGTGAGAAAGAGAGAGAGAGAGAGAGAGAGAGAGAGAGAGAGAGAGAGAGGTGACCGGTCACATGAGGATGGGGGTTTCTCCATTTGATTTGCATCAATAGGAGTTTGACACCTAGCAACCCTTTTGCATTTGAGTCCCTTAAAATTTGGGATTTAAAAATGAAGGAGAAAGAGTGAGGATTTGATGTAAAAAATTTGTGTTTAGTTTTTTGTAGGATGGAGAGGGTGTTGGGTGTTTTGTATGAGCCTCATGATTGGGTGTGAGGGTTTAGTTGGGGTTAAGTTCAGTCGGTTTCACCAATTTAAATAAAAGTTGTGTCATAGGCGCTCTTAAATAAAATGAGAGTACATGGGGTCTCAATTATGAGTGACACAAATGTCATGGACGGTGTAGGCTTGGTGTTAGTTTTGGACCCTTTAATTGGTTAGGCAAAACGAGTTGAGTTTGTGTCCCAAAAATAGATGGCAACGACATAGGTACAAGGCATAGAATTTAAATTAAACAGTGTGACTTAAAAGTTGTGCAATTAAAATAGAGCACAAAGGAGTACGCTTGTGAGTGACAGAAATATCCAGTGCCTAGGTTGGCTCGTTAGATCAAGTGTACAAAATTTGTTGGAAGGTAAAGGCTATTGTTGTGCCCCAAATATATTAGCAACGGTAAGGTGCACCAAGAGTTTAGAATTAAAGAACCAGTCTACATAATCCTTAATTTCTAATCCTTAATCAACCTGAAGCTAAACCAAAATTCTTACCATATCCAGTGTACCTAAAAATTTGTTGAGGGGATTTACAGACAAATTATAATCTATATAACTTCAAGTAGAGATACAAGATTGAATAAAATTGCGTTGAATCATTTGTCCAAAGATTCAACTCTCTCAACAATCTCAAGAAGAAAACAGAAGATTATAACTTGAAATCACTCATGCTACCTATTGCGATCTCCCTAAACAAAGACTACGATTGATCCCCGGATAGATCTTATTTGCCAACTGTCTTGGATGATAAGCTAGCCATAAAAGCAAAATACGAAATTTCTCTTAGATTTTTCGCAGACTTGCTCCCTCGAATCTCCCTCTAGAGCTTCTCTTAGCACCCCAAAAACACACACACATACAAACGCACCCTCCCCACACACAAAATATATATATATATATATATATATATATATATTTGATATGTCCTTTCCACCGAAATTAGGAACTAAGTTTCCAAGGGGGGATTCGAACCATGCTACACACATACACACACGAGAGCCCTCCACCGTAACCAACAGGCCATGACCCTACACACACACACACACACACACACAGACATATATATATATATATATATATATATATATATATATATATATATATATATTATGAAGAACGTCTAATTTTTTTGTCGCGGGTGCCTTCATCAGGGTCACGAGGTCACCGATTGCATCCGTTCATAGTGCAAGGTTGAGCCCCCCTCTGTGGAGTATGGTATTTTCTTTTCCCCTATCTCGGTGCTCGCAGATTATGACATTCAGACCCGTGTTGTCATGACCCGTACCCGAAAAATCGGGCATGAGTCGTGGGTACGTCCAGCCTACGCCGCAGCATCGGTGGTAGAACGCTGTTTAGGTCAATTATCTAGATAACAATCTCATGAAATCAATATATAAACCTGTCAAGATCTCAACTCCAAACGGAGGAGCAATAACATAATGATAATCACAATGTACTCAATCATGAATCTAAGCACGATAAGATAACACAGAAATCTAACAACTATAAAGTCTAACCACAACAACTAAAAACTACTACAACATCAATAATAATAATACATCATCCAAAATAATATACAATACAAGATCTCAATCCAAAACCGGAGACAAATCCGGTGCTAAAAGCTAATAAAAACAACAACAAGGTCTTAGTGATCCCAGCTACCAACCCAGAAATTACTCCTAAGCTAGAGGGTCCCTGTTTGCACCATCGACAGGCTCAGGTCCATAAAATGTTGGACACCACTCCTCCGGATACTCTGGAAAAAATATGTCCAGTCAAGACTGGAGCAAGTACATCTCTAACAGCAGTTCCATTTAAATGATAAAAACTATAAAACAGTTATAGCAAGTAGCAAGAAGAATGAAGCAAGTATGAAACAAGAAATATATAAATCACTGGTGCATAAAGGTAAAGATGCAGGAATATCAGAAACAAGATAGTAGTAACTGTAAGATACAAGAAATCTAAGTTAAGATCAAGTTCGTACACATGAACGTGTAGTGAGTCCAGCATGAAAAATATGTAGTGAGTCAAGTCCAGAAACATGTAAGTGAGACCAACAAGAATGCAAGTGAGTCCAGACTATAAAGAATGAACTCGGTGTCTTTGAAATACTCATTTCGACATGTAAACGGCTAAGGGTAAGTATGGCTCACCGCGCACTGGGTGCGCGGCTGCTATCATTCCAGATTAGACCAGAGGGAGTGATTCCTGATGATTCTAGATGGGAATGTTTACATGTCTACTCGAGTATTTTCCCGCCCTGACTAATACAAGTGAATCCAAGACTCGACACGTAAATCAAGTAAGAGTCCAGCCTAAAACATGAGTGATGCCTGTAGTGATGCCTATAAGTGATGCCAGTAATAATTCTAGAATAGAGGCCAGAAACATAAAATATAAGTATCACAAGGAAATGAATCCAGAAATACCAGTCAGTGTCTCGTGTTGTGCCAGAATAATCAGATGATACTATACTAGAAGCTAAATCATAATAATCATCAGATAATAAAAACTATCAGAGAATGTGCTCGCCTGACGTCCTGAACAACTGGCGATCCGAACTGGTATCGCAAGGACCTATTACGAAAAACAATGTTAAACAGGTTTCTAAAGAGTTAAACAGACATAAAATAACTAAAAATAGGCTTCTAGGGTCGTTCTAGGTCAAACGGATCAAATCGGTAAAATCTGGGTTAAAAAGTCAACTCTGGGTCCAAAAAGTCAACTCTGGGTCAAAACTAAGTCAAAAATTGACTTTGGCGATCAACCGAGTCAACTACGATCAAGTCTAGGTCAAACTAGGGTGCTCCTGAAATTCTAGGCCAAAACTAGGTCATTAGGCTAATAAACCCTCAAACTCGCCTCCTTGAGATACCGGGATACCCTCGGTATCCGATACCTCAACCTAGGCTACGCACCCCACCTATACCCGAAAAACCTATGCTAGAACGCGTAAATATATACACATAAGTATATAAAAATTACTCCAATACTATTCCTAGGCTATTGCTCAAATACCCCTCTCGAAACTCAATACCTTGGATATCTCAAGGTATTGAGATACCTCTCTAAACTCAACCCTACTACCCCTCTAGCTAACTAACTATGCATAAACATATATATATCTAGCTATAATCTAGGCTAAAATATATATATCTAATACATATATGCATATACCTAGGTATCTACATATATATATCTCACATACACACATATACACATACCTTATATATCTTACCTTACCTATACATATATATATCTAGCTATAATATATATCTAGCTATATATATTTATATATCTATACCTATAGATATATATCTATCTAACTATCTATCTAAATCTATCCATCTATCTATCTAGCTAGCTATCCATCTATTTATCTAACTATCTACCTATCTATTTATCTATGTATCTAATCTATTTATCTAACTAGCTATCTACTTATCTAACTATCTATCTATTTATCTAGCTATCTATGTATCTATCTATTTATTTAGATATCTATCTTATATAGATATCTATCAATCTATTAATCTATCTATCTATCTATCTATCTATTATATCTAGATATCAACTATCTATCTATGTGTATAGTTATCTATATATATATACATATCTATCAATCAATATATATATATAGCCCTCTCTAAACCTCCCACTACTTGCTCCCTGCTAGCCTCGCTACGCGGCGTGCTCCACGCTAAGAAGCTACTGCTGATGCGCTGCTGCTGCTGCTGCAGCGCTGCGCTCGAGCGAACTGCTATCGCGGCGCTGCCGCGGCGCTGCGGCTGCTGCTGCCTGCTGTTCTGCTGCTGCCCTCGAGTAAACTGCTGCCGCGACGTGCTGCCGCTCGAGCGAGCTGCTGCCGCGGCGCTGCCTCGTGCTGCTGCTGCCTGCTATTTTGCTGCTGCGCTCAAGCGAACTGCTGCCGCTCGAGCGAGCTACTGCCACGGCGCTGCCTCGCTCTGCTGGCTGCTGCAGCGGCTGTGCGCTTTGCTGTCGCGGCCACACAAACACAAATGCACACACAAATATACATATATATATACACATACACACATACATATATATATATACATATACACACATACACAAAGTCATATATATATATCTATAAACACTCACTCACACTCACACACACACTCACCTACACATACACTAACACCAACACACACACAAGCACTCACTAACACACTCACACAAGCACTCACTAACACACTCACACATACATAAAAACATATACATATATAAATATATATATATAGAAACACACACAAATATATATATATATATACATATATATATATATAAACACAACACACACACAACACACAACACAACGCACAACGTCCCTCCAACGCACGCCCAACGACCCCGACACGCACAAACACCTATAAATATATAAAATATAACCCAAGAATTCTAGTACACACTTTCCAATACTAAGCCAACGCGCGCACAAGCCTGAAACTAAGAAACCACGCCGAAATGGCCGTTCGGTCATTTCGACGAACACGCGGTGTGCGGTTCGGAAAACCTCCTGAAACGCACACCAAACCAACTCGAAATCGGCCCAAAATTTATCCACGGGTCCTAAACGATGTCTAGATCCTAGAAAAAATGCTACCACGTCGATTCTAGGCCCGTGGCGAAAATGCGCATGTACTTAGAATCGGCGATGACGAAAACCCCAAATTCGCCTGAAACGCCCGTTTCTCCGCGACACAGCTTCCCGTATCCGAACGGAGACACGCACTCACCCTCAAGACACCCGACAATGTCTTTCTAGGTCCGTCTAACCTACGGCATCACCCAAAATTGGGCCAATTTTGGATTTCACCCAAAATTGACACAAAACCTAGTGTTAAAGTCTCCAAACACAACCCAACTAGTTCCAACTTCCTTCCACGGGTAGCCTAAGGGTCTAGGAAGGTTCTAAACTATTAATTATACTATATAAGAATAATTACAAGGGAAAAATTAGGGTTTACCTCTTGGGAGTTGGAATTCCAAGCTAAAGTCTCCAAAAAGCTCCAAATCCACCACAACTAGCTTCCAAGCTCCCAATCCAAGCTCCAACACCAAATCTAGGCTCTACCCACCTAGGTTGGGGGAGAATGTAGGGTTAGAGTTCCCACAAAAGTAAGAAATGGAAGAAGGAAGAGAAAGAAAAGGAGAAAACTTACTTGAAGTAGAAAATTGGAAGAAGGAAGGAAGAAGAAGAAGAAGTGGAGAAGAAGAAGAAGAAGAAGTGAAGAAATGAGGGGGGCTGCTGGAAATGCACGGGTAGGGGCTGGGAATAGGGGCCACACACCTAATAAAGGGTTCCACTAATGACCAAAAGTCCAAAATGCCCTCCTAACTTGGGTTTTGGGTTTCGGGGTTCCAAAAGCACTCAAACTAACTCCAAATCTCTCCAACTAACCCACTAAAAATATAATAAATATTCTAAACCCAAAAATAGGTCTCACAGGGGTGTGGGTTGGGTCGGACATGGGTCCACTAGGGTCTGACATGGGTCCAGGCTAGCCAAAACCCTAAAACAATCAATATAAAAATAATACAATCATTAATTAATTATAAATACAATTAATTATAAATAATACACAATTAACCCAAATTAAAATAAAAAAAATACCCGGCTCTGGAAATGGGGTAGTGACAAGCCTATCCTCCTTAGAAAATTTCGTCCTCGAAATTTAAAGTCAATCACACTCCCTCTAGGTCAAACCCCCAAAAATCACAGTCAAGAAATTCTACCTAAACAACATACAAGATCAGGGTCCTACTGGTCGTGTTATCACAGTCTCAATCAGGGTCACTACACTATCTACCACAGCACAAAGAAAAGTCTAACAGGTACTAATGAAGCACACCACAAAGAATGGAAAAGGACAGGAAGAAGAACAAAGAGACAGACCTCCTAATCCGACACCCATAGCATCGGCCTCCTCGACCGTCAACGCATAAGCCATGCCCTGCTGGGGTGTATCCCTCTGCTGGTGCGGGGCATGATGCTGTGCCACAGGTGGCCTAGCTCCAACTCTCTGATCCTGTGCTCCACCCAATGGAGGTGCAGTGGGGCAATCTCGCATCTGGTGAGCAGCGGATCCACAGAACAAACACACCTTCAGCCTCCTCCTACAAATATTCTAAGTGTGTCCAGCCTTCCTACAGTAGGCACAAGTGGGCACCCTCTGATCCTGACCATGTTGCGCTGCCTTCTGCACATAGGGACGCTTAGCTGGTCTCGTACTGCCGCTCGCACTGCCTGAATCATCCCTGCCTCTCTTGGACTTGAGCTCCAAGTCATCCTCTGCTCTCTGAGCATCTCCTACTATCTGCTCGAAAGTCGCCTCGCGGTCGCTCCTAGTCAAAGACTTGACTGCCATGACCAAGCCCTTGCGAAACTTCCTCGCCTTTGCTACCTCACTCAAGCCATCTATAAATCTGCCCAGACGGCAGAACTCTGCTGCGTACTCGTCCACTGTCATGCTCCCTTGGACGAGTGCCTCAAACTGGCTCTCCAAAGCACTGAGCGCCACATCTGGGAAAAACTTCTCCTTAAAAAGCCTCTTGAAAGCCTCCCAAGTAGGCCCTGGCGCAGCAATCATCGTATCTGTGCGATACCATATCAAGGCAAGGTCGAACATTTGACTGCCCGCTGCCTATATCTACATACTGTCTGAAATCTGTGCCAGTCTGAAGATGCCCTCAATCTGCTCTATCCAGTCGTTCGTGTACAGGATCCCTTCTGTACCCCGGAACTCCTTGGGCCGCATCCTCTAGAAGTCAATGATGATGCCCGGCCTCGGACGCTGAATCTGATCTGCCTGTGGCTGAATCTGTGCCACCCTATCCACTGCCGTTATGGCCACCTGGTGGACGTTCTCAATGCCTAGCCTCATCACATCCACCTGACGGTGCTGCGCGTCCATCATCTCCCTAAAGAACGCAAACAACTGCGCGGCCTCTACTGGAGCAGGAAGTGGTAGAGGAACCACCTGTCACTACCACGTTCCGAAAACAGGGGTATTTTTTTGACTTTTTATAATATTTAATATTATGGTAGTTACAATTAAGTAATTGCATGATAGTATATTTAATTTAAATAATTATGTGAGGTGTGTAATTAAATATAGTATTATATACAGTATTCATTTATTTTGAGCTAGTAGACTTGACCTAGAAGCCCAGTAGATGAACACCTGTCCAAATTGTGAAATTCTGTATTCAATTGTTTTATCTAGAATTTATTTATTGGAGATTTTAATTAACTATCGTAATTTATTTAATTATTTGCGTATTGCCTTTGCTTCAATATTTGGAGCGCTACCCTAGCTTTTGTCTTCCAACAAATTTCACAATCTTGCCCTAGACATGCCCGCCTTCCATTCTGCTATTTTTGCAACTCATAATTATGCTCTCTGTACCTTATTTCTAGCCGCACAAAAATCGTCGTGGACGTTATTTAATAAATTCCTATTTTTGTATCATTGTGCGTTCCAATCGAAATTGGAGGCAATCTTGACCTATTTTTCGTGTGACCCAAATTAGGGTAATATCCTGTTCTGAGTCTACTTCATTATTGGTATTGATGACCTGACCTGATTTTGGCCCCATGTACTCCTAATTAATTTTAGAACTCAACTTGCATTTATTTCTAATTAAATTGAGGATACTATTTTAACCGATTTTGAAAATCCTAATTTAATTCCAGTGCCCTGCTAATTGAGCCCACACCGAGCATACAGCGCCCCCTGACCCTACAAAATACCAGACACCGAATCGTCCGCCAAATTTTTGCCATTTTATGCGTCTGTGCAAATACCCAAATTTAAGGGGGCTAATTTACAAATTTGCATTTTTGGTGTCAACACCCATTTGTTTAAACTAATGAGGAATCCCTAATATTTTTAACATCACCCTCATCCCCACATGAAGAAACCCTCATGTTAAATCTAGACCATCCATTCAATGGGCAAATCCTAACCCTTTATTCGACACCCTCTCTTCCTATTTAAAGTAACATCCCACACTCTTCCCTAGGAGAACCCTAATCCCCAAAAACCTAGGTAGCCATCATCTCACAAGCCCCCATCTCCCTCAACCAAACCGTAGCTCTTATTCTTCTTTTCTTCTTCTTCTTCTTCTTTTTTCTTCTTCTCTTTCCTTTTTAAATTTTAAAAAGGGGGGGAAATACCTTCACCACTGTTCACTTTGTCTCCGGCCCGAGCTCAGGCGAGCCTCTTCCCGGTCATTCTCCGACGGCCCTCTACAGCACTCCGACCGTTCGAGCCGGCCTCCCAGCACAGCACTCCGGCCTAGCCGAGCATCCACTGCTCTCCGGGCGAGCCCGAACTCCTCCAACTCCGGTCGAGCTCCCCGACCCAGCCGAGCCCGACTCCCTCTGCCGTTCAACTCTGGCGACTGAGTCCTCCCTCTGCTCTTCCTCCCTCCGGTCAGCCAGTCCTCCCTCCGACGGACAGCTCCTCCATTCCTCCCTGTTGCAACTCCCACATCACCCGCTTCCGGCGAGCCGACTGCCACCGAAGTTTTCCCGCTGGCTGCTTCCAATCACCATCTACCACCATCAAGTCCGGCCATCTCCCGCTGCTCAGTCCTCCCGTCCAGCTCCCCTTCCGCTGCCAACACCCATCTACCACCACCTCCATCACCATCTCCACCACCACTACCAGTACGAGCTCCCCCTGGCCACTTTTCGGCCAGCCGACCCCCCAACTCAGTAAGCTCCTCCTTCCTCTTCCCCTTTCCCTGTAATTAGTGTATATGTATGATTAATTAGTATGTATATGTATAATTAATTAATATGTATATGTATATATCTAATTAATGTGTAGAAATATATATGTATATAAATACGTATGCGTATATTGGTGTGTGTATTAGAATAATACTTGGTGTATATGTATTCATATACATACAAGTATTATTTTGGTATATTTTCATATAGAATATATGTAATAAAATACGTATTTTGGGTATAAATATAAATATGTAGATACGTATTTTTGGTAATTGGTATATATATATATATACACACACACATATATATATATATATATATATATATATATATATATATATATATATATATATATATATATATATATATATATATATATGTATATGGTAAATGTATTAAGACTTGGTATATATATATCAACATAGATATTCGATATATATTTTTGTTTTATACAAATATTGGTTGTAGTAATGTGGCATATGTATTTTCAACATATTGATATATATATATATATAACTACGTATTCTAATATATATAACTTGTATATGTACATACATGTATTTTGTATACATACTTAGTATATTTTTAATATATATAATTAATGTATATAGTAAATATATTGGTCAACCTGTATATATATTATACATGTAATTAAATGATACATATAAATATTGTATATGTACTAATTTGATATATATATATATATTATAAGTACACATGTTATTTAAGATATGTATAATTATGTATCTATCTACTAAGTGACCAGTATCATACCTAGAGAAGTCCCGAACTCAGTGTTTTTAGACTGTGTTAGTGTAGCACCTGAAGCAAATATGGTTTTTCTTGTGATTTGTTTATAGGACTGTTGGTTTATCCAGGGGATACTCTGGAACAGGACATCAATATTTACCAGCTAAGGACCCAAGGCAGGTACATTCTCTGATAATTTCCAATTCCTTGATGATTTCTATAAGTTCAATAATCTAGAAATGTTACATCTGAATCCTTGACACTGTGCTACACGAACTAGTATAGCTTGGATCTGCAGTCATGAGATGTTACATTGATTATCGTATTAACATTGTACATGACATGTATATTAGATATCGTACATGATAGATTGGACTTGCTCGTGTATCGTGACGTGTCATGGTTGGATCCACAGTACTAGTTGGGGGCGGGGAAGTAGCTAGTAAGAAATGTGATCATACCCTTTATACAAGTATAGAACAATGTAAGTGTTAATCATGCTCTTCATATATGATTAGCCAGGCCCTATAGCTATCGTACATGTTCCCAAGCCGATCATATTTCGAAACTACTATTTCAAACACTTAGAATAGATTACAGTTCCCTATTTTAAATCATATACTACATCACCCGTATATGATACTGTACCTTGTTCTTTTCATTTTCATATATGCACTGACTGTATCATATTGCCTATTGCCTGTCTCTTTACATTGCCTGTCTCTCTATTTTGCCATTTCATTATTTTACTGTCTTCTCAGTATCTAGCATCAACTGTTTATTGCTTTATAGTCCTTATCAATTAAATGGAACTGTTATTTGAGATTTGTACTTTGCTCCTTCCTGACTGGAAACATTTTTCCAGACTATGCCTTAGAGGATCGGTATCCGACAATTTATGGACCATATGGTGAGTAGCTGCAACTTGGGCTTGATAGTTAGTTGTGATTCCGGGAGGTCTAGCCGGAATCACTAATCTTCTAGTTAGTTTTTAGTAGACTATTTGGTACCGGATTTGTCTCCGGCATTTTTGATGAGACTTGGATATTTGTTCAGTTAGATCATTACATTAGTCTTATGTTGTATTTAATTTTATTTTGTTCGATATCTTATCGTGCTGTAGTCTTGTGATTGAGTATGTGTTCATTTTATTTGTGTTATCCGTGCCTCCTTATGGAGATTGGATGCTTGTGTGAGATTGGCTATATAATATCAAGACCTTGACAGCGTTCTACCGCCGATGCTGCGGCATAGGCTGGACGTACCCGTGTACTCGTGCCCTAATTCCGGGTGCGGGTCGTGACACATTTTTAGTGGTGCCCATGCAGGTCAGACTTCGCAAGTTGTGCGATGTCGTGGTAGTGTGACGTCTTAGTTGTACTACTGCGTACCTGCTATAGAATATAGGACATAGGATACTAGGATGAGAGAGGATACTCAATCACAAAAATTCTTGGGAGATTCCTGGGACGACCCCTTGAGAATCTTTTTATAATTTCCAATTTAAATCTTTTTCCTTGTTTCCGTCCGCTCTTGCCTGTTATTATTGAACTTGATTCTTGTTGACCAGTTGTTAAATTTAATTCTTGGTATCGTTGTTGAGTTGATTTCATATCGAGATAAATTTTACGGGCTAAAATTTACGGTATCATCTGATGACATATATTGATGAGGACAGTGAGAAAGATAAAACGTCTACTTTGGTTATGGAACCTAGAGTTTATCGCAGCCATATTAGCTGTCGTGACGAGAACGTAGGAACCTGACTTGGATGTACATACTTTAGTTATAAAATTTAGAATATCTCACAGCCATACCGGTTGGCGTGACAAGGATTCTAGATGACATGATTATAGAGTTGTATACCTTAGTTACGAAACCTGTCGTTTATCGCATCTATACTTACTGGCGTGGCGAGGATTCTGAGTGTCATGATTTCAGACAGACGTGTATGATTATCAGATTGTATCTTAAAATGGTTCTTAAAGTATCATCTCAAGACTTATCTATTTTTGTTATTCCAGGACTTGGTTCCATCGCTTCTTTTCTTTACTAGCAGTAAAGATACCTTCAGTCCTTAACCCAGTTCCTTTGAGCCTTATTTCTTTAAGGATCCTTGTTAGTGTGATAATTAGTGACTTGCAATTTTGGTTGTGTCTTGTATTAGTTTGACTGAGTGTGACTTGTGAGTTTGTAAGTGTTTCTTAGTTGGACATGTGAGCAGTAGGCATTAATCTAGAGATACCCATAGCATAGTACCTTGTAGCAATAGTTCTATGATAGGTGTTATTATAGTTAATATTGGCACTATAGGTAGAAGAAGGAGTAAGAGTATCAATGATGGTTCCAAGAGTTAGTATCAGAGTCAGCATACCCGTCCTGGATAGTCATGAATTATGTAATTGGATGATCTATGTAAATAATTAAGTATCAAGGAATTATGTTAAAGATTAATAGAGCATGATGTTCAATTTGATGATTGATACCTGGTGTGTCAAGAGTAAAGAGATGTATATGCATAAAGGGTATTAATGAGTGTGCCATGGGTAGAGGAATATCAAGATTGATCATGAAAGGTATAAAGTGTATCACAGATTAGTATAACAGTCTGTAAAAGATTAAAAGGAAAATACATATACATCAATCGAGATGAGGAGCCATATACTTACCCATGAGAGTAAAGTGAAACAGGTGTATTATAGAAGGGTACGAATAATTGTGAGTTCTAATAAATTTGATGAGATAATCTAATGATGGAGCTAGTGTTACCATACCAATAGTGCTAGTGATTCTATATCAAGGATTTGTTGAGCAAGGTGCTAATAACAGTAAGTACTTCGTGTGATGATAATTAGATTGGTGTATCAAGTAATATAGATAGAAAATCATTGGAGAAAATACATGTGATAATAACTTTGATCATTGGAGGTAATAGTGCAAGCGATTCGGGCAGTACAATTTTAGTACACAGTTGTAGACAATAGATGTATTGAGTGCACCTCGAGTATTAGAGACTGTGAGCACTTATATGTATATTTGTGGATTTATAAAATTAAAGAGTGGAAATGAATTTTAACTTTGAGAATTATTGAGGAGTTGAGATTTATGTCATTAAATTTTTTGAGAGTTCAAATTTTGATTCCATAAACATGGTCAAGGCTACAAAGATTTTAGAAGTGATTAAAATTTTATTTCGATGTTGAGTATCTGACTTTGAGGAGGTATATGCAAATTATTTTTAAGTTGATCGAGAAGTTAAACCTTGACGATTATTTTGAGGATTAATTTTATGGTAGATGAGAAATATAAATATTAAATATAGGAGTAGATGATATACAGGTGTAAGGATCTGATGACTTGAGCATGATTGAGATGGCACCGCAGACAGACTTGGGTGTCCATTTAGAGTTGTACTAGAAGGAGCAATACTTAGTGTGCTGTGTTGCACTTGGCGTTCACTTGGGTGATAAGAACAACTAGTATGAACAATTGTAGTAGGTAAGAGAGCTAGCAGTGGATGTGCTTGTAGTAGAAATAGTGGTTCCTAAAAGGATAAGGGTATCAAACTTTGGATGCATCATTAAACCTATGGTTGTGTTAGAAGGCTATATTCTGTTCTTTCCTTCCTTCTGTCCCTCTCTATTTGATTGATTGATTGATTCCTTAGTACAATAGTTGTATGCATAATTTTCTTGTTAGAATGTAGTTAGTAGTACACCCTGATACAGAGACTGCAATACCATGACAAAAGACACTATGACCGTACATATTTCCCTTAGATTGCATGTTGTATGATTGTAGGAAGGATTTTTCTTGGACCATGATTATCGGAGTTTGACCATGACGAAGATTCATGAAGGGGTTATGACTTGACAAGAGAGAGACAAGATGATTAAAATTCGAGGATAAACATTGATTTAAATAGAGGGTTAAGAAATTAACATGGCATAATTGGTGGTTTATTAATTCCACGAAGATTATGACATGATTAAATTGGTTATTAAAATTTGGAAATTTTAGGAGATTATCATTATATTTATTTGATTGCAAGTTATAAATTTTAAAAATGTTATATTTGGATGTTGCATTTGGAGAATCCTTAGTATCGCATTGTTGAGTATTTTGAGGAAAGAGAAAATCGAGGAATAAAATTTTTGATGGATTAATGTTTGAATTTAATTTTTGGGACGAGATTTAAATTTTATATGTGCATTGATTAAAATCAAATTAGAGGAGTGGATGTTAAATTCTGAGTATTGAATTATTAACTAAAAATTTCGGGGAAATTTTTTGATAAAAATGGACTTTGATTTTATTTCGAGGATTTTTCCAGAATGCAATAATTTCAAATTTTTTGAAAATTGTGAAAAGACATTGTGAATTATTACCTGATTTCGTGGTTGATGAATTTAAACTTTGAGGGAAAATAATAATGCGTATGAATAAGCACTACTTTGAGGATTTAAATTTTGAGGACGAAATTCTTTTAAGGAGGGTAGACTTGTCACTACCACGTTTCGAAAATAGGGGTATTTTTTTGACTTTTTATAATATTTAATATTATGGTAGTTATAATTAAGTAATTGCATGATAGTATATTTAATTTAAATAATTATGTGAGGTGTGTAATTAAATATAGAATTATATACAGTATTTATTTATTTTGAGCTAGTAGACTTGACCTAGAAGTCCAATAGATGAACACCTGTCCAAATTGTGGAATTCTGTATTTAATTGTTTTATCTAGAATTTATTTATTGGAGATTTTAATTAACTATCATAATTTATTTAATTATTTGCGCATTGCCTTTGCTTCAATATTTGGAGCGCTACCTTAGCTTTTGTCTCCCAATAAATTTCACAATCTTGCCTTAGACATGTCCGCCTTCCATTTTGCTATTTTTGCAACTCATAATTATGCTCTCTGTACCTTATTTCTAGCCGCACAAAAATTGTCGCGGACGTTATTTAATAAATTCCTATTTTTGTATCATTGTGCGTTCCAATCAAAATTGGAGACAATCTTGACCTATTTTTCGTGCGACCCAAATTAGGGTAATATCCTGTTCTGAGTCTACTTCATTATTGGTATTGATAACCTGACCTGATTTTGGCCCCATGTACTCCTAATTAATTTTAGAACACAACTTGCATTTATTTCTAATTAAATTGAGGATACTATTTTAACCGATTCTGAAAATCCCAATTTAATTTCAGTGCCCTGCTAATTGAGCCCACACCGAGCATACAGCGTCCCCTGACCCTACAAAACACTAGACACCGAATCGTCCGCCAAATTTTTGCCATTTTATGCGTCTGTGCAAATACCCAAATTTAAGGGGGCTAATTTGCAAATTTGCATTTTTGGTGTCAACACCGATTTGTTTAAACCAATGAGGAATCCCTAATATTTTTAACATCACCCTCATCCCCACATGAAGAAACTCTCATGTTTAATCTAGGCCATCAATTCAATGGGCAAATCCCAACCCATTATTCCAGACCCTCTCTTCCTATTTAAAGTAACATCCCACACTCTTCCCTAGGAGAACCCTAATCCCCAAAAACCTAGGTAGCCCTCATCTCACAAGTCCCCATCTCCCTCAACCAAACCGTAGCTCTTATTCTTCTTCTCTTCTTCTTCTCTTTTCTTTTCTTCTTCTTCTTCTTCTTCCTTCTTCTTCTTCTCTTTCCTTTTTAAATTTTGAAAAGGGGGGGAAATACCTTCACCACTGTTCACTTTGTCTCCGGCCCGAGCTCAGGCGAACCTCTTCTCGGTCATTCTCCGACGGCCCTCTACAGCACTCCGACCGTTCGAGCCGGCCTCCCAGCACAGCACTCCGGCCTAGCCGAGCATCCACTGCTCTCCGGGCGAGCCCGAACTCCTCCAACTCCGGTCGAGCTCCCCGACCCAGCCGAGCCTGACTCCCTCTGCCGTTCAACTCCGGCGACTGATTCCTCCCTCTGCTCTTCCTCCCTCCGGTCAGCCAGTCCTCCCTCCGCCGGACAGCTCCCCCATTCCTCCCTGTTGCAACTCCCACATCACCCGCTTCCGGCGAGCCGACTGCCACCGGAGTTTTCCCGCTGGCTGCTTCCAATCACCATCTACCACCATCAAGTTCGGCCATCTCCCGCTGCTCAGTCCTCCCGTCCAGCTCCCCTTTCGCTGCCAACACCCATCTACCACCACCTCCATCACCATCTCCACCACCACCACCAGTTACGAGCTCCCCCTGGCCACTTTCCGGCCAGCCGACCCCCCAACTCAGTAAGCTCCTCCTTCCTTTTCCCCTTTCCCTGTAATTAGTGTATATGTATGATTAATTAGTATGTATATGTATAATTAATTAATATGTATATGTATATATCTAATTAATGTGTAGAAATATATATATGTATATAAATACGTATGCGTATATTGGTGTGTGTATTAGAATAATACTTGGTGTATATGTATTCATATACATAAAAGTATTATTTTGGTATATTTTCATATAGAATATATGTAATAAAATATGTATTTTGGGTATATATATATATATATATATATATATATATATATATATATATATATATATATATATATATACACACATATATATATATATATATATGTATATGGTAAATGTATTAAGACTTGGTATATATATATCAACATAGATATTCGATATATATTTTTGTTTTATACAAATATTGGTTATAGTAATGTGGCATATGTATTTTCAACATATTGATATATATAAAACTACGTATTCTAATATATATAACTTGTATATGTACATACATGTATTTTGTATACATACTTAGTATATTTTTAATATATATAATTAATGTATATAGTAAATATATTGTTCAACCTGTATATATATTATACATGTAATTAAATGATACATATAAATATTGTATATGTACTAATTTGATATATATATATATTGTAAGTACACATGTTATTTAAGATATGTATAATTATGTATCTATCTACTAAGTGACCAGTATCATACCTAGAGAAGTCCCGAACTCAGTGTTTTTAGACTGTGTTAGTGTAGCACGTGATGCAAATATGGTTTTGCTTGTGATATGTTTATAGGACTGTTGGTTTATCCAGGGGATACTCTGGAACAAGACATCAATATTTACCAGCTAAGGACCCAAGGTAAGTACATTCTCTGATAATTTATAATTCCTTGATAATTTCTATAAGTTCAATGATATAGAAATGTTACATCTGAATCCTTGATACTGTGCTACACGAACTAGTATAGCTAGGATCTGCAGTCATGAGATGTTATATTGATTATCGTATTGACATTGTACACGATATGTATATTAGACATCGTACATGATAGATTGGACTTGCTCGTGTATCGTGACGTGTCATGGTTGGATCCACAGTACTAGTTGGGGGCGGGGAAGTAGCTAGTAAGAAATGTGATCATACCCTTTATACAAGTATAGAACAATATAAGTGTTAATCATGCTCTTCACATATGATTAGCCAGGCCCTATAGCTATCGTACATGTTCCCAAGCCGATCACATTTCGAAACTACTATTTCAAACACTTAGAATAGATTACAGTTCCCTATTTTAAATTATATACTACATCACCCGTATATGATACTGTACCTTGTTCTTTTCATTTTCATATATGCACTGACTATATCATATTGCCTATTGCCTGTCTCTTTACATTGCCTGTCTCTCTATTTTGCCATTTTATTATTTTACTGTCTTCTCAGTATCTAGCATCAACTATTTATTGCTTTATAGTCCTTATCAATTAAATGGAACTGTTATTTGAGATTTGTACTTTGCTCCTTCTTGACTGGAAACATTTTTCCAGACTATGCCTTAGAGGATCGGTATCCGACACTTTATAGACCATATGGTGAGTAGCTGTAACTTGGGCTTGATAGTTAGTTGTGATTCCGGGAGGTCTAGCCGGAATCACTAATCTTCTAGTTAGTTTTTAGTAGACTATTTGGTACCGGATTTGTCTCCGGCATTTTTGATGAGACTTGGATATTTGTTTAGTTAGATCATTACATTAGTCTTATGTTGTATTTAATTTTATTTTGTTCGATATCTTATCGTGCTGTAGTATTATGATTGAGTATGTGTTCATTTTATTTGTGTCATCCGTGCCTCCTTATGGAGATTGGATGCTTGTGTGAGATTGGCTAGATAGTATCAAGACCTTGACAGCGTTCTACCGCCGATGCTGCGGCGTAGGCTGGACGTCCCCGCGTACTCGTGCCCTAATTCCGGGTGCGGGTCGTGACACCACCGGAACGACTGGGTAGTCCTCGGATCGACAGGTGAAGGAGGATCCCCGAGAGAAACAGATGCTCCCTCAATCGCAGGAGTGGTGAGTGGAGCGGTAGCAGCTGCCTGAATACGAGCTGAATGAGAGGTAGCAGACCTCTCAGTGGCAACTGCTGGAACGGTACGATGGGATTGTGTCTTCGGAGGCATCATGAACACAGATCAAAAGAAGTCAATACGGTGCTTACGATATTATCAAAGAAGGACAGTAATATTTCAAAAGAAACAATTTCAGAATAATTTGATTGGAATTGTTCCTAGTCGTGATTGAGTACACTCTCATCCTAGATCCTAGATCCTATAGCAGGCTCACAGCAGTACAACTAAGTTGTTGTACCACCACGACATAGCACTAATTGCGAATCAAGACCTGCATGGGGCCGCCACCAAAAATGTGTCACGACCCGCACCCAAAAAATTGGGCATAAGTTTTGGGTACGTCCAGCCTACGCCGCAGCATCGGCGGTAGAACGCTGTCTAGGTCAACTATCTAGATAACAATCTCATGCAATCAATATATAAACCTGTCAAGATCTCAACTCCAAACGGAGGAGCAATAACATAATGATAATCACAATGTACTCAATCACGAATCTAAGCACGATAAGATAACACAGAAATCTAACAACTATAAAGTCTAACCATAACAACTAAAAACCACCATAACATCAATAATAATAATACATCATCCAAAATAATATACAATACAAGGTCTCAATCCAAAACCGGAGACAAATCCTGTGCTAAAAGCTAATAAAAACAACAACAAGGTCTTAGTGATCCTGGCTACCAACCCAGAAATTACTCCTAAACTAGAGGGTCCCTGTCTGCACCATCGACAGGCTCAGGTCCATAAAATGTTGGATACCACTCCTCCGGATACTCTGGAAAAAATATGTCCAGTCAGGACTGGAGCAAGTACATCTCTAACAGCAGTTCCATTTAAATGATAAAAACTATAAAACAGTTATAGCAAGTAGCAAAAAGAATGAAGCAAGTATGAAACAAGAAATATATAAATCACTGGTGCATAAAGGTAAAGATGCAGGAATATCAGAAGCAAGATAGTAGTAACTGTAAGGTACAAGAAATCTAAGTTAAGATCAAGTCCGTACACATGAACGTGTAGTGAGTCCAGCATGAAAACATGTAGTGAGTCAAGTCCAGAAACATGTAAGTGAGACCAACAAGAATGCAAGTGAGTCCAGACTATAAAGAATGAACTCGGTGTCTTTGAAATACTTGTTTCGACATATAAACGGCTAGGAGTAAGTACGGCTCACCGGCTGCTATCATTCCAGATTAGACCAGAGGGAGTGATTCCTAATAATTTCAGATATGAATATTTACATGTCTACTCGAGTATTTCCCCGCCCCGACTAATACAAGTGAATCCAAGACCCGACACATAAATCAAGTATGAGTCCAGCCTGAAACATGAGTGATGCCTGTAGGTGATGCCAGTAGTGATTCCAGAATAGAGGCCAGAAACATGAAATATACGTGTCGCAAGTAAATAAATCTAGAAATACCAGTCAGTATCTCGTGTTGTGCCAGAATAATCAGATGATATTATACTAGAAGCTGAATCATAATAATCATCAGATAATGAAAACTATCAGAGAATGTACTCGCTTGACGTCCTGAGCAACTGGCGATCCGAACTAGTGTCGCAAGGACCTATTATGAAAAGCAATGTTAAACAGGTTTCTAATGAGTTAAATAGACATAAAATAACTAAAAATAGGCTTCTAGGGTCGTTCTAGGTCAAACGGATCAAACCGATAAAATCTGTGTCAAAAAGTCAACTCTGGGTCCAAAAAGTCAACTCTGGATCAAAACTAGGTAAAAAGTTGACTTTGGCGGTCAACCGAGTCAACTAAGGTCAAGTCTAGGTTAAACTAGGGTGCCCCTGAAATTCTAGGCCAAAACTAGGTCATTAGGCTAATAAACCCTCAAACTCGCCTCCTTGAGATACCGGGATACCCTCGGTATTCGATACCTCAACCTAGGCTACGCACCCCGCCTATACCCGGTAAAACCTATGCTAGCACGCGTAAATATATACACATAAGCATCTAAAAATCACTCCAATACTATTCCTAGGCTATTGCTCAAATACCCCGCTCGAAACTCAATAACTTGGATATCTCAAGGTATTGAGATACCTTGGTATCTCAAGGTATTGAGATACCTCTCTAAACTCATCACTACTACCCCTCTAGCTAACTAACTATGCATAAACATATATATCTAGCTATAATCTAGGCTAAAATATATATATATCTAATACATATATGCATATACCTAGGTATCTACATATATATATATATATCTCACATACACACATATACACATACCTTATATATCTTACCTTACCTATACATATATATATCTAGCTATAATATATATCTAGCTATATGTATTTATATATCTATACCTATAGATATATATCTATCTAAATCTATCTAGCTAGCTATCCATCTATTTATCTAACTATCTACCTATCTATTTATCTATGTATCTAATCTATTTATCTAACTAGCTATCTACTTATCTAACTATCTATCTATTTATCTAGCTATCTATGTATCTATCTATTTATTTAGATATCTATCTTATCTAGATATCTATCAATCTATTAATCTATCTATCTATCTATTATATCTAGATATCAACTATCTATCTATGTATATAGTTATATATATATATACATATCTATCAACCAATATAGATATATATATAGCCCTCTCTAAACCTCCCGCTACTAGCTCCCTGCTAGCCTCACTGCGTGGCATGCTCCACGCCAAGAAGCTGCTATTGCTGCGCTGCTGGAGCTGCTGCTGCAGCGCTACGCTCGAGCGAACTGCTGCCGCGGCGCTGCGGCTGCTGCTGCCTGCTGTTCTGCTGCTGCGTTCGAGCGAACTGCTGCCGCGGCATACTGCCGCTCGAGCGAGCTGCTGCCGCAGTGCTGCCTCGTGCTGCTGCTGCCTGCTGTTCTGCTGCTGCGCTCGAGCGAGCTGCTGCCGCAGCGCTGCCTCGCTCTGGTGGCTGCTGCAGCGGCTGTGCGCTTCGCTGCCGCGGCCACACACACACAAACGCACACACAAATATACATATATATATACACACACACACACACACACACACACACACACACATATATATATATATATATATATATATATATACATATACACACATACACAAACTCATATATATATATCTATAAATACTCACTCACACTCACACACACACTCACCTACACATACACTAACACCAACACACACACAAGCACTCACTAACACACTCACACATACATATATAAATATATATATAGAAACACACACAAATATATATATATATATATATATATATATATATATATATATATATATATATATATATAAACACAACACACACACAACACACAACACAACGCACAATGCCCCACCAACGCACACCCAACGACCCCGACACGCACAAACACCTATAAATATATAAAATATAAACCAAGAATTCTAGTACACACTCTCCGATACTAACCCAACGCATGCACAAGTCCAAAACTAAGAAACCACGCCGAAATGGCCGTTCGGTCATTTCGACGAACACGCGGTGTGTGGTTCGAAAAACCTCCTGAAACGCACACCAAACCAACTCGGAATCAACCCAAAATTTACCCACGGGTCCTAAACGATATCTAGATCCTAGAAAAAATACTACCCCATCGATTCTAGGCCGTGGCAAAAACGCGCACGCACTTAGAATCGGCGACGACGAAAATCCCAAATTTGCCTGAAACGCCCGTTTCTCTGCTATACGGCTTTCCGTGTCCGAATGGAGACTCGCACTCACCCTCAAGACACCCGACAACGTCTACCTAGGTCCGTCTAACATAGAACATCACCCAAAATTGGGCCAATTTCGAATTTTACCCAAAATTGACACAAAATCTAGTGTTAAAGTCTCCAAACACAACCCAACTAGTTCCAACTTTCTCCCACGGATAGCCTAAGGGTCTAGGAAGGTTCTAAACTATTAATTATACTATATAAGAGTAATTACAAGAGGAAAAATTAGGGTTTACCTCTTGGGAGTTGGAATCCCAAGCCAAAGTCTCCAAAAAGCTCCAAATCCACCACAACTAGCTTCCAAGCTCCCAATCCAAGCTCTATAACCAAATCTAGGCTCTACCCACCTAGGTTGGAGAAGAATGTAGGGTTAGGGTTTCCACAAAAGTAAGAAATGGAAGAAGGAAGAGAAAAAAAAAGGAGAAAACTTACTTGAAGTAGAAAATTGGAAGAAGGAAGGAAGGAAGAAGAAGAAGTGGAGAAGAAGAAGAAGAAGAAGAAGAAGAAGAAGAAGAAGAAGTGAAGAAATGAGGGGGGCTGCTGGAAATGCACGGGTAGGGGCTGGGAATAGGGGCCACACACCTAATAAAGGGTTCCACTAATGACCAAAAGTCCAAAATGCCCTCCTAACTTGGGTTTTGGATTTCGGGGTTCCAAAAGCACTCAAACTAACTCCAAATCTCTCCAACTAACCCACTAAAAATATAATAAATATTCTAAACCCAAAAATAGATCTCACAGGGGTGTGGGCTGGGTCGGACATGGGTCTACTAGGGTCTGACATGGGTCCAAGCTAGCAAAAACCCTAAAACAATCAATATAAAAATAATATAATCATTAATTAATTATAAATATAATTAATTATAAATAATACATAATTAACCCAAATTAAAATAAAAAAAGTACCCGGCTCTGGAAATGGGGTAGTGACACGTGTCTTCAGCTTGAAGCTAGACTGTGCGCCATGATGTATCACCACCCCGTCCCAGCTCAGCTTTATTCTCGATCCTATTGTCCTTATCCCCGCAACCCCCATTGATCTCCCGGCCTCCGTGCTCCTAGCCGGTATCTCCGCAACCCCCATCGACCCATCGGACTCCGCGTCGGACGTGCCACATCCCCCTGCTACCCACTCCTCTACACCACTAAGAAGATCTATGGATCGAGCCACGGGGACGTATTATTTATTCCATTTATTTGGTTGGAGTTGGTGGTAGTAGGCTAAAAGACATGCAACGCAGCGAGCACAAAGTCCTGAATGTTACGACGAGCATATATAAAAAATACTACTATATTCTTGGGTCGGCTTGGTAGAAAAATCAAAGAATAAATTCCTTTAGTAATGGGCATGACCCGCTAAGAATTTCTTATTAAATTCACCTTTAACCACTGACTGGGCCAACCATTAAACCCTAAATTTATTTAGTAACTTATATTTACTCCCAGCCCAAGTCAGCCTTAACTAACAATTATCAGCATAAGTAAATAAATCTTCTCATCCATGTCACGTTCGATATTGATATAGGGTCAAAAATTGAACTGAAGAAACATGAAACATTGTCGAGTGTTGCTGGCAACAGTGAGAGTCATCGACAGAGCACGATGCTCCGGTCGAGGTCATAACCGAGTCTTAATTTAATCCTACAGGCGACTACCGATTCTCATCGGAGAAGACAAGTCCTGTCGGAGCTCGTGATCACCGATGTGATCGAGTCATCCTAGATCCAAAATTCATAAATCCAGATAAATTGAGCGGGTCACTCATCTAGCTGAACCTTATCAATGATCGGAGAAGATGGTGGCTCCGATGTAGAAGTCAGAGAAAGATAACTACTCAAAGAAATTTTACTGAACACCTAATAGATTCGATTATTCAGAAATAAAAGACTTACCTAGAAGTCAGAGAAGATGAGTGCTCGAACTTGCAGTAATCCACCAGAGAAGATCCCCCGTTAATTCAGATGGAGCTTCATTGTCGAACGTCGATAATATCTGAACTGGAAGAACAACGGTCGAATCAATCGGATAGGGAGCGAGCAGAAATCAATATTAGAATAACCTATTGATTCGGGATGAAGAACACATATTCTTAATTGCGGAAACATATCTAAATCCATCGTTTGTTCTTATAGAGAACTTCTGGTTCGATCTTCCAACTTAGTACAACATTTATAAACAAAGATCAAAGTCTCCTCTTTTTTTCTTATCTTCGGTATCTCTGTTGATGGGAATGCAAAGAATATAAAGGAAAGAGAAAACATTTCCAGAAACCATTTTCCAAGTGTCGTACAATATGGGGACCGTAACATTTGGTTTTAAATATTTCTAATTTGACCCCTCATCAAATTAGTAATATCTTTAAATATATTTACACACTATCTCCATGACAATTTATACAATTAAGCCTTATCTCAATTAGACCACTTTAATTTGGCTTAATTATATAGATAGTCCAACACAATTAAATTTATATGTGTGGCCCATAATCAATGAATAAATCAAACAATCTCCCACTGGGTCATATATGTAATTTTACTATTGTGTTAACATTGTGAGCTCAAAATTTGCTATCTTAACCTTAGGGTATTTCCGAAAAATCTCGTCCATTAACCATATCAATATAGGATCAAAGCGGTCTTTATCATATTTAGCATAACTAAACCATCAATGGTCACATATATTATTGTAGCTAAATGACATATATCAATCATGGATGCGTAGCATACAAATTACATGCAATGTGATCAACATATATCTATTTTCAACTGGTCCTCCTTTACTTTAATGAGATCAATATTTTAACTTAATGAAACATAATGAACTGAATTTTCCATATGTCTGATCAGAACAATATCCAAGTACATAAATACGTAATGTGTCCAAATCCAAATATATATATAGCACAAATACACAAAATATAAACTTCCACTATAATGACATATCTTCAAACAAGATAATACCCATATGAGTAGTGTGCTCATTAAAGACCTTGGATGGTAACACTTTTTTGTGAGCGAATCCGCTAATATGGAGTTTGTCTTAATGTGCTATATGGACACTTGACCATTCTGAATTATTATTTTCACAACTAGGAACTTTATGTCAATAGACTTTGACTTATACGAGCTCCTGTCATTATTGGAATACAGTACTGATAATTTATTGTCACACTTTAATTTGAGTGGTCTTTCAACACCCTCCTGGATACACAGCCATATGGCAAAATTTTGCAACCATATTTTCTGATTGGATGCCTCACAATATGCTATAAACTCTGCTGTCATTATGGAAGATGCTACGAGTGTCTGTTTGACACTCTTCCAGATATATCTTCACCAGCCAACATGTAAGCATAACCTAGTATGAATCTTCTGTTGTCTTGGCATCCAGCAAAATCAGAGTCAGAATACCGTATGATCTCCAAATTATCCGATCTCCTATAAAGAACATGTAAATCTTTATTCTCTTTAAATTACTTAATTAATCTGATTGAATAATGATCTCTCAAAGTTACTTAAATATCTGCCTAACACCCTAACTATGTACGCAATATCTTGATGCGTACATACCTATGCATATTCATTTGCAACCAATGGACTTCGTACATTTTGGTAATGGGACAAGTTTCCAAAGTTTATTTTCATGCATTGACTTATACTCCTTATTCGTTGGATCAACCCACTTATGAGATTTGGAAATTTCCATGGCCTGATGAAAACTAATTAGATCACCTTCTAGTATTCCACAGTCTTTCTTACGTTGCTGAAGAAATATGACAAATATTTGAAATTATATTTCTCCTTTCTCTGATTAATTTCTTAGAAACCAGTTAGCAATGAACCCCTAAAATAAAGGCACAAATTAATTTCAAATCCAGAAAATAGATCTGAATAACTGACCATATCTTTCCATAATCGCACATCCCACTCCGCAGCAGCAGCGCATGCGGCAGCACAAGCCGCAGCGCAGGCGACAGCCCATGCGGCAACCTATGCGGCATCCCATGTTGCAGCGGGTGCAGCATCACATGCGGCCTGCCCTAAGGCTTGCCCATGCGACCGCATATGTGGCCACCTATGCGGCCTGCCCATGCTACTGCGCATGTGGCCTTGTAATACGATCGTGCATGCGGCCTCGCATGCGACCGCATGAGCGCATCTAATACGCACAAGCACCTGCGCCGAGGCTGACGTGGTAAGTGCAAAGTGCGCCAACAAAGCACCACTTTGCGCCATTGCGCCCGAGTCCGAGTTGCTAGGCCCCTTTGGGGCTTAGCTCCTATTGAAATAATTCCAAGAGCATGACAAAAAGCTTAAATGCTTTTATGAAGGAGTTAATCATTTTTTTTCTTAGGAAAATAGCCTCATATGGCACCCATATGCCCCACCACACCCCATGTGCACACCTCAACTTATACAAAGTATTATATTGAGATACCCACTTGGTGGTGTAGCCAATGTAAGACTATTTTTACTAGTCCAAAGGAAACAAAACCAACAATCCCTCATATATCTTAATATATATAGGTTAAGCGTTTCCCACATTGACTGCCCATCATGCCTTAGGATAGATATCACTTCGACTTAAATCTTTCCGTAAGGGTCGAACAACAGTATGATACTAGAATGGACTAAGCCTTAAATTCTGTACCATAGCTGCAATTCTACCCAAACATACAATGACATACATTGTGTTTCCAGTTATACATTATTTTGGGCATCTATAAGTTTTTTCCCTCAAGAGATAGCCTATATCTCTTTCCATACACTCTAGGTAAGTTCTTTTAAAGAGTCCTTGGCATGAAGCTTCGAGCTTCCTTGCGGTGCTACTCCGCTATGACATGGCCCGGAGCTGAGGTTACATCTCATCGTGGTGTCATGCCACTGTAGCATGAGGTCCCAGCCTCTTTGTAGTGCCAAACTACCCAGCATGAAGGCTTGTGTTTTCTTGTGGTGTTACGCCACTGTGACATGGCTCGCGTAGCCAAGAATTTACATCTTTTATCTCTTTGGTGTCACACCACTGTAACATGAGGATACCGACCTCTTTGTAGTGCTGTCTACACTCTTCATTCTATAATATTAGGCTACATGCCTATGTACGGTGTTACGACGCTGTGACATGGCTCACGAAGCAGAGACAATACCCTTACCGAGGGACCTCTTGGTGGTGTCACCCACTGTAGCATGGATATCTTACGCTCCTTTGTAGTGTTGCACTATCGTGCTTCCTGTTAAGCACACCAGACATTCAAAATGCCTGAGAACTTATTAAGGCTTCTAACCCATCCTCCCACAAGACATATTCTACACAAAAGAATAATTTGTAAAAAATAGTGGTTCTGGATCTGTAATGCCTCAATGTCTCAAATGACTACCCATTGTTCCTGATATTCTTCTAGTCAATGATTCTCCCTTGAACCAATAGTTACATGCCTAGTAGATTTATCTTTGAACTAATAGCATAAAACTAAATAGTCGAATTACAAAGACACAATATCGAAATATCTTCAAGCCCATCTTGATTGCTATATCCTCGACCATCTGGTGCTTAAGACCTTTGGGGAACGGATCCGTCATATTTTTTTGGCTCTGAACATCAATCACGCAATGACTCCAGTCTTGATAAGATCATTCACTTTCTTGTGCCTCATTCGCATAGTCCTTTTCTTTCCATTGTAGAGATCATTTGATGCTACCGCTGTAATCGCTTGGTTGTCACAGTAAATCGGTACCACCAGAATCTGTGCACCCACTACTAGAAGATCATACATGAGCTCCCGAAGCCACTTTGCTTTATCTGCTGCAGCTGCCAGTGCATAGAACTCAGATTCCATCAAGGAATGAGAGGGCATTGTCTGTTTCTTCGACTTCCATGATATAGCAGCTCCACTCATGAAGAAGATGTATCCTCCTTTGGACCTTTCGCTCTCTACTTTTAAATACCAGCTTGCATCACTGAAGCCTTCTACCACTGTCGGATAACCGCTATAGTGTAGTACATATTTCTAAGTTCTCTTGAGATATCTCATCACTCTCTTCACAGTTTTTTAGTGCTCCACTCCTGGATTGCTTGTGAACTGACTCAGCATACCCACGATAAAAGCTATGTCAGGTCTAGTAGCAGTTGTTGCATACATCAAACTCCCGATGATGCTTAAGTACTCCAGCTGCCTTGACACTTTCCCTTGGATTTGGCTTCAGCTTCTTGTCACACTTGTATGGAGTATCGATCCCTGAAAGATCCTGATATCCATAGCGTATGAGTAACTTCTCGATATAATAAGACTGTGACAGCGCCACTTCAGTATCTATCCGGATGATCTTTATCTCCAGGATAATATCAGCTTCCCTTAAGTCTTTCGTACTGAACTTAGATGAAAGAAACTTCTTTGTCTTGGTGAAACATGCTAGATCTGTATCCAGGATTAGGATGTCATCTATGTATAGACAAACGATGGCTCAATATCCATCAGTGAACTTAGTATAAACGTACTTGTCTATTTTACTGACACTGTAGTCGTTTGATCTTATGACTTTATCAAACTTCTCGTGCCACATCATGGGAGCTTGTTTCAGACCGTATAATAATTTTACCAACTTGTAGACTTTGTCTTCAAGCCCTTTAATAAAAAATCCTTTTGGCTGTTTGTGTAAATCTCTTCGATCAATTCTTCATTCAGGAATGTTGTTTTAATATCAATCTGATGAATGACTAGCTTGTGAATTTTACTTAGAGCAATTAACATCCTGATGATCATCATCCACGCTACTGGATCATATATGGTGAAGTAGTCGATCCCCTGCTTATGAGAAAACCCCTTAGCTACCATTCTTGCCTTGAACTTGTTAACAGTTCCATCGGCCTTCATATTTTTCTTGATGATCCACTAATATTCGATCGATTTTGTTACTTCAGGTAGATCGACCAACACCCAAGTATTATTGGAGGTTATTGAATCATACTCATCATTGGCAGCCTCCTTCCAGAAGATAATATCTCTGGCCTTCATCGCCTCATCATAGGTAAGTAGATATGCTTCCATATGATATGTGACAAAATTATCTCCGAAGTCCTTGTGTCTCCTTACTCGCTTAGATACTGGCTCTGCAAGTTCTGGTTCAAATGTTGTCTCTGTAATGATAACTTTTTCTTGGACTATATCTTTATGATATGTGTTGCCCTCTTGTGCACTCACAATATTCTTCGGAATATCTGTGATAACAATATTCTTGTGCCTTATAAACTTATCTTCAAAGAATTTAGCGTCGCAAGATTCGATGATATGATTTGACTCAATATCAAGAAACCTCCGAGCATCACTCTTTTCAGCATATTCTAAGAAGATGGTTTTGGTAGTCCACGTACCTAGCTTCTGAATCATCAAGTCTGGAAACTTCGCATATGCCAGGCACCCCCACACTCGAATGATATTCAAGTTGGGTCTGACTTTGAACCAGAGTTTATGAGTAGTGACATCGAAAGTTGCATATGACACTCTATTCAGAATGAATGTAGCCGTAAGCGTCGCTTCTGTCCAGAAGCAATTTGGAAGACCTGCAGTTAACAATATTGAGTTCATCATTTCTATCAATGTTCTGTTCTTCTTTTCATCTACTCCATTTGATTATGGAGAATATGGAGCAGTTGTCTCATTGACAATTATATGTTCTTTGCAAAATAATACGAATTCAATAGACCTATACTCTCTACCTCGATCGCTTTTGAGTCTCTTGAGTTGTTGTCCTGAACTCCTTGAACTTCTCGAACGCTTCATCTTTTAACTTGAACAGATAGACAAATGCATACTTCGAGTAGTCATCGATGAATATAATAACATACTTCATCCTGACCCTTGTCGAGAACTGTTTGAAGTCACAGATATCTTAGTGCACCAACTCCAGAAGATCTCTGCTTTGGTTAACCCGTTTGAACGATTTTCTTGCGATCTTTGTCTGCACATAGACCTCACACTTCTCTACCTCTTTACCCCCATATTTGGAGATAAGCCCTAGACTAGACATCTTGTTTACCCTTTTACAGTTAACATGTCCTAGTCTATTATGCCGTAACTTAAGAGAGTAACCAGAAGAAGAGATTGCATTAATATTATTTGTGAGAGTTACAAGCTGAAGTTTGAACATTTCTTTGGTACAAAATGCTTTTCTGAAGTATGTTCCTTTGTACGACATCACCATTTATCTAGTATTGATGTCCATCCTCAAGCCTGCGTTGCAGAGAAGACTTCCCGAGACCAGATTCTTGGCTGTTACCGGCACATGCTTTACATTCTTAAGCATTAGTAACTTCCCAAAAGTCAGATTTAGTACCACTATTCTGGTCCCAAGTACTTCAGCTTGTGCCTGGTTTGCCACCATTACCTTCTCAAATGTAGGTTTGTATTTGGTAAACAACTCCTTCTTCGAGCAAACATGGCAGGATGCGCCTGTGTTCACCCACTAGTCAGTGTCAATACCAGCCATCACAACCTTCACAATCATAGAAAACTTGTTAGGCTCACCTTGCTCTGTCGGTTTGGTGTTGGATACAAAGTCTCTCCGATAGTGTCCCTTCTTGCGACAGTTAAAGCAAGTCACATCTGACTTGGACTATGGCTTCGACTTGAACGAAGCCGATTTTACCTTAAAATAGTTGAAGTCCTTATTCTTGTAGTGATAAGCCTTCTGCTTCCTCCCGCTTGAACCAATTTAGCTTTTTCCAACTGCTTAGACAATGGTCCACTTTGTTTGGAGCCCTCAACTCGTCTTTAACATAGATGTTGTGTAGTAGTTGATCAAGGCTAACTTGCATCTTCTTTTGGTGCATGTCCGAGATAAAATTGCTCTAGCCTGGCGTAAGCTTGGCCACAATACACCCTACGACAAAAGCGTCGATTAAGGGCATGCCATTATCCTTATATTTTTGACATAACTTTAGAAACTCCTTGACTTGAGGCAACATAGTCTTGTCATCCTCAAATCGCATGTTCCAGACCTTTTCAGTCACATGAATCTTGTTGCTGTTCTCATTTACCTTGTAATGCTTGTCTAGAGACTCCCAGACGACCTTAGCATGGTCCATCTTGCTGTATGACTCCGCTAGAGTATACTCCATGGAGTTTAAAATCAGCAGCTTACAAAGGTTGTTGTCTCTTCTCTACTTGTTCTGTTTAGCAGTTGTATTAGAAACTGCCCGAATAGCAGTATTATTACTGTCTAGAACAACTGGCTCTGGTTCTGTCAGAACGTAGTCTACCTCTGCGAGTTGAAGATTGAGGAAAACCTTCATCTTCCAAGAGTTGTAATGATCTCCATCAAACTTTTTATATTTTTAAAAACTTATGTCGAGAAATTTTGCACGGTTGTTCTCCATCTTTCTCGGATCTTACTTTGAGATTGTTATTCCTGAGGCTGAATCTAAGATGGAAAACCGCTTGGTCAAGATCAAAGATTCATATAAAAGTTTTCTCTCTAAATATTTCTGATCTCCACGAAGAAAAATATATATAAAGATCATGATTACAACTAGATGTTACTATAAAAATAATCAGAAAAGGGGACATCTCTTTCTTTTTTGTAATCGCAGTTGCAGATGGATAGAACAGAGAAACAACTTACAGAAGGGGAGGAAGAAGTAGAAGAAGAAGAAAAAATGACTATGTTTGCTGGGGTAATAAAGATCATTGTTGCTCAAAGCAAGATTATCTCCCACACGATCTGCTTCCAGGAACCATCAAGTTCACGAAGAACTTCTGGAACCCTCGCTGTCACCTCTGTCTAGACTCGCACAATCTCCCTGGACTCCAATGGCGGCAACAGCAACAACTCTTTTTGTCTTCTCTTTTTTGAAGTAAGTTCACAAGAGGCATGAAGAGAGTACTTATAGAGAGAGGGTGGAAACCCTAGCCGCCTATCAGTTACGGAAAGATAGGAACCAGTTAGCCACGAACCCCAAAAAAAAGGCACAAATTAATTGCAAATCCCAAAAAATGGATCTGAATAACTGATCATATCTTTCCATAACCGCTCAACCCACTCCGCAAAAGCAGCGCATGCGACCTGCCCATGCGTCATCATAATGCGATCGTGCATGCGGCCTTCCCAAGCGGCCTCGCATGCGACAACATGAGTCCATCAAATGCAAACAAGCATCTACGCCAATACTGACGTGCTAAGTACAAAGTGTGTCAATAAAGTGCCACTTTGCGCCCGAGTAGGAGTTCGAGTCTGAGTCGCTAAGCCCCTTTGGGCTTAGCTCCTATGGGAATAATTCCAAGAGTATGATAAAAAGCATAAATGCTTTCATGAAGGAGTTAATATTTTTTTCTCCTAGAAAAACACCCCCATATGGCACCCATGTACCCCACCACACCCCTTATGCACACCTCAACTCACACAAAGTATTATATTGAGATACCCACTTGGTGGTGTAGCCAATGTGGGACTATTTTTACTAGTCCAAAGGAAACAACACCAACAAAAGATTTTGGTAGATCTTATGTTCGAGGCCTAAAACAACTTTTATTGGAAGAGACTCCTGAGGAAACTAAATTATAGAATTAGAATTCAAAGTCATAAATGGATAGTGTAAGACGGTTAAGCGAGACTTAAAATTTGGTTCATGTCTCGATGATTGCTTTGTCACCTAAATTGTGAATGTTTTGTCATCACCTTTTGAAACATCTGTTCAATATATCCCGCCTTGTTGTTCGTCCAATCTTAATTTTGAGGACGAATTCTTCAATGGTGGGTAGGATGTAAACCCACTCAAATTCCAAAAAAGATTATTTAGGTTTATTTAGAATTTCACTATATTTTTTCTTATATTGTTTTATGTTCTAATAAAACAAAGTTAATGAATTAATACTTATTAAACAAAATAATAATAATAATAATAATAATAATAATAATAATAATAATAATATTTAATTAGTGGCAAATAATAGTTAATAGTGTTCATCATCTTTGCTTATAATAAAATATCTCCACGGTGAATTGAGAAACCAATCTTACCATTTAATTCAATTCAAAATCCAACTTGATATAGATCAACCAAATCTAATAAAGAATTCATGTATAATCTTATCAATTTCGGCCTAATCCTAAAATTATAAATCTTAAGAATCAAATTTAATACTAATCCCTTTTCACTTGTTAAAACTTTGGATCTTACAGAATTAACTAGATCAACACAAAACCGTAAGCGATCTCTTAATCCTAAATCCTAAATATATAAAATAATTAATAATATTTTAAATTAATCAAAATCTAAACAAAATCAAAATCTTAATTACAATATATATATATATATATATATATATATATATATATATATATATATATATATATATATATATATAAAGTAAATAGCTAACTATTGTTATATCTCTACTAATATAAGATGGCTTGAAAATGGCTCAAAATTGAGCCGTCTAAGCTGTTCGTAAATACTCTATTAATTAGTTTAAAAAATTAACTAATTATTTAACTAACTAATATGATTTGTAACTAAATAACTCTAACTCAAGTAGTTAAGATGTGAGGCATTTTTCTTGGTTGTTTGAGTTCATTTGTTAGGAACAACAATATTTATATACGCACGTGCAATGCACGTGCACATTACTAGTATAAATAGCGTGTGTATCATGGAGAGATGTATCCCTTTCCTTGCATAAGAATTATCTATTGATTAGATCAACCCTAGTAACTCATCTAACCAACATATGATCAACATATGATCTCATGTGTGTAAACCTCATAACCAATCTTCTAACAACTCCAGGTTCTCTTCTTCTTGGTGAGCTCTTTCTCTCAAGTGAACCATGTCTCACCCCGACCACGATGTGACCAACCAACACCAGTCCGTCCATCATGACTCCTTGGCAATTGTAAGTCCCGAGGCTTAATCAAAGGTGGTAGAACAAGAAGTTGAAGTCGATATCAGGAGTTCACACAAAAATTTTCTCTCTGATATACCTCGATCCAACAAAGAACTATATAATTATACAATATAGTAGCTGATTACAACTTCTTCTAGATTACTGAACTCAAGAACCCAAAATAAAATTTTTTTTGCAAACGCAGTTGCAATTGGGATAGAACGTTTACAACTAGAATAAAAAAAGAAGAAGATAGAATAAAAAATTATTCTTGTTGGGGCAGTTGTCACGCTCCAGTATATACTTGCCTATGAAATGGGGAGAGAAAGCTAAAGAAAGAGAAAAAAATGAAGAAGTGAGGAGAGAGAGGGAGATAGAAAATTTTGGGTTATATATGGTAGGGTTTGAGGGTTGAACCAAAGTTCTCATGAGTTGAACCAACCTGCAAAATAAACCATGAACCAGGTTAAACCAAAGAATGGGTCTAGTCTCTATGCACATGCAACCATGCTAAAATAAAAATGCATTCCAAATACGTATATCAGGAACGGGAAGTGACAGCGGTGAAGACCACCGTTTCTCAAATCAAGATTCGTCCTCTATTGACGATTTTCTGTCAAGAGCCAGCAAGTTCACAAAAGAAATTTTGGAACGCTCGTAGTCAACTCTTTGTGTGACTCGAACAGACTCCTTTGGACTCATCTTTCTCAAGTTTTAGGTGTGTCTCAAAAGTAGGATAGAGGGCTCTTTATATATAGAAGGATGGAAACCCATCCTCCTCTTCTTTCCGATGTGGGACTAAAAAACCAATATACAAAATTAATATCCCACAATCGTAGCCCGATGCATAGCCCGCTCAGCGCCCGTTCAGCATCTGCTCAACGCCCGTTCATGCAACATGCACATGAAATACACACATGCAATCCAGGCATAAAACTTGCGTATAAAATGAGTGCTAAGTGCAAAGTGCGCCAACAAAGCACCACTTTGCACCCATGAGCCCGAGTTCGAGTCGCTAAGCCCCTTCGGGACTTAGCTCCTATGAATAATATCCAAGAACATGACAAAAATCTTAAAAGCTTTATTTGAGGAGTTAATTATTTTTTCTTCTAATAAAATACCCCCACAGGGCAACCATGTGCCCCACCACACCCTATGTGCATACCTCAACACATACAAAGTATTAAATTGAGATATCTACTTGGTGGTGTAGCCAATCTGGGACTATCTTTACTTGCCCAAAGGCAAAAATACCAATAATTTTACATATATCTCAATATATGGGTTGAACGTTCCCCACAGTGACTGCCCATCATGCATTAGGATAGATGTCGCTTCGACTTGAATCTTCCTGCATGGGTCGAATAACAGTATAATACAAGAATTGACTAAGCCTTGAATTTTGCACCATAACTGAAATTCTTTTTTCTCACATAAGGACATCAGTTGTACTTTCGGTTGCACATTAAAGGCCCTGCGCATGCCTGGTTTCGGTGTATATATTTTGGGCGTCTATAAGTTTACCCTTAAGAGACGGCCTATATCTCTTTTCATGCACTCTAGGTGAGTTCTTTTAAAGAGTCCTTAGCATAAAGACTTGTGCTTCCTAGCGGTGCTACTCCATTATGACATGGCCCAAAGCTACGATCCTATCTCGTTGTGGTGTCATCTACTGCATCATAAGGTCCCAGCCTCTTTGTAGTGCCAAACTACCCAGCATGAAGCCTTGCGCTTTCTTGTGTTGTTACGTCACTGTGATATGGCTCGCGTAGCCGAGGCTTTACACTCTCTAGGTACCTCTTGGTGGTGTCACACCATTGTAACAAGATTTTACCGGCCTCTTTGTAGTGCTGTCTACCACTCTTTATTTTACAGCATTAGGCCACCCGCCTATATGCAGTGCTACGTCACTGTGAAATGGATCATAAAGTTTAGGTATTACCTTATCGAGAAACCTCATGGTGGTGTCACCCACTATAGAATTGAGTCCTCAGCTCCTTTGTAGTGCTGTGCTACCATGCTTCATGTAAAGCATGTCGGACATTCCAAATACCCTATAACTCATTAAGGCATCTAAGCTCTCCTCCCATAGGACTTTGTTCTACTCAGAGAACAAATAGCAGACAATAGTGGTTCTGGGTCCATAACCCCTCAATGTCTCAAATTACTACCTATTGTTCCTGATATTCTTCAAGTCAATGATCCTTCTTTGAACCAAAATCTTGATGCCTAGTGGATTTTTCTTTGAACTAATAGCATAAAATTTTATAGTAGAATTATAAAAACAGAACATCATAATATCTTCAAACCTATTTTAATTGTTGTATGCTCGACTAGCTGACACTTGAGACCTTTGGTGAACGGATCGGCCAGATTCTTCTGACTTCGAACAACAATCACGACAATGACTCATGTCTTGATAAGATCATTCACAACCCTGTACCTCAGGCGCACAGTCTGCTTCTTACCATTTAAGAGGTCATTTGATGCCACTACTTCAGTCGCTTGGTTGTCGCAGTATATTGGTACCCCCAGAATCAGTGTATAAACCACTGAAAGATCAAACATGAGCTCCCGAAGCCACTCTACTTCTTCTACTGTAGTCACCAGTACATAGAACTTAGATTCCATCGAGGAATGAGAGACCATTGTCTGCTTTCTCAACTTCCACGATATAGCAGCTCCACCCATGGATAAGGCGTATCCTCCTGTGGACCTTTCGCTCTCTACTTATGAACACCACCTTGCATCACTGAAGCCTTCCACTACTTCCAGATACCTCATGTAGTGTAGCACATAATTTTGAGTCCTTTTGAGATATCTTATTATTCTCTTCACAGCTTTCCAGTGCCCAACACCTGGATTACTCGTGAACTCACTCAGCATTCCCATGACGAAAGCTATGTTAGACCTTGTGAAAGTTGTTGCATATATCAAACTCTCGATAACGCTTGAATACTCCAGCTTTCTGATACTTTTCCTCGGATTTGGCTTCAGCTTCTTGTCACACATGTATGAAGAATTGATCCCTGAAAGATCCTGATATTCATAGCGTGTGAGCATTTTCTTAATATAATAAGACTATGATAATGCCACTCTAGTGTCCATCCGGATGATCTTTATCCCCAAGATAATATCAACTTTCCCTAAGTTCTTCATACTGAACTTAGATGATAGAAACTTCTTTGTCTCAGTGACATGTGCTAGATCCGTACCTAGAATCCATATGTCGTCCACGTATAGACAAACGATATCTTCTCTCTCGTCAGCAAACTTTGTGTAAATACACTTTTTTGTCTCACTGACCCTATAGTCGTTTAACCTTATAACTTTATCAAACTTCTTATGCCATATCTTGGGAGCTTGCTTTAGACAGTATAATGATTTTACTAACTTATAGACGTTGTCTTCAAGTCCCTCGACGATAAATTCTTCTGGTTGTTGCATATAAATCTCTTTGATCAATTCACCATTCAGGAATGCTATTTTTATATCCATCTGATGTATAACTAGCTTATGAATTTTACTTATAGCAATAAACATCCTGATGGTCATTATCTATACTACTAGAGCATATATGTCGAAGTAGTCGACCCCCTGCTTCTGAGAAAATCTTTTGGCTACCAGCCTTGCCTTGAACTTGTCAACAGTTCCATCGGCCTTTATCTTCTTCTTAAAATTCTATTTGCATATGATTGGTTTAGCTCATTCAGGCAGATCGACCAATACCCAAGTGTTGTTGGAGATTATTGAGTCATACTCATCATTTATAGCCTTCCCCCAGAAGACAACATCTATGATCTTCATCGCCTCATCATAGGTAAGCAAATATGCTTCCACATGATATGTAAGGAAATCTATCTGTGAAGTTCTTATGTCTTCTCACCCGCTTAGTTCTTGGTTCTGTGAGTTCTGGTTCGAACGTTGTCTCTGGAAAGACAACTTCTTCTTGGACTACATCTTTATTGGAAGCGTTGGCCTCCGGTGCACTCACATCATTCTCCAGAATATTCGCGATAATAATGTTCTTGTGCCTTAAAAATTTATCTTCAAAATTTTTTGCATCGCGAGATTCAATGATATAGTTAGACTCGATATCAAGGAACCTCCAAGCATCACTCTTTTCAGCATATCCCAAGAATATAGCTTTTGTAGTCCTCATTCCCAACTTCTGAATCTTCAAGTCCGGGAGCTTCATATACGCAAGACACCCCCACACTTGAATGACATTCAAGTTGGATCTGACCTTGAACCAAAGTTCATGAGAAGTAATATCGGAAGTTGCGTACGGCACTCTGTTCAGAATGAATGTAGCCGTTAGCGCAGCTTCTCCCTAAAAGTAGTTTGGAAGACTCAAAGTTAACAGCATAGAGTTTATCATATTTGTCAATATCCTGTTCTTCCTTTCTGCTACTCTATTACATTGAGGAGAATACAGAGAAGTTGTCTCATTGAAAATTCTATGTTCTTTGCAGAACGATGCGAATTTAATAGACATGTACTCTTTGCCTCACTTCTGAGGCTCTTGAGTTGTTGTCCAGTTTGACGTTCAGCTTCAACCCTGAACTCCTTAAACTTATCGAATGTTTTGTCTTTTGACTTGAACAGGTAGTAGATGAACACATACTTTGAGTAATCGTCAATGAATATAATAAAATACTTTATCCCGATATTTATGGAGAACTGTTTGAAGTTACAGATATCTGAGTGCCCCAACTCCAGAAGATATGTATTTCGGTTTACCTGTTTGAACGATTTTCTTGTGATCTTTGTTTGTGCACAGACCTCAGACTTCTCTACCTCCTTAACCCCACATTTAAAGATAATCCCTAGATTAGACATCTTGTTTATTCTTTTACAATAAACTATTATTCCATAACTCAAGAGAATAATCAGAAGAAGTGACTGCATTTATAGTAATGGCATGAGTTACAAGTTAAAGTTTACACATCCCTTCGTTACAGAAATCCTTTTTGAAGTATATTTCTTTATAGGGAATCACCATCTACCTAGCATTGATGTCCATCCTCAAGTCTGTATTGCAGAGTAGACTTCCTGAGATCAGGTTCTTGGCTATCACCGGTACATGCTTCATATCCTGTAGAGTTAGCGACTTCCCCAAAGTCAGATTCTGTACCACTGTCCCGATCTTATGTACTTCAACTTGTAACAGCCACCATAACCTTCTCAGATATAAGTTTTTAGGTGATGAATAACTCCTTCTTTGAGCAAACATGGCAGGGTGTGCCAGTGTCCACCCACTAGTCAGTGTCGACGCCAGTTGTAGCAACTTGCACAATCATGGAAACCTTGTTAGGCTCACCTTTCTCTTTCTGTTTGGACTTATATTTGCAGTCTCTGCTAAAATAGCCTTTCTTGTCGCAGTTGAAACAAGTCCCATCGTTCTTAGGCTTTGGTTTGAAAGATGTCAACTTTACCTCCAGAAGGTTGAAGTCCTTTTTTATGTTGTGAGAAGCCTTCTGCTTCCCCTTAGAGTCACCAGCATGCACCAAGTTGGCCTTTGCCAGCTGTTTGGACAGTGTGTCTACTTTGTTTTGAGCCCTTAACTCATCTTCCACATGGATATTGTGCAGTAGTTAATCAAGACCCACCTTCATCTTCTTTTGATGCAAGTCTGAGATAAACTTGCTCCAACCAGATGAGAGCTTGGCAATAATACCTCCTACGACGAAAGAGTCAACACATGGCTTACCATCATCCTCAAGTTTTTGACGTAACTTGAGAAATTTCTTGACTTGAGGCAATATTGTCTTATCATCCTTAAATCACATCTTCCAGATTTTTTCTATCACATAGATCATGTTGCGGTTCTCATCAACCTTTAATATTTTTTTAGAGCCTCCTAAACGATTTGCATGGTCCGTCTTGCTGTATGACTCCGCCAGAGTATACTACATGGATTTGAGAATTAGCAATTTGTAGAGGTTGTTGTCTCACCTCCATTTGTTCTTCTTAGCTTTTGGAGTTGCAATCGCCCAAATAGTAACATCTTTACCCTCTGGAATAACAGGCTCATGATCTGTCAATACGTAGTCCACATCTACGACTTTGAGATTACGGCTAACCTTTCTCTTCTAGATGTTTTAATATTCTCCATCAAACTTCTCAAGTTTGTTAAAACTTATGTCGATAAGACCTGCACGGTTGTGCTCCATCTTACTCGAATCTTGCTTTGAGATTATAAGTCCCAAGGCTTAATCAAAGATGGTAGAACAAGATGTTAAAGTCGAGATCAGGAGTTCACACAAAAGTTTTCTCTCTAATATACCTCGATCCAACAAAGAATAATATAATTATACAATATAGTAGCTGATTACAACTTCTTCTAGATTACTAAACTTAAGAACCAAAAATATGTTCTTTCTTTTAAACGCAGTTGCAATAAGGACCAAAAATTTACAACTAGAAGAAAAGAGAAGAAGATAGAGTAAAAAAATACACTTTCTAGGGCGGTGAAGACCACCGTTGCTCAAAGCAAGATTCGTTCTCTATCGACGATATGCTCCTAGGAGCCAGCAAGTTCACAAGAGAAGTTTTGGAACACTCGTAGTCAACTCTTTGTGTAACTCAAATGGACTCCTTTGGACTCCCCTTTCTTAATTTTTATGTGTGTCTCAAAAGGAGGCTATAGGGCTCTTTATATATGGAAGGATGGAAATCCATCCTCCTCTTCTTTTCGATGTTGGACTAAAAAATTAATACACAAAATTGATATCCCACAATCGCAGCCCAATGCATAGCCCGCTCAGCGTCCGTTCAGCACCCGTTAAGTGAAAAGTGCGCTAACAAAGTGCCACTTTGCACCCTTGAGCCCAAGTCCGAGTTCGAGTCCGATTCGCTAACCCCTTTGGGTCTTAGCTCCTATGGAATAATATCTAAGAGCATGACAAAAACTTAAAAGCTTTCATTGAGGAGTTAATCCTTTTTTCTCCTAATAAAATACCCTATATGGCACCCATGTGCCCCACCACACCCCATGTGCACACCTCAACACATACAAAGTATTATATTGAGATACCCACTTGGTGATGTAGCCAATGTGGGACTATCTTTACTAGTCCAAAGGTAAAAAGACCAACAACAGTCGCCAAGTTATTAGGTTTTGTAGGAGCTAACGCTGATCAGTTCTTCATTATGCCATGAGAACTGGTGATACTCTTCTGTGCCAAGAGGTCCTCTGCCCGACCGAACGTCATGTCTAGCAATATGCCGTAAACACCATCGTCCCAATGCCAGGCTCGTAACCATCGTACTATATGCTTGTCTATACGTAAAGTGAAACCTTGCAAGCATGCAACTCGAACGAGAGCGCAACCACCATTTGCATAGACGAACCCGACGTTGCCTTATTTACCAACTGGGTCGAACATCAAAGCCTTAGTCAGCTATAGTGACGAAGAAGACTATAGGCCCTCGAGGAACCCGACATCAACCTTAGAGTGGATCCATGCATGGATTGTGATTATTGTTGCCATTATCGTTTAAATAAGATTTATTAATATTTACCCCTGTCACGACCCGCACTCAGTATAGGGGCATGAGTACGTGGGTACATCTATCCTACGCCGCAGCATCGGCGGTAGAATTCTATCTAGGTCAACAATACTATCTAAACATCTCACATAATATATATAATGTATATATCAAGATATCTCAACTCCCAAATGGAAGAAAATATGATAATATGATAATGGTAATCAATACTCAACCATAATATAAAACTAGAAGAAGATATGATGCGATATGGATTAGAAGGAATGAAATACTGAGTCACAATATAATCCAAGTCCAGTCTAATAGTCTAATCATAACTCAAAGATCTCAAAATAATATATGTCATAATGTCTAAAAAAGACAAATATAAAATCATAAATGAACTAGCTAAGTCTCTTCAACTGCTGGTACTATCTCAATAGGCTCTATATTTGCTATGTCAACTAGCTCATCATCCTATGGCCCGTAGTGCATAGGACACCAGTCCTATAATGAATCATGTAAAAATATATCTAGTCAAGATTGGAGTGAAGTATAACCCAATAGCAGTTCCAATAATTGACAGAAACTATGGAACAATAATAGCAATTAAAATAAATGATGGAAGTAAATAAACTAGTAAATATCACAAGAAGGAGTATAATGGTAAGTAATAAAAATATACTGAGAACAATATAGTGAGGAACATCAATATAATAAAATAGAATAAAGGAAATATAATAATAAATGTGCCTTAAAATATTAGCAAGATATGTGACCGACTTGGATCTAACAAGGGCTATATATAAAAGGGGAGCTAGCGTGACCTCAAATGAGTTGAATAATCTGCTAGCTATGACGGGCTATACTAAATCATGGGCTACTGCAATTAGGTACTAAACCAAGTCTGGACAGACCTGGCCCTGCTCTAAATCATTCTACACTAACCTTCACCGAATTAATCATTAACCCACACCTACATGAATCCTCACTTCTATACTCGAGCAATGATATACTCGAACAACCTAACATATACCCTGCATTCCCTACCTGCACTTGTCCTAAAATAGGACTGATACCTTAGTTCTACACCCTAAGATCCTGACACTTGCACACAAGTGTGTAAGTAATATGCAGTTGGCCCTACCTGATGTGCACAAGCCTGCACATCCAATTTGGTTGTCAAGATATCACTATTCACCAAATCTGAGCTCTAATATCCCCTGCAATACCCCTCACTTTGCTGCTATATGCTGAAACCAAGCCTAGTAGTGCACTGCTTGGTACAACAGTACCTCATTACTACTCTTCCCTAACCCGAGTACAGGTCTGACCCCAACTTGCTCTATCTCATAACCTGCACCCCATCTTGATACTCTATGTATCAGTCTATGTATCAGTCCAACTGATAAACTGAGGTATCTTACCCACTCGAGTGAGTATCATACCCAAACTGATAAAACTGAATACCCTACCTTGCATCAGTGTACAGCACAGCCACACACACAGGCACTAGTTCACTCCTCACATGATTTGTATATATATACACAAACCCACATTCATACACACAATATTACCTATCAATACACACACAACAAAATAGAATATATATTGAGTGCACCAAATCCACACTAATGTATATATACTAATGTATATATACACAATATATATATATATATATATATATATATATATATATATATATATATTGAGTGCACCAAATCAATACTAGTGATCATTTAACCAAACACCTATAGTACACCATTAGGGTACTCATGATACACACTCAAACAAGTGCCAAAACCCCCAATTCTTAACAAATAATAATTACACATATCAAATAAATAAATAAATATATATATATATATATATATATATATATATATATATATATATATATATAACTAATGTAATTAATTACAATAGAAATTGAAGAGTAATTACACTATTATGCACAAATCCCCAAAATGAGTCCCCGTATCATGGCGTATCACAAAATATTATGATACGGCCTACTCGTTTCCAATTGTGGATAAGTATCTAATCCCACACTATCAATCTAAGTCTAATTAGGCCTAATTGGTCTCATAACACACACTTGATGTTTCAATCTCGGAATTCCTCCTAATTGGGCACAAAAACTTATATAGAAGTCACAATATAAGTCATATGAACCTATTTCTTGTTCCTATATATAGCCTTAAGATAAGAAAAGTTTTCTAATGTTTAAATACATGAATTAGAGTCTAAATTATAGGAGAAATCAGAACTTTACCTATTGGGAGATGGATTTTCAATGAATAGCTCAAATGGACTTAATTAAGTCACAAGCTCCTAACCAACTCCTTCTTCTCCAAGTGCTTCTTGTAATCCAAGATCCAATACTCCTTAGATGATATAATTGGAAGAAAATGATAGTCAATTAGGGTAAATTTGGTGGAGGGGTGAGTCAATTTGGGGAAGAACACAATTGGAGATCTAAATTTGGAGTGAAATAAAGTAGAAAAAGAGAGAAACCCCTCCCTCCTATAGTAGCCAACCTCATTTACCCTCTCCCAAGCAACTACACTATATTTAATATACCTCTACTAGTTAGTTATGAGGTTTAATTAGGGAGAGCTATATTAGGAAGCTTCTAATTTAATAAAAATTAATTCTAATCTCCTGAATTAACTAAAGGAATGGGTCTAATTTGACCTAATCCAATGTTCGGCTCAATTTGTCATGACAAGTTCTAATGGGTCCACTAACGTCAAGTCCAATAATTATGCTTGCCAACTAACTAATAATAAATAGTATAACACATAATAAATAATTAGTAGCACAATATATAAATATTTAATCACTAACTATAAAATATGATAAATAACAAAAATACCCTCATCTAGAAATGTGGTAGTAACAAGTCTATCCTCCTTAGAAAAAAAATTTCCTCAAAATTTAAGAAAGAACTAATACTACAACAAGCAATAACAGAAAGCAAGAAAGATACCTCACGGCTCAAAGAGGTAAGGGTATCGCTTGCGCATCTCGGCTTTTCACTCCTAGGTAGACTCTCCCGGGGAGTGATGCCTCCATGCGACGCATACCAAGGGAATCATCTGGTTCCACAATACCTTTTCCCTGCGATCCAAAATATCCACTGGCTGCTCTGGGTAGCTGAGAGTCGGACCCACCTCGATCTCCAAGTGATTTAATATGTGACTAGGATCTGGTACGTACCGTCTTAGCTGTGACACATGGAACACATCATGTACTCCCTACCGTGCAGGTGGCAAGTCTAGTCTCTAGGCCACTACACCTACCCTCGCAAGAATACCGAAGGGTCCTATGTATCGTGGACTAAGCTTCTCGTCTCTAACAAAGAGAATCGTGCTCCGTGTCGGAGAAATCCGCAAGAATACCAGATCGCCAACCTAGAAAAAATACAGCCTTAACACTCCATCTAAAACAAAGAAATCACAAGCAATAAAAAACAAACCTATACCTCAAACTCCAAAAGTCTCCAATGGCTGTCGACCTAATCCCGTTGTTTGTCCTGTGCCACCCAAAGTCTATCTCTAATGAGCTTCACCTTCTCAGCTGCATCTGTAGAAGCATAAAAAATTATTCATGCCGCATAAAGGTCATGCCCCCTCAAAAGAACAACCAAGCCTCAGAGAATCCACATGCGGTCCGAATAAAACAAGCTACAGAGAAGTCACATACGGCCTGAACTACCAAATCCTCAGAGATACCACATACGTCTTGAACAAACAAGCCACAGAGAAGCTGCATGATGGCTCAAGAAAAGAAAGACAAAAAGTCACAATAGTGCATTAATAACCCTGTCAGATGTGCCATGCCACGTGTTCTCTCATATACGGCTACTCCGTATGTGGCCTCATCACCATGGGGCTTAGGTGTCCATTCGACCAAAGCTCGACGAAATCTTGCATGCGGCCTCGTCACCTTACGGCTTAAGTGTCCATTCGACCAAAGTCCAACAAAAGCTTGCATGTGGCCATAACGCAATACGGTCAAAGTATCAATTCGACCATGGCCATACGAGAGTTTGCATGCTGCCATAATGCCATACGGCCAAAGTGACCATTTGACCAAGGCCGGACGAGAGTTTATATACGCCCTCGTCAACATACGGCCAGAGCGTCCAGACGACCAATCCCAAATAAGAACACGTATGCAGCCACGATAATATGCGGCCAAGATGTTATATATCTCTTGACTCATTAGATTTTTCTGTTATAACTGAAGGCAATTTCTCGCAAAGTCACTGCTGACTAAGTGTCCAGTTGACCAAGTCACGTACGCAATAACCCCAAGATCTCTTAAATAATTTACCCTAACCGAGACCACATGGAAGCCTGTCTGCAGCATACGACTGTATTTACAACCGTATTTTGTTGAAGGAGCCCTATGCGGCTACCAAACAGAGCCATATGCGGCATCGATAGTCTATTAGCATGAGGACTATAAATAGCAAGGGTAGCATATCCTACAACCTCCCGGCTAGCTACTTACGTGCACACAAGCTCAGGAGAGAGAAAAAAAGGAGAGTATCCTCATTCCCTTATCGGTCCGTCAACGGAGTAAAGGAGCCACCACTACGCTCTTTGTTCATCATCACTACCTAAATCAAAATATTATACTTAGATCTTCCGTCTAGGATCTCTCAGTACTTCTTTGTTCATTATTTCAACGTCCAAAACTTACGATGGCGAACAAGATAGAGACTCTGCTGGAGTCCAACTTCTCCTCTGATGAGAAGACAGTGACACAGTCTGACGCGGCCAAGCAGGGCTCGGCCTAAAGGATGTTGGTGGTATATTTCGACTAATAAGATGTCACTACCACATTCCGGAAACAGGGGTATTTTTTTGACTTTTTATAATATTTAATATTACTGTAGTTACAATTAAATAATTGCATGATAGTATATTTAATTTAAATAATTATGTGATGTGTAATTAAATATAGTATTATATGCAGTGTTTATTTATTTTTAAGCTAGTAGACTTGACCTAGAAGCCTAGTAGATGAACACCTGTCAGAATTATAGAATTTTTGTATTTAATTATTTAGTTAGAATTTAATTCTTGGAGTTTGTAATTAATTACCGTATTTTATTTAATATTTTGCGCATTGCCTTTGCTTCGATATTTGGAGCACTACCCTAGCTTTTGCCTCCCAACAAATTTCACCATCTTGCCCTAGACATGCCCGCCTTCCATTCTGCTATTTTTGCAACTCATAATTATGCTCTCTGTGCATTATTTCTAGCCGAACAAAAATTGTCGCGGACGTTATTTAATAAATTCCTATTTTTGTATCGTTGTGCGTTCCAATTGAAATTGGAGGCAATCTTGACCTATTTTTCGTACGGCCCAAATTAGGGTAATATTTTTTTCTGAGTCTTCTTCATTATTGGTATTGATGACCTGACCTGATTTTGGCCCCATGTGCTCCTAATTAATTTTAGAACACAACTTACATTTATTTCTAATTAAATTGAGGATACTATTTTAACCGATTCTGAAAATCCCAATTTAATTCCAGCGCCCTGCTATTTGAGCCCACACCAAACCTACAGCGCCCCCTGACCCTACAAAATATCGGACACCGAATCGCCCGCCAAATTTTCATTATTTCATGCGTCTGTGCAAATACCCAAATTTAAGGGGGCTAATTTGTAAATTTGCATTTTTTTGTGTCAACACCCATTTGTTTAAACCAATGAGGAATCCTTAATATTTTTAATCATAGCCCTCATCCCCACATGAGAAACCTCATGTCAAATCTGGACCATTCATTTAATTGAGTGCATCCTCACCCTCCATCAAAACCCTCTCTCCTATATAATATCATGTCCCATCAAACCCTAATCCCTAGAAAACCTAGGTAGCACACCTCCCCAAGCCCCTAACCGTAGCTCTCTTTCTCTTCCTCATTTTTCTTTTCATTTTCTTCTTTTCTTCTTCTCTTCCTTCTCCTTCTTCCTTTCTCCTTCTTCTTTATTTTTATTTGAATTCAAAGAGAAGGGAGGGGGGGAACACTGTTCATTCCCCCCCCCGCACCTACTGTGTGCAACCCTCCGGCGGCCATCAGTCCGACCGACTGAGCCCGCGCCCGGCGGCGCTGTGTACTCCGGCCCCTCTGGACTCCGGCGCTCCACTGCTCCTCCACCTCTCCGACCCGCTGTCTACTCCGGCACCGCCCCAGACAAGCCCCTCCCGCTGGCCTGCTCACAGCCGGCCAACCCTTCGGTCAGCGAGTCCCCTCACGAGTTCCCTCCGGCGACCGAGATCCCTCTCCGGCGTGGTCAGCCGCTGCTCCGGCCCCCTGCTGCTCGACAACCCCCCATCTCCGCTACCATCATCACCACCATTCTCCCACCGCCGGCTAACTCCTCCCCAGTCCGGCGACTCCGGCCGGTGGCCACCACAGGAACCACCCACCCTCTGTAAGTTTCATTCTCCTCTCTTTCTTCCTGTGTATATATATATATATATGTATATATATATATACTTATATACGTATTGTTATATATATATAATATATGTATATGTATAATAGTTATTTAATTAATGTGTATAAATATAGGATTATGAAATATATATACGTATATCTGTGTGTATGTGTATATTAATATACATGTATATAGTATAGTTATTATTTTGGTATAAATATATATGTATAGTATATATATATATATTGTATAATGTATTAGTATGTTAATGAATTAATACATTAGTATGTTAATGTAATTAATGTATTCGTATGGTTAATGAAATGTATTGATAAATTAATGTAATTAATGTGTATAATTAATGATGATATGTATATATATGTACATGTATATATTTAATATGATTTATATATATATATATATATATATATATATATATATATATATATATATATATATATATATATATATATATATATATATACGTATTCTAGTATGTATGATTAAATTGATATATATATATATATTGTATATATATATATATATATATATATATATATATATATATATATATATATATATATATATATATATATATATATATATATATTGGTTATTTTATATATGAGATATCTAGTTAATAAAAAGCATATACTAGTACAAACTAAATTCATATATTAGTATTATGTATTCCTCATATATGGTAGTATTATATTTTATTGGTATATCTGTATATATATTATGTATATATATATATAGTATAAATTCAATTTGGTATATACATATTTGTATTTTAATTATATATATGGTAGGTATTAATGTTGGTTAAAAATATGTAATGTATTTTAGATGTCTGTCTACTAGATGACCCTAGTTAACTAGTGCCCTGCCTGGCATGGCCCTGAGGCCAGTGTTTATAGACTGTGTGTTAAGGTAGCACCTGATACAAGTATTATTGTGATGTGTTTTTAGGACTGTTGCTTCACCCAGGGGATACTCTGGAACAGGACATCCATAAATACCAGCTAAGGACCCAAGGCAAATACATTCTCTGATAATTTCCAATTCCTTGATAATTTCTATAAGTTCAATAACCATGAAATGTTACATCTGAATCCTTGACACTGTGCAACACGGACTAGTATAGCTTGGATCTGCAGTCATGAGATGTTACATTGATTATCGTTGACATTGTACACGATATGTATATTAGACATCGTACATGATAGATTAGACTTGCTCGTGTATCGTGACGTGTCATGGTTGGATCCACAGTACTAGTTGGGGGTGGGGAAGTAGTTAGTAAGAAATGTGATCATAACCTCTTATTGTAGTATAGAACAATGTAAGTATTAATCATGCTCTTCACCCATGATTAGCCAGGCCCTGTAGCTATCGTACATGTTCCCAAGCCGATCATATTTTGAAACTACTATTTCAAACACTTAGAATAGATTACAGTTCCCTATTTTAAATCATATACTACATCACCCGTATATGATACTGTACCTTGTTCTTTTCATTTTCATACGTGCACTGACTGTACCATATTGCCTATAGCCTGTCTCTTTATATTGCCTGTTCTCTCTTTAATTGCCATTGCATTTATTTTACTGTCTTCTCAGTAGCTAGCATCACATGTTTATTACTTTATAGTCCTTATCAATTTAATGGAACTGTTATTTGAGATTGTACTTTGCTCCTTCCTGACTGGAAATATTTTTCCAGACTATGCCTTAGAGGATCGGTAGCCAAAACTTTATGTACCATATGGTGAGTAGCTGCACTTGGGCTTGATAGTTAGTTATGATTCTGGAAGGTCTAGCCGGAATCACCAATCTTCTAGTTAGTTCTTTTAGTAGACTATTTGGTACCGGATTTGTCTCCGGCATTTTTATTGAGACTTGGATATTGTTGAGTTTGATTATTACTTTAGACTTGTGTTGTATTTAATTTTGTTTCGCTATCTTATCGTGCTGTAATCCTGTGATTGAGTATGTGTTCATTTTATTTGTGCCATCCGTGCCTCCTTATGGAGATTGGATGCTTGTGTGAGATTGGCTAGTTAGTATCGTGACTTTGACAGCGTTCTACCGCCGATGCTGCGGCATAGGCTGGACATACCCACGTACTCGTGCCCTAAATCGGGTGCGGGTCGTGACACATTTTTAGTGGTGGCCCATGCAGGTCAGACTTCACGAGTTGTGCGATGTCGTAGTAGTGTGGCATCTTTGTAACACTACTGCGTGCCTGCAATAGGATCTAGGACATAGGATACTAGGACGAGAGCGAATACTCAATCATAATTCCTTGAGAGATTCCTGGGATGACCCCTGAGAATCTTGTTATAATTTCTAATTTAAAATCATTCCCTTGTTCCGTCTATTCTCACTTGTTGATTATTGATCAGGTATTAAATTAGGATCTTGGTTTCATCGTATAGTTTGATTTCATATTAAGATGAATTTGCAGACTGATTTATGGTATTATCTGATGACGCATGTCGATGAGAACAGCGAGGAAGATTAACACTAGGGCTATTGGACTACTAGATATGGATTTAAATTATAATTTGAAGATTGAAAACGAATAGCATTTTTTGAATTTCGAGAAGTTGAGATATTATGTTATTAAAATTTTATTTTGAGGAATTCAGATTCAATTCAATGAACATAGACAAAGCTGTAAGGATTTTGGAAGTGAAAAAAAAAATTTTCGTTCAGTATTTGAATGTTTGACTTTGAGGAAGGTATATACATTATACTTTAAATTTTTCGAGGAGTTAGTTTCGAGGACTTTATTTGGAGGATAAAATCTTATAGTGAGAGAGATATATTAGTATATAGTAGATGAGGTGCATATGTAAGGATATGTTGGCTTGAGCATGATTGAGATTTTACTGCCAACTGGCTTAGGTGTTCATCTAGGATTGTATTGGAGATAGAGCAGTACTTAGTATGGTGTGTTGCATTTGATATGCACTTGAGTGATAAGGATAACTAGTATCAACGGTTGTAGTAGGTAAGGAAGCTAGCAGTGAGTATGTTTCTGGTAGAACAGTGGTACTTAGAGGGATAGAAGTATCAGACCATGGATGTATCTTTGACCTGTGCAATCACAACTAGGAATTGTTATTCCAATCTATTTATCTTGAATGTTGCTTCTTTAGAACTGTACTGTCCTTCCTTGATGATATCGCATTTTTGCCTAAATTGATTCTTTAGGATCTGTCTTCAGGATGTCGCCACAGACACGGTCTATGAGAGCGGGAACATCAGCTTTAGAGGGGTCTGCCACCTCTCCACCTGAGGGACAGACAGCCGTAGTTCCTCCTACATCTCCAATGCACGTAGGAGTGTCTGCACTTTTCGGGGATCCTCCTCCCCCACCTGCTCAAAGGATTGTCGCAGTTATGACGGACAACCTCCCACCTCCACCGACTCCGATTCCCGGAGGTTTGCCCATTGATGGGACGCAGATGTTTACCTTGATCCAGGGCATGGTAGATGCCCAGAGAGTGACGGCAGATGCTCAGCGAGTTCAAGCTGAGGCTCAGAGGGTGCAAGCAGAAGCGCACCAGGCACAAACCGAGCTGATGAGAGAAAACATGGAGAATGCTCATCAGGTGACTCTCCAAGCTTTGGAGAGAGTAGCACAATACCAGCAGTTTCCTAGCCAGCAGCAGCAGAGATCAGGCACTATAGTGGACTTCAAAAGGATGATGCCTCGAGAGTTCAAAGGCACCAAAGGGATACTCTACGCTGACGACTGGCTAGAGGATATAGAGAGGAGCCTGCGATTGACCCAGATTCTGGAGAACTTGCAGATAGAAGCCGCTGGCAGTCAGATGTTCGATATCGCACTCACATGGTATCGCACGGAGCCGAGAATGACTGCACAAGGACTTACTTGGGAGACCTTCAAGGAACTCTTTAAGGAGAAGTTCTTTCCCGACGTGGCATTGAGAACCTTGGAAAGTCAGTTTCATGACTTGGTTCAAGGAAACATGTCGGTCGACGAGTACGCTGCAGAATTCTGTAGATTGAGCCATTTTGCATCGTCTATGATTCGGGACCCAGGAGATCGAGCCCGAAAATTTAGAAAAGGACTGACGAGAGAGATTAGGTCACGTACTTCTGGTCGTCATACCGCTACCTTTGAGGCTATCTTGATGGATGCTCAGATTGCAGAAGAGGATCTGGATCTCAGGCCTAAGAGGAGTCACAATACTTTTGGAGATACGAATGGTAGCACAGGACCAGCCAAGCATCCCCGTATTCAACACCAACAGCAGTACCCAGTACCATTTCATAGTCAGCAACAACCATGGACATTTCAGCATCCACCGCAGTACCTAGCACCAGTTCCTATCCAACAACATCCATGGGCGTATCAATATCAACAACAGTACCAGGCACCAGTCCGTGTTCAGCAGAATCAGCAACAGCCTCCGAGAGAGACACGGCAGACTTGTCATTTCTGTAAGAAGCCAGGTCACCTTTGGGAGAGCTGTAGAACGAGGCTAGGACTTTGTTTGCACTGCGGCGCTGCGGGACATCGAGTAAGGGATTGTCTTTTAGCCCCTTATCTTCCCGGCCAGCGTGCAGCTTCAGATTATAGAGATCCAGTTAGGCTACCTGTGGAACCGTATATTGCTCAGCACCCGCGAAGGGAACCACCCCAGCAGGGCGGGGCATTTGCGATGACGGTCGAGGAGACCGATACTGCAGGTAATGTGTTAGCAGGTTCTGTTATTTCCTTCCCTCTGTCCCTCTCTATTTGATTGATTAATTGATTCCTTAGTACAATAGTTGTGTGCATGATTTCCTTGTTATAATATAGTTAGTTGTACACCCTGATACAGAGACTGCAATACCATGACAAAAGACACCATGACCGTACATATTCCCCTTGGGTTGCATGTTGTATGGTTATAGGAAAGATTTTTAGACCAGGATTATTGGAGTTTAACCATGACGAAGATTCATGAAGGAGTTATAACTTGACAAGAGAGACAAGATGATTAAAATTCGAGGATAACCATTGATTTAAATAGAGGGTTAAGAAATTAACATGGCATAATTGGTGGTTTATTAATTCCAGGAAGATTATAATGTGATTAAATTGGTTATTAAAATTTAGAAATTTTGGGAGACTATCATTATATTTATTTGGTTGCAAGTTATGAATTTTAGAATTTTATATTTGGATGTTGCATTTGGAGAATCCTTAAGTATCGTATTGTTGAGTATTTTGAGGAAGAGGAAATCGAGAAATAAAATTTTGATGGATAAATGTTTAAATTCAAACTTGTGGGACGGGATTATATTTTATAATTGTGCATTGATAAAAATCAAGTTAGAGGAGTGGATATTAAATTTCGAGTATTGAATTATTAACTAAAAATTTTGGGGAAATTTTTGATAAAAATGGACTTTGATTTTTATTTCAAGGATTTTTCAGGAATGCAATAACTTCAGAATTTTTGAAAATTGTGAAAGGACATTGGGGATTATTACCTGATTTCGTGATTTATGAATTTAAACTTTGAGAGAAAATAGTAATGTGTATGAATAAATGCTACTTTGAGGATTTTGAATTTCGAGGACAAAATTCTTTTAAGGAGGGTAGACTTGTCACTACTACGTTCCGGAAACAGGGGTATTTTTTTGACTTTTTATAATATTTAATATTATTGTAGTTACAATTAAATAATTGCATGATAGTATATTTAATTTAAATAATTATGTGATGTGTAATTAAATATAGTATTATATGCAGTGTTTATTTATTTTTAAGCTAGTAGACTTGACCTAGAAGCCTAGTAGATGAACACCTGTCGGAATTATGGAATTTTTTTATTTAATTATTTAGTTAGAATTTAATTCTTGGAGTTTGTAATTAATTATCGTATTTTATTTAATATTTTGTGCATTGCCTTTGCTTCGATATTTGGAGCACTACCCTAGCTTTTGCCTCCCAACAAATTTTACCATCTTGCCCTAGACATGCCCGCCTTCCATTCTGCTATTTTTACAACTCATAATTATGCTCTCTGTGCATTATTTCTAGCCGCACAAAAATCGTCGCGGACGTTATTTAATAAATTCCTATTTTTGTATCGTTGTGCGTTCCAATTGAAATTGGAGGCAATCTTGACCTATTTTTCGTACGGCCCAAATTAGGGTAATATTTTGTTCTGAGTCTTCTTCATTATTGGTATTGATGACCTGACCTAATTTTGGCCCCATGTACTCCTAATTAATTTTAGAACACAACTTGCATTTATTTCTAATTAAATTGAGGATACTATTTTAACCGATTCTGAAAATCTCAATTTAATTCCAGCGCCCTGCTATTTGAGCCCACATCAAACCTACATCGCCCCTGACCCTACAAAACACCGGACACCGAATCGCTCGTCAAATTTTCATCATTTCATGCGTCTGTGCAAATACCCAAATTTAAGGGGGCTAATTTGCAAATTTGTATTTTTTGGTGTCAACACCCATTTGTTTAAACCAATGAGGAATCCTTAATATTTTTAATCATAGCCCTCATCCCCACATGAGAAACCTTATGTCAAATCTGGACCACTCATTTAATTGAGTGCATCCTCACCCTCCATCAAAACCCTCTCTCCTATATAATATCATGTCCCATCAAACCCTAATCCCTATAAAAACTAGGTAGCACACCTCCCCAAGCCCCTAACCGTAGCTCTCTTTCTCTTCCTCATTTTTCTTTTCATTTTCTTCTTTTCTTCTTCTCTTCCTTCTCCTTCTTCCTTTCTCCTTCTTCTTTATTTTTATTTGAATTCAAAGAGAAGGGGGGAACACTGTTCATTCCCCCCCCCCGCACCTACTGTGTGCAGCCCTTCGGCGGCCATCAGTCCGGCCGACTGAGCCCGCGCCCGACGGTGCTGTGTACTCCGGCCCCCTGAACTCCGGCGCTCCATTGCTCCTCCACCTCTCCGACCCACTGTCTACTCCGGCACCGCCCCAGACAAGCCCCTCCCGCTGGCCTGCTCACAGCCGGCCAACCCTCCGCTCAGCGAGCCCCCTCACGAGTTCCCTCCGGCGACCTAGCTCCCTCTCCGCGTGGTCAGCCGCTGCTCCGGCCCCCTGCTGCTCGACAACCCCCCATCTTCGCTACCATCATCACCACCATTCTCCCACCGCCGGCTAACTCCTCCCCAGTTCGGCGACTCCGGCCGGTGGCCACCACAGGAACCACCCACCCTCTGTAAGTTTCATTCTCCTCTCTTTCTTCCTGTGTATATATATATATATATGTATATATATATATACTTATATACGTATGGGTATATATATAATATATGTATATGTATAATAGTTATTTAATTAATGTGTATAAATATAGGATTATGAAATACATATACGTATATCTGTGTGTATGTGTATATTAATATACATGTATATAGTATAGTTATTATTTTGGTATAAATATATATGTATAGTATATATATATATATATTGTATAATGTATTAGTATGGTTAATGAAATGTATTGATAAATTAATGTAATTAATATGTATAATTAATGATGATATGTATATATATATGTACATGTATATATTTAATATGATTTATATATATATATATATACGTATTCTAGTATGTATGATTAAATTGATATATATATATATATATTGTATATATATATATATATATATATATATATATATATATATATATATATATATATATATATATATATATATATATATATATATATTGGTTATTTTATATATGAGATATCTAGTTAATAAAAAGCATATACTAGTACAAACTAAATTCATATATTAGTATTATGTATTCCTCATATATGGTAGTATTGGATTTTATTGGTATATCTGTATATATATTATGTATATATATATATAGTATAAATTTAATTTGGTATATACATATTTGTATTTCAATTATATATTTGGTAGGTATTAATGTTGGTTAAAAATATGTAATGTGTTTTAGATGTCTGTCTACTAGATGACCCTAGTTGACTAGTGCCCTGCCTAGCATGGCCCTGAGGACAGTGTTTATAGACTGTGTGTTAGGGTAGCACCTGATACAAGTGTTATTGTGATATGTTTTTAGGACTGTTGCTTCACCCAGGGGATACTCTGGAACAGGACATCCATAAATACCAGCTAAGGACCCAAGGCAAGTACATTCTCTGATAATTTCCAATTCCTTGATAATTTCTATAAGTTCAATAACCATGAAATATTACATCTGAATCCTTGACACTGTGCTACACGGACTAGTATAGCTTGGATCTGCAGTCATGAGATGTTACATTGATTATCGTTGACATTGTACACGACATGTATATTAGACATCGTACATGATAGATTGGACTTGCTCGTGTATCGTGACGTGTCATGGTTGGATCCACAGTACTAGTTGGGGGCGGGGAAGTAGTTAGTAAGAAATGTGATCATAACCTCTTATTGTAGTGTAGAACAATGTAAGTGTTAATCATGCTCTTCACCCATGATTAGCCAGACCCTGTAGCTATCGTACATGTTCCCAAGCCGATCATATTTTGAAACTACTATTTCAAACACTTAGAATAGATTACAGTTCCCTATTTTAAATCATATACTACATCACCCATATATGATACTGTACCTTGTTCTTTTCATTTTCATACGTGCACTGACTGTACCATATTGCCTATTGCTTGTCTTTTTATATTGCCTGTTCTCTCTTTAATTGCCATTGTATTTATTTTACTGTCTTCTCAGTAGCTAGCATCACATGTTTATTACTTTATAGTCCTTATCAATTTAATGGAACTGTTATTTGAGATTGTACTTTGCTCCTTCCTGACTGGAAACATTTTTCCAGACTATGCCTTAGAGGATCGGTAGCCAACACTTTATGGACCATATGGTGAGTAGCTGCACTTGGGCTTGATAGTTAGTTGTGATTCCGGGAGGTCTAGCCGGAATTACCAATCTTCTAGTTAGTTCTTTTAGTAGACTATTTGGTACCGGATTTGTCTCCGGCATTTTTATTGAGACTCGGATATTGTTGAGTTTGATTATTACTTTAGACTTGTGTTGTATTTAATTTTGTTTCGCTATCTTATCATGCTGTAATCCTGTGATTGAGTATGTGTTCATTTTATTTGTGTCATCCGTGCCTCCTTATGGAGATTGGATGCTTGTGTGAGATTGGCTAGTTAGTATCATGACTTTGACAGCGTTCTACCGCCGATGGTGCGGCGTAGGCTGGACGTACCCACGTACTCGTGCCCTAAACCGGGTGCGGGTCGTGACATAAGAATTTGAGAACATACTCTCCAGGGACATCGCGAGTCCTTCTCCAAGGCAAGCAAAGGCTACGAAGAGCCGCATGACATGGGTAGCAAAGGCCGCTGCGTCTCACCCAACTACGGAACATGAGCTCCCCACTACTCTCTCTGTCGCCACAGACACACATCATACATGCACCCATACTAGCCCTATTCATGTGCAGTCGAGAAAGGCGCTCAACGACCAAACTCTCGCAGAGGAAAACCCTACGATGCTTGAAATTCAGTTACTGAGATAAGATTCATGCGACAACAGAAGAAGCCGCATAAGTTTACATCCGCAGGCAAAAGTCTAAATGCGGCACCTATCGGTGGCCGTAGGCAAAAGTCCACATGCGACTAACACAATAGCAAAACCTCCGTCTTCGACTGATTCTCACGCAGCGGTGACTTTTTGTGCCTTGTTGAGAAAGAGAAGGATGTGAACTTGGAATCTTCATACTCTGAACCGTTGTGTGCGAGATATAAGGATTCCAGGGTAGTGCGAGCTCGCCAAGCTCAGGCAACTACTCATACGGTTGACCGTCAGCACGCTCCGCTAGCTGTTGCGCGGGCCCCTGACTGGAAGTTATACAAGATCGACCCATGTGTCCAGCCCATAGTGGGAAATTGACAGTATCAGTCCTGAAAGTCTTCTATCTGCGACTTGGAGCGAGTTTTTGTACGAATCCCATGACAGGGAGCAAAGACAACGCCTACTCACACATGTTCTCGGTATAACCAGCCTCATAAAAAGGGTATAAAGGTGGCTAGGCCCTCGCTTGATTTATGCAATGTAATCAACCACAAGAAAAAATCGAGGGAAGCAACCACGACATGTGAGGTGTCCCCTCTAGGATACCTCTGTTCCAATATCATCATTAATTACGGCTGTGCTAAAGCAGCAATGCCAACAAACAGGCAATCAACGTTCCAATGGCTGCAGCCAAAGGTACCTACCCTGCAGCGTCCCAGAAAACATATCCAATTACCAGAGGAGGAGGAGCTGCCCTTCGCCTTGTGCTATTCCTCTTGGAAGTCTCCCTCCACAAGGGGAGATCGGAGGTCTAGCGCCTCAAACCCTTCATTTTTAGCCAGCGTGCTGAGAAGGTGGACACAAGGAGAACTGGCAGCAGCACCTACAGAAGGAGTTTTCTAGGGCACCCGCTCCAAGAAGAAACTATCAACTGTTGGGGGTGGTTCTTCCTCAGGACCCCAAGTGATTCTGCAATCTTGGGGTAGCAATCCTCCATAACTCCACGACAACCTAACATCCCGAGGGGACAACGATTTCCAAGGATCTGATGTCGAGATCCCTAGGGGTAGTCACCCTCACCAGGAAGACGCTTATTCCTACGCTGGGAGTAGTGTTCTCTCGGAGTCCGAAGAGGATGTGACGTTGACAATTTTTCCTGAGGAGTGTTCGATGAAAGAGTTTGAGGCAGAAAGTGTTGCATCCACTATTCTATCTACTGCCTTCTATGTAAGAATAGTATACATGGCGGGGGATGATCATGAGGGCCGAAGCGATCGACAGCACCTCAAAACTTTCGAGGATATGATGCACATCATGAGTGCGTCGATGCAAGCCTTGACCCAGACGATATTGGAGATCAAGAAAAATATGGCCTCACAGCCATCGAGAACCTTGCGACATGCTAGTCAAGATCTTGGGGCAAATGGAGACTCAAACACCACCATTCTGCCCATCAATGGAGATCGCATTAGGCCCGGATCACTACTCCTTCCACAGTAGATGAGGCTCGGGAAGCAATGCGGAAGGTATGAGGACTGCAAGCCCGCTTGGATTCAATGGGAAACTGAGACTCACTGCGAAAACTATATCCCCTCGAGTGGAGAGACGTGCCCTATCTACCTAAATACAAGCCCTTCAACTTAAATTCATTTGAAGGGAAGACATCTCCTCTTTAGTACATAAGCTACTTTTAGATAACAACAGGGCATCTGCCCCGCAGTGATGCTCTCCTCATCAAGCTATTTGTCGGGGCATTATCGGGGGTCACCTTCGATTGGTTCTACAGCCTCTAAGATAACTGCATATCATCATTCAAAGATTTTAAGTCTCTTCCTTGCTCGATTCTATGATGGGGGATCTGACATGACGATGTCCTCCTTGTTGGATATCATACAAAAAGAAAAGGAGCCTGTACGAGAATACGTCGAATGCTGTAGGCAAGCCGCACTGAAGCTACCCCTGGGTAATCCTGAATACACTCTGATGGACATGTGTCGGAAGAAACTACTTCCGACGGTCAGGCTATGGATGGGTGACACCCAATTCAAAGAGTGGATAACGTTCATCATAAATGTCGTCAGCGCTAAGAAGATGGTAAAGGACATCCGTCTTTTGGGAATACAGATCACTGTCGATGAGGATAAAAAAAATGCCCCTACAATAGCAATAACAATAGCGGCAGCAGCTCCCGGGATAACAAGGGAAAGCAGGCTCTTGTCGCCAATATATCCAAAAGACCTGAGCAAAAGAGCGTCGAGGATCCGAAGTCGAATAAAACTTATGCCTGCGAAGATGATGACATCATGGCTATCTTTTACGTGCTAATGAAGAAAAACAAGCTTCAGCTATCGGACGTCAAGCATCCTGTTGAGATAGACGAGATGAATAATCTGAAGTATTGTCAATACCATCGATACATCCACCATTCGACGTGGGATTGCTATACCCTGAAGTGGTACATCCAGTATTTGCTCGATACCAAGGCCCTCACCTTATATTTTAATGATAAAATAGTTGCTACGAACATGGTATCTCTCCAGTTCGGCAACTTTCTAGGGACGAAAACCCAAGATGGAGTAATCCTGATCCCCCAGGCAACGATGGAGGTCATTAATCTTTCGCTGGGTCATAATGAAACAGCCAGGCTGATACCTCTCACCACGCCATATGGAGAGGTCATATGGGTCCATACAGAGATTGCTCCAGAACTGATACATCAGACAACACCTTCTTCCACTAACACTAAGGGCAAGAAGTCCAAGTCCTGCTACACGATTTCTCTCCCTCCCGAAGAAGCTATAGCATAAATAATACGATCAGGCCGGGCATACCTACGCGAGTATGACACCCTTGACGAAGGTGCACTTCCAATTATCATACCTGATACATCAGATTCGGGTCCATCCCAGCCTCCGGCAGTGGACAAGTCCAAGCAAAAAAAAACTCGCTTTGATAGGCCGTTGCACAAAGATATAGCCCAAGGGCTGGAGAATCCCTACAACTTTGATATCTTGGCGCAACTGACAAATACTCCAGCGAAGTTATCTTTATTCGAGCTTCTTCAACTCTCTAAAGATAATCGTGCTTCTATTAGTGAGACATTACAAAATGTCGACACATACCTGGTGCAGGTCAAGCTGCCAGCTGAAGATCCCGCCGTATGCCCCCACTGCAACAATATGATGGAGGTAATACCCAATATTACATTCTCGTAATAAGACATATTGCTAAAGAATAATTGGCACAATTATCGTCTATACTACACAGGATATATTAGCGCCATTAAGGTGGACCAGATGCACATCAACTCTGCTTCGTCAACTAGCATCATCCCGTGGAGTCTGCTTCAGAACATGGATATCCCGATGCATCGCCTTGCAGCGACCAATACTACCATCAGTGGCTTCAATGCGGGAAGAAGTTACCCTCTGGGCTAGATTCGCTTGAAGTGCCAAATCGGCGATCTAAAAATAGAGGTCACCTGCTACATCATAGATATAGACGTATCTTACAATATTCTCTTGGGACATCCATGGATACATCAATACATGATCGTACCTTCAATCTTGCACCAGTGCTTGAAGTACGTGGATGATTACGGCATCGTCAGGACTGAATTAGCCGATATAGATCCGTTCAAAGGGGGAGAGGCTTACTACTCTGATTCACTCATGTACTAGCAAGTCCGTCAGGATAAAGAAGGGAACGACACCGATGACGAAGCAAAAACTGATGTTATATCAGGCAAACCTTTGACAGTCTACCTCAAGGGACGTGCTTGTGACACAACCCCTCCCCTCGTTATAAAGATACAGAGGAAGGAAATACAACCTTGGATGGTGTGACTGCCAGATCGGAAGAAATACTCAGTGCCAGCTTCTGCCCCCGAACTATTGGTAGTCAAGCTTCGCAGGAGACCTCCAAAGCCCTCGCCCGCATCGGAGAAAAAACTGAGGAAGACGAATTAGAAGAGTACGTAGCGGCTCACGCTAACACTCTGTCCTTAGATGATGTAATTTCCTTGGAAAAGAACCCCTACTTTATGAATAAATGGTTAACTTTGATCTACTCCGGTGTCGCTCACATGAGCATATTATACTCCCTAGAACATGGTATAGGCCTGAAACTGCATACACAGGTAACTACTACCTATATAGTAAACCAGATCCTCCCTAGACAAGGTTCCTACTTCATGGTTCCAACAAGGAGGAGGGGAGGCAAACCCAATATCTTTGACATGGTTGAATTCCACCGGTCTTTCATCCCAAAAGAACAAGAGCCAGAACACGATACCGGCAAAATACAAGTCTACCGGTTCAGTGGTCAAGCTAAACACCTCATCCAGAAGATGGATTATGATCTTAAAAGCAACCGAGATCTGAATTACGACAAAAGTCGACGACTGCCCTTGCGCCTCACCGCTCCAACAGGCAAGTCCGAGGATTACTACCATAAGATGAAGCATGGTTAGGGTATGTCATGCCTCCCATAACCCCCGAAGGCTCGAGTGAAGAAGATGAGTTACACTCAATATTCTTCTTGGGACTCTAATATCGGTATTAGGGAGATTCTAAAGTAAACATTGTCTGCCAACATGGTGTTAACTGACCCTGAGGAAGGCGACGAGGATCCACCATAGCTCTTTGAGACAGAACCAAAGACCCAATTCCTAAACACACAATAGAATATGCGGTTCAAACAACGAGAACCTTCCACTGAGGATGAAGTCATACAAGTCAATCTTGTCAAAGAATCCTCCCCTAAACCTAACATCATCAACAAGAGTTTGACGGATGAGGATTTGGAATCCCTGCTACAGCTTGTTATAAAATACATCGATGTCTTTTCCTGGAGTTACGAAGACATGCCAGAACTGGACCCCCAAATTACGGTCCACAAACTCAATATTTTCCCGAAAGCTAAACCTGTTAAGCAACATCAAAGGTGGTTCCGGCCGAATATCATGAACGCCATTGAAGTTGAAGTCAATAAACTAATAGCTAGTGGCTTCGTCTATGAAGAACAATATCTAGATTGGGTAGCCAACATCATGCCCATCATAAAAAAGAATGAGAAGATCTGGATCTGCATCAATTTTTGTAATCTAAATTTGGTCTGTCTAAGGACTGTTTGATAATAAACGAAACAAATTGAGAGTAGGTTTATACAAAACCCTTCTTTGTTTACAAACAAGAAAAAGAAGTACAATTAATCCTATACGAGGATGTTAAGTATAATAAAAAATAATTCTGGGGAAATATTGCTATAGGAGTCTGATCTGCGGTCGATTATTTTGTCCCTTGGACCACACGATGATGAAGAAGTGCTGTAGAAGAAGAAGGAGCTTCAAATTGCAAGAGAGATTGAACTCTTGTTGCCAAATTTGCCAATCAATACTCTCTATATGTGCTCTCTCTCTCTGATTCTCCACCCTTTTTTTCTTTTTTCGACCCCGTTCTCTTATGACCAGAAATCTCTATTTATAGAGTTCAGTCACAATAACTGACCAGTCAGCGTAGAATCCACTTAGTGGAGAGAGTTGCACCTTTTACGCGACGGTTATAATAACTGCTACCCACGTCTGAATGATCTCCTGAATCCGCATATGACGCGTGTCCCATTATGAGGTAATGTGTATAATCGCTCATCGAAGATCACGGCATGCAAGCCACGTAGGTAACTGCCCCTCGCGTAGAGATGGTTGGCATAAAGGTCCAAATAACTGTCTCGTTGGCATAAAAGCCAAGTAGCTGTCCTGTTGGCGTAAAAGTCAAATAGCTGTCATGTTGGCGTAAAAGCCAAGTAGCTGCCCTGTTGACGTAAAAGCCAAATAGCTGTCCTGTTGGCATAAAAGCCAAGTAGCTGCCCTGTTGGCGTAAAAGCCAAATAGCTGTCATGTTGGCGTAAAAGCCAAGTAGCTGTCCTATTGGCGTAAAAGCCAAGTAGCTGCCCTGTTGGCGTAAAAGCCAAATAGCTGTCCTGTTGGCGTGAAAGCCAAGTAGCTGCCCTGTTGGCGTAAAAGCCAAGTAGCTGCATAATAGGTAACCAGCATAAAGATAGCCACTTATCCTTCCTTGACTGAGGTTTCGAGCGTATTCTGGGCCAAACAGCCTTATCGCGTATCTTGCAAATATAGCGTGAGTTGGCATATTTTGAGGAGATAGCATACGGCGTACTCCTATAGTTGAAAATAGCCTGGTTGGCGTATTTCGAGGAGATAGCATACGGCGTGCTCCTATAGTTAAAAATAGCCTGGTTGGCGTAATATACAGGAATAGTGATGTGAGCATATTAGCCCTAATTTTAGCTCTCCTAGTCATTGAAAATAGAACAAAATCTCGTACATTAAATGCAGAGATATATCTCGGGTTCTGTACGAAAAATAGCTTTTGACGTGGCGCCTGATTTTGTCTCATCTTGAGCGTAAAGGCTCATTTCTGCCTGTGTAAAATAGGCAGCGTATTCCTTGAGTGCGTAAAAATGACTTGTATCAAGGATATGTCACTAAACGACAACCTAGGCCTCCGTACAGAATTATCATTATAGTCGTCCTCTCGATCGTCGTGCAATACTCTTTGTCAGGAGTCATATTTACTGTTCTGTCTGTCAGGTTTATTCGAGGAATATGAAGAGTTCCTCGTACAACTTCACGCTGTATTAAAAGCAGACATAGTTTACGCCGGAGTGTCGCAACCTTTTTACGCCAAAACAGCCTGTAAGTACTTCCTTACGCGGGTTAATTTGGAGCTCTGTTCTATGCTGGATAGCGTTGAAGCTCTGTTGTACGCCAATAGCTCTGAAGTCATAATTTATGCCACACAGTGCTGGAGTTCTGTTTTACGTGTGCTACATGTATGTTTAGGGGTTTTGTATGTATAATTCCCCAACGTATTTTTTATGCTTCTACAAGACCCCCTTCAAAGTTTTCAAATTTCTCGTAATTTGAAATACTTTAAATGAAGCATGAAACGATCAAATTTGACTCGTTCTGCGAGGCTGATTTCTCAGCGGATTTTAGGAAGTTGTTGGGATTTGATATGTTCTCTTCTGCCTATAAAAAAGACGAGTGAGCGAACCTGTTTTTCCATACTCCCTTCACCAAAAAGATGGCCGCTAAGATTCATCGGGCTGACTTGAGGAAGAAGAAGATCATGCTCTTCCAGCATGTAAGGAGCCGTAAAAAGAGGCATCTTCGAGCAAATATCCTCTGCAACGATGGATCATGGAAGGATGTCATAGCTTCCTTTGCTCGGGATAATCAATAATTTTATATGGCGATTCGTCCAGGAGAGAGGAAGGGTCTCATCGGACCACACAGCTTGCTAGCTGTATTTTCCCCTATTATGGAGCTGGATACTGGTGGGCATCTTGGCCGTGTCTTCGAGTATTGTGTTGGGTCTGAACCCCTAACACAATTCTAGGACGTAGCTGCCATGGCGTATGGAGGGTGGGCTTGAATAATGCAGGCCCAGTTTTGTATCCTCCCGCCATTAATTATTTTCTTGTTCATCGGCCGCAGAAACCGATGAAGTACCGTAGAAGAAGAAAAAGATCGCCACCAATATGAGAACATGGCACAACAGATTCTCGATGTGATCTTTAAATGAAAATGAGAAATCCTTCGTAGAGAAAGGATTTCTATCATATGTAATCATGAAAAATAAAAAATCCTTTGTAAACTGGATTTCCATCATATGTAATCATGATCAATAAACTTGTCTTCTTTTACGCATTGCTGTTTTGCCATATTTGCTATGAGGAAGTCTGATAATGTGCAGCTTTAGCACGTCTGGGTAATTTTACGCTGACTCTGATAAACGCTTATCTGGTCACGTCCCATCTTTTATGCGTAATGGAAGATGCGTAAAAAGCTCTTTAGCATTAAGTTGTTTTGAAGATCCAACTTTTATGCTATTTTTGGACGAGGAATCGCGTAGAATTCTGAACTGTCACTTCTTTGATATGAAGAATTTTTGTTCAGACCATCATCTTCAAGAATTGTTTTCCTGAAAATCCCTCAAAATAGGGCGAGAAATGTCTGTCGAACAGGCCATACTTGAACTTTTGTAAAAGATTCTGACTAGACTTCGAATGAACTTCCAATGGTCCAAGAAGAAGAGTCGTCTTCAATGCTGACCTTTGTTTATTTCAGACGCTTGGAATCTTTTGTAGCCAAGAAGGAGTGTTTTCTGCGTAAAACCTTGTACTTGGCCTTCTGTAGCTTCTGAACGTAGAATTGTAGATTTGTAGCTTCTGAGCGTAAAATCGTAGATTTGTAGCTTCTGAGCGTAAAACCATAGATTTATAGCCTCTGAGCGTAAAACCGTAGATTTGTAGCCTCTGAGCGTAAAAAGCTTCTGAGCGTAAAACCATAGATTTGTAGCCTCTGAGCGTAAAAGCTTCTGAGCGTAAAACCATAGATTTGTAGCCTCTGAGTGTAAAAAGCTTCTGAGCGTAAAATCTAGATCCACTACGCAGTATGACTGTCTGTCTTCTTTTTTTAAAATGATAGGCTGACGTGGTCCCAAATCATAACCGATTATGAAATATCGGATTTGGTTAGGGATTCGAAGAGTTATCCGAACTCTATAAATAGCCAAGGTCTTGAAAGAGAAACCTTTTATCTGTCTTTGAAAAACCCTTGCTTTCTAAAAACCCTGCTCCTTCGTCTCTTTTCTGAGAACTCATATTTACCATGGCACCTAAATAGGCTTCCACTGCTAAGGGAAAGAATCTTCCTCATCTCGCTCCACTGCTCAAGCACGAGCAACCCATATTAGGCTGAGCGAGTCCCGATCTGAATGCAGTGCTCCACCGTCGAGCTGTGCTCTGGGCATTACAGGTAAAGACTTCGAGAGGAATAAAACCCTTCGCACACGTTGTACGTGTACGCGTAAGGTCATCTTCTGTGCTAAGAGCCTCTTCGAGGAAGATGATGCACAGAGATATTTTATCATTACGCCCACATTCCTAATATGTCAGCATAAAAACTCTAAATTTTTGCAGTCTGGCGTAAAAACTCAGACTGTCGAAATTTGGCGTATACTACAAACTTTGAGTTTTACGCGCTGGATGTAAATTTTGGCGTAAAAACTTAAATTTTGGCAGTCTAGCATAAAAAGCTCAGACTGTTAGATTTTGGCATATACTGCCAACCTTGAGTTTTACGCACTAAAAATAGGTTCCAACGTAAAATCTCAAGTTTTTGCAGTCTGGCGTAAAAGCTCAGACTTTTAGTCTTTGGCGTATACTGCAAGAGTGTAGCGTCTAGCATAAAAACTGACTAGTTTTCTTGCATTTTGCAGTGGACTTGCAGATCCCTCTTTTGGCTGAAGTGATGGGCTCTGCTGCCGGAATGTTGAACTCAAACTATCTGGAGGACTTGTCCCATGTGACATTTCCTATCTCTGGAAATGAGTATCCTCAAGAAAGGGGAACTCTGATCTCGTCCCAAGAAGAACAAATGCTACTGAGTATGATCAGTGGGGAGCCCCTAACATACATAGATGGGACTGAATATAAGAAACCAGGTTTCTTATTCGGGGATGTTATCGACAAACAATCCCAGACTAAGCCCAAGAAGGAGGATTGGCTGTTTACTGCTGAGGGCACGGTCATGTATCTGTCCAGGATGCCCAGAGATTACCCTATCTCGGCATTCTTCTATGCCACACATCCTAGGAAGATGATGTGGACTCTGACTCCCGGTCTTCATGGCCGGCCGGAAAAGATTTTATACAACAAAGGATTGAATCAAGGAGCCTTTGTGAGCAGTCCTTCAGGCCCTGTTATGCCTTTTAGGGAATTACTACCGGGTAGTGTCCCGAGTGAGGACACTTCACTGATCCAGCCGGTTCAAATATTGACTTTCTGCAATGACTTTATGGGACAGGGAGGAGTGTACCCTAAGGTCAACCCTCGGACCAGTGGATGGCTTAGCCCCGGGAATCTTCGATGGGCCAGTTTAACTGCCTAGGCCCTGAAGCACTTTCAGACGGAGCTTGAAAGTATTGGCTTGTTTGCGGCTGTGAGTGCCACCAGTGTTGGGCTGCCTGTCAACCCCAACTTGTTTTTAGCTTTGATGGAGTGATACAACTCGCTCACTGGGACTTTTGCCACTCCACTAGGTGAGTTGGGCTTAGCCCTTCATGAGATGGCAGAGATTTCAAAGTTGCCAATGGGAGACACTCCTTATGAAGAGTACGTTCCCACAAACAGGGAGCTGAGGGATACAAACCCTCGAGCAGTGGCGGTGTACCAAGAGCTGATGAGCCACTATCTCGCCTGCACCACCTTCTACAAAGAGCCCTCTGATTTGGCTCAAATCAACAAATGGGCATCCTACCTCTTCTTCCATCAGGCCAGAAATGCTAAGCCGGACAAGGTTATAGATAGCCGAGATAAACCCTTGAACCTCCTGAGCATGCTTAGTGCCAATACGGTCGATGACCTCATTGAAGAAGCAGGGGCTTCAGATTATGTTCTCGATGAGGTGATAGGGGGTTATCCTGCAGGCACTAAAGCCTTCAGTTATATGAGGCATTGTCGCAAGCCTCTGTCAAGGGAAGCTCAACTGGCTGGCTTCCTCTCTGTCTGGCTACGCCGATGGGTAGTGCCTGGCATCGTGTCTGCGGATCGCATTCATCGCAATACCTTATGGCCCGCAGTACGTTTGGTATTTGGAGCAAGACTGGGCCTGCTTTCTACCATGGTAGGTAGAATACAAACTGGCCTGAGGGCCATTACTGATGGGTTGCTAGTTGATGATACGCAGCGTAAAGAATTTCCTCGAGTGGAATTAACATTCCTATACCTGTTGGGATGGTTAATCCTTCACAACACCAGGGTGATGTCTCCCGGCTCTGCCAGCAGTTCGGAAAAATTTTTTTTGTTGAATTACAAGAATTCCCTTTGGAATGTGGCGAGCGTCATAGATTGCCGGCGAGCATTAAATTTTGCCCATGGCTGGAAGCTCTTCTATACCGTCCCCCCTGTACATATCAATTAACAGGGGACGAAACTTAAGGATGCAGGTCAAGGGAGGACTATTCTTTCTCCTGAAGCCTTTTATTGGTTGGTCTGCATTAGACCTTCCTACCTGCTGTACAGAAGTGAGGACCATTACTTCTTGGAGCCTTATCTGCCCAGCCGGTTCGCCAGGCAATTTGGGTACGACCAGTTGCATGTGGGGAATCCCATCACCAGCTTCAAGTCCAAGGGTGGACTTATTGATGGAGCTAGAGGATGGCGATATTTTATCACGGGTTGTACTGGTGCAATCTTTGCTATGCCCGCGACTTCTCTCTCAATGGAGCTGCGCATTCTTCACTCGTATGCGCAGTTTTATGCGTCCATCAATACCTTCCATCGTGATTTTGATGTGTATGGAAGTTTTAGGATGCCCTCCCAGAAGTCTACTGGAAGAGAGGAGATCCCATCTGTCTCCTCTGATGAAGGTGAAGACACTACTGGTGCAGACGAGTTCTTGTTGATAATACCGAGAGGCGTAATAGCTCCGCCAGTAGAGCCTCTCGTTATCTCCAATAAACAGAAGGCTTCCACTCTGAAAGAGCCATCCCCCCGCAGGAAGAAAACGGTCATAGGTCCAAAAAGGACTTCCACCAAGGGGGCATCTAGGAGTGAGCCTGTTATTTCCCCAGTTGGGGATGATTCTTTGATCAGAGGTCCTTCGCCTTTTAGAGAGGGAACCTTTCCGCTGACAGTGCCGGAGATTCGTTGCTCGCGATTGCTGCCGCTACTATCGCTACTGGTAGTGCTTCGAGGTCGCCTTCGAGACCGAGCATATTCAGAATCAATATACCTTTATCCAGAGCAATAATGGGAGTAACCCCTCCTTCGTCTGTAAGTATTTCCGGCGAGATTCCACCCGATGAACCTCGAGTGGATCTGGGTGATGACTGGGATGACTTCCCTCAAACGTTAGTTGGTGCACCCTCTTTTCCAGGTATGACAGCTTGTTTAGCATTATTAAGAAATGATTTTGCTGTACAGACTACAGACGCAACATACGTACCATCGGCTATGGGTAAATATTGTCTTTACGCTTCTTTTAGGAAAAATATCATCAAATTTGATATTAACTTTCTTTTATCTTCTTTTCAGGTGAAGACATCTCTGGGGAGGGCGGAGTTGACACAACCTCTGACTTTGTTGTGGATCCGGCTGATGAAACGGCGGTGCTCGACGTCGAAGAATCGTCCTTTGAAGCTGCCGATCTTTTATCCACAACATTCTCGGATGTCATTCCGCCAGTGGTAGTTCAAATAACATCAGAGAAGGATGAGCCCACCATATCGTTCGTGCCTCCTTCGTCGAGTGTACCAGCAACTTCCACTGTTGTTGGTGTCTCTTCTTTTGTCGCACCATCTGTTGAAGCAACGACTGTGGCAACCTCCTCTGTAGTCATTCCAGAAAGGAGACTTACCGATATTGCGGCCACCCCCAGCGTCCATTCAAGCTTTGCTATGCTAGTGGATCAATACACTAGCATATTCTACCTTACTTTGAAAGAGTTGATATCGATGGTGCTGGAGAAGAACCTAGGTTTCGATGCTCTGAAGATGTCCTCCAATCTTTCTATAGTTCAGATTAGAAATTTCAGTGATGCTGAAAGAGCTGATGCGCTAGAGCAAATAGTTAATGGTTTAGAACAACCCATTAACGAGTATTTGCAACTATCTTGAGGTAGCATCGACGATCTGGTTCAAGCTGAGTATGACTCCTTAACTGCAGAACTTGCTGAGCAAATAAAAACTTTAAACAAATCCATCCAGGAACAGCAGCAAGAGATGGATAAAGAGCAGGCTGTCTTGGTGGATTTTATTCCTCAGCTAGCTAAGTGCCAGGCCGAATATGAGGGAGATGAAGTGAGGGTTCGAGATTTGGAAGCTGAACTCACTCAGGCAAGGGAGAGGCTTCTCAAGACATCAGAAGCTCATGATGTATTTAAGGGCCAAGTGGAAATAGCTCAGCAGAACTTGACGCGTGCGGGTGCCATCCGCGCCGGTTTTGTTGATGCTCGGTCCGAACTATCTCGCTTGAATGACGACGAGGCAAGGCTGAAACGGGCTCGCAACCATATTTTAAACTCCAGGAATGAGAGGATGGCTGCTTTGGCCCAATAGATCCGTGACTTAACAGCTCCTCCCTAATGATGTACCTTTTTTGTTTCTTATGTAATCTGCTACTCCCGGAGATAATAAAGATACTTTTTCTTACTTTGTAGACCCATCATTTTTAGAATATAAATGATAGGCTAGGATGAAAGTAATATCAGAGGTAATATGGACGTGATATAATTTTGGTAAGTTTCAGCTGGATATATCTATTAAGAGGTTATATGGACATGATAGAATATGATCCAACTAAATTTGTATACAAAATGCTATCAGAGGTAATATGGACGTGATAGGTTTTGAAATTCCAAATTAGTTAAACATATCTATTCAGAGGTCATAAGAACATGATAGAATATGATCCAACTAAATTTTGTACGTAGTATCGTCAGAATGAGATCTTCACCAAACTCTGTTTAAGCGAGGGTGATTAAGCGTAGTACTTCCTCAGGAATTTGCCATTGATAGGAGCCATTATCAAGTCTCCAATAGGCTTAGCTAATCTGTAAGCGCCGTTTGAAAATGTCGTTTCAATCACATAAGGGCTCTCCCATTTTGGTTGGAATTTGCCCTTACTTTTGTGCGTAATGATCATTGGCCTTTTCACGGCTAAAACTAGCTCGCCAACTTTGAACACTCTTTCCTTCACTTTTTGATTAAAAGCTCTGGAAATGCGTGCCTGATAGAACGCAATGCGCTGTTGAGCTTGAAGGCGTTTCTCGTCTAATCCTTCCAGCTCTTGAAGCCTTAATTGATCATTATTTTCCCGAGTCAACTCATTAGCCACTGCTATTCTGAGTGATGGAATTTGGACTTCAATGGGGAGAACTGCTTTACACCCGTAAACTAATGAGAATGGGGTACAACCCGTTGGTGTTCGTACTGTTGTGCGGTATGCCCAAAGACATTCTCCTAGCTTCTCATTCCAATCACTTTTGTTCAAAGAAACGAACTTCTTCAAGAGTTTAATGATGGTTTTGTTGAAGGCTTCCGCCAAACCATTAGCAGCAGGATTATATGTCGTTGAGGCCATAATTTGTATCCGATTCTTATCGCAAAATTGGTGAAATGCTTGGCTGATAAATTGAGGCCAATTGTTATGAATTATCCTTCGGGGTATCCCAAAGCGATAAATTATATTATGCTTGATAAAGCTGATCACGTTGGATGTCTTTACCTCAGCAAGAGGGATCGCCTCCGCCCATTTGGAGAAATAATCGGTGATAGCCAATATGAACTAATGTCCTCTAGAAGATAACGGGTGAATCGGACCAATGATATCCATACCCCATGCTTCAAAGGGCCATGATAGAATCGTAGGATGTAAATACTCAGAAGACTGATGTATAAAATCCGCAAGAACCTGACAGGCTTTGCATTGTCTTGCATATTTCATGGCATCTGCAATCATAGTAGGCCAGTAGTAGCCCATCCTCCTGATACGATCCTGTCACGACCCGCACCCGGTATAGGGGTACGAGAGCGTGGGTACGTCCAGCCTACGCCGCAGCATCGGCAGTAGAATGTTGTCTAGGTCATGTAACTATCTAACCAATCTTACGTGAATATCCGACTCCATAAGGAGACATGGATATCATAACATAATGCTAAAAATACTCAATCATAAAGCTAAAGAATGATAAGATATCAAGGCAAGCAAAAAAATACAAGACAAGTCTAACGACAAAAATAGCCATACCTGCAATCAGTAACATCCAATCCCCAAGTGTGTCGGAAACAAGTCCACTAAGGTCATAGTCTGGAAAATATATCCAATCAGGATTGGAACGAAATACACCTCTAACAGCAGTTCCACATATATTGATAAAACTATAATACAGTGTAAAGAAATACAGACAGATATAAAAACTGGCAATAAGGAATACTGACGAGCATGGATGTACAGAAAATAGAAATACTGGAATAAATGGAATACTGGAGCATGTCATCATCAATGTACATCTGGCGATGAAATAAAAATATAAGTACACGCAAGAACAATGAACTGGTATATAAGTGTATACAAGAATGGTAACTAGAACATGTGGGGATGCTAGATCAATACACTAAGATATATGTCAAGAATCATCTAGCTAAGTGCGTGAAATATCAGTATATCATGTGATCGGCTTGGGACTATAGAAACTCATTACATTGGTTAACGATCATCCCAGAGGTCAGGCTAATCCATCCGGATAGCTATGATGCGAGTAATAGTCAGGCTAACCATATGTTACAGTGATGAAGCATGTAATGGTAAGGCTGCACCGACGTGAGGCGTGGGTGAGCTATGATGCATGTAAAGTTGGGTATGATCACATAAGCTACTAATATTTCACTATTTTTCCCCAGCTAGCACGATGGATTCCAAATCACGACTCCTCGTGACAGGTTTCAATAATGCCAACTCGTGTAAAGAACAGTGTCAGAGTCATGTATACTATACAACAAGAGTTATAGAAATAATCAACATAAGGGAAAACTGTCAGAGAATGTACTCGCCTTGGGTCCTTAGCTGGTAACACCAATGTCCTGTTCCCGAATATCGTCTGGATAATCCAACAGTCCTATAGACATATCATAAAATAATACAATACTGTATCAGATGCTATACTAACACATAATCAAAAATATATCAAACTCAGGGGCTATGCCAGGTAGGGCACTAGTCAACTAGGGTCAAGTGCGTCAAGTTGCACGGACGTCGCGTCTGTAATTCCGTGAATTCAGACAGTCGGTGATACGGGTATTGCCTGTACGTTGGTGTACATATGGCAGTCTGCTAACTGTTCACAGGGTCATAGGTCAGGTGTAGTTACGGGGTGTCCGTATTTACACTCGGGTCATCAAGTAGAGATATATAAATAAATATACATATTATACATATTATTAATTATAGACATTAATACTCAATACAAATATATAATTTATATATTTAAATAATTTATATATACACATCATATTGAATAATGTACACACACTGAATATATGTACATACTATAATATACCAATTAAACAATACTCATATAATATGTATATATATATATCATGTGTATGCCAAAGATACATTTAAATATATCTATTTGTTTGAGAAAAGCTTTATATATATATATGTACCATTATACATTTTATTAAATATATACTATGTGAAAAATAACCAATATACATATATATACTATTATGTAGGAATACATATATACCAATTAATCATACCTTAAATACATACTAAATGCTAATATACTAATTAATTTATACTAGTACATATTTTATTAAATACATATTATATAAAAATAAACCAATATTTATACATATGTGTATATATGATACATATACTATATTATGTATAAATATATACACATTACAAGTATACTATCTACATACATAATGTATACATTCATACATATGTACGTACACGTGGGGGACCGTACCTGCACACGACGACGACGAAGACGTCTACGACAAGGTGGTGCTCGGGACTGAGGGACTGAACTTAGGCCGGAGTCGAGGGAACTCGTCGGAGAGGTCTTGGCCGGAGCAGCTCGGTACTGTGGTGGTGCTGCTGCCTTGGGTTGGCCGCCGGGGAGAGCTCCGGGTTGCAGCAGGGAGGAAGGGGGAGGAGTCGAGGATGCTGGCCGGAGTGTGAGTCGAAGGAGGTGGAGAACGGTGGGGAGCTCGACCGGAGTCGAGGGTGCTAGCCGGAGTGTGAGTCGAAGGAGGTGGAGAACGGTGGGGAGCTCGACCGGAATCGAGGGTGCTGGCCGGAGTGTGAGTCGAAGGAGGTGGAGAACGGTGGAGAGCTCGACCGGAGTCGAGGGGAGCGGGGAGTGACCGGCTGACTGATGATGGTGGTGACGTTGACGGATGAAGGCGAGGGTGGCTGCCAGAGTACAGCCGGGCTACACGACCGGGGAATGCAGCGGGAAGATGGTCGGTGCTCGGTCGGCTGAAGTTGGGAACGGCCGGGTAGGATGAGCTCGGGTTGAGGAGGTCTGGGTGGAGCTTCGGGTCGTCGGGTTAGGGGGGTTGCACAGCCGCCGAGGAGAATCTGCACCGTCGTCGGAGGTCAGCTGAGGGAAGGTGCTCGGGACTGAGCAGTGGGAAGAGGAGGTTAGGGTTGGTTTGGTGTTGGTGAAGGTGTTGTGTTGAAATAATATGGAAAGGGTGGGTTTCTTTTGTATGGGGAGGATGATGTGGCTCCCAAGAAATTAGGGCCGGCCAAGTATTGGGGATGGGTTGCTTTGGGAAGAGTGTTGAGGAATTATAAGAGTGTTGTATGGTGGGGATGGCTCCATTTTAAATGGATAGCCACGATTCAACATGGGGAAAAATGCAACAAAAGAAAGGAGGAGAGAGGGTGTTGGGTTGACTAGTCAAGGATAGGGGGTTGGTTTCTTCATTTGGGTTAAACCAATAGGATGGTGACACATCATTGCAATTTTGCAATTAAGCCCCCAACAAATTAGAAAATTGCACAGCAGTGGGTTTCTAGATTAATTATTTAAAATTAGATACACTTGGCGTTCTAAAATTAATTAGAAATACATGGGGCCAAAATTAGGTCGGGTGATCAATATCATTAGTGAAGAAGACTCAGAACAGAATATTACCCTAATTTGGGTCGCACGAAAAATAGGCCAAGATTGCCTCCAATTTCGATTGGAACGCACAATGATACAAAATTAGAAATTTATTTAGAAATTAAATGAACGTCCGCGACGATTATTGTGCGGCTAAAATGAAGCACAAGAGTGCATGATTATGAATTACAAAAATGGCAGATGGAAGGCGGGCACGTCTAGGGCAAGGTTATGAAATCTGCTGGAAGGCAAAAGCTAGGGTATCGCTCCAAATATCGAAGCAACGACAATGCGCAATAATTAACTAAATTACGGTAATTAATTACGATATTCAATAATTAAATTCTAAATAAACGATTAAATACATAATCCCCATAATTCTGTTAGGTGTTCGTCTAGTGGGTCTTTAGGTCAAGTCTACCAGCTCAGACATTAAGAACACAGTATATAATAATAATATTTAATTACACATCTCACGAACTTATTTAATTTAAATACACATATCGAGAAACCATTTAATATAAATACCACGATATTAATAATATATAAAAAGTCAAAAATACCCCTATTTTTAGAATGTGGTAGTGACAAGTCTACCCTCCTTAAAAGAATTTTGTCCTCGAAATTTAAAGTCCTCATAGTCGTATTTATACATTATTTTATTTTCCATCAAAATTTATCAACCAAAAAATCAGGTAGTAATCCACCTTGCCATTTCACAATTTTCAAAAAATTTGAATTTATTGTATTCCTGAAAAATTCTCGAAATAAAATCAGTCTCCATTTTCCTCACAATTTCCTCCGAATTTTTAAGTTAATAATTCAATACTCGAAATTTAATATTCACTCCTCTAGTTTGATTTTAATCAATGCATATATAAAATTTAAATCTCGTCCCAAAAATTGAATTCAAACACTAATCCATCAATGATCTTATTCCTCGGTTTTTCTCTTTTCCTCAAAGTACTCAAGAATGCGACACTTATAGATCCTTCAAATGCAACGTCCACAATATAAAATTTTAAAATTCATAACTTGCGGTCAAATAAATATAATGACAATCTCCTAAATTTCCTCAAGTTTTTAATGATAGATATATCATAATCAATAATCATCAATCCTACCATATTAAATTCTTTACCTCTCATTTAAATTAATGTTTATCCTTGAATTTTACTGGTATTTTAATCATATCTCAATCTTGATAAAATCAATGATTCATCAAATCTGCCATATTAAATTCTTAATTCTTTATGCTTATCTTCCAAAATTTTAGCATCTCGTTTCTCTTGTCAAGTCATAACCTCTTCATAAATCTACTATGGTCAAACCCCACTAATCATGGTTTAAGAAAATTCTACATACAGTCATGCAATCTAATAAAATATGTACGGTCATGTGTCTTTTGTCATGGTATTGCAGTCTCTGTCAGGGTGTACTACTAGCTATATTCTAACAAGAAAATCATGAATACAAGCCATGGTACTAGGGAATCAATCAATCAAAAGACGAAAACAAACATGAGGAAAAGAAAAGAAGGAACCTGCTAACATATTTCTTGCAGTATCTTCTATCTCTAACATACACTTAATGTAAACCCCCTCACCCAAAATAGATATTTTGTGTATATTTTATATTATTATAAATATTTAATTTCTTTAGAGTATTCTATTATTTAATTAGCAAATGAAATTCTTGATATATTTACTTATATAAATATTTATTTAGAATTATTTTTAGGTTATTTTAGATTTTTGAAATTAATTAGGATTTATTTGGATATATATAGTCTTAATATTAGATATATGCTAATTTAGTGTTAATAGATATTAATAAGATTTTATAAATTATTTGTATTATATTTAAGATTATAAATTATTGTGATAAATTCAAACTCTATTTTAAATTAATTCAAATCCTGAACCTACTAGGAAATCAACTTCATGCATATCCTATCCTTATTTAAATTCATCATAATTTTATCCAAATTAACCAATCCTAGTCGTATTTAATTAAGTAGTGTCCACCATTATAAATACCTCATCCTTCATATTTTTCTTCCCCAAATTCCTCTCTTTTTCGTCCAAAATAGTCAAAATTCGTCATAAATTCAGCCTCATTTTCTACTAGTTATGACGAATTAAAAAGACGATATCTCCTAGCTTCGGACTTCAAATGAGGCCTAATTTTTTTTGTTAGAATGATAATGAGGTTAGCTTTCTGATTATATAAATTGTTTTTCTAAATTATTAGTATTAAATTCTAGAAAATTCGTAGAGCACAGTATGTCCAAAAATAAACGTGTTTCGATGTTTTTGCGATTTCGGGAGAACCAGGAATCAGAATCATGAACCGTTTAAAGATCGGAAAGCTAATGTCGAGATCATCGACATATATTTTTCCCAGAATTTAATTCGAAGTATTTACATACTGTTAATTCTGTAGAACTTCTAGGTTAGAATTTAACCATCGGTGCACAATACAAAATTTGTATGTGCCATAATTCCCAAACGAATTTGAATTCGGACGAGCTATAAATTCTAGCATATTTTTGACGCTGAAATCTACAGAAAATCATGCATGAAAGCTGAGTTTGTGTCAGTTGACTTTTTGGTCAACAGATTGCCTCGATTTGCGTGCCATGAGTCTCGAGTTGATAAAATTTAGTTTCTTTGGACAAAATTTAGGAATTAACATAAAAATCAGAATAATAAGATTAAAATAAAATTTTAGAGTAATTATTCCAGAATTAAATAAATTAAAATAAATTATCTTTTGACGTGATAAATTTGTAATACATAGGCTATTTGGACTGTAACTTGGACTCTGATTCATACCAGCAGCAGGACCCCAGGCAAGATACCTTGCCAAATTGTTTACAGTACTTTGTATACTATTTATATTTCCTTTTTTATTTATTTCATTTCTGTATAGTTCTTGCATGTGTTGTTTTTCTCCAGTCATTACTATGTATTAGATATGTTGACACACACATGGCACCTAGTATCATGGGAGAACAATCATTAGGCGTATGGGCTTTTAACCACTCTGGTAAACCGTAGTATATAGTTCGCACTACGGGCGTGTGTCGCGTTGGTCGCTACCCCCGCGGTATGTCGATTTCTGGAGTCTCGCTGGTCGCTACCCCCGCGGTATGTCAATTTCTGATGTCCATTGACGTGTGTATGAGTTGTGAGGTAGATCGAGTAGCCTACCCTTGCCCATACGTCAAAAAGTTGTCCTCATTTGCATTCATATAGATTGTCTTGTACAGCGTACTTATTTATTTTCAAACCATATGCATGTTTACTGTATTCAAATTGGCTCGTATTTTATGTATCTTGTTACGTCCCTCTGAGGACCTGGTCCGCTGCCAGGTGTATCTTTTCTTGAGTATTTGCAGGAGCGCAGATTTGGATGGTTACATGTGATCCGAGGATGTCTTCTCTTCGAGCTGTGATGGATAGCTGGTATTCTTATATTGTGTTGTGGTGTTGTACTCATATTGTATTTGCTCTTATATTCGAGTTGGTAGTGGATTTGTTTCCATCCAACTATCATCCTTAGATACTTCTTATTGAGATCTAGTTTCATAGATACTGGTTATTTATTTCTATATGATTTTGGTTGATGAGATTTAGATTTTACCCTGTGACTTGTATTATATTTTATACCACTTGTGGATTTTATATTCATATTACAGCGTACGTATGGATTTGGTTTCCATATATTGGAGTTGCCATATCCATGCGGCTGGCATGCTTACGTGTCCTAGTCCTATGTACTTTTGGGACTGGGGCGTGACATGTTTTTGTGGTGGCCCATGCAGGTCGAGAGCATATTGTCTCGGTTACGTTACTGTACCGAACAAGCCTGCACCTAGGACTAGAGTATAGGATCTCATCCACAATTGACTGTGGTTCATCTCCTCCTATCTGTCCTATTTTGAACAATTATATCCTGCTTGATTCATGTGCTTCCCTAATAGTTCCTTGAGTATAGTCTTCTGCTAGAATATAGGAACCCCTGTTATTAGGATGATAATTAGAGTATCACACCTATTAAGAATACAACGAGAATATAGACACACCACTAAGTTTAGAATATCTAGTGAACCTAGAATTTCTTATCTTTAGATTGTTATACCATTACCCCTTGATGTATTAAGAAGACTTGAGAGTAGTATAGACACTACTAGAGTTAGTTAAAAGTTTTACCATAATGTTTGACACCTAGTATCACATAGTCTTTTGACCTATTAATTGAAGTGTAACCGAATGATAATTATCGCATGCTAGCAAAAGACGACAGTGTTTATTCAGACCATAGAATTTAAAGGTCCTTGCCCTATTTGGTCGACTAGCGACTTAGATAAGGAGGTTGTATGATAACTGTAGAGATTGTAGAGTCTTTTATTATTATTGCTTATGTTATTTTTGCTTTTGCGAACTTGAATTATTTTGTAACTTCTCACATCATAATCCACCGTTATATTTTCTGTGCTACCTTGAATTATGCTGCTATTATAGCCTAGTTTTTGCAAGCTTAATCTTATATCGAGCTTGTTCATGACATATGTGTTATTGGGGCCTGATCAACCACACTAATACAAATTGTCTAATCAGAAGCAGTGTATTATGGTCTAGCTAGCCATAATGCGCTTGATTCGCCCTTCGCAATAGTATTTTATGTGAATTGAGATGTATAGTGGACCAGTAGGCAAATATACTTACCCTCTAGATACGACAAAGCATATCATATCAAGTACATAACTGCACCGATGTGAGCATGCGAATAGAAAATTACCAAATTAAGATTTCAATCCACAACTGTCTTGACAATTCCCATTTGAATTCTTTAAACGCTTTGATTCTCATACTTCCATTCTATTATCCCTCCTTGAACTCTTTTTCGTTGCTTTTCGTCTTCCCTTGTTTCGGAAAGATGAAATCTCGTGCTTGGATATAAGTGATACACGGATAGTACAAGATATACCCCATAGGCCAATCACATTATTTGGTGACTATCTTTCATAATTGATTAAGGACATATCACATATGATATAGTTGGTGTTAAAGTTTTGAGGATTGAATGACATGAGAAAATAAATTGAGGAATATTTTTCTTAAGTGTAAGAGCCTTATGTGATAGATGGGTAAATTCTAAGTTGGGTAGAAATTGCATTATTAAACTTGAGGTAAATTCTTTTAGATTGTGATCAAGTGAGATTAGATAGAGAGAAACCATGTTCTATTTTAATTTCGAGGACGAAATTTTTGTAAGTTGGGTAGATTGTAAACCCCCTCACCAAAAATAGATATTTTGTGTATATTTTATATTATTATAGATATTTAATTTCTTTAGAGTATTCTATTATTTAATTAGCAAATGAAATTCTTGATATATTTACTTATATAAATATTTATTTAGAATTATTTTTAGGTTATTTTAGATTTTTGAAATTAATTAGGATTTATTTGGATATATATAGTCTTAATATTAGATATATGCTAATTTAGTGTTAATAGATATTAATAAGATTTTATAAATTATTTGTATTATCTTTAATTATATTTAAGATTATAAATTATTGTGATAAATTCAAACTCTATTTTAAATTAATTCAAATCCTGAACCTACTAGGAAATTAACTTCATGCATATCCTATCCTTATTTAAATTCATCATAATCCTATCCAAATTAACCAATCCTAGTCGTATTTAATTAAGTAGTGTCCACCATTATAAATACCTCATTTTCTACTAGTTATGACGAATTAAAAAGATGATATCTCCTAGCTCCGGACTCCAAATGAGGCCTAGTTTTTTTGTTAGAATGATAATGAGGTTAGCTTTCTGATTATATAAATTGTTTTTCTAAATTATTAGTATTAAATTCTAGAAAATTCGTAGAGCACAGCATGTCCAAAAATAGACGTGTTTCGATGTTTTCGCGATTTCGGGAGAACCAGGAATCAGAATCATGAACCGTTTAAAGTTTCGGAAAGCTAATGTCGAGATCATCGACATATATTTTTCCCAGAATTTAATTCGAAGTATTTACATACTGTTAATTCTGTAGAACTTCTAGGTTAGAATTTAACCATCGGTGCACAATACAAAATTTGTATGTGCCATAATTCCCAAACGAATTTGAATTCGGATGAGCTGTAAATTCCAGCATATTTTTGACGCTGAAATCTACAGGAAATCATGCATGAAAGCTGAGTTTATGTCCGTTGACTTTTTGGTCAACAGATCGCCTCGATTTGCGTGCCATGAGTCTCGAGTTGATAAAATTTAGTTTCTTTGGACAAAATTTAGGAATTAACATAAAAATCAGAATAATAAGATTAAAATAGAATTTTAGAGTAATTATTCTAGAATTAAATAAATTAAAATAAATTATCTTTTGACGTGATAAATTTGTAATACATAGGCTATTTGGACTGTAACTTGGACTCTGATTCATACTAGCAGCAGGTCCCCAGGCAAGATACCTTGCCAAATTATTTACAGTACTTTGCATGCTATTTATATTTCCTTTTTTACTTATTTTATTTCTGTATAGTTCTTGCATGTGTAGTTTTTCTCCAGTCATTACTATGTATTAGATATGTTGACACACACATGGCACCTAGTATCATGGGAGGACAATCATTAGGCATATGGGCTTTTAACCACTCTGGTAAACCGTAGTATATAGTTCGCACTACGGGCGTGTGTCGCGCTGGTCGCTACCCCTGCGGTATGTCGATTTCTGATGTCCATTGACGTGTGTGTGAGTTGTGAGGTAGATCGAGTAGCCTACCCTTGCCCATACGTCGAAAAGTTGTCCTCATTTGCATTCATATAGATTGTCTTGTATAGCGTACTTATTTATTTTCAAACCATATGCATGTTTACTGTATTCAAATTGGCTCGTATTTTATGTATCTTGTTACGTCCCTCTGAGGACCTGGTCCGCTGCCAGGTGTATCTTTTCTTGAGTATTTGCAGGAGCGCAGATTTGGATGGTTACCTGTGATCCGAGGATGTCTTCTCTTCGAGCTGTGATGGATAGCTGGTATTCTTATATTGTGTTCTGGTGTTGTACTCATATTGTATTTGCTCTTATATTCGAGTTGGTAGTGGATTTGTTTCCATCCAACTATCATCCTTAGATACTTCTTATTGAGATCTAGTTTCATAGATACTGGTTATTTATTTTGATATGATTTTGGTTGATGAGATTTAGATTTTATCCTGTGACTTGTATTATATTTTATACCACTTGTGGATTTTATATTCATATTACAACGTACGTATGGATTTGGTTTCCATATATTGGAGTTGCCATATCCATGCGGCTGGCATGCTTACGTGTCCTAGTCCTATGTACTTTTGGGACTGGGGCGTGACACTTAACTCTGGCACATTCACTAACTAATTCCTATCCTCGTACACTGATATCCATATCAACTAATCATTAGTCCACAAGACATCCATGATTACATCCTCATTGCATACACCTATCTATTGATACCTAAATTTGATACCAAGAATCTCTAATATAACCATGGTTCAATAATGCATCCAAGGTTTGATACCTCTATCTCTTTAGTACCATAGTTTTTACTACAAGCACACTCACTCCTAGCTCTCTTACCAACTATAATTGTTTATACTAGTTGTTCTTACCTATCAAGTGCACACCAAGTGCAACATACCATACTAAGTACTGTTCCTTCTAATGCAACCCTAGATGGACACCCAAGTCTGTTTGCAGTGCCATCTCAATCATGCCCAATCAACAGATCCTTACGTATGTATATCATCTTCTCATATACTAATATATATTTCTCATCCACCATAAAAATTTATTCTCATAATAAAATCATCAAAATTAACTCCTCGAACAATTTAAAGTAAAATGCATATACTTTCCTCAAAGGTCAAATATTCAATATTAAAATCAAACTTTAATCACTTCTAAAATCTTTATAGCTTTGACCATGTTTATTGAATCAAATTTGGAGTCCTCAAAATTTTAATGACACAAATCTTAACTCCTCAATAATTCTCAAAAATTAAAATTCATTTCCAGTCTTTAATTTATAAATCCATAAATATACATGTAAGTGCTCACGGTCTCTAATACTCGAGGTGCACTTAATACATCTATTGTCTACAACTCTCAACTGGGTACTAAAATTGTACTGCCCGGATTACTTGCACTATTACCTCCAAATGATCAAAGTTATCATCACATGTATTTTCTTCCATAATTTTTAATCTATATCAACTAGTATATCATCTAATTATCATCACGCAGAGTGCTTACTGTTATTAGCATCATTCTCGACTAATCCTCAATATAGAATCATTAGTACTCCTGGTAAGATAATACTAGCTTCATTATTGGATCATCTCATCAACTTATTAGAACTCATGATTACCTGTACCTTCTATAACACTCATGTTTCTTTACTCTCATGGGCAAGTATATGGTTCCTCATCTCGATTGTTGTATAGGTATTTCCCTTTAATCTTTTAAAGCCTGTTAAACTAATCTGTGATACGCTTTACCATTTTCCTTACCAATTCTGATGTTTCTCTACTCATGACACCTCATTATAACTCTTTATGCATATATTTCTTTAATTTTAATACACCCGATATCAATCATCAAATTGAACATCCTGCTCCATTAATCCTTAACACAATTCCTGGATACTTATTATTTTACATAGATCATTCAATTACATAATCATGATTATCCTGGACGGGAATGTTGGCTCTGAAACTAACTCTTGGAACTATCACTGATACTCTATACTCTCTTTTACTTACATTACTATAATGATACTTATCCTAGAACCATTGTTACAAGGTACTATGCTATGGGTTAACTCTAGGTTAAGGCCTACTACTCACATGTCCAACTAGGAAACACTTATAACTCACTAGCAACACTCAGTCAATACTAATACTCAAGACACAGACATGATTATAAGTCACTAATTATCATACTTAACAAGGAATCCTCAAAGAATAGGAGCTCAAAAGACTGGATTGAGGACTGAAAGTGTTTCTACTGCTAGCAACCAAAAGAAATGATGGAATAAGTCCTGTATTAACAGAAATAAATAAGTGTTTGAGATGATACTTTAAGAACCAATTTTAAGATACAACCTGATAATCATACACGTCAGTCAGAAATCATGACGCTGAGAATCCTCGCCATGTTAATAAGCATAGGTGTGATAAACGACAGGTTCCGTAACTAAAGTACCCAACCCTATAATCATGTCATCTAGAATCTTCGCCACGCCAACTGGTATGGCTGCGATAAACTCTAGGTTCCATAACCAAAGTAGACGTTTCACCTTTCTCATTGTTCTCATCAATATATGTCATCAGATGATATCGTAAAGTTTAGTTCATAAAATTCATCTCAGTGAGAAATGAACTCAACAACGATACCAAGAATTAAATTTAACAAATGGTCAACAAGAATCAAACTCAATATCAACGAGTAAGGGCGGACGGAAACAAGGCGAAGGATTTAAATTAGAATTTGTAATAAGATTCTCAAGGGGTCATCCCAGGAATCTCTCAAGAATTTTGTGATTGAGTATCCTCTCTCATCCTAGTATCCTATGTCCTATATTCTATAGCAGGTGCGCAGCAGTACAACTATGACGTCGCACTACCACGACATCGCACAACTTGTAAAGTCGAGACCTGCATGGGCCACCACTAAAATCGTGTCACGATCCGCACCCGGTATAGGGGTACGTGAGCGTGGGTACGTCTAGCCTACGCCGCAGCATCGGCGGTAGAATGCTGTCTAGGTCATATAACTATCTAACCAATCTCACGTGAATATCCGACTCCATAAGGAGACATGGATATCATAACATAATGCTAAAAATACTCAATCACAAAGCTAAAGCACGATAAGATATCAAGGCAAGCAAAGAAATACAAGACAAGTTTAACGATAAAAATAGTCATACCTGCAATCAGTAACATCCAATCCCCAAGTGCGTCGGAAACAAGTCCACTAAGGTCATAGTCTGGAAAATATATCCAGTCAGGATTGGAACGAAATACACCTCTAACAGCAGTTCCACATATATTGATAAAACTATAATACAGTGTAAAGAAATACAGACAAATATAAAAACTGGCAATAAGGAATACTGACGAGCATGGATGTACTGGAAATAGAATTACTGGAATAAATGGAATACTGGAGCATGTCATCATCAATGTACATCTAGCGATGAAATAGAAATACAAGTACACGTAAAAATAATGAACTGGTGTATAAGTGTGTACAAGAATGGTAGCTAGAACATGTGGGGATGCTAGATCAATACACTAAGATACATGTCAAGAATCATCTAGTTAAGTGCGTGAAATATCAGTATATCATGTGATCAGCTTGGGACTAAAGAAACTCATTACATTGTTTAGCAATCATCCCAGAGGTCAGGCTAATCCATTCGGATAGCTATGATATGAGTAATAGTCAGGCTAACCATATGTAACAGTGATGAAGCATGTAATGGTAAGACTGCACCGATGTGAGGCGTGGGTGAGCTATGATGCATGTAAAGTTGGGTATGATCACATAAGCTACTAATATTTCCCTATTTTTCCCCAGCTAGCACGATGGATTCTAAATCATGACTCCTCGTGACAGGTTTTAATGATGCCAACTCGTGTAAAGAACAGTGTCAGAGTCATGTATACTATACAACAAGAGTTATAAAAATAATCAACATAAGGGAAAACTGTCAGAGAATGTACTCGCCTTGGGTCCTTAGCTGGTAACACCAATGTCCTATTCCCAAATATCATCTGGATGATCCAACAGTCCTATAGACATATCATAAAATAATACAACACTGCATCAGATGCTATACTAACACATAATCAAAAATACATCAAACTCAGGGGCTATGCCAGGTCGGGCACTAGTCAACTAGGGTCAAGTGCGTCAAGTTGCACGGGCGTCGCGTCTGTAATTCCGTGAATTCAGACAGTCGGTGATACGGGTCTTGCCAGTACGTTGGTGTACATATGGCAGTCTGCTAACTGTTCACAGGGTCATAGGTCAGGTGTAGTTACGGGGTGTCCGTATTTACACTCGGGTCATCAAGTAGAGATATATAAATAAATATACATATTATACATATTATTAATTATAGACATTAATACTCAATACATATATATAATTTATATATTTGAACAATTTATATATATACATCATATTAAATAATGTACACACACTGAATATATATACATACTATAATATACCAATTAAACAATACTCATATAATATATATATATATATATATATATATATATATATATATATATATATATATATATATATATATATATCATGTGTATGCCAAAGATACATTTAAATATATCTATTTGTTTGAGAAAAGCTTTTATATATATATATATATATATATATATATATGTACCATTATACATTTTATTAAATATATACTATGTGAAAAATAACCAATATACATATATATACTATTATGTAGGAATACATATATACCAATTAATCATACCTTAAATACATACTAAATGCTAATATACTAATTAATTTATACTAGTACATATTTTATTAAATACATATTATATAAAAATAAACCAATATTTATACATATATATATATATGATACATATACTATATTACGTATAAATATATACATATTACAAGTATAGTATCTACATACAAAATGTATACATTCATACATACGTACGTACACGTGGGGGACCGTACCTGCACACGACGACGGCGAAGACGTCTACGACAAGGTGGTGCTCGGGACTTAGGGACTGAACTTAGGCCGGAGTCGAGGGAACTCATCGGAGAGGTCTTGGCCGGAGCAGCTCGATACTGTGGTGGTGCTGCTGCCTTGGGTTGGCCGCCGGAGAGAGCTCCAGGTTGCAGCAGGAAGGAAGGGGGAGGAGTCGAGGATGCTGGCCGGAGTGTGAGTCGAAGGAGGTGGAGAACGGTGGGGAGCTCGACCGGAGTCGAGGGTGCTAGCCGGAGTGTGAGTCGAAGGAGGTGGAGAACGGTGGGGAGCTCGACCGGAATAGAGGGTGCTGGCCGGAGTACGGCCGGGCTGCGCGGCCGGGGAATGCAGCGGGAAGAAGGTCGGTGCTCGGTCGGCTGAAGTGGGGAACGGCCGGGCCGGATGAGCTCGGGGTTGAGGAGGTCTGGGTGGAGCTTCGGGTCGTCGGGTTAGGGGGTTGCACAGCTGCCGGGGAGAAGCTGCACCGCCGCCGGAGGTACTGTACAGGCCGGAGTTGGGTCAGCTGAGGGAAGGTGCTTGGGACTGAGCAGTTGGTAGAGGAGGTTAGGGTTGGTTTGGTGTTGGTGAAGGTGTTGTGTTGAAATAATATGGAGAGGGTGGGTTTATTTTGTATGGGGAGGATGATGTGGCTCCCTAGAAATTAGGTCCGGCCAAGTATTGAGGATGGGTTGCTTTGGGAAGAGTGTTGAGGAATTATAAGGGTATTGTGTGGTGGGGATGGCTCCATTTTAAATGGATGGCCACGATTCAACATGGGAAAAAATGCAACAAAAGAAAGGAGGAGAGAGGGTGTTGGGTTGACTAGTCAAGGATAGGGGGTTGGTTTCTTCATTTGGGTTAAACCAATAGGATGGTGGCACATCATTGCAATTTTATAATTAAGCCCCCAACAATTTGGAAAATTGCATAGTAGTGGGATTCTGGATTTAATTAATTAAAATTAGATACACTTGGCGTTCTAAAATTAATTAGAAATACATGGGGCCAAAATTAGGTCGGGTGATCAATATCATTAGTGAAGAAGACTCAGAACAGAATATTACCCTAATTTGGGTCGCACAAAAAATAGGCCAAAATTGCCTCCAATTTCGATTGGAACGCACAACGATACAAAATTAGAAATTTATTTAGAAATTAAATAAACGTCTGCGACGATTATTGTGCGGCTAAAATGAAGCACAAGAGAGCATGATTATGAATTACAAAAATGGTAGAATAGAAGGCGGACACGTTTAGGGCAAGGTTGTGAAATCTGCTGGAAGGCAAAAGCTAGGGTACGCTCCAAATATCGAAGCAACGATAATGCGCAATAATTAACTAAATTACGATAATTAATTACGATATTGAATAATTAAATTCTAAATAAACGATTAAATACATAATTCCCATATTTCTGTCAGGTGTTCGTCTAGTAGGCCTCTAGGTCAAGTCTACCAGCTCAGACATTAAGAACACAGTATATAATAATAATATTTAATTACACATCTCACGAACTTATTTAATTTAAATACACATATCGAGAAACCATTTAATATAAATACCACGATATTAATAATATATAAAAAGTCGAAAATACCCCTATTTTCAGAATGTGGTAGTGACAGATCCTGTAACTTAGGACCGGGTTGATGTGCTACACATACACCATCATGAGCTTCTCGGATAACCCGCTTTGCATCATCATCAGAGAGACATCATAATAGCATTCCATCGTATGTTCGGCGATATAGACTTTGTAAAGAAGCATCAAAATAGAAGCGTAATGATCGTCGTTTGATAGATACTACTTCTTTAGGATCCTCTGGTAAGATTTCGTACGACACGAAGTCTATAAAGGGACTTCTCCAGTCTCTCTAAGGAGGAGTCGTGTTTATAGCGTAGCTGCGTTCTATGTGAAAATTATTTTTCCCACAGAATAAATCTCTGTTAAGAAGGGTCACCGAATTCTTCCTTCTTATAGGAATAGCTAGATCTGCAGCTAGGCTGGCTAGAGCATCAGCTTCCAAATTTTGAGATCGAGACACGTGCTCTAGGAAGAATCCTTTAAAAGACATGGCTATCTCGATCGTTGCTTAGTGATAAGGAATGAGGTCTGGATTGCGGACTTCCTATATTCCTCTAACCTGATTGACGATCAGTTGAGAGTCACCAAAAGCTTCCAGGTATTCAACACCCAATTCTTTAGCGACTTGAAGCCCCATTAGTAGAGCATTATACTCTACCACATTATTAGAGCATGGTTCACTAAGAGAATATGCTCGATAGATGACGAGTTTATCAGGAGTTACCAGAACAATTCCTACTCTTGAAACCATATTTCCCCTGGGACCAGTCCTAGAGGCACCATCGAAGAATATCTGTCATGTATCACCTTCCATTGTTGAATTACATTCTGTAACTTCGTCGGAAATGTCCTCATATAATTTTGAGGTTTCCGGAATTGGATGGGCAGCTAAGAAATCAGCCAAGGCTTGATGTTTCATGGACTTATGAGGGACGTACACCATATCATATGGTGTTAATAACATCGCCCAGGTCACGAGTCAGGAATTAAGAAAAATCGGCTTATTCATCAATACCCGAAGAGGATTAATTCTGGAGATAATATAAATAGTTTGGCCTGTCACGTAATGTCGCATCTTCTTAATGGCAAACATTAGGGCCAAGCATTCTTTTTCCACTAGATTGTACCAGTGTTCAGCTCTGACCATCATCCTGCTTAAATAGTAGATAGTCTATTCATGACCCTCATTATTCTTTTGTGTGAAAAGAGCCCCTAAAGAATGATCCATTACTCGAACATACAGCAAAAATGGTCTTCCTATGACGGGAGGCACCAGAACTAGAGGATTAGTAAGATAGCGTTTGATGTCATTAAACGCTTGCTGACAGGCTTCGTCCCAAACGAATGACACACCTTTCTTCATCAGGCGAGAGAAAGGTTGACATCTCCCAAGGAGGTTGGATATGAATCTCCTGATATAAGATAGACGACCTTGAAATCCCTTGAGTTCTCTCAGATTACGGGGCGATCGTATTTCCAGGATAGCTTTGACTTTATCAGGGTCAACTTGAATGCCTTTAGCGGTAATGACAAATCCTATAAATTTGCCATTGGATACACCAAGAAAGGACTTTGTGGGGTTCATTTTGAGTTGATATTGGCGCATCAACTCGAATACTGTCTTCAAGTCTTGGATGTGATTATCCTTGAGGCGGCTTTTGACAGCAATATCGCCTACGTAACATTCCATCATTTTGCATAAGTACTCATGGAATATGTTACATATAGCTCGCTGATATGTAGCCCCAGCATTCTTCAATCTAAAAGGCATAACTGTATAGCAATATACCCCCAGTGGTGTATGGAAGGCAGTATGCTTCTCATCTTCAGGATTCATCTTAATTTGATTATATCCTGAGAATCCGTCCATGAAAGACATGCGTTCAAAATTGTATGTATTATTGATCATGACGTCTGTGATGGGAAGAGGGAACTCATCCTTAGGGCAAGCCGTATTTAGATCTCGGAAGTCGATGCAAATGCAAACTTTCCCGCTTTTCTTCATAACTGGGACAACATTGGCGACCCAATCAGGATATTGTTCTTCCCGGATGAACCCGCAGGCTATCAATTTCTTGATTTCAGCTTCAATGGCATCCATCATATCCGGGCCGAACCGGCGTTGGTGTTGCTTTACGGGCTTTGAATTGGGCAGTATGTTGAGTTTATGGGTAGCCACTTTAGGATCAAGACCTGGCATATCCTCATAATTTCACGCAAAGACATCGATATATTCTTTTATCAGCTGGATCATTTCTTTCCTTTCTTCTTCGGAAAGATTGTTACTGATAAATATCGGCTTTGGTGAAATTCGTCCCCAACATCAACTTGGATAACTTTATCTTCAGTGGGTGGTTCTCTTTGCTCGAACTAGAGTTCCCATTGTGTATTCATTTGCTGAGCCCATGTTTCATCTTCGAATGGTTCAGATTCATGTCCCTCTATTTCGAAAGAATCTGTCAATACCGTATTTACTGACAATACCCATTTGAGTTTACCATGTGAGTCGGAGGACGACAAACCGTCCTGAGAAGAAGAAACGGTCTCCCCACTTGACTCAGATTTGTTTGAAGTTGCAAGAGATGTGGTATACCCTAACCCAAAATGAGTTCGTTGACAGTAGGGATAACCATGCAATGGCATTCGTCTGCCTTTTTCATTGTTGAGGCCTGACTCCAACTTCAAGTCATAACCCATGCTTTGCATAATCTTTAAAGCCTGTGGGCTATATCTGTGAACCTGTATTTTCCCAGCATCAGAATTGTGAGAATCTTCTTGTACAATTGGTCTGTTCTGCATGCGACCGAAGACTATTGGATGCTGATCGTTGCGAGTAGGTAGAACAATAAAGATAGAATCTTCATGTGGCCCATATGTCATGATGACATTAGATGTTGACGCTACTTCCCACACATACGGATGATAGAAGTCTATAGCTTCCAAGAATTTTTGTGCTATAGGCTCTATATCGTTATGAGGGGAAGATTCCTGATTAGGAGATTGAGCGTCAGTATAGTAGAAAAGAGAATCTTTATTATCGTCAGAAACCACGTTCCCGGTTGTATTTACATCAGTCGGCTGCTTGTTGCGCCTAAGGTTGATGACCAAAGGTGAAGGCTTCTAGTTCAGAGTGATCACTAGAGGATCACTTCCTCCTCCCGATTTGGTTCTGCTCAAGTGGATAGCCATGGGTTCCATGACTTTCAGACGGGTAGTCCGCCCTTTCACCTGGATTGACAAAGGTTGCTCGATAAAGGGTTCTGCTGGCTCCCGGTGGGATTCCTCCTCCGTCTTGCCTGATACCTCTTCATGTAGTGTTGGGTATACAACATGGCATCAGAATAGTAGGACTCAACTCCTTTGAACGGGTTAAGATCAGCAAACTCTGTCTTCACTGTCCCCTGGGTGTCTACATATTTGAAGCATTGATGTAGAGGGGAAGGAACAATATTGTGATCGTGGATCCATGGTCTTTCCAACAGAATGTTGTAAGACACCTCCGAATCAATGACGTAGCATGTAGCTACTGATCTAAGGTCACCAATCTGGATCCTCAGACGAATCTTCCCTAACGTCTTACTTTTTTTGGCATTGAAGCCCACGATTGTAGTGGTAGTGTACGCCAATTCGCTTGTAGGGATTCTCAACGGTCTTAACAGACTATGAGGGATAATGCTGATCGACAATCCCGGATCTATGTGAATCCGATCTACCTCCATGGAGTCGACGTATCCGGTGTAATAAAGAGGCCTGTCATGCTTGTTATGTTTCAACAATATGTCCTCTTGAGTGAAAGTGATATTAGGGACCACTTTCATCATACTATGGTATTGAGGACATGTCACAGGCTCTTTATCAGGGGACTTGAGCTGAGTCAAGCATACATCCGCCTGCATTAATGCTTCACTCAAGGCTTGACGAGTGTCTTTGGATAGCCTAAGTAGCTCAAAAATGGACAATCTGGCTGGTGTATTAGCCAACTGGGCCAAGATGTCGAAGTTATATGGTTTCTCTAAACCTTTGTTTTGAATATTCTTCAAAGGTTTATCAAAACGAACTTCTTTTTGCTTACCCTTGTCCACCGAAGTTGGTCTAGAAGGGCCTGGCTCTGGTATAACAGGTTCAGGCTCTGGAAGTTTGGCAGCTGAAGTATCTGCTGTCGCTTCTTCCTGATTTTCTCCATAGTCCTTGAGGTAGGTTTTCCCTGACCGGGTTGCGGTTGCCAAAGCCTTTTCTTCTGATGTCGGGGATATTGCAACCATATGGCATGGTTTCCATCTTGAGTTCTTTTTAGACTTAGCTTTAGCAGCTTGAGTCTCTTTCTCAATCTCTGCACCAGATCAGGATAAACCCACATAATCTCACCATGCTTTGTAGTTAGGGGTACCAGGTCATGATTTTGACCCCTGGTCGGAGGGAGATTAACAATGTTCATCATTGCCCATAGAATAGGTACCACACCATCCGGGACTTCCTGAGGGGGCAAATTGCCAAACTGGAGCGAGATCATGTTGGCAGTGACCGTCTTCTCGCTATTATGCAGAGTGATGGTCTTGGCGTCGATCAACTCCTGGATTTTCCTTTTTAGTACATAACAGGCCTTTATGGGGTGATGTATGTACCTATGGAAAATACAGTACTTAGGGTTATTGGTACTGCCGACTTTATTTGGACGCTTTACCTCTGGGAGAGTAAGTTTGCCACTTTTGACTAGATAATCGAATATGCTCGAAATATCGTCGTCGTCAAAAGAATGTTCTTCTTTAGGCCTGGAAGTCCCAGGATTCGTCTGCGTAGTCACTGAAGTATGTTGCCTGACGTGTTGATTGCTAGAGCTTCCTTTCCTTTGGAACTACGAGTATGGTCGCTAGTGGAGGATGACCGCTTCCCTCTATCAGAGGTAGAGATAATGATTCCATTATCACGTGCCTTCCGACTGTTATCTTCAGCGGCTACCGCTGAGATGATAAACGAGGGCCAATCATGGAACTGATATGGTCCTGTGAACACTGAAATCAGTGAGAGAAGGTTCTTCCTGCAATTGTCCACCAGGGCTTAATCTGGAACTCCGGAAGGCATCTACAAAGTAGCCTGACGAAAACGTTCAATGAAAGTACGAACGTTCTCTTTCTTCTTCTGCTTTACTTCGATGAGTGAAGACATAGACATGTCCATCCCTCCTTCATAGAATTGAGCGAAGAACAGAGTCTTAAAATCTTCAAAAGAAGTAATGCAGTTGTCTGCCAGACTACGGTACCATTGATACGCCACTCCAGACAGACAGCCTTTAAACACTCGAGTGAGAAGGGCGTCATTCCCTTGCAACAACACCATCATCATGCTGAAGTAGTTCATATACTGGCTTGGTGGCGTCTTTCCCTCAAACAAAACCATAGCTTGTGGTTTGTATTTTGACGGGAAAGGGATCTCGTCCCAGATAGTTGGGTATGGCTGGTTGATTCCCAATTTCTTGAGCTGATCCTTATGCTTCAAGGCATCAAATTGGGCTTTCAATTCCCTAACTGCCTGCATCGGATCTTCAGCTGGGAAAGGAACTGCAGAGTGGTGAGAGGTTGGTTGTATTGTAACTCCAACAGGAGGTAATACATTCTCCGGGTTGAGAGGTTGAGGTGCAGCCGATTCTTGATTTTTGATAGGCTCCTGACTTGATGGTTATCTACCCCCACCCATAGTTGAGTCGGAGGAACAGGTGCAGCTGTGTGTTGAGTCACCAACATTTGGTGCATACTCTCCATCATGGTATGCATCTCTTTCAGTGATGCTTCCAATACAGCGATGCGTTGCTCAGTACTTCCTGATGGGGAAGCCTCTTCATGTTCATCTCCAATGGAATAAACTCCCATTTCGCTGATGCTACTAAGGGACTGGTATATATCTCTGTAGAGATCGAGTCTATGCTGTCAGCATCATATTCAGGAAACTGACGACCCCCAGTGTCAGAATCGGAAGAATATGAAGCCGATTATCGCGACCTCGAACGGGTGTTTCGAAAAATACCTGCTTCAATATTCTCAAGGATTCTATCAAATCTTCTTTGGCTTGGAGTTCTAGAGGGATGACGTCTTGAACTTGACCTTCCTCTAGGAATGTGTGAAGCCATATTTACTGATGCGAATGTTGGCTCTTCTTCCTATAGAGACAAAGAGTAGTTCAACCGGTCGAAAACTGACCATTTTGTCTTAGAACGGCAGTAGTTAACTACAACTTTATGACTATTACAACAATGCTCCCTAGGGAGTGTAATAGAGATATTAGAGGATCCCCTGTCTTTGTGCTTCTGGATCAAGAAATCACGCAAATCAGGGGGATTAACAGAAGAAGTATAAGGCTTATTCTGCCTTTTTATATCAGTTGGGGTATGGAGATTGGGAACCATAACTCTCTCCCTGCCATAAGAATACAACAGTTCAGCCATGTGAGTAGCATACGATCCGTCATCCATCTGAGGAGCGTATTTTCTTGTGAAGCGGGTCTTCTTTACGCGGGTGGGCTTACCCTGGCATAATCTGGAGCTTTGCACAAGTTCGCATAAAATAGGGGAAATCTTCAAATGGCCTCCAGCGTTACGCGTATTTTGAAGAGCTAGCAACTTCTTCTCTTGGTGGCGTACAACTCTAGCGGTCGGGAGATTCGCCACTCGTTTTCCCTTGATGTGATCCAAGGGTCCATCTGCCTCCTTGTAGATGGGAGATGCATTTTTACGCGCAAGGCACGTTTGAAATTTCTGAATTGGCGCTGAGGCCTTGTCAGAAATTATGTCTGCTATGTCACAGACGGAAGAAGAAGTTTTACGTGCAGGGCGCATTTAAAATTTTTGATTTGGCACTGAGGCTTTGTCAGAAATTTTGTCTGCCACGTCACAGATGGGAGACAAAATTTTACGCACATGGCGCATTTGAAATTTCTGATTTGGCACTGAGGCCTTGTCAGAAATTTTGTCTGCCATGTCACAGACGGGAGACGGGTTTTTACGCACAGAGCATATAGGTTGTGATGTCACAACCTTGTTGGTCGGAGAGAGAGAGCCTGCAGGAAGGGTAGAGGATGTCCGGGGCATCCATACTTTACGCAGCTTCCTGTTGTCTTGGACAGAGAGGGAATGAGAGCTACCCCCTGCGTGAAGCATGTCTTCGTAAGCAGATTGGTCGAATTGGACGACCAGAGTCTTCTTCGTTGATCTGACAGATACAGCATCGTGTTGAGCAATAGTTTTCTCGTCAGATGAGAAAGTAGTCCCCAGCAGAGTCGCCATCTCGTGTTTAATAATAAACGAAAGAAATTGAGAGTAGGTTTATACGAAACCCTTTCTTTGTTTACAAACAAGAAAATTAAGTACAATTAATCCTATACGAGGATGTTAAGTATAATAAAAAATAATTCTGGGGAAATATTGCTATAGGAGTCTGATCTGCGGTCGATCACTTTGTCCCTTGGACCACACGATAACGAAGAAGTGCTCTAGAAGAAGAAGGAGCTTCAAAGATTGCAAGAGGGATTGAACTCTTGTTGCCAAAGTCGTCAATCAATACTCTTTATATGTGCTCTCACTCTGATTCTTTACCCTTTTTTCCTTTTTTTTTGACCCTGTTCTCCTGTGACCAGAAATCTCTATTTATAGAGCTCGGTCACAGTAACTGACCATTCGGCATAGAAGCCACTTAGTGGAGAGAGTTGCACCTTTTACCCAGCGGTTATAATAACTGCTATCCACGTCTGAATGATCTCCTGAATCCGCGTAGGACGCGTGTCCCATTATGAGGTAATGCGTATAATCGCTCATCGAAGATCACGGCATACAAGCCACGTAGGTGACTGCCCCTCGCGTAGAGATGGTTGGCATAAAAGCCCAAATAACTGTCTCATTGGCGTAAAAGCCAAGTAGCTGTCCTGTTGACGTAAAAGCCAAATAACTGTCCTGTTGGCGTAAAAGTCAAGTAGCTGCCCTGTTGGCGTAAAAGCCAAGTAGCTGCCCTGTTGGCGTAAAAGTCAAATAGCTGTCCTGTTGGCATAAAAGCCAAGTAGCTGCCCTGTTGGCGTAAAAGCCAAATAGTTGTCCGGTTGGCGTAAAAGCCAAATAGCTGTCATGTTGGCGTAAAAGCTAAATAGCTGTCTTGTTGGCATAAAAGCCAAGTAGCTGCCCTGTTGGCGTAAAAGCCAAATAGCTGTCCTATTGGCATGAAAGCCAAGTAGCTGCCCTATTGGCGTAAAAGCCAAGTAGCTGCATAATAGGTAACCAGCGTAAAGATAGCCACTTATCCTTCCTTGACTGAGGTTTCGAGCGTATTCTGGGCCAAACAGCATTATTGCGTACCTTACAAATATAGCCTGAGTTTACGTATTTTGAGGAGATAGCATACGGCGTACTCCTATAGTTGAAAATAGCCTGGTTGACTTATTTCGAGGAGATAACATACGGTGTGCTCCTATAGTTGAAAACAGCCTAGTTGGCGTAATATGCAGGGATAGTGATGTGAGCATATTAGCCCTAATTTTAGCTCTCCTAGTCATTGAAAATAGAATAAAATCTCATGCATTAAATACAGAGATCTGCCCTCATCTCACGCATTAACTGCAGAGATATACCTCGGGTTCTGTATAAAAAATAGCTTTTGATGTGGCACCTAATTTCGTCTTATCTTGAGCGTAAAGGCTCATTTCTACCTGTGTATAATAGGCAGTGTATTCCTTGAGTGCGTAAAAATGACTTGTATTAAGGATATGTCACTAAACGACAACCTGGGCCTCTGTGCAGAATCATTATTACCGCCGTCCTCTCGATCGTCGTGCAGTACTCTTTATCAGGAGTCAGGTTTACTGTTCTGTCTGACGGGTTCATTCGAGGAATACGAAGAGTTCCTCGTACAACTTCATGCTGTATTAAAAGCAGACATAGTTTACGCCGGAGTGTAGCAACCTTTTTATGCCAAAATAGCCTGTAAGTACTTCCTTACGCGGGTTAATTTGGAGCTCTGTTCTACGCTGGATAGCTTTGAAGCTCTGTTGTACGCCAATAGCTCTGAAGTCATATTTTACGTCATACAGTATTGGAGTTCTGTTTTACGCGTGCTTCATATATGTTTGGGGGTTTTACGCGTATAATTCTCCAGCATATTTTTTTATGCTTCTACAAGGACGAGTTCCCCCTTCTGATCACAGACATAATAATCGACAACACCTATGGCTTCGAGCGCATGTCCTTCATGGACGGATTCTCATGCTACAATTAAATCAAGATGTCTTCTGACAACAAGAAGCATACTTTGTTCCGAACGCCGATAGGAGTATACTGCTAAAAGTCATGCGCTTTGGTCTGAAGAACGCCCAAGCTACATACTAGTGAGTGATGAGCACCATCTTTCGTGAGCAACTACGCAAGATGATCGAGTGTTACGTCGATGACATCATCGTTAAGAGTCGCTCCAAAAATGATCACCGTCGGAATTTGAAGACTATGTTCGACCTCAAGCGTACGCACCAGCTTGAGATAAATCCCACCAAATATTTTCTAGGGGTCTCCAGCAGAAAACTCCTGGGTTTTGTCATAACTTCGAAGGGTATCCATGTGGACCCTGACAAGACTAAAGCAATCCTTAAAATGTGCCCACCGAAGAACCTCAGAGAACTACGTGGTCTTCAAGGAAGACTGGCCTATATCAGAAGGTTCATATCAAACATCTCTAGACGTTGTCAACTATTCACTCAGATTATAAAGAAGGGAGTCTCCTTTGCTTGGAACAAAGAATGTCAATGCGCTTTCGACGACATCAATGAGTACCTCATAAATCCCCTAATATTTGTGGCCCCCATAGTAGGAAGACCCTTCCTGCTATATATGCAAGTAATGGATCACTCCCTCAGCGCTCTGCTAGCCCAGACAAGCAACACAGGTTACGAGCAGGCCATATATTATCTCAGTAGGATGATGGCCGGCGCAGAGCACAGGTACAACCCCATCGAGAAGGAGTGCCTTGTACTAGTCTTCGTCATCCAGAAGACCCCACATTATGTGGCAGGGCAAACCATCCACGTGATCTCATGAGTAATTTCCTCGGGGTCCTCAAGACAAAACCTAGAGTGCTCAACTACTGCCTAGTCATATGGGCAATACTGTTGTCACCATATGACATAAAATTTATCCTACATAAGGCGATCAAAGGTTAGGCATTGGCAGATTTCTTTATAGCCCATCCAGTACCAAAAACCTTGAAGCTCTATGAGGAGATCCCAAATGTGGTCGCAGACTCAAACCTTACTACAAGCGCAGAAGCCGTTTGGCGAAGATTGTTCGACGGTGCTTCAAGAACAGGGCCCAAAAGCGATATTATCACTGGTGTTGGGATAGTACTGATCTTCCCACACGATCTGGTCAACAACCGCACCTACTCTCTCACTGAGCGTTGCTCCAATAATGTGGCAGAGTATAATACCCTGATCATTGAGCTCCAACTCGCCAAACAAGTAAGAGGACTACCTAGAAGCCTACGATAATTTTAAGTTGATAGTCAATCAAGTACGAGGCGAGTACGAAGCCCGGAATGAAGACCTACTCTCCTACCACCAAGTCATGCTTGGAATAATCTTCACCTTCGAGGGGTTCTTTATAGAGAACATCCCTCGGCTACAAAATATTGAGGCTGACGCCCTGCCCGACCTCGCAGCCTCGGTTAATACTCATGAACTGATCACCGTGATCAGTCAAGAGCTGGTCTGCCCGAAGAACAACGTCAATCAATGCCTGAGCTACTTAATAGAGTTGAGAATCGACTCCCAAGACTAGAGACTTCCATTCATCAACTACATAGTCTATAGAATTCTTTTCGAGAACCCAAAGGAAGCCACTTCTATCAGAAGACTGTTTGTGGTATTAAACGAAAGGAATAAAATTGTATTTCAATGACGGGGTTTATGCGAAACCCGCGCCCTTCTGTTTACAAACAAACTTGTACAATGTAATCCTATACGAGGATGTGGGAGTACAATTTATTTAATCTGGGTATAAATTGCTATAGGTGTCTGATCTGCGGTCGATCACTTTAGCCCTTGGACCACACGATGTTGAAGAAGTGCCGTGGAAGACAGGTAGCAGCTTCGAAGGTTGCAGAAGCGGTTGGACGCACGAGGCCAAGGTCGTCGATCCCTGCTCTTTGCCTGCTCTCCGGGCTCTCTCTCTCTCTCTCTCTCTCTCCCTTTTTCTTTCTCTCTCTCTCTCTCCTTGGACGGTAATTTTCTCCTGGATGATAATTCTTTTTTCCGCCTTTTTTCCCCATTGATAGGGGTCTCTATTTATAGAGTTTTGGTGACAGTGACCACTCCGTCGGTGTAAAAACCGAGGAGTGGGAAGTACAACACCCTTTTACACAATGGTTAAAGTAACCAATGCCTGCGTATGGATGATCTTTTGAATGAGCGTATGACGCGGGTCCAACTAAGGGAACACAACGCGTACTATTGCTACGAAGATCACGGCGTAAGAGCCACGCAGGTAGGTATCCCGTGTGTAGAAACGGTTGGTGTAAAAGCCAAATGACTGTCACCCTGGCACAGAGGCCAGATAGGCATAGAAGCCGAATAGGCGTAGAAGCCGGATAGGCGTAGAAGCCGGATAGGCGTTGAAGCCGGGTAGGCGTAGGAGCCGGGTAGGCGTAGGAGCCGGAGAGGCGTTGAAGTCGGAGAGGCGTTGAAAGCCGGATAGGCGTTGAAGCCGGAGAGGCGTTGAAGCCGGAGAGGCATTGAGAGCCGAAGAGGCGTTGAGAGCCGAAGAGGCGCTGAAGCCGAAGAGGCGCTGAAGCCGAAGAGGCGTTTGAGAGCCGAAGAGGCGTTGAAAGCCGGATAGGCGTTGAAGCCGGAGAGGCGTTTGAGAGCCGAAGAGGCGTTGAAAGCTGGATAGGCGTTGAAGCCAGAGAGGCGTTTGAGAGCCGAAGAGGCGTTGAGAGCCGAAGGGGCGCAGGTCTTGAATGGGCGTAGAAGCCGCTGCGTACCGTGCCCGAGTGCTGACGTGGACGTCTTAGCCGGAATCACGGCTTTCGAAGATGTAATCAAATCTTCTACAGAGATTTGCCATCATCTTGTGCATTAAATGCGAAGACGTGTTTCGAAGGTCTGCAGCCCTTCTGTGCATCCGTTGCAGAGACGTGCCTTGACTGAACCTGTCACCGCTCTGTGCAATTAGACGTAGAGACGTGCCTCGAGCCCCGTACGATGTGCAGCTTTTGACGTGGCATGCAGTTTGTCTACTGCGGAGCGTAAACCGGCTTATGCCTGCCTGTGTAAAACAATGCAGCGTATCCCTCTGTGCGCAAAAGAGCGGTTTATGCTTGAGGGGACGTTAGTAAACGACGGTTCGGTGGTATCTTAACCCAATCCTCTGCATTAAATGTAGGGATCCGCCATCATACTGTGGTGTGCGTCCCGAGGGGTCTGTGCCTGTTTCCAGCCGTCGTCTGGGTCATCGTACAGCACTTTTTGTCAGGAGTCAGAGGCCAGGTTCACTGCGTGACTTGACAGGTTCATTTCGGGGAAGACGAAGCGTTCCTCGTACGCTATTTTAATGCTGCTTTGAGAGCGGCTGAGTTTTTACGCCCTGGAGCCGATGGGGGGGTCCCGTCTATGCCAAAGCGGTTTTGGATGCGCTGCACCCTTGAGCTCTTACGCCTGATGGCACTGAAGGCCTTTGCTTGCGCTGCTCTGTATCAATACGTCGCGTAGCTTTTGCCAGCGTATTTTTCATGCTTCTACAAGACCCCCTTCAAAGCTTTTAAATTCCTTGAAATTTGAAACGCTATGAATGAAGCATGAATGGCCCCTCGTGACTCGAAACGTTTCTGAATGGAGCGTTGAAACGGTCGGTGCGGCCTTTATGGCAGATTTATTGGGGACCGCTGTGATCTCTTTTGCCTATAAAAAGGCGGGGGGTTTAACCTGTTTCCCCATATTCCCATCACCATGCTAAAATGATCGCCGGAGTTCGTCGGGTCGATCTGAGGAAGAAGGAGATCATGTTCTTCCAGCATGTTGGGAGCCGAAAAAGACGGCGTCTTCGAGCAAGTGTCCACTTCAGCGATGGATCATGGAAGGATATCTTAGCCTCCCTTGCTCGGGATAATCAGCAACTTTGTATGGCGTTGCACCAGGGGAGAGGAAGGGCCGTATTAGACCACACAGCTCGTAGACTGTTTATTTCTTCCTGAGACCCCTGCGGATGAGACCGGACAAACCGTAATCTGTCGTCCTGATTGGGTTGGGTTTGAAGAAACCCCAACTAGATCGGCCATGGCGAATGGAGGATTTTCTTGTTCATGACTGTGGTGGTCATGAACAGCCATGGAGGAAGAGGAAGACCGGCATCGGCGCGAGAATCTGTCAGGACAGCTTCTGGACGATCTTCCGACGACGAGGGAGTCTTTTGTAGACGGAGTTTCCCTCATATGTAATCATGAAAAGTAGAGAAAAACCCCTATAGACAGGGTTTCCCTCATATGTAATCATGATTTTAATCTTCAATAAAGTCGTCTTTTCTTCATATGATCACTTGCCATACGTTGCTGTGAAGTCTGAATGTGTGCAGCTTCGACACGTCTGATACTTTACGCGACTCTGTACAGAGAGTACTAGGTTATGTCCTGTTCTTTTCGTGCAACGGATAGTGCATAGAGCGCTGCTTTAGCATTTTGAACACTTAGAACTGTCCTGTTGCTAGGACTAAGGAACCGCGTAGAGTTCTGAACTGCTGCTTCTGATGAGCAGAGCTTGTTCAGTCTTCGTCTTCAAGAATAATCTCTCGGAACTCCCTTAAGACAGGGTCGAGGATTCTGGCTGAGCTTTATCATTTTGACAGACGAGATGTTCAGACTGGAGTCCGGATGAACCTCCAATTTTGGGACCCGAAAAGAGTAATTTCTTAATGGTTGTACTCTGTCTGTTTCGGGTACTTGGGGTCAAGAACGAGTATCTTCTGTGTGAACTCTTTGCACTTGACCGGTTCGGGGACTGTTCTGGATAAACGAAAAGTCGCGGAGTGTGAAATCCTCAGTCTGTAGCGTCTGGGCGTAAAATACCATCGAGCGTGGGGTCGTAGACTTGTGGTTCCTGAGCATGAAGTCGTAGGTTTGTCGCCTCTCGAGCGTAAAAGCTACCGAGCACAAAGGCATCCGGGCGAGAAAAACCATAGACTTATAGCTGCTTGAACGTAAAGCTGTAGAATCGTTGCTGTTGAGTGTAGAAAGCTCCTTTAGCGTAGGACTTGTGGATCTGTAGCTCCTGAAAAGAGAATTTCTTCGAGCGTGAAGTTCTGCGGATCTGTTGCTTCTGAGCGTAAACTGAGCGCCATCGAGCGTGAGATCATCGATTTGGTATCTGCTGAGCGTAAAGCCGTAGGTTTGTCGCCTCTCGAGCGTAAAAGCTACCGAGCACAAAGGCATCCGGGCGAGAAAAACCATAGACTTGTAGCTTGCGAGCGTAAAATCGTAGATCTGTTGCTGCCGAGCGTAGAAAGCTCCTTTAGCGTAGAACTGCTGAACTGTCTTGCACGAAGAATTTTTCGAATTCGCTGACTGTCCGTCTTTCAAGGGTAGTGGGTTGTATGCCGCTGTGAGCACGATGAGCGTCGGGTTGCCTCCCAACCCTAATTTGTTCTTGGCACTGATGGAGCGATACGTTTCGCTCACTGGGACCTTTGCCACTCCATTGGGGGAGTTGGGATTGGCCCTTCATGAGATGGCGGTTGTCTCGAGGCTGCCAATGGGGGATACCCCGTATGAAGAGTATGTTCCCACCAACCAGGAGTTGGGGGATTCGGACCCTCGGGTGGCGGATGTGTATCAGGAGCTGATGTGCCAATATCTCGCCTGCACCGCTTTTTACAACGAGCCCTCTGGTTTGGCCCACACTACCAAGTGGATGTCCTACCTCTTCTTCCACCGAGCTAGAGCTGCCAGGTTGGAGAAAGTTTCGGGGGGCAAGAATGAGCCCGTGAACTGTTTGGGCGTGCTTAGTGCCCAGGTCGTGGATGGCCTTATGGAGGAGGCCAAAGCTTCGGACCAGATCCTCGTTGAGAGGGTAGGAAAGTACCCCGAAGGTACTACGGCCCGTAGTTACCTGAGGCGCTATCGCAGGTCTCTATCCAAGGAAGCCCAGCTGGCTGGTTTCCTCTCGTTATGGCTGCGTCGAGTAGTAGTGCCTGGTACTGCGTCCGCGGACCGCATTCACCGGAACATCTTGTGGCCGGCAGTGCGCCTGGTGATCGGGGCAAGACTGGGTTTGCTTCCTGCCATGGTGTGCCGTATACAGGCGGGCTTGAGAGCTCTGACCGATGGGTTGCTTGCTGATGAAGCCCGGCGTGAGAGTTTTCCCAGGGTAGAATTACCATACCTGTATCTGATGGTTTGGTTAATTCTGCACAATCCCCGGGTGATGTCTCCTGGCTCTGGTAGCAGCTCAGGGAGAAATTTCTTGTTGAACTACAAGGATTCTACCTGGAACGTGGACACCGTTCTAGATTGTCGGCTGGCATTGAACCTCAGCCATGGCTGGAAGTTCCTCTGTACTCTCCCTCCCGTAGATCGCCATCAATTAGGGATGAGGCTTGAGGACTCGGGTAGAGAGAAGACCGATCTTTCTCCGGAGGCTTTTAATTGGCTGGTCTGCATTAGACCCTCCCATCTCCTATACAGGAGTGAAGACCATTGCTTCTTCGAGCCTTATTTGCCTAGTCGGTTCGCCAGGCAATTTGGGTACGGCCAGCTGCACGTGGGCAATGCCGTCACCAGCTTCAGGTCCAGAGGCGGGCTCATTGATGGAGCCAGAGGATGGCGGTATTTCACCACGGGTTGCACAGGAGCAGCCTTCGTCGTGCCGGATGTCACCCCCTCTACGGAGCTGCGCATCCTTCATTCTTACGCCCAGTTTTATGTGGCGATCAACACCTTCCACCGCAATTTCGACATACGCGGAAGTCTTAGGGTGTCCTCTCCCATTGCCGGGGGAGGAGTTGAAGTTCCCTCGGTTTCTCCCGATGAGGGTGAGGAGTTTGATACCCCGGATGAACCCCTGGAGTCGACGCCGGGGTGTGAAGTGCCTCCGCCTGCGGGGGCTTTGGTAGTTCCTCAGAAGCGAAGGGCGCCTGTTCCTAAGGAGGCTTCTGTTCGTAAGAGGAGGAAGGAGAGAGTTGCTCGTCCTTTCCGTATTTTTGGTGTCGAAGCTACCGGGAGTGGGCCTACATCTCCCCATGTCGGGGATGAGTCTTTGGCTGGAGGTTCCTCGCCTTTTAGAGAGGGACCCTCTATGGTTTCGGTTGGCGGCGCCGGAGGATCTTCGCTAGGGGTCGCTGCTGTGGCTACTGCTCCGGGTAGTGGAACGAGATCGCCTAGGTGGCCATGGCAGATAGGAGGATCCTTCCTTGGACCCGCAACGGATGAAGCTCCTGCTGTGCCTAGCGAGATTCCAGTTGACGAACCTCGACCGCGTCTTGGTGGAGATTTGGAGGAATTTCGGGCGATGTCAGTTGGTCCACCTGCTTCCCCAGGTATGATAGTTCGCATTGCGTCCTTAGAGCGAGGTTTAGCTGCCTCGGCTGCAGATGCGCCATATATACCATTGGCCCCGGGTAAATATCGTTTTCATGTCTCCTTTTAGAAAGGTTACCGTTGTACTGATGTCGACTTTCGGGTTCCTTCTTCTCAGGGGATGGAGCCCACGGGGAGTGTAGCATTGAGCCGCCTTCCGGCTCTGCTCCGGCCCCTGGTGGTGATACGGAGGCACCTGATCCTGAAGAGAAAACACCTTTGGGGGCTAGCTCGCCCGGAGTGGTTTCGTCGCCTCGAGAGGAGGATGAGCCTGTCACCGTGACCTTGCCTTCGGTCGCACCAACCGTTGAGGCGGCAGCTGTGGCTACCTCGTCTGCAATCGTCTCTGGTGGGGGACTCGCTGATATCGCGGTCTCTTCTAGCGTTCAGTCGGGTTTAGTTGCGCTGACTGAGCAACATACCAGCCTCTTTTATACCGGTTTGGGAGCGATGATATCAATGGTGTTGGCGAAGAGTCTGGATTTCGAGCGCTTGAAGAGAACTGCCCAATTCTCGATCGGGGTTGTCAGGGAGTTCGGTGATTCCGGGGGAGCCGATGCCCTGGAGGCGATGGTTAATGGTTTAGAATAACCCATTAACGAGTATTTGCGGTTGGCTCAGGGCAGTCTTAATGCTGAGGCCCAGACCAGATACGGTTTTATGACTGCGCATCTTGCCAAACGGATGGAAGACCTGAAGGAACTCCTTCGAACTCGCCAGCTGGAGGCAATTCGGAGGAAAGCCGCCGTGGATGAGATCCTCGCCCTCCAGACAACGTGCCAATCCGAGCATGAGGGGAATGTAGCGAGGATTCACAGGTTGAGGGAGAAACTCGCTCAGGCAGAAGAGTGGGCTTCCCAGTCGTTGGCAGGCTTGGATGTGGTGGCCGGTCGACTGAGCACGGCGCGGCGGGATCTGGATCGCGTGGAAGGTGCCTGTGCGGGCGTTCGTCGGACGATAGCCGAACTGTCCCATTCGAGTGACAACGAGGCACTGCTGGAGCGGGCCCGTGCTGATGTTCTGGCCATTAGGGATGAGAGGATGGCCGTGCTAGCGCGGCAGCTCCGTGACATGACTGCTCCGCCGCAATGATGTACTCTTTTTTGTCCTTTTTTTTTGCTTTTACAGATATAATTTTGTTCTTTCTTGGGAATAAAAAGAGACTTTTTCCTAACTTTGGACCCATCATTTCGGAATATAAATGACAGGTTAGGGCGAGAGTGTTATCAGAGGTAGTATGGACGTGATAAACTCTCGGTAAACTTCAGCAGGGCACGTCTATTCAGAGGTCATATGGACATGATAGAACGTGCTTTGGCCAAGTTTTGTAGGTAAAGTACTATCAGAGGTGAGATAGACGTGATAGGCTTTACTAGAGTTTACAGCTCAGAGGTAATATGGACATAGCTGTTTTGTGGGCCTATTACTTTTTGCGCACCTAGGTGCAAGTAATAGGTTTGAGGACAAGCCCTGCTAGAGGTAATATAGACGTAGCAGATTTTGTGGACCTAACACCACTGGCGTACTTAGATTTAGTACGGGTGTTAGTTGAAGTGACGATCGATATCAGAGGTGATAATCGATGGTCAGAATCTTGGAAAGCCTGTTCAGAGGTGATATGGACATGGCAGATTCTCCAAGGAAATACAGTTCAGAGGTGATATGGACATGACTGATTTGTGGGCCTATTGCTTTTTGCGCACCTAGGTGCAAGAAATAGGTTTGAGGACAAGCCCTGCTAGAGGTAATATGGACGTAGCAGATTTTGTGGACCTAACACCACTAGCGTACTTAAATTTAGTACGGGTGTTAGTTGAAGTGACGATCGATATCAGAGGTGATAATCGATGGTCAGAATCTTGGAAAGCCTGTTCAGAGGTGATATGGACATGGCAGATTCTCCAAGGAAATATAGTTCAGAGGTGATATGGACATGACTGATTTTGTGGGCCTATTACTTTTTGTGCACCTAGGTGCAAGAAATAGGTTTGACGACAAGCCCTGCTAGAGGTAATATGGACGTAGCAGATTTTGTGGACCTAACACCACTGGCGTACTTAGATTTAGTACGGGTGTTAGTTGAAGTGACGATCGATATCAGAGGTGATAATCGATGGTCAGAATCTTGGAAAGCCTGTTCAGAGGTGATATGGACATGGCAGATTCTCCAAGGAAATACAGTTCAGAGGTGATATGGACATGACTGATTTTGTGGGCCTATTGCTTTTTGCGTACCTAGGTGCAAGAAATAGGTTTGAGGACAAGCCCTGCTAGAGGTAATATGGACGTAGCAGATTTTGTGGACCTAACACCACTGGCGTACTTAGATTTAGTACGGGTGTTAGTTGAAGTGACGATCGATATCAGAGGTGATAATCGATGGTCAGAATCTTGGAAAGCCTGTTCAGAGGTGATATGGACATGGCAGATTCTCCAAGAAAATACAGTTCAGAGGTGATATGGACATGACTGATTTTGTGGGCCTATTGCTTTTTGCGCACCTAGGTGCAAGAAATAGGTTTGAGGACAAGCCCTGCTAGAGGTAATATGGACGTAGAAGATTTTGTGGACCTAACACCACTGGCGTACTTAGATTTAGTACGGGTGTTAGTTGAAGTGACGATCGATATCAGAGGTGATAATCGATGGTCAGAATCTTGGAAAGCCTGTTCAGAGGTGATATGGACATGGCAGATTGTCCAAGGAAATACAGTTCAGAGGTGATATGGACATGACTGATTTGTGGGCCTATTACTTTTTGCGCACCTAGGTGCAAGAAAAAGGTTTGAGGACAAGCCCTGCTAGAGGTAATATGGACGTAGCAGATTTTGTGGACCTAACACCACTGGCGTACTTAGATTTAGTACGGGTGTTAGTTGAAGTGACGATCGATATCAGAGGTGATAATCGATGGTCAGAATCTTGGAAAGCCTGTTCAGAGGTGATATGGATATGGCAGATTCTCCAAGGAAATACAGTTCAGAGGTGATATGGACATGACTGATTTTGTGGGCCTATTGCTTTTTGCGCACCTAGGTGCAAGAAATAGGTTTGAGGACAAGCCCTGCTAGAGGTAATATGGACGTAGCAGATTTTGTGGACCTAACACCACTGGCGTACTTAGATTTAGTACGGGTGTTAGTTGAAGTGACGATCGATATCAGAGGTGATAATCGATGGTCAGAATCTTGGAAAGCCTGTTCAGAGGTGATATGGACATGGCAGATTCTTCAAGAAAATACAGTTCAGAGGTGATATGGACATGACTGATTTGTGGGCCTATACTAGTTTCTTCTTTGAAGTAGTTTCGTCAGATTACGAGAATCTCGCCGTATTCCTCCTGAGTGGAGTAGATTAGGCGTAGTACTTCTTCAGGATTTTGCCGTTGATAGGAGCCATTAATAGGTCTCCATTGGGCTGGGCTAGTCTGTAGGCTCCGTTCGAGAATGTTATCTCGATCACATAAGGGCCTTCCCACTTGGGCTGGAACTTGCCTTTACTCCTGTGAGTAAGAATCATCGGCCTTCTTACGGCTAAAACTAGCTCGCCGACTTTGAACACCCTTTCCTTTACTTTACGATTAAAAGCTCTGGAAATGCGTGCTTGGTAGAGCGCGATGCGCTGTTGAGCTTGGAGGCATTTCTCGTCTAATCCTTCTAGCTCCTGAAGCCTTAACAGGTCATTCTTTTCTTGAGTCAGCTCGTTAGCCACGGCTATCCTGAGTGACGGGATCTGGATTTCAATGGGGAGAACTGCCTCGCTCCCGTATACCAGTGAGAATGGGGTGCAGCCTGTCGGCGTTCGTACCGTTGTGCGGTATGCCCAGAGACATTCGCCCAATTTTTCGTTCCAATCTCTTTTGTTTGAAGAGACGAACTTTTTCAAGAGTTTGATAATGGTTTTGTTGAAAGCTTCCGCCAAACCATTAGCAGCTGGATAGTATGACGTAGAGGCGATATTGTGTATTCGATTTTTATCGCAAAATCGATGAAACGCTTGGCTGACGAACTGGGGCCCGTTGTCATGGATTATCCTTCGGGGGACCCCGAAGCGATAAATGACGTGATGCTTAATGAAGCTGATCACATTAGACGCCTTTACCTCAGCAAGAGGGATTGCCTCTGCCCATTTGGAGAAGTAGTCCGTGATGGCCAGTATGAACTGATGACCTCGGGAAGAAGACGGGTGAATGGGACCAATGACGTCCATACCCCATGCTTCGAAAGGCCAGGATGCAACTGTAGGATGCAGATGATCAGATGGTCGGTGTATGAAGTCTGCGTGAATCTGACAGGCTCTGCATTGTTTTGCATACCGTATCGTATCAGTGATCATAGTAGGCCAATAATAGCCCATTCTCCTGATGCGATCCTGTAGCTTAGGACCGGGTTGGTGGGCTCCGCATACGCCGTCGTGAGCTTTCCGGATAATCTGCTGTGCTTCGTCGTTAGACAGACATCTCAACAGTAATCCGTCGTAGGTCCGGCGATATAGGCATTGTGCAGATGCATCATAATAGAAGCGTAATGATCGTCGCTTGATGGACACTGCTCCTTTGGGGTCCCCCGGCAAGATTCTGTATGCGACAAAATCTATGAAGGGACTTCTCCAGTCCTTTCCGGGAGATCTGTGTTCACAGCATGGCTGCGTTCTATGTGAAGGTTGTTCTTCGCACAGAATAAGTCTCTGTTAAGAAGGATTACCGAATCCTGCCTTCTTATAGGAGTGGCTAAGTCTGCGGCTAGACTGGCTAGGGCATCGGCTTCCAGATTCTGAGACCGAGGTACATGCTCCAGGAAGAATCCTTTGAAGGTCATGGCTATCTCGACCGTTGCTTGGTGGTAGGGGATGAGGTCTGGATTCCGGACTTCATATATCCCTCTGACTTGATTGACGATAAGCAGAGAGTCACCGAAAGCTTTCAGGGATTCGACCCCCAGCTCTTTGGCGGCTCGGAGCCCGATTAACAGAGCGTTGTATTCTGCCACATTGTTGGAGCAGGGCTCGCTAAGAAAATATGCTCGGTAGATGACGAGCTGATCAGGAGTGACCAGGACGACTCCTACTCCTGAGACGATGTTTCCCTTGGGACCGGTTCTAGAGGCCCCATCGAAGAAGAGTTGCCATGCGTCGGTTTCCATTGCGGAGTTACATTCTGCAACTTCGTCGGGAATGTCCTCGTATAATTTGGAGGACTCCGGGATCGGATGGGCAGCTAGGAAGTCAGCCAGTGCTTGGCCTTTAATGGACTTCTGCGGTAGGTATACCATGTCATACTCGGTTTGCTCATTAGTACCCACAGAGGGTTGATCCTGGAGGGTAGGCATTCTGTTCCTTCGCTGGCGTGGAGGCCGAGAGGTTAAGTAGCCTGCCGCTTGCTTTCCTTCGCGGAGATCGCAGCGCTCATCTGGTTTACCGTAGAGGTCAGATGATGTCTTGCGCGTGGAGCGAGATCTGTTCTTCCGTCTTTGCGCCGAGGCACCATCGGAAGTTTTGTCTATACCACGCGGATCGGGAGACAGATTTCTACGCGTAAAGCGCAGTGAAGGCTTCTGGGTTAGCGCTGAGGCTTCGCCCAAAGTTTTGTCTTTACCGCGCGTAGCGGGAGACTGTTTCCTACGCGTAAAGCACAGTAGATTCTTCGGGGTTAGCGCTAAGGCTTCGCCCGAAGTTTTGTCTGTACCGCGCGTAGCGGGAGACTAAATTTTACGTGCGGGGCACGGAGGGAGTGTCGCTACAACCTCGTTGGCCGAAGAGATCGGAGAGTTCGAAGAGATCGGAGAGTCCGGAGAGATCGAAGAGTCCACAGGAATAGTAGAGGATGTCTTGGGCATCCACACATTGCGCAGCTTCCTGTTGTCCTGGACGGAGAGAGGGCGAGAGCTACCCCCGGCTCGAAGCATGTCTTCGTAGGCTGACTGGTCGAAATGAACGACCAGCGTCTTCTTCACGGTTCCCACGGATACCGTATCGTGTTGAGCAATTACTTCCTCGTCAGAAGAGAAAGATGTCCCCAGCAGAGTCGCCATCTTATTTGTGGTATTAAACGAAAGGAATGAAATTGTATTTCAATGACGGGGTTTATGCGAAACCCGCGCCCTTCTGTTTACAAACAAACTTGTACAATGTAATCCTATACGAGGATGTGGGAGTATAATTTATTTAATCTGGGTATAAATTGCTATAGGTGTCTGATCTGCGGTCAATCACTTTAGCCCTTGGACCACACGATGTTGAAGAAGTGTCGTGGAAGACAGGTAGCAGCTTCGAAGGTTGCAGAAGAGGTTGGACGCACGAGGCCAAGATCGTCGATCCCTGCTCTTTGCCTGCTCTCCGGGCTCTCTCTCTCTCTCTCTCCCTCTCTCTTTCTCTCTCTCTCTCTCCTTGGACGGTAATTTTCTCCTGGATGATAATTCTTTTTTTCGCCTTTTTTCCCCATTGATAGGGGTCTCTATTTATAGAGTTTTGGTGACAGTGACCACTCCGTCGGTGTAAAAACTAAGGAGTGGGAAGTACAACACCCTTTTACACAACGGTTAAAGTAACCAATGCCTGCGTATGGATGATCTTTTGAATGAGCGTATGACGCGGGTCCAACTAAGGGAACACAACGCGTACTATTGCTACGAAGATCACGGTGTAAGAGCCACGCAGGTAGGTATCCCGTGTGTAGAAACGGTTGGTGTAGAAGCCAAATGACTGTCACCCTGGCACAGAGGCCAGATAGGCATAGAAGCCGAATAGGCGTAGAAGCCGGATAGGCGTAGAAGCCGGATAGGCGTTGAAGCCGGGTAGGCGTAGGAGCCGGGTAGGTGTAGGAGCCGGAGAGGCGTTGAAGCCGGAGAGGCGTTGAAAGCCGGATAGGCGTTGAAGCCGGAGAGGCGTTGAAGCCGGAGAGGAGTTGAGAGCCGAAGAGGCGTTGAGAGCCGAAGAGGCACTGAAGCCGGAGAGGCGTTTGAGAGCCGAAGAGGCGTTGAAAGCCGGATAGGCGTTGAAGCAGGAGAGGCGTTTGAGAGCCGAAGAGACGTTGAAAGCCGGATAGGAGTTGAAGCCGGAGAGGCGTTTGAGAGCCGAAGAGGCGTTGAGAGCCGAAGGGGCGCAGGTCATGAATGGGCGTAGAAGCCGCTGCGTACCGTGCCCGAGTGCTGACGTGGACGTCTTAGCCGGAATTATGGCTTTCGAAGATGTAATCAAATCTTCTACAGAGATTTGCCATCATCTTGTGCATTAAATGCGAAGAGGTGTTTCGAAGGTCTGCAGCCCTTCTGTGCATCCGTTGCAGAGACGTGCCTTGACTGAACCTGTCACCGCTCTGTGCAATTAGACGTAGAGACGTGCCTCGAGCCCCGTACGATGTGCAGCTTTTGATGTGGCATGCGGTTTGTCTACTGCGGAGCGTAAACCGGCTTATGCCTGCCTGTGTAAAACAATGCAGCGTATCCCTCTGTGCGCAAAAGAGCGGTTTATGCTTGAGGGGACGTTAGTAAATGACGGTTCGGTGGTATCTTAACCCAATCCTCTGTATTAAATGCAGGGATCCGCCATCATACTGTGGTGTGCGTCCCGAGGGGTCTGTGCCTGTTTCCAGCCGTCGTCTGGGTCGTCGTGCAGCACTTTTTGTCAGGAGTCAGAGGCCAGGTTCACTGCGTGACTTGACAGGTTCATTTCGGGGAAGACGAAGCGTTCCTCGTACGCTATTTTAACGCTGCTTTGAGAGCGGCTGAGTTTTTACGCCCTGGAGGCAATGGGGGGGTCCCGTCTACGCCGAAGCGGTTTTGGACGCGCTGTACCCTTGAGCTCTTACGCCTGATGGCACTGAAGGCCTTTGCTTGCGCTGCTCTGTATCAATACGCCGCGTAGCTTTTGCCAGCGTATTTTTCATGCTTCTACAAAGACGTTTCCTCCAGTTCTATTATGATATGGCTACTAAAATACGGTATCGTCGCTCCTATGTCGGTCTTCTGTTACGATGCCTATCGAATACAGAAGCAAAGCAGGCTCTCCGCTAGGCCCACGATGGGGTTCGCAGTATCCATCAGCCAGGGCCCAAGCTACAGGACCACCTCTGGAGAATGGGTTACTATTGGCCGACAATTGTAGGAGATATCGTTGACTATGCAAGGAAGTGCCAAGCGTGCCCAATCTACGCGGACTTCATCTACCAACCCACAGAGTTTCTATACCCGACTGTTGCATCCTAGCCATTGGAAGCCTGGAGCATGGATATCTTGGGCCGATCAGTCCGCCTTCATCTAAGGGATATCATTTTATCCTTGCCATTACTGACTACTTTTTCCAAGTGACCGGAAGCCATACCACTCGCTGAAGTCAAGACATCAAACGTGATCAGCTTCATCAAGCATCACATCATATACCGCTTCGGCTTGTCATAAAGGATCATCTATGACAATGGTCCACAGTTTGTAAGTCATGCTTTTTGTCAGTTCTATGATAAGAATTGAATCCAGAATGTAGCCTCGATTGCCTACAACCCAGTAGAAAATGGTTTGGCAGAAGCCTTTAACAATACCATCATAAAGCTTCTCAAAACATTTGAGTAATCTAGTAAACGCGACTGGAATAAGAAGTTAAAAGAATGTATTTGGGCCTACCGTACAACGGTCCGGACGCCAACTGGTGGCACGCCATTTTCCTTGGTCTACGGGAGCGAAGCGGTCCTTCCCTCGAGATCCAAATTTCCTTACTCCGAGTAGCTCTCTCCAACCAACTAACCATCGACGACAATAACCACCGAAGGCTACAAGACTTAGAAGCAATAGACGAGAAATGTCTCTTAGCTCAACAGCGTATTGAGCTGTACCAAGCATGTATCTCGGGAGCCTTCAAAAAATGGATGAAGAAGAGGACTTACCAAGTGGGTGACCTCTTCTTGACATTAAGAAGGCCGATGGTTATGACCCACAAGACGACTGGCAAGTTCCAACAAAAATAGGAAGGCTCATTTGTCGTAGAATCAGTATTCTCCAATGGCACCTATCGACTAGCAAAACCAAATGGTGACTTGCTCATGATGCCCATCAATGACAAGTTCCTGAAAAAGTACTACATCTAAGGCTAGGCTGGTACTAACCTATCCATATTAAAGACAACCAAGATGTACAGTATTTACACTCTTGGTTCTTCTTCCCCAGCAAGTGCCTTTGTACGGCTTGCCCTTCCTATACAAATCATTATAAAAGCAATTATCAGTATTCTGGAGTTTTCGATACGTAATGGATATTGGATCCTCAAAAGCTCCCCACCGGAGCAGTCCTCAGGTCCACTTGCACACTCCCGCAGTGACCACTCAAACCAATCTCATTAGGCATTAGCCATGTTCATATTACCTCTGAACTATAGTCCTATGATTTCTCTCCGGCCGTGTTTGCCATATCCATATTACCTCTGAGAAAATCTTTCGGGTTTGGCTATCGATCACTACGTCCATATTACCTCAGATATCGTTGTCATTTCGACTTATCACCCGTACTTAATTCTAAGTACGCCAGCGGTGCTAAGTTCACAAAAGCTATCATGTCCATATTACCTCTGATAGGGTTTCATCTTGAACTTATTACATGTACTCTCGTGCGCAAGAAGTAATAGGTCCACAAAAAATCCTCCAGTGGGATATCCTCAATGGAAGCAAATAATTCATATCCATATCAGCTCTGAACTATGAGTTGCCCCTTTTCTCTATCCAAAGAAAACAACCACATCCATATTAACTCTGGCTCGTTTCCTTTTTTCTTCCACCAAAAATATCAGGATTATACCTAACCTCTCAGTACGAATATCGACCGACTCATGTATATGTTACCTCTGAGCTATCATTCTCACCTCTGCCCCCAGTAGGGTTTGCCATGTCCTTTGCACCTCTGAGCAAAGCTTCCAGGTTTGGCTATCGATCATCGCGTTCATAGTACCTCTGATATCGATCACCGTCTAAAATTATCACCTGTACTTAAATTTAAGTGCGTCAATGGTCTTAAGTCCACCAAACTTGCCACGTCCATATCACCTCTGGCAAGGCCTATTTCAAACTTATTACTTGCACTCTTGTGCGCAAGAAGTAATAAGTCCATCAAAGATCCCCTAGTGGGATATCTTTAAAAGGCTACAATATTGTACTACATTAATTTTACCTCTAGTACGATATCCAAAGCTCACACAAACAAATTATAGACAAATTGGATATCTTTTATTTCTTTCTACGAAAAGAAATTGAAAGCCAACTACATTTGGGGGATTGAAAAGATCCCAAACTCGAAGGAAAAATAAAGACGCAAAAAGGTAAGGAAAAGCTACTAGTGCTGGAAGTCGGAGCATAACTCTGCTATTCGCTCTTGGATATGGGCTATACGGCCATCCAGGTACATCTGGAACTGGCGCTCAACCTTTTTGGCCATAACTTTGGGATTTTATAACGAGTGAAGGACTCATAGCTATCCTCTAGTTTCTGCACTGCAACCTCGACACCAACCGTATTCTTCGCCACTTGGCTCATCTCGGCCTTGATTGCCTCCTCTTCCTGATGGTCTCCCTCTGCCTATTCTACATCGTGATTAGCTCAACCTACAACTTCCTAATGGCCTCAGTCAGGTATCTCTGCCGAAAGAAACACCCTTCCCTAAGATCGTCCAGCCAATCGTGCTTCTCTTAAAAATCTAGGAGGTCGCGCTATAAAGTCTCCATAGAGGAAGCAAAAGAGGCCTTCTCCATATCCACCTTCTTTGAGAACTCATTATACTCCTGGGATATTAACATCCCTATATCTGTCTGTCGGTGCAGCTGCAGCTCCATCTGGCATTGTTCTGATTCCAACCCTTTGGCCCAGAAGGTCAGCCATCTGTTTGAAACCGAGAAGACTCCAAAAAGAGTGGACCTAGACCTCGACAAAGTTTTTGGCAGCGACGTAGGACTTATTATGCTCCAGCACGCCCTCGAACCCTTGTTTCGGAAACATATAGAATCTTCGAACCGAGAATCTGACATTCTTGTCAAGTTCTTCTAGGGTAGCCGGAGTCAAAGTCGGCTGAAAGGAGAAAGAAGCCACTGGTTCGACAGGTCGTGCGGTGATGCCCGAAGATCCTGAGGGCGAAGCAACAACCAAGGAGCGACTGACGGTCCTGCCGTAATCCAATCCTTCATAGATGCATGGGACGCCTAAGTGTCCGACAACCGAGCGACAGATGGAAAAATGGCACCATGACTCAAGATAGGAGTACCAGGGTGCTATGTTGCATCGGCTCCCGCCTGTAGGCCAACCCCAGGCTGTGCGGCGACAGATTCAGAAAATGATCCCACAACCGTGGTACTGGGAATATCAGGTACAACCTCCTCACGAAGGCTTTCCACCCTAATATCTAGAGAGGCCTCTGTCGCTGAGCCCCCAGCGGCAATAATCAGGAGAGTAGCAGCCTCACCAGAAGGACCTGCAATAGTAGAGACCTCGTCCACTATAGCCTCCATAGGGGTACTGTAGGACGTTCGTCACCAGGACTAGAAAGATACATGGGGGCCTTCCTAACCAGTTCACTGCCCCCCTCTTCAGGGACATCCTCTTCTGCGGCCATGTTCGCGATCCTCAAGGAAGAGACAGGGCCTACATATTGGCAAAAATAGGTAACCGCCAACTCGATTTCGATAATCGACTAACTATGATCTGAGATAACTCATTATGACACATAAAATAACAATCATTGCATCTCCGTTACTTTGCTAAAGACATACTACAACAAGTCTACAAGCTATATTATTGAGTCTATATTTTATATTTATTGAGTCTAGGATAAAATATATATCGGATTAGTGTTGGCACTAGGAATCTCAAACCCATATTAAATCAGAACTTAGTCCACTCAAAATAGCCCGAACCAAACCAAACCCGGACCCAACATTCTGGAAACAGACCAAGAGTTCTAAACGAACTCAGGGCAAACTCGGGGCGAACTCGGTGACCCTAAAGACCCAGTTTGCAACATTACTCCGTGAGACCTGGATTCTAACGTTCAATTTTATGAATATTGGACATCCGAACTCAGCCCAAACTCGGTTAAGAAAAATCCTATAAAAAGAGATTAAATTTTATATTCTTATTAACTCGTTCACACACTTTCATGTCTCTATCTTCCTGAGGTATAAACCTTTTTCATTCTGAAGATCAACTCACAGCCTTCTAGTGCCAACGCGGTTTTGATTTAGAAGTCTGATCGAGTTGTAAAAAGCTTGGGTTGGCAAGTTCTCTAGTGTTTGAAGTCGGCGTGCCCTTCGGATCAAATGCACGTGTGAATGCTTTCGAGCTTTCGGATCAAAGCTTGATATTGTAAGAATTTTGCAAGCCTTCAGATTAAAGCTTGTAATTCACTATTGGTGATTATAGTAGATACAACTTCAAGCAAGATTTCTCAGGCCTGGACTAGTCCTCTCAGAGAAAAAAAAGGATAAAATTATGGTGTTTACGTTTGCTCTTCTCAACTCTAACTTTACTGCATATTCATAATTGATATATCTGTTGGTACATATACTGCCTTTATATAGCTTAATTTTTTATTGGGATTTATTCTTTTCGCTGCACACACACACTCTATTTACCCCCTCTAGAGTTGCCCTAATGGTCCTACAATTGGTATCAGAGAAGATATTCTCTAAATCAATTTCTGATACCAATTTCTCTTATAATCGTTATCAGAGCATGTACTCTCTGAATTGTTTTCTGATCCCAATTGGTCCTACAATTGGTATCAGAGAAGGTACTCTCTAAATCGGTTTCTGATCCCAATTGCTCCTATAATTGGTATCAGAGCAGGTACTCTCTTGATACAGGCTTAAACTCCAAGTATATTCATGGCAAACACTAGACCAATATACGCCAACAATGGTGAAGGCCAGTCCACAAATTGGCTACCCCTATTTGATGGAACCATTATACTTATTGGAAGAAATGGATGAGGTTTTACTTAAAATTACTTAGTTTTGACATATGGACTAATTTTATTGAAGGTTACAAAAAATCTACTATCATTTCTCCTCTTACTTACAATATTGTAAACAAACCATATTATGACTACACGAAAGAAGAAAATAGATTAGCTAGTCTTGATAAAAAAGCAATGAATGCTCTTTACTTTGCTTTAGACAATAATAAATTTAATCATATTTCTTCTTATTCAACCTCATATGAGATCTGAAAACTTCTTGAAGCTACTTATGAGAACATGCATGAAGAAGAAGCCAGCGACATGGAAGTAGAAGAAAATGCTAAGACAAGCATATGGTGTGAAAGTGAAGCAAGCAATTTTGAAGAAGAAAAGAATCCTCGCAACTCAATAAATGTGTGCTTAATGGCATTCGATCAAGTATCTATGAACCCCCTATATGATGACTTTACATTTGATGAACTAGGTGATTCCTTTAGTGACCTTCTAGATGATAATAAATCACTGCTTGATAAATACAAAAACTCAAAGAAGGAACTCAAGGCACACAAACTTGAGATTGATAGATTGTCCACACTCCTAGATGATATCAGAAAGACACAATCCATAACTGATTCCGATAAATTAGCATCAGTTAGATTAAACTTACATGAAGCACTTCTAAGAAATGAGCAACATGACAAGGATTATATTAAGCTCAAAGAAGATTATGAAATAGAGAATAAAAAGAGTAGTGATGCATTTATTAGAATTAATGCTTTAACTGCTAGATATACTAAGTTATATGACACATCAAAAAAGTTGGAAATTAGATTAGGAAAACAGTCTGCACATACTGCTTCCCAATCTATCACGTGTCACTCAAAATTAAGGACACTCATAAGACACAGCCCAAGAAGGCAAAACCTTTTAATCATGCATTTTATTACAAATATTCACGCAAGACACAATGGACCACTTCATATAGTCATATTCACCATACTGTTTCTAACACTTATGTCCATGCTATATGTCATTAATGTGGTCTACAAGGACACATTTTATAACAGTGTAATATTAAACCGTTGGTTAGTATGAACAAGTTTATGTTGATACCAAAAGCTAATAAATATGGATCCAAATCTTAGATACCAAAGTTTTTACATAATAAGGTAGGTAGAACGCCTTGTGTCGAGATTTAGCACCAAGGAGAATGTTGGTGGTTGCAAAGCTACGAATGTCATCTTCCAAGCAATTGCATCAACATAAGTATAGCAATGAAAGCTACTTTGGTAACATAAAAAAAGGTTTCCTTCCTAACTGGCTAAATTATAGAATCAAGCATGTCTTTAAATTTTCAATTATTAATATGAGACTCATGATACTAGCATGTTTAGTTAATTCTTATTATTTCATCTAGCATGACTAGTGGTTGACTATTTTTAGATGTTTTATTGACTATTTCACATGACTAAATATGGATTTGAATCATATGTTCTTAGATCACCTTATTTATTTAGTGCATATTTTTCAAGTAAATATATATATATATATATATATATATATATATATATATATATATATATATATATATATTATTTATTTATTTATTTATCTTTGTGAAATAATATTTACGATATTTGCTTAATTCTTTTGTTAACTCTGAACATTATTTTGCTGATCCCCTAGCCAAGTATCGCCTCAACTTTATTAGTCAAGAATTAGAAATTTTGAATTTGAAAGATGTACGAAGACTTAAATTGCTTGAAATTCTTTTAAATCTAAGTTATGTAAAAGTAAATATTATTTTGGATATAAGCCGAAAGGGCCCTTCTGTCAAAAAGGCATAAATAGCCTAAGCGACACAGTATTTAAGTATCTTCGGACCACCGCTAGCTGGGATCCGGCCCCTACAACTAACCCAAGATGATCGGCACTTTATAGAATTATGATTTGTTAAGTTATTTTCTCGAATTTATTGTTCCGAAGACAAAAACGAATTCAATGTCTACTTTTTGACTTAAAGTTGGCAACTGTTATCGTTAAGAACTGGAATTTCTAGTTTTAACTAAGCGTTTAAAATTACTGGTGATGATCAGTAGTTATTGGTTCGGTCTTTAGAAGAAATTAATGCTGATGATATTCTAGTTATAATTGGTATATTTTCTAGGCTATATCTTTCCTATATTCTGTACTATGAAATCTTTTTTTGATTGTGTTCATAGTAAATGGAGTATCTATAAAAGTTTATGATTATCTATATTTAGAAAGGTCATAAATTCTAGGGAAGCATTCCAGTCAATAGGATTTTTCATTCTCAAGTATTTTGGCATTCATGTTTATTTAAAGAATATTCATATAACATGCTAAAATAATTAAGTTCAAATGCATGAATCATGGATACTCGGATAAATTTTTTTATAACTTTTGACATAAATTTAGTCATTTATGTCATTAAATAGTCTCTATAATTTGCATTTAAATCTTATTTTTCTTCACTTTATGTTTCATATGTTGTCTATATTTTCTCCATGATCTATATAATTTTGATAAAATGACAAAGGGGAAGAAAAATGATCGATACGTAAGACAAGTACAAAAGGACGAAAGAAGAAATATAGGAGAAGACAAAGAGACGAAAGAAGCAATACAGGAGAAGACAAGGACTGATGATGAGCCTATACCTTCACTCAGGAATTATGGAGGAGCCTTGTACTTTCCAAAGATCTGTGCCAAGGTATCAATATTGATGTATCGATCACAATTTATCAATTATCAAAATGGGAGAGATTGTTGGCCCAAATGGGTAAACGTCAACTCAATTTCAATAATCGACTAACTATGATCTGAGATAACTCAATACGACACATAAAATAATAATTATTGCATCTCTGTTACTTCGCTGAAGACATGCTGCACCAAGTCTACAAGATGTGTTATTGAGTATATATTTTATATCTATTGAGTCTAGGACAAAATGTACATCGGGTTCGTGTTGGCACTAGGAAACTCAAACCCATATTAAACCAGAACCTAGTCCACTCAAAATAGCAAGAACCAAACCAAACCTAGACCCAACATTTTGGAAATAGACCAACAGAGTTCGGACAGAACTCGGAGCGAACTCGGTGACCCTAAAGACCCAATTTGCAACGTTACTTCGTAAGGCCATGATTCTAACATTCGATTTTTTGAACGTTGCTCATCCGAACTCGGCCCAAACTAGGTTCAGAAAAACCCTATCAATAGAGATTGAATTCCATATTCTTATTAACTCATTCACTTACTTTCATATCTCTATCTTTCCGAGCTATAAACCTTCTTCATTCCCAAGATCAACTTCCAGCCTTCTAGTGCCATCGTGGTTCTAATTTTGAAGTATGATCGAGTTATAAAAAGCTTGGTTTGTCAAGTTCTAAAGTATTTGAAGTCAGCGTGCCCTTCGGATCAAACGCACGTATGAAGTCTTTTGAGCCTTCGGATCAAAGCTCGATATTGTAAGAAGTTTGCAAGCCTTCAGATAAAATTTGTAATTCACTATTGGTGATTTAGTGGATACAACTCCGAGCATGAGTTCTCGGGCCCGGATTAGCCATCTCAGAGGAAAACTAGGATAAAATTATGGAGTTTGTGTTTTCTTTTCTCAACTCTTACTTTACTGCATATTCATAATTGATATATCTGTTGGTACATATATGTCACGACCCGCACCCGATGTAAGAATGTAAGTCGAAAACAACGCCCAGCTTATGCCGCAAAATCAGCAGTAGAACGTTGTCTGGGTAATCTATCTAGCAATATAATGAACCACCAACAATGACAATATACTCAATCACAGATCTAAGATAGAAACAAGCACGAATAAGATAAAGAATAAAAATAGTCACATACAACTCATGAGTCCAAAATAATACATCAATAAGTCTGAAAGAATGCTAACAAATAAGTTGGAGACAAATACAGTACAAAAAATACTAAGAAGGTACTAATCCTGGGTCATCTGTCTCAGTCGGGATAAGTCCCTCCTGAGCCATGGTCTCGGACTCTAAGCCCACAGCATCCTGAGGTACATAATCTGTAGGGTATCATTCCTCAGTGTCATCTAGGAAAAATATATCCAGTCAGAAAAGGAGCAGAGTATATCTCTAACAGCAGTTATAATCAATGATAAAACTATATAACAATAAATAGATGTGAATATACAAGATGCACAATAGATACGAGAGATATACAATAAGAAAATACTGGAATGAATACAATAATGAACAATATGATAATGAACAAGAATACTAATAAATAAGAGTGTGAGTAATAGCTTTAATATGTGGTCAGCTTGGGAACATGATACAATATATATGGCCTGGCTAATCATACGTGCGGTGTAAGATTAACACTATTTAATGAACAATACTTGATACAATGAGGGTATGATCACATATCTACACTAAAGTACTCTCCACCCTCGACTGGTATAATAGATCCAACCACGGTACGCTATGGCACGAGATTCTCCAAGAAGATAGCTAGTATTCCCGAGAATCAGTGTCTGTACATATACAAGATAATCAATGAAATAATGCATCCACAAGATACACCATATTCCAAGGAATAACATCTCATGACGAGATCCGGATATACCAATCCATGTAACCATCGTGTCAAGAGAACATGGATATCTACACTAGATACAATGAACATAGAGGATAACATAAATGAGAAACTATTAGAGAATGTACTCACCTGAAGTCCAAAGAATACTCTCACAGATGTTTGATACGGTACCTCGAAGACCTAGATATGGAATACAACATCAATACAAGGTTCCGGAAAGAAAATAAGTTAAACTAGTCAACATCTTGGTCAACAAGTCAATTCTAAGTCAAAAGTCAAATTAGGTCAACTCTAAGTCAACTATGGTCAACTATAGTCAAATTATGGTCAAACTATGGCCAACTACCTATTTCTAGGTTGCATAAGTCTAACACAAAAATATTGGGTTCAAATACTAAAGTCTGGGTTATAAAAACTATATCTTAGGATACTAGGATACCGTGTTTCTGGATACATAAATCAATAGGTAAATCATCACATACATATATCAAACAAGTATTAATTATATAAAATCCTAATTACAAACATTAAATATATGCCTTAGTTTTGAACCAACTTGGTATCACAACACTAAACCATAAACTTGATACCCAAACCCAATACCTTGGGTATCTCCAAATACCTTGATACTTATCTTGGTATCTCAAGGAAATATACAATACCTTGTTTATACTAACTACCCATAAATAATATATGCTACAACTAATTATTATACATACATATAGTATACTAAAATACAATTAACAATTAGGAAAGTATCCACATATATATTTAATGCCATATATATATATATATATATATATATATATATATATATAGACTATAGCCATATATATATAATGATAACCGCAGAAGTGTCGCTGAAGGACTGCTAGCGCCGTCGCGATTTCTGCTGATGCTGGCGGGAACTGCTGCTACGGCTATGAATGCCTGCTGCAGTCGCCAAAGCACACGTTATTGTGTCGCTGTTGCTGCTGCAGTCGTCGCTACTGCTGCTGCGGCTGCTGTCGCTATTAACTGCTACTGTTGCTGCTGTTGCTATTTGCTGCTGCTACTGTCGCAATAAACTGTCGCTATTGCCCCCCTTTTTCCTCTCTTATATATATAACTTAATATATATATAACATATAACATCTAATCTAAATAGATACTAATATATATATATATATATATATATATATATATATATATATATATATATATATATATATATATATATATATATGTATAACTACAATATATATAACTATGACTATATAAAATACATACATACACCTCTACCATATATATATGTACATAATAACTATTTTGACATAACATACATATACATATATATAAATATATATATATATATATATATATATATATATATATATATATATATATATATATATATGTACATGTGTATATAAATACATACACAATATAAATACAAATAACATATAAGTATAAATATATATATAACAACATATAAACATCCACTTAACATATACATACTACAATATATAAATATATCTTACATGTAGAAGAATAGCTACATAACAATATATACACATATAGTATATATATGACACATAAATACAAAATATATTTATCATATATATATATATATATATATATATATATATATATATATATATATATATATATATATATATATATATATATATATATATATATATACACACACACACACAAATATATAATTACACATCACCATGATCAAGAACAAAAGAGAATTAGATCTAAAAATAAATGCACGACCATATGGAACGTATCACCCCATATCCCACTAGATTTAGGATACGCTTGCGACACGAGTCCACCACACATCCAAATGTATCCCGAAGGACACGAGCAAGTCTAATATATTAATTATGAATAATACGAAGAGTCAAACATAAATCTACGTGTTCGTGTCAAAAAGTGACATGCACAAAGTTCCGGGTCGGAGGAAAAACCCCCAAATTAATACGTATCACCAAATTATTGGGATACGACCTACACATACCCAATTGTGGACACGACACTAGCCCCAAACACACAAGCACATGCCAAAATGATCAATAGGACCAATTGACACACACAATAATTGTTAATCTCGGAATTCTCCAAAAATTGACACAAAAAGTACCATAACTTTCTCAATAGGCCTCCTATGAACACAAAACTAAATCCTATAGGTAGCCTATACATATGGATTGATTTCTCATGGTTAAATATCAGATTTAGAACCTAAATTAAGAGAAAAAACTGAATTATACCTATCGGGAGATGGATTCCCAATGCAACCTCCAAATATGATAAAATTGGCCTCCAACTTATAGATCCTTGCTCCTCTTTGTAGATCCTTGCTTCCTTCTTCTAGATCCTTGCTCCACTAGTCTTCAATGGTGATTTGGGAAGGAATTAGGATAAATTTTGGTAGAGAAATGAAGTGGAAATGAAGGAATTTGGTTGAGGGAAATTCTAGATCTAGTTTGCAAATGAAAAGAGGAGAGAGAAATAAATTCCCCACTCTTTAATAGGTCGGCCCCCTTTCCCCTTTCTTAAGTCACTATAAAATATCCAATATACCCCTTGGGGCCTCTCATAAAGAAATAATTAAGGAGGGAAGCTTCTAGTCTAATGGTTTAATTAAATTAATCCTCCACCTAAACAATGGGCTTTCTAAATGGGCTAAAATCTAACAATTAATACATGTTGGTCCATGAGTCTAAACTAAACTAGTTAGGTCCACTAACATAAGTCCAAAATAAATTTCTAACATCTAACAATAATTAAATAATATAATAAATAATTATTTATCATGCACAATATTAAATTAAATATAAAATTACTAAAATACCCTTTCCTAGAAATATGGTAGTGACAAGTCTACCCTCCTTAAAATAATTTTGTCCTCAAAATTTCAAAGATGATAACTACCCCCAGAAAATAACAGAACATAACAAAAAAAAAGAACTAAAGAACAGAACTAATTATGAAAGAACATAACATAATTAGGAAAGAACATAACTCAAGGCACAAACAAATATGGATAACGCTCTCGCATTTCATCCTCTCTCTCCGAAGTAGACCCCGCCGGAGAGTGATACCTCCATGCGACGCATACCAAAAGAATAGTCTGGTTCCTCAGCACCTTCTCTCTTTGATCCAGAATCTCAACTGGCTGCTTTGGATAGCTAAGAGTAGGGCCTACCTCTATCTCTGAGTGATCCAACACATGACTAGGATATGCCATATACCGTCTCAACTGTGATACGAGAAACACGTTGTGCACTCCCTCCAATGTAGGTGGCAAGTCTAGTCTATAAGCAACTGCACCAACCCTCTCTAGAATAGTAAAAAGTCCGATGAATCGCGGACTAAGCTTCTCGCCTCTATCGAAGCTAATCGTGCCTCGTATCGGAGAAATCCTCAGAAACACCAAACCACCCACCTAGAACAAAATACCACCTTAAGAACTTAATCTATAATAAATAACCAATAACAAGCACAAAACAAAAATCTAAAACTATACCTCAAACTTCAAAGGTCTCCGGTGGCTATCGGCCCAATGCCGTTGTCTGTCCTGTCCACACGAAGTCTGTCTCTGATCAACTGAACCTTCTCCATTGCATCTACAACAATCTCTGGCCCAAGCAAAATTCTCTCTCCAACATCGTCCCATGTTAAGGGAGTACGACACCTCCAACCGAACAGATCTTTAAAAGGTGATATCTCTATACTAGCCTGGTGGCTGTTGTTGTAAGCAAACTCTACCAAATGGAGATGGTCCTCCCAAGAACCCCCAAAATCTAGTACACAAGTGCACAACATATCCTCGAGAGTCAAAATAGCCCTCTCTGACTGTCCATCTGTTTGGGGATGATATGCAGTACTGAACTTGAGCTGAGTGCCCAAACTTTCATGCAAACTCTTCCAAAAATGAGAAGTGAAATGACTATCCTGATCCGAGACTATGCTGATGGGACCTCCATGTATCCTAACGATCTGCCTCACATACATCTCTGCCAGCTTCTCCGTAGACAAACCAACCTTGAAAGGCAAAAAGTGGGCCGAGTTGGTCAACCTATCAACGATAACCCAAATCGCGTCTTTCCCTCCTGGAGATCGTGGAAGTCCGGACACAAAATCCATAGTATTGTGCTTCCACTTCCACTCTAGAATGGGTAATGGATGAAGTAAACCTTCTGGCCTTTGTCTCTCGACTTTTACATGCTGGCACACTAAGCATATGGATACAAACTGTGCCACTTTTCTCTTCATGCCATACCACCACACACTCTCTCGCATATCCCGATACATCTTGTTGGCACCTGGATGTATGGAATACTGAGAGCGATGCGCTTACTTCAACACCTCCTCACGCAACTCCCCACTAGGCACACACAATCTAACTCCATGCCGCAAAGATCCATCCTCGATAATGGTAAAATCATTCTCCAATCCTGCTCTCACCTGAGCTCTGATGCTCCTCAGAGATACATCCTCATACTGTGCTGCCTTGATCCTGTCCATCAAATTTGAATGTATCTGTAATCCCCATATCTGTATAGCACAACCAGAAACTATTACCTCGATGTCCAAGCTCTCCAAGTCCTCAAGCAAATATCGATCCTGCGTCAAGAGCATAGCTATCGGATACCTACTCAAAGCATCGAAAACTACATTAGCTTTGCCAGGATGATACTGTAAAGATATATCAAAATTCTTCATCAGTTTCAACCACCGACGCTGCCTCATGTTCAACTTCTTCTGCGTGAAAACATACTTTAAGCTTTTGTGGTCTGTGAAGATCTCCACATGCTCTCCGTACAAATAATGTTTTCACAACTTCAGGGCGAAGATGACTACTACCAACTCCAAATCATGGGTAGGATAGTTCTTTTCATGAGGGCACAATTGCCTAGATGCATAGGTAATCACCTTTTCATTCTGCTGAAGAACACAACCCAAATATTTTCCCGATGCATCACTATAAATAGTAAAACTTCCAGACCCTGATGGCAACTTTAAAATAGGAGCAGACGTCAACCTCTTCTTCAATTCCTTAAAAGCAACCTGGCAATCCTCTGTCCAAACAAACTCTACATCCTTCCTGGTGAGTCTGGTCATCTGCTCGAGAATCCTCAAGAAATCTTGCACAAACTTCCTGTAGTAGCCTGCCAATCCCAAGAAACTCCTGATCTCTGCTACCGAACTCGGGGTCTTCCAAGATTCTACTGCTGCGATATTCTTTGGATCTATTGAAATAATATCACTAGTCACAACATGCCCCAAGAACTCCACCTTGTCCAAGAAAACTCACTCTTGGACAACTTCCCATACAACTTCTCCTTACTCAGCACATCCAACACAATCCTCAAATGCTTCTCATGCTCCTCCAGTGTCTTTGAGTAAATGAGTATGTCGTCGATGAACACCACCACGAACTTGTCAAGGTACTGACGGAATACCTTGTTCATCAAGTTCATAAATACAGCCGGTGTATTAGTCAAACCAAATGGCATCACCATAAACTCGTTCTAACCATACCGAGTTCTAAAATCAGTCTTCGGAATATCCACCGGCTTCACCATCACCTGATGGTAGCCTGATCTTAAATCTATCTTAGAAAATACCTTGGCACCACTCAACTGATCGAACAGATCATCAATCTGTGGCAAAGGGTACTTATTCTTGATAGTGAAATTATTTAAAGCCCTATAATCAATGCATATGCGCACCGATCCATCCTTCTTCGGTACAAACAATATCGAGGCTCCCCACGATGAAGAACTCGATCTGATAAACCCCTTATCCTGCAATTCGTCCACCTGCTTCTTTAGTTCGACCAGCTCGTTGTTGTTTACTCTATAGACATGTGGCGAAATTGGTTCTGTACCTAGCATCAAGTCTATAAAAAATTCAATATCCCGATCTGGTGGCAATCTTGGGAATTCCTCAGGAAACACATTCAAGAACTATGCTATCAACAGATGTGGCAACTCCTTGTCTTCCACCATAGCTCCACAAATAATGTCTTCTTTCTACTTTGCAGCTCCTCTAGCAAACTCGAACTCTGGCTCTCCCGATGGACCAAACAAAACTCTACCTCCTCTACAATCTATACTAGCACAATGCCTACTCAACCAATCCATCCCGAGTACAATGTCATAGCTCGAAAGTGGCATTATAAGTAGACACGCACTCAACTCCCGGTCTTCCAAAGTAACTCTCCGATCCTTGCAAATATCATTAACCAGGATAATGCCTCCCCCGATCATTATCTTGCAAGTCCTAAGCAAAGAATCAGCTACCAAACCATGCTTCAGAGCAAAAAAAATAGATACAAAACTATGGAAAGCACCACTATCAAACAAAGCTAAAGATGGAATGGAATCAAGAAGAATAGAACCTGCGATAACATCTCCGATGTGTTCGTCCTCCTCAACGGTCATAGCAAAAGCTCGTCCCTGACGTGCACCTCCCTGCTGTTGATGCTGGACATAACGCTGTTGTTGTGTCAGAAGCGGTCCCATAGGCTGTACTGCAGGTGGTCTCGTCTGTGCCCTCGGAGCTGAAGCTGCTCCTTGAACTGCTTGACGAGGACACTCTCTCGACTGATGCCCTTCAGTACCACAATACAAATAAACTCCTAGCTTTCTCCTATAAAGTTCCAAGATATGACCGGGCTTCTTGCATTAGTGGCAGGAAGCTTGCTGTAACTGTCTCTGCTATTGTGGTGCCTGGTAAAATGGTACCTTAGCTTGAGTCTGGTGCTGCTGTGGCTATTGAAAAGGCCTGGACTAGAAATAAGGACGTTTGGCAGATACAGTACTGCTATTTGCCCCCAGAAAAGAATCACGGTCTGTCTTGGGCTTCAAACCAAACTCCCGCTCAACCTTGCGTGCCTCCGCAAGTATCTCCGAGTATGTATTATAAAAAGACCAAATGAGGATCTTCACTTCCCAGTTTAGACCCGCACAAAAACGAATAGCCCAAACCACCGGCTCTCTCACCAAATACTCTGCAAATCGGCTCAACCTGCCGAACTCTGCAGCGTCCTCCTCCACAGACATGCTCCCCTGAATGAGACTCTCAAATTGTCCCCCCAAGTCTAGCATGTCTGCCCGAGCAAAAAACTTCTTCTTGAAGAGGTCCTTGAATACCTCCCAAGACTGTCCTGCGTCAACCAGAATTGGCTCATTCCTGAACCAAGTACGAGCGATATCGAACAGTTGAAGTCCTACCGCCTCAATCTTCAGATCCTCAGAAAGATGGGACACCCTCATAAGACGCACAATTTTCTTGAGCTAATCATCATCATAGACGATGCCCTCTGTCCTCTTGAAGACCCTAGGCTCCAGCTTTTTGAAGTCCTGAATATTGCCTGGCCGAAACTAAGCAACCTGAGGAACAACCTGTTGGTGGACCAAAACTACTCTCTCGACTACGGCACGAGCAAGCTGATGAACACTCTCGATGCCCTGTCATAGAACGTCGGTCTGCATCTGATGTGCCTCGAACTGAGCCCTCTGTGCCTCGAGCATCTCAGAAAATAGTGTAAACATCTTTGTCGTCTCTGCTGGCATAGGAGGTGGAGGTGGAAGCCCCTCATATACAGCTGGCACAGTCCTCTGAGTAAGTGGTTGACCTCCGAAAGCAGCTGACACTCTAATCACCGAAGAAGTGACTGGAGCAGGCCCTCGTGATGTCGTAGACCTCTCAGAAACTGCTCTCCCCTGCTGCGATCTAGTCTTAGGTGGTATCCGGAGACAAATCGAAAGAAAGAATCAATATGGCACATGATGTAAGACACACAAGGAAAGGACAGTTTAAGAGATCAAGTATCAATATCAAGGAAGAATAGTTGAACAAAAGAATTTTCCTAGATATGATTGAGTATTCTCAGCCTATAGCCTATATAATATATCATATCGCAGGCTCGCAGTAGTACAACTAAATCGTCGTACTACCATGACATCGCATAACTTGCGAAGCTTGACTTGTATGGGCCACCACTAAAAATGTGTCATGACCCGCACCCGATGTAAGGATGCAAGTGGAAAACAACGCGCAGCCTAAGCTGCAGAATAGGTGGTAGAACGCTGTCTTGGTAATCTATCTAGCAATATAATGAACCACCAACAATGACAATATACTCAATCACAGATCTAAGATGGAAACGAGCATGAATAAGATAAAGAATAAAAATAGTCACATACAACTCATGATTCCAAAATAATACATCAATGAGTCTGAAAGAATACTAACAAATAAGATGGAGACAAATCCAGTACAAGAAATACTAACAAGGTACTAATCCCTGGTCATCTGTCTCAGTCGGGATAAGTCTCTTTTGAGCCAGGGTCTCGGACTCTAAGCCCACTACATCCTGAGGTCCATAATGTGTAGGGTACCACTCCTCAGTGTCATCTGGGAAAAATATATCCAATCAGGAAAGGAGAAGAGTACATCTCTAACAGCAGTTATAATCAATAATAAAAACTATGTAACAATAAATAAATATGAATATACAAGATGCACAATAGATACGAGATATATACAATAAGAAAATACTGGAATGAATACAATAATGAACAATATGACAACGAACAAGAATACTAATGCCTAAATGTGTGAGTACTAGCTTTAACATGTGATCGGCTTGGGAACATGATACAATATATATGGTATGGCTAATCATACATGCGGTGTATGATTAACACTATTCGATGAACAATACTTGATACAATGAGGATATGATCACATATCTACACTAAAGTACTCCCCACCCTCGTCTGGTATAATAGATCTAACCACGGTACGTTATGGCACGAGTTCTCCAATAAGATAGCTAGTCTTCCCGAGAATCAGTGCTTATACATGTACAAGATAATCAATGAAACAATGCTTGCACAAGATACACCATATACCAAGGAATAATATCTCATAACGAGATCCGGATATACCAATATGTGTAACCATCGTATCAAGAGAACATGAATATCTACACTAGATACAATGAACATAGAGGATAACATAAATGAGAAACTATCAGAGAATGTACTCGCCTAAAGTCCAAAGAATAGTCTCACAGATGTCTGATACGGTGACTCGAATACCTAGATATGGAATACAATATCAATACAAGGTTCTAGAAAGAAAATAAGTTAAACTAGTCAACTTCTAGGTCAACAAATCAATTCTAAGTCAAAAGTCACACTAGGTCAACTCTAAGTCAACTATGCTAACTATAGTCAAACTATGGTCAACTATGGTCAATTATGGTCAAACTATGCTCAATTATGGTCAAACTATGGTCAACTACCTATTTCTAGGTTGCATAAGTCTAACACAAAAATATTGGGTTCAAATACTAAAGTCTGGGTCATAAAAACTATACCTTAGGATACTAGGATACCGTATCTCTGGATACGTAAATCAATAGGTAAATCATCACATACACATATCAAACAAGTATTAATTATATAAAATAATAATTACAAATATTAAATAGATGCCTTATTTTTGAACCAACTTGGTATCACAACACTAAACCATAAACTTGATACCCAAACCCAATACCTTGGGTATCCCCAAATATCTTGATACTTACCTTGGTATCTCAAGGTAATATCCAATACCTTGTTTATACTAACTACCCATAAATAATATATGCTACAACTAATTATTATACATATAGTATACTAAAATACAATTAACAATTAGAAAAGTATCCATATATATATATTTATTTATTTAATACCATATATATATATATATATATATATATATATATATATATATATATATTAGATAGACTATAGCTATATATATAATGATAACCGCAGAAGCGTCGCTGAAGGACTGTTGCCGCCGTCGCGATTTCTGCTACTGTTGGCGGGAACAGCTGCTACGACGACGGATGCCTGCTGTTGTAGCCAAAGCACCCGCTGTTGTGTCGTTGTTGCTGCTGTAGCCGTCGCTACTGCTGCTGTTGTTGCTATTGCTGTTGCGGCTGCTGTCGCTATCAACTGCTACTGTTGCTATTAGCTGCTTCTGTTGTCGCAATAAACTGTCGCTATTGTCCCATGTTTCCCTCTCTTATATATATAACTTAATATATATATATATATATATATATATATATATATATATATATATATATATATATATAATATAACAGCTAATATAAATAGATACTAATATATTTATAACTATGACTATGTAAAATACATACATAGACCTCTACCACATATATATGTACATAATAACTATTATGACATAACATACATATATATATATAGTAACATATATACGTACATATATATATAAACACATATACAATATATACACGTATAAATAATACAAAATATATTCATCACATATATATATATATATATATATATATATATATACAAATATATAATTACACATCACCATGATCAAGAACAAAAGAGAATTAGATCTAGAAATAAATGCACAACATATGAAACATATCATCCCGTATCCCACTAGATCTAGGATACGCTTGCGATACGAGTCTACCACACATCCAAATGTACCCCGAAGGATACGAGCAAGTCTAATATATTAGCTATGAACAATACGAAGAGTCAAACACAAATCTACGTGTCCGTGTCAAAATATGACATGCACAAAGTCTCGTGTCGGAGGGAAAACTCTCAAATTAACACGTATCACCAAATTATTGGGATACGACCTATACGTACCCAATTGTGGACACGATAATAACCCCAAACACAAAAACACATGTCAAAATGATCTATAGGGCCAATTGACACACACAACAATTGTCAATCTTGGAATTCCCTAAAAATTGACACAAAAAATATCATAACTTTCTCAATAGGCCTCCTATGAACACAAAACCAAATCATATGGGTAGCATGTCACGCCCCAGTCCCAAAATAAGGACTAGGAATACGTAACATGTCAGCCGTATGTATACGAACTCCAATATATGGAAACCATACACACACGTACGCTATATCATGAATATCAAATCCACAAGGGGTAATATACTGTCAGCAAGTCACACGTAATCTATATCTCATCCACAGCACAAATAAAGAAATAAATAGAAATAAATAACTGAATATCAAAGATGAAGTATCAAAGTATGATAGTTGGATGAAAACAAATCCACTACAAATCGACTATACTAAAACTACTAAAAGAGAGAAGAGATCAACTCTAATATATGATAAAAGTCCACAAAAGAAATAGCAACAAAAAAATCCATCAGTTGCGATGAATCAAAGGTACTCTGGAGATAAGACCTCCTCAGTCTGGTATGAAGCGTCAGGTCCAGTTCCGTACTCCTGTGGATACTCCTGTCCGTCTATATCTGGAAAGGAACCAGGTCCTCAGAGGGACATAACAAGAAACATAGAAGCATGCCAATAATGTACTGAAAATAAACATCCAATGGGTCGCCTAACCATCTATGTGAATGCAGTTTGAGAACAACTTTCCAACAAGTAGGCTATCTGGCTAAAATAGGATTGGCATGATTCTCTTGGAGATTCAGGGACCCAAAAAGCATATCGTCTTTTCAACGGCAGAGGCCGCCTGATAATATATAATATATAGTGGTCATCATGACTGCGCATCTCCGACGGAGAGTACGGGTTACACAAGAAAAGTGCAAAGGAGCCCAAATACCTTACTTGTTGTTCTCCCTACCCCATGCTCTAAGCATGTCACATCCATGATACGATGATACCTCTAAATAACTGCCAGGTCTACTAGCATGCAAAGTTTCTATCAGCAGTTATCCCTATCCGTCGCACGACCTATACGTACCAGTAGCCAGTCGAGTACGCAAGTTCGTATCCTACATGTGACTCACACTCGTGTAATAATAGTGTCATGGCCAATGAAACATAAGGATGCCTCATGATAATGGGGCAGTCTCATAAACTAGGTAACATGCATATATATAAATAAAAACATAATACGACGCCACCGTCGTTGCACCCAAGTTATTCTTTGACGCGCATTTTATATAACAGTTAAAATATATGAACTAAATAAGCAGAAATAAGATGAATGCAACATATAGAATATAAATTACAGTACAATGGCAAAATATACTTGCCTGGCAAGCAATATGTATAGTGTAAGCATCCAGATGTCAAGGAAACAGGATCAGAAACTAAGGCCTCCGAATAAACTTATCCGGATGCTGAAATAAACATCACCCAAGTTTTCGGAATCAGCGAGGTATCTAGAAAACACTACCCTTTCGGCCAATTCGGACATAGGGGCAAAACGGTAATTTCGGGTCAAAGCGGGGTCCATATTTGGCCCACTTTGCACTGAAAGTGTGCCAGGGGTAAAGGTCTCTAAATGGAACAAATTATAGGTCAAATAAGAACTCAACGGTATATCCAATTTTGGATTTCGGTGAGCTTAACACAATTTTGTCCAAAAAGTCAACCGTAGGGCCCGCAAATAGACGACTTGGTCAACTATCTCAGAATTGCGTAACAATTGGGTCACAGGACCAACGCGATACCACGAGTACAGTGGCGTAAGTTTTATCGTATTCTGACGAGCGTACAATAAATGGTGCGGTATTTTACAAAAGTTACGATACGGGAACTTTTTGCGGATACGGGTTGATTCCGATGCGCACATACGTCCGAATCATTTTCTGCAAAAGCCCACATATCTGGACATACCATATGCACCTTTCGGTGCAACTAGTACACGACGGGGTGGTCCTGTTTGGCGGGGGGCGCTCCGTATCGCAAATTTTGAAGGTTCAAAAATAGGTTTTTCGTGATTTTTAACCCCATATAATTCTGCATATAGCACCAAATAAAATAATATAATTGACAAAAAATAATCTTGGTTACATGGTCTTTACAAAGCAAAAAGAAAATCTAAGTTTGGATCTCTGTGGTGGAAGATACGAGTCCATAAACATGGGTGGTGGCAACAGTTTTTCTGAAATTAAAGTTGTAGTTTTTTTCCAACTTGGTCTCGGTTTTTACCTAGGGTTACGCGTTGATCGCTGGAAACTAAACACAGAGTTGGAAGAGGGATAGGTCATGAACATACCGGGGAAGACGGGGTCGAGTTTGGTCGAGCGATGGAACGAAAAACAGAACGTGAACAGGGGTACGCTGCAGTGAATTTCCTGTGCGGTGCTCGCGGTCACGGACGCTGGGTGAGCGACGGTCGGCGATGCTGGCTCTGGCGGCGGCGCAGGGTGGATGGTAAGGGTTTAGGGTTAGGATTTTAGTAGGTTATATAATCTATATATATATATATATATATAGAGAGAGAGAGAGAGGAGAGAAGAACCGAAGGGGGTGTTACTCGCGCGGGGGGGTCTACAACAGATTCCTGGGGTTGGGGTTTCCTACTGGGTTTATACTTAGGCTAGCAGGCCGAGTTAATAGGATAAGGGTTATAGGGTTTTGGTTTTAGTTTCTTTTTTTTTTCTTTTTTCCATTCTTTTCTTTTCTTTCTTTCATTCTTTTCTTTTCTTTCTTTTCTTTATTCTATTCTTTTTATTAATAAATTACTTATATATATATATATATATATATATATATATATATATATATATATAATTCCAAAAAAAAATATTTATACATAAAAATAATCTTTCATCCTTCCACAAGGTCTCCTACATAAAATAAAATAAGGTAAAATAATAGTTTGCTCCATAAATTTTCTAATGCATATTTACCTAATAATTAAATCCAATAAATTATATTTTCTAATATACTACGTAATAATGCAATTCAACTAAATAATTTAATTAAATAATTAATACGGTTTTTAAAAATTGGGGTTTACATTCTACCCAACATGTAAAAATTTTGTCCTCGAAATTAAAACTAAGCCACATAGAAAGATCAAGGATGGTATAAGGTAGAAATTAACAAAAAAAATCATACCTTAGACTACGAATAGGTATGAAAAATGTTTGCGCATGTCGTCCTCGCGCTCCCAAGTGGATTCTCCTGGCGCGCCATGCTACCATGCCACGCGGACCAAGGGAATAGACTGGTTCCTCAATACTTTCTCTCGACGATCAAGGATTTCAACGGGTTGCTCTTTGTATGACAAGCTCGGCCCAATGGTAATCTCGGAATGGTCGAGAACATGACTGCTATCTGCCACATATCGTCTAAGTTACGACACGTGAAATACATCATATACTCCCTCGAGTGAAGGTGGTAGCGCAAGTCGATACGCCACTTCTCCCACTCTCTCTAGCACGTCAAACGGTCCAATATACCTTGGACTCAACTTGCCACGCCCTCCGAACCGAATGGTGCCTCTAGTAGGTAATATACTCAAGAAGACATGATCGCCTTCTTTAAACTCCAAGGGACAACGATGAAGGTCTGCCCACTGCTTTTGCCTGTCTTGCGCTGCTCGTAAGTGCCCTTGTATCTTCTTCACTGTCTCAACATTATTGACTACCAACTCTGGTCCCAGAATCTGACGCTCTCCCACGTCACTCCAACATACGGGGGACCTACTCTTTCTTCCATACAATGCTTCAAACGGAGCCATTTGGGTACTCGTTTGATAGCTATTGTTGTAAGAAAACTCCACAAGATATAGGTGGTCCTCCAATGATCCTCCAAAGTCTAACATACAAGCCCTCAACATATCTTCCAGTGTCTGAATAGTACGTTCGGACTGCCCATCTGTCTGCGGGTGATAAGATGTACTGAACTTCAGACGAGTCCCAAGACTCTCTTGCATGCTTCTCCTAAAGTGCGATATAAAACGCGAATCCCTGTCTGACACAATGCTGACTGGTATGCCGTAAAATCTTATAATTTGCCTCATGTATAAGTCAGCCAAAGCTTTTGTAGACTGACCAAATCTAAAAGGCAAGAAATGGGTTGACTTGGTGAGTCGATCCACTATTACCCATACTGCATCTCTCCCACTTGGGCTCTTAGGAAAATCCGTGACAAAGTCCATAGTGATGTGCTCCCACTTCCACTCAGGAATCGAAAGTGGTTGCAATAAACCTGCTATTCTCTGATGCTCCGCCTTTACCTGCTGACATACTAAACATTTAGCTACAAAGCGAGCTATCTCTCTTTTTATCTCATGCCACCAAAAGTGTTGTCGTAAGTCACGGTACATCTTGGTGCCTCCAGGATAAATAGAATATATCGAACTATGAGCTTCTGCCATCAGCTCCTGTCGAATCTCTCCATTGGGAACATATAGACGATTACCATATCGTAATGTCCCGTCATCATGAATGTATAATCTCGTCTGCTCTCCGGCGTCTGTCCTTTCTTTCAATCTCCTAAATCTGGCGTCCGTAGGCAAAGCTGCCTTGATCCTCTCTACTAGTGATGATTGTACTTGTAAGATGGCTAATGTCCCATCTGCTCCGGGTAATATTACTTCTATGCCAAGCACTTGCAAGTCCTCTAATAATTCCCTCTGTGTCGTCAAGAAATAAGCTACTGGCTTCCGGCTTAACGCGTCTGCTACTACGTTAGCCTTGCCTGGGTGATAATATAGCTCTATCTCAAAATCCTTCATCAACTCAAGCCATCGACATTGTCTCATATTTAGCCCCTTCTGTATGAAGACGTACTTGAGGCTTTTTTGGTTTGTATAGATCTCCACTCATTCCCCATATAAGTAATGTCTCCATAGCTTTAGAGCAAAAACAACGACTGCAAGCTCTAATTCATGTGTTGGACAATTCTTCTCATGCACTTGTAACTGTCAAGATGCATATGCAATCACCTTGCCATGCTGCATCAACACGCATCCCAAGCATTTCCCTAATGCGTCACGGTAAATCACATAACCTCCTGATCCTGATGGAATAGTCAATATTGGCGCTGTGGCCAGTCGCTTCTTCAACTCCTCAAAAGCGGCTTGACACTCATCGGTCTATACGAACTCTTGATCCTTGCATGTCAACCGAGTCATAGGTGCTGCTATCCTTGAGAAGTTCTCCACGAACCGTCGGTAATATATCGCAAGTCCAAGGAAACTTCTCACCTTCGATGCTGATTTAGGAACGGGCCATGTCTCGACTGCCAAAATTTTCTCTGGATCAACAGAAATACCATCTCCCGTAACAACATGTCCAAGAAACGAGACTTTGTCCAAGAAAAACACATATTTACGGATCTTCGCATATAACTGCTCTTTCCTCAATGTCTCTAGAATAATCTGCAGGTGCTTCTCGTGCTCCTCGTGGCTCTTCGAATAGACAAATATGTCATCTATGAAGACGACCATGAACTGGTCTAAATACTGATGGAATATTCAATTCATTAAGTCCATAAAGATAGTTGGAGCATTGGTCAACCCAAATGGCATGACCAGAAACTCGTAGTATCTATATCTTATCCTGAATGCGGTCTTCGGGATGTCCTGCTTCCATACCTTTACCTAGTGATATCTCGATCTCAAGTCTATCTTTGAGAACACCTTGGCTCCACTAAGCTGATCAAATAAGTCATCAATACGCGACAACGGGTATTTATTCTTCACGGTCACTGCATTTACGGCTCTGTAGTCAATGCACATACGCACTGACCCATCCTTCTTTGGTACAAACAATACTGGTGCTCCCCAGGGTGATGCACTTGGCCGAATGAACCCTTTCTCCTCTAGTTCTTTCAATTGTGCCTTCGGCTCATCCATATCCTTCTTCGCCAATCTATAAATATGCGATGCTATGGGTGTTGCTCCTGGTGTCAATTCAATCAAGAATTCTACGTCCTTGTCAGGGGGTAGTCCTGGCAATTCCTCTGGAAAGACGTCTTAGAATTCTAAAATGATGGGGTGATAGATAACGTCGTCCATTGCAAGCTGAACACCATCAAGGGCTTCGGTGGATCCTCGTGCAAACTCAAGTTCCGGCTGGCCTGGTACCTTAAAAAGAATGCTTCCTCCAAAAGAGTTGAAGAAAGTGTGGTACTTGCTTAGCCAGTCCATTCCAAGCACAATATCAAAAGTTGGCATAGGAATGACTAAGAGTCGGGCATTCATCTCTCTGCCATGAATTACTACAGGACACGATCTACAAATCCGACTAACAGGTACAACACCTCCGCCGATGAGAATTCTAACACAACTAGGTAAAGATGTAGAGGCAATATTATGTTTGGTAATAAAACTAGAAGATATGAACGAGTGGGTGGCTCCCGTATCAAATAATGTCACAGCAGGAAAAGTAAAAACAAGAGTAATACCTGCTATGACATCAATCTCCTGATCCAAGTCATCTACTTCTAGTGCAAAAGCTTATCCGTTCCTCTGTGGTAGTCCATGACTGCCCTCGTGAATTGATCCTCCTGAGTAGGTAGCGGTGGTCCTCGCTGAAATTCTCCTGCTGCTGGAGGTCGAGGTGCTCCTGGTCTAGTCGTCTACTGAGCTGGCTTCGGTGTTGGAAGTGCTAGCCTCTGTACTAGCGGTGGAAGTGTCAATATCTGCTGCAATGGACAGTCTCTTGCCATATGCTGTCCGAAACTACACCTCATACATTGTCCCAAACGAGTCCGACAGTCTCTTGAAATAAGCCTACGTTTCCCACAATAATTACAGTGGGGCTTCTCCGAAATCTGGTATGGTCCTGCTCTGTGCTGATACTGTTGTTGCTGTGCCAAAGGACGTCTGATAGGCCCTCCTTGTTGTGTCCTTGTTGTGTCTTTAGTTGACCTCTCTTTCCCCTGCTGATGGTCTTTTGTAATCTAGCTTCGGTCAATAATTCGGCATAAGAGATTCAAGACTGTGAGCTTGTGTAGTGTTGAAGCTCCTGAGTCAGTCCGCGATGAAACCTCTTAGCCTTCACCAAGTCATTCGGTATCATGGCAGCGCCATATTTACTAAGGCGACTAAACTCTGCATCATACTCGTCAACTATCTTGTTCTCCTGCTCTTGATGAAGAAACTGATCGTACAACGCATCCCTTACAGTATCCGGGAAGTACTTCCTCTCAAAGTACTCCAAGAATTGTTCCCAAGTCTGATATGTACCCAACTGGCGCTCCATTGATTTCTACCAATGATGAATGTTACCATCTAGCAGCGTCCTTACGCCCATCATCCATAGATCTGTAGGTAGCTGTGATGCTTCTAATAACTTCTGAGTGTGGATAATCCAGTTTGTAGTCTCCTCTGGGCTCTCATTGCCTTTATACGGCTTGGGACCCATCTCTATAAATTCTTTAACTGAACCAACTCTAGCTCGCGGTACTGGAACTAGTGCCTAAGCTGGTACAGTTGCCTGTGCAGTCATCCTCTCAAGTGCTGCCAGAAATTCTTGTCTCTGCTCTGTCGTTTGCTGCCTATGCTTTGCAGCTAGTACGGCCGCCAGCTATCTCTGCTCCTGTATCATAATTTAGAAGAATTGGAACAATTATGTCTGGCCATCCTATGGTGTCAATGAAGCTGGCAAAGTCCTATTAGGTGATGCAGAAGGATCAGATGGAACTGGATTGTGATTCTGTCCATCCGGCCCCGGAAGTCTAGGAGTCATTGAGGTCTCTCCTTGAGTTTGTCCATAGACTCCTGAAGGTGTGTCGCCATCGACGGCAGTACATCCACTACGCATATCCATCCCTCTGCAAGTGGTGGATGAAACGATTAGAAGGAGTACAGGAATCAAACAGGATACAAGCATTTAAATAGGATAGTTGAAAGGGAAGATGAGTCATAGTCAAATGTGGATGAGATCCTATACTCTAATCCTATTTGCAGGCATGCTCGGTACAGTAACGTAACAAAGACAATATACTCTCGACCTGCATGGGCCACCACTAAAAATATGTCACGCCCCAGTCCCAAAATACGTAAGATTAGGAATATGTAACACGCCAACCGTATGTATGCGAACTCCAATATATGAAAACCATACACACACGTACGCTGTATCATGAATATCAAATCCACAAGTGGTAATATACTGTCAACAAGTCACACGCAATCTATATCTCATCCACAGCACAAATAAAGAAATAAATGGAAATAAATAACTGAATATCAAAGATAAAGTATCAAAGTATGATAGTCGGATGGAAACAAATCCACTACAAATCGACTATACTAAAATTACTAAAAGAGAGAAAAGATCAACTCTAATATAAGATGAAAGTTCGCAAAAGAAATAGCAATTAGAAAATCCATCAGCTGCGATGAATCAAAGGTACTCTGAAGATAAGTCCTTCTCAGTCTGGTACGAAGCGTGAGGTCCAGGTCCATACTCCTGTGGATACTCCTGCCCGTCTATATCTGGAAAGGGACAAGGTCCTCAGAGGGACATAACAAGATACATAAAAGCATGCCAATAAAGTACTAAAAATAAACGTCCAATGGGTCGCCTAACCATCTATGTTAATGCAGTTTGAGAACAACTTTCCAACAAGTGGGCTATCTGGCTAAAATAGGATTGGCATAATTCTTTTGGAGATTTAGGGGCCTAAAAAGTATGTCGTCTTTTAAACGGCAGAGGCCGCCTGATAATATATAATATATAGTGGTCATCATGACCGCGCATCTCCGGCGGAGCGTACGGGTTACACAAGGAAAATGCAAAGGAGCCTAAATGCCTTACTTGTTGTTCTCCCCACCCCATGCTCTAAGCATGTCACATCTATGACATGATGATACCTCTAAATAACTGCCAGGTCTACTAGCATGCAAAGTTTCTATCGACAGTTATCCATATCCGTCGCACGACCTATACGTACCAGTGGCCAGCCGAGTACGCAAGTTCGTGTTCTACATGTGACTCAAACTCGTATAATAATAGTTTTATGGCCAATGAAACATAAGAATGCCTCATGATAATGGGGCGGTCTCATAAACTAGGTAACATGCATATATATAAATAAAAACAGAATACGACGCCACCGTCGTTGCACCCAAGTTATTCTAGGACGCACATTTTATATAACAATTAAAATATATGAACTAAATAAGCAAAAATAAGATGAATGCAATATATGGAATATAAATTACAGTATAATGGCAAGGTATACTTGCCTGGAAAGCAATCTGTATAGTGTAAGCGTTTAGATGACAAGGACACGGGATCAGAAACTAAGGCCTCCGAATAAACGTCTCTGGATGCTGAAATAAATATCACCCATATTTTCGTAATCAGTGAGATAGCTAGAAAACACTACCCTTTCGTTCAATTTGGACACAGGGACAAAACAGTAATTTTGGGTCAAAACGGGGTTCACATGTGGCCCACTTTGCACCGAAAGCGTGCCCGGGGTAAAGATCTCTAAATGAGACAAATTATAGGTCAAACAAATTCTAAACGTCAATAAGAACTCAATGGTATGTCCAATTTTGGATTCTGGTGAGCCAAACACAATTTTGCCAAAAAAATCAACCGTAGGGCCCGCAAATAGGCGGCTTGGTCAACTGTCTCAGAATTACGTAAAAATTGGGTCACAGGACCAGCGCGATACCATGAGTCCAATGGCGTAAGTTTCTTTGTATTCTGACGAGCGTACATTAAATGGTACGATATTTTACAAAAGTCGTAATATTGGAACTTTTTGCGGATACGGGTTGATTCCGATGCGCACACGCGTACGAATCAGTTTCCGCAAAAGCTCACATGTTTGGACATACCATACATGCCTTTCGGTGCAATTGGTACGCGACGGGGCGGTCCCGTTTGGCGGGGGGCGCTCCGTATCACAAATTTTGAAGGTTCAAAAATAGGTTTTTCGTGATTTTTAACCCAATATAATTCTGCATTTAACACCATATAAAATAATGTAATTAACAGAAAATAATTTTGGTTACATGGTCTTCACATAGCAAAAAGAAAATCTAAGTTTGGATCTCTGTGGTGGGAGATACGAGTCCTTAAACATGGGTGGTCGCAACAGTTTTTCTAAAATTAAAGTTATGGTTTTTCTCCAACTTGGTCTCAATTTTTACCTAGGGTTACGCGCTGGTCGATGGAAAATAATATACAGATTTGGAAGAGGTATAGGTCGTGAACATACCGGTGAAGATGGGGTCAAGTTTGGTCGAGCGATTGAACGGAAAACAGAACGTGAACAGGGGTACGCTGCAGTGAATTTCATGTGCGTTGCTCGCGGTCGCGGACGCGGATGCGGGACGAGCGGCGGTCGGCGGTGCTAGCTCCTGCGGCGGCGCAGGGTGGATGGTAAGGGTTTAGGGTTAGGGTTTTAATAGGTTATATAATCTATATATATAGAGAGAGAGGAGAGAAGAACCGAAGGGGGTGTTACTCGCGCGGGGGGGTCTACAGCGGATTCCTGGGGTTGGAGTTTGCTACTGAGTTTATACTTAGGCTAGCGGGCTGGGTTAATAGGATTAAGGGTTATAGGGTTTTGGTTTTAGTTTTTTTTTTCATTTTCTTTTTCTTTCTTCCATTCTTTTCTTTTCTTTCTTTCATTCTTTTCTTTTCTTTATTCTATTCTTTTTATTAATAAATTACTTATATATATATATATATATATATATATATATATATATTTCCAGAAAATTATATTTGTACATAAAAATAATCTTTCATCCTTCCACAATGTCTCCTACATAAAATAAAATAAGGTAAAACAATAGTTTGCTCCATAAATTTTTAATGCATATTTACCTAATAATTAAATCCAATAAATTATATTTTCTAATATACTACGTAATAATGCAATTCAATTAAATAATTTAATTAAATAATTAATACGGTTTTTAAAAATAGGGGTTTTACATAGCCTATGCATAGAGGTTGATTTTTCATTGTTAAATCTCATATTTAGAACCTAAATTAAGGGGAAAAACTGAATTGTACCTATTGGGAGATGGATTCTCAATGCAACCTCCAAATATGATAAAATTGGCCTCCAACTTGTAAATTATTTCTCCTCTTTATAGATCATTGCTTCCTCCTTCTAGATCCTTGCTCCACTAGTCTCCAATGGTGATTTGGAAAGGAATTGGGAAGAATTTTGGTAGAGAAATGAAGTGGGAATGAAGGACTTTGGTTGAGAAAAAATTTAGATCTAGTTTGTAAATGAAAAGAGAAGAGAGAAATAAATTCCCCCCTCTTTAATAGGTCGGCCCCTTTCCCCTTCCTCAAGTCACTATAAAATGTCTAATATACCCCTTGGGGCCTCTCATGAAGAAATAATTAAGGTGGAAAGCTTCTAGTCTAATGGTTTAATTAAATTAATCCTCCTCATAAACAATGGACTTTTTGAATGGGCTAAAATCTAACAATTAATAAATGTTGGTCCATAAGTCTAAACTAAACTAGTTAGGTCCACTAACACAAATCCAAAATAAATAAATAACATCTAACAATAATTAAATAATACAACAAATAATTATTTATCATGCACAATATTTAATTAAATATAAAATTACTAAAATACTCTTTCCTAGAAATGTGGTAGTGACAATATACTGCCTTTACGTAGCTTAATTTTTAATTGGGATTTATTATTTTTGTTGCACACACACTCTATTAACCCTCCTCTAGATTTTCCCTAACTGTCCTACACTACCGAACCAGAACAACAAATAATTTACTTCACTAAGAGAATTGAAAGATGAAGCTAGAAAAGTTCTGACCTTGTGAAGTTGAGAATTAACCTACCAAAGGGAGACATAACATGTTGTGACTCATCCAGTGTTACATATCCTCCCTTAAGGCCTCCATGCCTTCCACAGATATGTGCTCCAAAGGGGTATAAGGCTGCTCGATGAAAGCCGCACCCAAGCCCTAAGCTCCCGAGGTCTCCGGTACCTGCTCCGAGGCACCCACATCGGACTCCGGGGAGGTTTTCTCTTCTAGTTTGGGGTAAGAAACTACCGAAGTAGTAGCCCGCCAAGGATGGTCCTCTCTCTCATGTGGCTGCAAAGTGGCAAATAGACCAGAGCCGAGATATTTTAAAGTATCGGGTACAATCAGACTAAGAGGAGGTACGAATACCGTCGTAGCATCTAAAGATGGTTCTGCTTTAAAAGTTGCTAGTGCAGCTGGTCTTACCTCTTTGCTCCTAGTCCCTCTCGCAGGAGCCTTCGGTTTTGCCGTCGATTTTGGCTCTGGGTCCACATCCGTCTTCGCCCTCTTATAGTAGTGAGCGTGAGGCATCTTCATCTTTGGTATATGCTTGGCAGGCAGGGGATCATCGGACGGAGATGTTGTGTCTTTCCTGGTTGACAGGTCTAGCTCTATGATCAGGGGACTGACCATCCCCTTGCCCTTCTTGGGCGTCCTACGCACTTTGGCATCCGGGGGCATCAACTTAGTACCCTCGATATAACTTCTCTCTGGATCGAAGTCAGTCGGCAGGGCATTCGTCGTATAGTAATACTTTTCCACACTGTACAACATTCAGGACACATCTCTGGCTGTTGACAAATGGAACTTGACCCGGGTGCCGACAACAGTATAGTAGCTCTATGCTCGGGCTCCGTCGAGCAAACTGCCGCTATACCCGAGAGAAGCACTCGGATGACTCAGCAAATGCTGAGTGTAGCCAAATTGATGAGCAAACCGGCTGGGTAGATAAGATTCCAAAAAGATGGTAGCCCAATTCTGATACACCAGGTGGTAGGGACGGATGGCTTAGATCCAGCGAAAGAGCCTCTCAGACAAGCCTCGAGATGCCACCCCGTCATTGTAATAAAGGACGTTCCTTTCATCAGCGGTGAACTATGGCTCGGACATAAAAATGGTCCACCCAGCCATGAAGGAGAGCTCCCTCCTGCCAGCAGGGACAGTATCGCATTGCCAATTTATCAGCCGATACCTGCAGATCAGGGCATCAGGGACCACCATGTCCTCGTCAGTCCCCGTGCTCATCAAAGACCCATGATGCAGGAGGATCCAACCTATCATGTAGTGGTAAGGAAGCTCAAACTGGTTAAAAGGCCCCTTTCCAGGGTGGTCGTCTATATTCTTACCAAGTTTGCGGAGACCGTGATGGATGCAACACACCTTAGCCGGCAGAAGGGCCAGCTTGTGGCTGAATGCCAACATCACGACAGGTATTTTCAGGGCACGGCTGGTCCTTTCTATTATCCCAAACCCACCTGGGGCTACGCAGTTGGGAACCCAGAGCATCAAATACCCCTCCAGCACGACCATCAGGGACAAGTGGTGCATATCCTTATAAAAATAGCTAAGCTCCTCTTCGAGGCCACTCAGCTCGTCAAGGGGTTCGCCCCCTTCCCCTGAGGAGCCCTCAACTTTCTTACCCTCGGCGACCAAGTCCTTTAGTTCTTGGATATATTCAGCCATTTTCTGTCTGGACCATGGAGCCCGAACATAGACTCTATTAGACTCCTTCGGCTTAGAAAAGAGGTGGCGAGTCCATGTCGTAATGTGAGGAGAGGACCCCTCCGTAGACTTTTTCTTCTTCGAAGACCTCTAGCATATGTCGTGATGGCATAGCAACTCTTGGTACACTGCCAAGATCTCGGGGTCCTCCGTTTCCAATTCTCTGAGCTTCTCATTGCTCGGGGTACACTCTTCAAAGGGATCATCGCCCCCAAGGGAGTTTTGAGACAACATGCATCTCATGTAAGGCCAGTCTCATCTCTCCGCCGAGCATAAAAAAGTCTCCGTATGAAGGTTGTACAGCTCTATCAGGGCAAAGAATTGAGGGAAGAGAGCCCACAACTGTCTGGTAGGGTAGGTCCCCTTCTTAGTAACTTTGTGGAGGAAGGTACCCGCCGCATATAAGCTAATGTTTGGCCCCAGGTCACTCCCGATAAAACCAGGCTTCAGTCCAAGCAAGGAGTTCAAAGGTGACTCCTTCGCCCTATAAAACTCCCCCCTGTTCTTTCTAGTCCCCCATCGGATATTCACGAGGAGGGCCCCTGAGGCTGAGGGGATAGGTTCCACTCTATCCGCCCTTGGCCCATCATCACCTTCAGGTCTGATAAAGGCAGGTAGCGTTCGAAGGAAGGAAAAGTCATCATCGTCCCGCGAAAGGTAAAAGACCAGTTCTCCCTAGTCATCCCCATCTCAGATTGGGAGGGCTCCAGCACGTCACCGAATAGGAAGTATGGCTTCTTGAAGAAACGCTTCCCATCCTTAGCAGGGATCTCCCATGAGTTGATTTGACTCAATAGAAAAGAGGGAGTCTGCTCGACAATCTTTTGTTGTTACTCGGATGGTAGATCCTTGTCAACTTGTTTTTGGATAGCTGTGGCAAGGTTCCCGAGATTCATGTTCAAGGGTAGTGAGCGGTGCCCAAGGACCAGTTTGCCAGAAGGAGTGTTGGGCAAAGTCACTACAAAAACCATAAAGGCGTTAGATCAGTGTTAAGTATTCTAAACAGCCTAGGAACACATGCGGCCACGCCAAAACATGCAGCCTAGGAATGCATGCTGCCAAGTCAACATGCGGCCTAGGAACACATGCGACCAAGACAGTCAAGTGACCGAGGCAGCCATGTGGACTAGGCATATATGCAACCGAGTCAACCATACGGCAATGAATAGTTGGCACATAGATGCATCCATGCGTCCAACCGTGCACATGTGTCTATGTGTTCCAAAAATTTGAAAACCTATCCTTGATCGATAGTTGAACGTCGGCGGGAAGCGAAGTGTCCACCATAGCAGCATGACCCTTCCTCTTAGCCTTGCCCTTGTCCTTGCCCTTATGGCCCATATTGGCAGCAACAGCAGAGGAGAAGACCTTGGTAGCCATGGCAATAGTAAGAAAGAAGAAAGAGAGAAGAGAGATTGAAGAGAGAAAAAGACTTCTCTCTGTCTCTGTCTCTTTCCTCTATATATAGACGGGATTATGCGGTAACGGATGGCGACAACGACTGTTCGAATCCAACCTTCCTCGATCGACAAAGCGTTAACGGTTGGCAGCAACTCCTCGTATGTTGAGCCACTTTATCCAGTGACGGCGTAGAATCTCAAGAGATATGCGCAAAATTTGAAGCAAATCTCCTCATTAATAAGTGGACAATCTATTAGAAACCAACTATGGGGCCACGAGACTATGCGACATGCCCTGCATATATGGCCAATAGAGCTCGGTCGTACTTCTTTTAAAGTATTCCAAACTTGTCATTTTAAAAACTTTGAAGGGGTTCTTGTAGAAGCATAAAAAATCATACAGCCACATAAAGGTTGTGTCCCCTCAAAATAACAACCAAAGCCGCAGGGACACCACATGCGGCCTGAACAAATAAGCCACAGAGAAGCTGCATGCGGCCTGGTCAAACCAAAGACTAAGAAGCCGGATAGTATACTCTATGCGAACTGAACGATCGTAGAGCAGAAAGGCCGCATAAAATCTCTTGACATAGTAGTCGATGACTATCAGACTCTGACACATCACTCATGATGCTGACACTTCAAGATTCATGAAAGACGACGCCTCAAAAAAAGATAAACAGAAAGTCATATCAGTGCATTAATGAACTTGTCAGATATAATATGTCACATGTTCCCTCATATGCGGCTACTCCCTATACGGCCTCGTCACTGCACGGCTTAAGTGTCCATTTGACCAAAGCCTGACACAAGCTTGCATGCTGTCTCGTCACCTTGCGGCTTAGGTGTCAATTCGACCAAAGCTCGATGAAAGCTTGTATTCGACTGCAACGTCATACGGCTAAAGTATCCAATCGATAAAGGCCAGATGAGAGTTTGCATGTGGCCATAATGCCATGCGGCCAAAGTGTCAATTCGACCAAGGCCAAACGAGTGTTTGTATATGGCCTAGTCAACACGGGGCCAGAGCGTCCAGACGACCAAGGCCAAATAAGAGAACGTATGAGGCCACGATAATATGTGGTCAAGATGTTATACGGCTCTTGAATCACAGGATTTTTCTGTTACAACCGAAGATAATTTATCGCACAGTCAGTGCTAAGTGTCCAGTTAACCAAGTCGCGCACGCAACAACCCCAAGATCTCTTTAATAATATATCCTAACAGAGACCATATGATAGGCTATCTGTAGCATGCGACTGCGGTTACAATAATATTCTGTTGAAGGATCCCTATGAGGCCACCAAACAGAGCCATATGCGGCATCGATAGTCCATCAGCACGACAACTATAAATAGCAAGGGTAGCATACCCTACAACCCCCCGGCTAGCTACATACGTGCACACAAGCTCATGAGAAAGAAAAAAGGAGAGCATCCTCATTCCCTCATCCGATCGTCAATGGAGTAAAGGAGATGCCACAACGCTCTTTGTCCATCGTTACTACCCAGATCAAAATATTATACTTTGATCTTCCGTCTAGGATCTCTTTGTACTTTTTTATTAGTTATTTCAACGTCTAAAACTTGCGATGGTGAACGTCATCCTTAATCATCTCTAGTCCCAACAAGGTTCTTTCACCAACATTATCCCAAGATAGAGGAGTGCGATATCTCTATCCATATAATGCCTTAAATGGTGACATCTCAATACTGGCATGGTAACTATTATTATAAGCAAACTCTACCATCTAAAGATGATATTCCCAATAGCCTATGAAATACAAAACTGTCACTACCACATTTTAGAAAAAAGGGTATTTTAGTAATTTTCTATTTAAATAAATATTGTGCATGGTAAATAATTTTTGTTGTATTATTTAATTATTGTTGGATGTTATTTAATTATTTTGGACTTATTTTAGTGGACCCAACTAGTGTAGTTTGGACCCATGGACCAACATGAATTAAATAGTTAGATTTGGCCCATTTAGAAAGCCCATAGTTAAGAAGATGGATTAAATTAATTAAGTGATTAGACTAGAAGCTTTCTTCCTTAATTATTTCTTCATGAGAGGCCCCAAGGGGTACATTGGACATTTTATAATTGCTTGAGGGAGGGGCAAGGCCGGCCTATTAAAAGAGGGGGGAAATTTCTCTCTCCTCTCATTCTCATTCCAAATCTAGATCTAGAATTTCCCACTCCCAAATTTTCTCCATTCCCATTCCAATTCCCCACCAAATTCATCATCAAATTCATTCCAAATTTTTCCCAATTCACCATTAGAAAGTTGAGAAGCAAGGATCTAGAAGGAGGAAGCAAGGATCTACAAAGAGGAGCAAGGATCTACAATTTGGAAGCAAGTTCATCTCAATTGGAGGTTTCATTGAGAATCCATCTCCCAATAGGTATAATTCAGATTTTCCCATTTAAATAGCTTCTAAATCTGAGATTTAATCATGTAAAATCAACCTATATGTATGTACTACCCATAGGACTTTGTTTTGTGTTCATAGGAGACCCATGGAGAAAGTTATGGTGCTTTTTGTGTTAATTTTGTTGGAATTCCGAATTTACATTTTGTTGTGTGTATCAATTGATCCTATAGATCAATTGGACATGAGCTTATGTGTTTGGGGCTAGTGTCGTGTCCATAATTTGGTACATGTGGTTCGTATCCCAACTATTTGGTGATACGTGTTATTTTGGGGGTTTTCCCTCCGACACGGGGCTTTGAACATGTCGTATTTTGACACGGACACATAGATCTACTTTTGATACTTTGATTTATTTATAAATATTATTTGTGATTTGTTTGTATCCTTCGGGGTACAATTGGTTGTGTGTTGGACTCGTGTCACATGCGTATCCTAGATCTAGTAGGATACGGTGTGATACTCTCCAATTGTATGGATTTTTGAATAGATCTAATTATGTATGGTTTAAATTCTTCAATTATAATTAGTAAATATATATAGATATTATATATTTATTTTGTGTATTTATTATAGTAATTATTGTAGCATAGATCTATATATTTTTGTGTGTGCTAATATGATGTACAAATATAATATGTAGCTTTCTTGCATGTAATTATATATGTACTTATGTTAATAGTATAAATTATACATAAATGTTTTATAAAATATATTTATGTGTTTAATTGTGTAATTATATTATTAATAATTATTATGTAATTATTTATATATTAATGTATATATTTTAGGTGTGCTTCTAGCCATGTAAAATATGAACATTAATATGTGAATGTGTTGTAACTATTAGTATTTAATTATAAGTTTATATGTGCATATATATATAAGTATATAATTATTTATTTATATATATGTATTGTGATTATTATTGCATAAATATATTTATATATATATATATATATTTTTATATTTTTATTTGTTTTGGTGACAGTGATTTTTATGACAGTGAAACTGTCATTATTTGGTCTGAACAGCAGCCGCTGTACAGTGGTCAGCATTAATGACAGATCTGTCATTAATGCTGCGGCAGTTTTGAGCGGCAACCTTTCAGCGACGTTTTTTTTTTGTGACAGTTTGAAACTGTCAGCAAACTATGACAGCAGCGGTTTTGTATATGGAGTTTCTGCGACAAATTTTCAGTGACAGTCAAGACTGTCACTATTAAACCTGTTTTTATTTTATCTTGTTTTGTTCACTGTTTTCAGTGACGCTTTGACAGTTTTAAATTATATTTTATATATTATTATTGTATATATATATATGTGTATATATATGTGTTTTGTATAATATTTGTAATAATATATTATGTTATTTGTATACATATTGGTTTGTATATATATTATTTTAGGGTATATATTATTTGTATTAGTAGTGTACTTTGTGTGAGTATGATTTGGGATCTAATTTTTATTCCTAAATTATTGTATTTTATTTCTATATTATTTATATAGATTTTTTGTGAGGTTGACCTTGGTTTGACTTTAGTTAACTTTAGAGTTGACCATAGTTGACTTTTGACTTAGAATTTATTTATTGACCTAGGAGTTGACTAGTTTGACTTGTTCTCTTTCCGGGACCTTGTTTTAATGTGGTATTCCATATCTAGGTCTTCGAGGCACCGAGTCAGACATCTGTGAGACTGTTCTTTGGATTTCAGGCGAGTACATTCTCTGATAGTTTCTCATTTATGATATCCTCTATGTTCGTTGTATCTAGTGTAGATATACATGTTTCTCTTGACACTATGGTTACACGGATTGGTATATCCGGATCTCGTCATGAGATGTTATTCCTTGGTATATGGTGTATATGGTGCAAGTATTGTTTCATTGGTTATCTTGTACATGTACAGACACCGATTTTCGGGAGGAGTCGCTCTCTTCTTGGGGAATCTAGTGCCATAGCATACCGTGGTTGGATCTATTATACCAGTTGGGGGTGGGGAGTATTAGTATAGATATGTGATCAAATCCCTATTGAATAAAGTATTGGTAAGCGAATAGTGTTGATCATGCACCGCACGTATGATTTGCCAGGCCGCATTGTATCTTGCCCAAGCCGATCACATGTTAAGCTAGTACTCACACACTTAGTCATTAGTATTATTGTTTCATTGGCATATTTTTCATTATTGTATTTCTTTCCAGTAGTTCCTTATTGTCTATATATCTCTTGTATCTATTTTGTGCATCTTGTTATCCACAGCTATTTACTGTTACATAGTTTTTATCATGGATTAGAACTGCTGTAGAGATGTACTCTGCTCCTTTCCTGACTAGATATATTTTTCCAGATGACACTGAGGAGTACCCTACCTATTATGGACCCCAGGATGTTGTGGGTTTAGATTCGGAGACCCTGGCTCAAGAGGGACTTATCCCAACTGAGACAGTTGACCCTGGAGTGTAGCTTTGTAGTATAATAGTATTCTTTTGTACTGGATTTGTCTCCAGCTTATTTTTGTTACTCTTCAGACTCATTGATGTATTATTTTAAACTCATAAATTGTATGATGACTATTCTATTCTTATCTGATTTCGTGCTAATTCTATCTTAGTTCTGTGATTGAGTATTCTATCATTATTGGTGGTTCATTATTTTAGATAGACTATCTAGACAGCGTTCTACCGCCGATTCTGCGGCGTAGGCTGGGCGTTGTTTCCGACTAGTATCCTTACATCGGGTACGGGTCGTGACACATTTTTGGTGGTGGCCCATGCAGGTCTAACTTCACAAGTATGTGATGTCGTGGTAGTGCGACAACTTAGTTGTACTACTGCGAGCCTGCAATAGGATATAGGATATAGGCTGAGATACTCAATCACATCTAGGAAAATTCTTTTGATTCAACTATTCTCCTTTGATATTGATACTTGATCTCTTAAACTGTCCTTTCCTTGATGTCTTACATCTTGTGCCATATTGATTCTTTCTTTTGCTTTGTCTCAGGATGCCGCCTAAGACTAGATCACAGCAGGGGAGAGCAGCTTCTGAGAGGTCTGCGACATCCCGAGGGCCTGCACCAGTCACTTCTCCGGTGATTGGAGTGTCAGCTGCTTTCGGAGGTCCACCACCTACTCAGAGGACTGTGCCAGCTGTATCTGAGGGGCTTCCACCTCCACCTCCTGTGCTAGCAGAGGCGTCACAGATGTTTACACTGTTTCGTGAGATGCTCGAGGCACAGAGGGCTCAGTCAGAGGCACATCAGAGGCAGACCGACGTTCTACGGCAGGGCATCGAGAGTACTCATCAGCTTGCTCGTGCTGTAGTTGAGAGAGGAGTTCTGATCCAGCAGCAGGTTGTTCCTCAAGTTGCTCAGCTTCGGCCAGGCAACATTCAGGACTTCAAGAAACTAGAGCCTAGGGTTTTCAAAGGGACGGAGGGCATCGTCTATGCTGATGATTGGCTCGAGGACATTGAGCGTCTTATGAGGGTGTCCCGTCTTTCTGAAGATCTGAAGGTTGAGGCGGTAGGACTTCAACTGTTCGACGTCGCTCGCACTTGGTTCAGGAATGAGCCGGTTCTAGTTGACGCAAGACAATCTTGGGAGGTATTCAAGGACCTTTTCAAGAAAAAGTTTTTCGCTCGGATAGACAGGCTTGACTTGGGGAGACAATTTGAGAGTCTCATTCAGGGAAGCATGTCTGTGGAGGAATACGCTGCGGAGTTTGATAGGTTGAGCCGATTTGCAGAGTACTTGGTGAGGGAGCCGGAGGTTCGAGCTATTCGTTTCCGAGAGGGTCTAAACTGGGAGGTGAAGATTCTCATTCCGTCTTTTTATGAGACATACTCGGAGATACTTGCGGAGGCACGCAAGGTTGAGCGAGATCTGGGTTTGAAGACCAAGAGAGACCGTGATTCTTTTCTGGGGGCCAACGGCAGTGCAGTATCTGCCAAACGTCCTCATTTCCAGTCCAGACCTTTCCAGCAGCCACAGCAGAACCAGACTCCAGCTAGAGCGCCTTTTCACCAGGCACCTCAGCAGCAGAGACAGTTACAGCAAGCTCCATACAACTTCTGCAAGAAGCCTGGCCACATCTGGGAAGTTTGCAGGAGGAGGTTAGGAGTTTGTTTGTATTGTGGTACTGAAGGGCATCAATCAAGGGAGTGTCCTCATCGTGCAGTTCAGGGAGCAGCTCCAGCTCCGAGGACACAGACGAGACCACCTGCAGCACAGCCAAGGGGACCGCTTCCGACACAGCAGCAGCATTTTGTCCAGCATCAACAGCAAGGAGGTGCTCGGCAGGGACGAGCGTTTGCTATGACCGTCGAAGAGGAGGAACCCACCGGAGATGTCATCGCAGGTTCTATTCTTCTTGATTCCATTCCAGCTTTAGCTTTGTTTGATAGTGGTGCTTCCCATAGTTTTGTATCTGTTTCTTTTGCTCTAAAGCATGGTTTGGTAGCTGAGTCTTTGCTTAGGACTTGCAAGATCATGACCGGGGGAGGCATTATCCTGGTTAATGATATTTACAAGGATCGGAGAGTTACTCTGGGAGGCCGGGAGTTGAGTGCGTGTCTACTTGTAATGCCACTTCCGAGCTACGACATTGTACTTGGGATGGATTGGTTGAGTAGGCACCGTGCTAGCATAGACTGTAGAGGAGGTAGAGTTTTGTTTGGTTCGCCAGGAGAGCCAGAGTTCGAGTTTGCTAGAGGAGCTGCGGAGCAGGGAGAAGGCATTATTTGTGGAGCTATGGTGGAAGACAAGGAGTTGCCACATCCGTTGATAGCAGAATTCTTGGATGTGTTTCTTGAAGAATTGCCAGGATTGCCGCCAGATCGAGATATTGAATTTTCTATAGAATTGGTGCCAGGTGCAGAACCAATTTCGCAATATGTCTATAGAGTAAACAACAGCGAGCTGGTCGAGTTGAAGAAGCAGGTGGACAAATTGCAGGATAAGGGGTTTATCAGATCGAGTTCTTCACCATGGGGAGCCCCGGTATTATTTGTACCAAAGAAGGATGGATCAGTGCGCATGTGCATTGATTACAGGGCTTTGAATAATCTCACTATCAAGAATAAGTATCCTTTGCCACGGATTGATGATCTGTTTGATCAGTTGAGTGGTGCGAAGGTATTTTCTAAGATAGATTTGAGATCAGGCTACCATCAGGTGAAGATAAAGCCGGAGGACATACCGAAGACTGCTTTTAGAACTCGGTATGGTCAGTACGAGTTTATGGTGATGCCGTTTGGTTTGACTAATGCACCGGCGGTATTTATGAACTTGATAAACAAGGTGTTCCACCAGTACCTTGACAAGTTCGTGGTGGTGTTCATCGACGACATACTCATATACTCGAGGACACCGGAGGAGCATGAGGAGCATTTGAGGATTGTGTTGGATGTGGTGAGGAAGGAGAAGTTGTATGGAAAGTTGTCCAAATGTGAGTTTTTCTTGGACAAAGTAGAATTCTTGGGGCATGTTGTGACTGGTGATGGTATTTCAGTGGATCCGAAGAAGATTTCAGCAGTGGAATCTTGGAAGACTCCGAGTTCAGTAGCAGAGATCAGGAGTTTCTTGGGATTGGCAGGCTATTACAGGAAGTTTGTGCAAGATTTTTTGAGGATTGTCGAGCCGATGACCAGACTCACAAGGAAGGATGTAGAGTTTATTTGGACGAAGGATTGTCAGGTTGCTTTTAAGGAGTTGAAGAAGAGGTTGACGTCTGCTCCTATTTTGACGTTGCCATCAGGGTCCGGAGGTTTCACTATTTATAGTGATGCATCGGGGAAGGGTTTAGGTTGTGTTCTTCAGCAGCATGGGAAAGTGATTGCCTATGCATCCAGGCAATTGCGTCCTCATGAAAAGAACTATCCTACCCATGATTTGGAGTTGGCAGCTGTCATATTCGCCCTGAAGTTGTGGAAACATTATTTGTACGGAGAGCGTGTGGAGATCTTCACAGACCACAAAAGCTTGAAGTACGTTTTCACGCAGAAGGAGTTGAACATGAGGCAGCGTCGATGGTTGGAATTGATGAAGGATTTTGATATCTCTTTGCAATATCATCCTGGGAAAGCCAATGTAGTTGCCGATGCTTTGAGCAGGTATCCGGTAGCTATGTTCTTGACGCAGGATCGATATCTGTTGGAGGACTTGGAGAGCTTGGGCATTGAGGTGATTGTTCCTGGGTGTGCTATGCAGATGTGGGGATTGCAGATACACTCAGATTTGATGGACAAGATCAAGGCAGCACAGTATGCTGATATATCTTTGAGGAGTATCAGAGCTCAGGTGAGAGCAGGATTGGAGGATGATTTCACTATTGCAGAGGATGGATCCTTGAGACATGGAGTTAGATTGTGTGTGCCTAGTGGGGAGTTGCACGAGGAGGTGTTGTAGGAAGCGCATCGCTCTCAGTATTCCATACATCCAGGTGCTAACAAGATGTATCGGGATATGCGAGAGAGTGTGTGGTGGTATGGCATGAAGAGGAAAGTGGCACAGTTTGTATCCAGATGCTTAGTGTGCCAGCAGGTGAAAGCCGAGAGGCAGAGGCCAGGAGGGTTACTTCAGCCATTACCCATTCCAGAGTGGAAGTGGGAACACATTACTATGGATTTTGTGTCCGGACTTCCACGATCTCCAGGAGGAAAAGACGCGATTTGGGTCATTGTTGATAGATTGACCAAGTCGGTCCACTTTTTGCCTTTCAAAGTGGGTTTGTCTACGGAGAAGCTGGCAGAGATGTATGTGAGGCAGATCGTTAGGATACACGGAGTTCCCGTCAGCATAGTCTCAGATCGAGATAGTCGTTTCACTTCTCATTTCTGGAGGAGTTTGCAGGAGAGTTTGGGCACTCAGCTCAAGTTCAGTACTGCATATCATCCCCAGACAGATGGTCAGTCAGAGAGGACTATCCAGACTCTCGAGGATATGTTGCGCACTTGTGTACTAGATTTCGGGGGTTCTTGGGAGGACCATCTCCATTTGGTAGAGTTTGCTTACAACAACAGTTACCAGGCCAGTATAGAGATGTCACCTTTTGAAGCTCTATATGGTCGGAGGTGTCGTACTCCTTTGTCTTGGGACGATGTTGGAGAGAGAATTTTGCTTGGGCCAGAGATGGTTGTGGATGCAGCGGAGAAGGTTCATTTGATCAGAGACAAACTTCGAGTGGCGTAGGACAGACAGCGGCATTGGGCTGATAGCCATCGGAGACCTTTGGAGTTTGAGGTATAGTTTAGATTTTGTTTGTGCTTGTTCTTGTTTGTTATAGATTAAGTTCTTAAGATGGTGTTTTGTTCTAGGTTGGTGGTTTGGTATTTCTGAGGATTTCTCCGACACGAGGCACGATTCGCTTCGGTGGAGGCGGAAAGCTTAGTCCGCGATTCATCGGACCTTTCACTATTCTAGAGAGGGTCGGTGCAGTTACTTATAGACTAGACTTGCCACCTGCATTAGAGGGAGTGCACAACGTGTTTCATGTGTCGCAGTTGAGACGATATGTGGCAGATCCTAGTCATGTATTGGGTCACTCGGAGATAGAGGTGGGCCCTACTCTTAGCTATCCAGAGCAGCCAGTTGAGATTCTGGATCGGAGAGAGAAGGTGCTGAGGAACCAGACTATTCCTTTGGTGCACGTCGCATGGAGGCATCACTCTCCGGGGAAGTCTACCTGGGAGAGAGAGGATGACATGCGAGAGCGTTATCCATATTTGTTTGTACCTTGAGGTATGTTATTTCTAGTTATGTTCTGTTCATTAGTTAGTTGTGATTCTTTAGTTCTGTTCTGTGTTTTTCTGGGGGAAGTTTTCGTCTTTGAATTTCGAGGACAAAATTATTTTAAGGAGGGTAGACTTGTCACTACCACATTTTAGGAAAAAGGGTATTTTAGTAATTTCCTATTTAAATAAATATTGTGCATGGTAAATAATTTTTGTTGTATTATTTAATTGTTGTTGGATGTTATTTAATTATTTTGGACTTATTTTAGTGGACCCAACTAGTGTAGTTTGGACCCATGAACCAACATGAATTAAATAGTTAGATTTGGCCCATTTAGAAAGCCCATAGTTAAGGAGATGGATTAAATTAATTAAGTGATTAGACTAGAAGCTTCCTTCCTTAATTATTTCTTTATGAGAGGCCCCAAGGGGTACATTGGACATTTTACAATTGTTTGGGAGAGGGGCAAGGCCGGCCTATTAAAAGAGGGGGAAAATTTCTCTCTCCTCTCATTCTCATTCCAAATCTAGATCTAGAATTTTCCACTCCCAAATTCCCTCCATTTCCATTCCAATTCTCCACCAAATTCATCACCAAATTCATTCCAAATTCTTCCCAATTCATCATTAGAAAGTTGAGAAGCAAGGATCTAGAAGGAGGAAGCAAGGATCTACAAAGAGGAGCAAGGATCTACAATTTGGAAGCAAGTTCATCTCAATTGGAGATTTCATTGAGAATCCATCTCCCAATAGGTATAATTCAGATTTTCCCATTTAAATAGCTTCTATATCTGAGATTTAATCATGTAAAATCAACCTATATGTATGTACTACCCATAGGACTTTGTTTTGTGTTCATAGGAGACCCATAGAGAAAGTTATGGTGCTTTTTGTGTTAATTTTGTTGGAATTCCGAATTTACATTTTGTTGTGTGTATCAATTGATCCTATAGATCAATTGAACATGAGCTTATGTGTTTGGGGCTAGTGTCGTGTCCATAATTTGGTACATGTGGTTCGTATCCCAACTATTTGGTGATACGTGTCATTTTGGGGGTTTTTCCTCCGACACGGGGCTTTGAACATATCGTATTTTGACACGGACACATAGATCTACTTTTGACACTTTGATTTATTTATAAATATTATTTGTGATTTGTTTGTATCCTTCGGGGTGCAATTGGTTGTGTGTTGGACTCGTGTCACATGCGTATCCTAGATCTAGTGGGATACGGTGTGATACTCTCCAATTGTGTGGATTTTTGAATAGATCTAATTATGTATGGTTTAAATTCTTTAATTATAATTAGTAAATATATATAGATATTATATATTTATTTTGTGTATTTATTATAGTAATTATTGTAGCATAGATCTATATATTTTTGTGTGTGCTAATATGATGTACAAATATAATATGTAGCTTTCTTGCATGTAATTATATATGTACTTATGTTAATAGTATAAATTATACATAAATGTTTTATAAAATATATTTATGTGTTTAATTGTGTAATTATATTATTTATAATTATTATGTAATTATTTGTATATTAATGTATATATTTTAGGTGTGCTTCTAGCCATGTAAAATATGAACATTAATATGTGCATGTGTTGTAACTATTAGTATTTAATTATAAGTTTATATGTACATATATATATAAGTATATAATTATTTATTTATATATATGTATTGTGATTATTATTGCATATATATATTTATATATATATATATATATATATATATATATATATATATATATATATATATATATATATATTTTTATTTTTTTTGGTGACAGTGGTTTCTATGACAGTGAAACTGTCATTATTTGGTCTGAACAGCAGCCGCTGTACAGTGGTCAGCATTAATGACAGATCTGTCATTAATGCTGCGGCAGTTTTGAGCGGCAACCTTTCAGCGACGTTTTTTTTTTGTGACAGTTTGAAACTGTCAGCAAACTATGACAGCAGCAGCTTTGTATATGGAGTTTCTGCGACGAATTTTCAGTGACAGTCAAGACTGTCACTATTAAACCTGTTTTTATTTTATCTTGTTTTGTTCACTGTTTTCAGTGACGCTTTGACAGTTTTAAATTATATTTTATATATTATTATTGTATATATATATATGTGTATGTATATGTGTTTTGTATAATATTTGTAATAATATATTATGTTATTTGTATACATATTGGTTTGTATATATATTATTTTAGGGTATATATTATTTGTATTAGTAGTGTACTTTGTGTGAGTATGATTTGGGATCTAATTTTTATTCCTAAATTGTTGTATTTTATTTCTATATTATTTATATAGATTTCTTGTGAGGTTGACCTTGGTTTGACTTTAGTTGACTTTAGAGTTGACCATAGTTGACTTTTGACTTAGAATTTATTTATTGACCTAGGAGTTGACTAGTTTGACTTGTTCTCTTTCCGGAACCTTGTTTTAATGTGGTATTCCATATCTAGGTCTTCGAGGCACCGAGTCAGACATCTGTGAGACTGTTCTTTGGATTTCAGGCGAGTACATTCTCTGATAGTTTCTCATTTATGATATCCTCTATGTTCGTTGTATCTAGTGTAGATATACATGTTTCTCTTGACACTATGGTTACACGGATTGGTATATCCGGATCTCGTCATGAGATGTTATTCCTTGGTATATGGTGTATATGGTGCAAGTATTGTTTCATTGGTTATCTTGTACATGTACAGACACCGATTTTCGGGAGGAGTCGCTCTCTTCTTGGGGAATCTAGTGCCATAGCATACCGTGGTTGGATCTATTATACCAGTTGGGGGTGGAGAGTATTAGTATAGATATGTGATCAAATCCCTATTGAATAAAGTATTGGTAAGCGAATAGTGTTGATCATGCACCGCACGTATGATTTGCCAGGCCGCATTGTATCTTGCCCAAGCCGATCACATGTTAAGCTAGTACTCACACACTTAGTCATTAGTATTATTGTTTCATTGGCATATTTTTCATTATTGTATTTCTTTCCAGTAGTTCCTTATTATCTATATATCTCTTGTATCTATTTTGTGCATCTTGTTATCCACAGCTATTTACTGTTACATAGTTTTTATCATGGATTAGAACTGCTGTAGAGATGTACTCTGCTCCTTTCCTGACTGGATATATTTTTCCAGATGACACTGAGGAGTACCCTACCTATTATGGACCCCAGGATATTGTGGGTTTAGATTCGGAGACCCTGGCTCAAGAGGGACTTATCCCAACTGAGACAGTTGACCCTGGAGTGTAGCTTTGTAGTATAATAGTATTCTTTTGTACTGGATTTGTCTCCAGCTTATTTTTGTTACTCTTCAGACTCATTGATGTATTATTTTAAACTCATGAGTTGTATGATGACTATTCTATTCTTATCTGATTTCGTGCTCATTCTATCTTAGTTCTGTGATTGAGTATTCTATCATTATTGGTGGTTCATTACTTTAGATAGACTATCTAGACAGCGTTCTACCGCCGATTCTGCGGCGTAGGCTGGGCGTTGTTTCCGACTAGTATCCTTACATCGGGTACGGGTCGTGACAAAAACACAAGTGCGAAGCATATCCTCGAGAGTCTAAATTGTCTTATCCTACTGCCCCTATGTCTAAGGGTGATATACGGTGCTAAACTTGAGCTGGGTGTCCAAGCTAGCCTGCAAACTCCTCCAAAAGTGGGATATGAAGTGACCATTTTGATCTGAGATAATGCTCACAGGAACTCCATGAAATCTGATAATCTGTTGCACATACATCTCCGCTAGCCTCTCCATAGACGTACCCACTTTGAATGGCAAAAAGTAAGCCGATTTGGTCAGCCTGCCTACGATGACCAAAATTGCGTCTTTACCTCCTGGAGAACGCGAAACCCCGAAACAAAATCCATAGTCACATGCTCTCTCTTCTACTTTAGAATGGGTAAAGACTGAAGTAAACCTGCTGGCCTCTGCCTCTTTGTCTTTACTTGCTGGCACACTAAACATCTGGATACTAAGCGCGTCACCTCCCACTTCATACCATAAAACCATACATGCTCCCTCAGATCTCTATAGATCTTGTTGGCACCTGGATGCATAGAGTACTGTGATCGATGTGCCTCATGAAGAACCTTCTCGCACAACGTCCTACTTGGCACACACAATCTAGTACCGTACCACAATGATCCATCTCCAGCAATAGTGAAGTCCTCTGATAATCCCATCTGAACCTGTGCTCGGATACTCCTCAGAGGCTCATCATCATATTACGTAGCTTTGATCCTGTCCATCAGCTCAAACTGTACCTGCAATTCTCACATATGTATCTCGACACCAGATACCAACACCTCAATATCCAGGCTCTCAAGATCGGCCAATAAATGTATGTTTGTCGTCAAGTACATAGCCACTGGATACCTGCTCTCAAGGCATCAGCGACTATATTGGCCTTCCTTGGATGGTACTACAATGATACATCAAAGTCCTTCATTAACTCCAACCACCACGGATGTCTCATGTTTAGATCTTTTTGTATAAACACGTACTTCAAGTTCTTGTGGACTGTAAAGATCTCCACATGCTCTCTATACAGATAGTATTTCCATAATTTTAGAGCAAAGATGACCGCTTCCAACTCCAAATCGTGGGTAGTATAATTTTTCTTATGAGGACGTAATTTCCTAAAAGCATAGGCAATCACCTTCCCGTTATGTTGTAAAACACAACCCAAACTCTTCCATGAAGCATCACTATAGATAATGAATCCACCGGATCCTGATGGCAATGTCAATACTGGAGTTGTCGTCAATCTCTTCTTCAGCTCATCAAAAGCGGCTTGACTCTCTTCTGTCCAGACAAAATTCACATCCTTCCTGGTCAACCTAGTTATCGACTCTACAATCATGGAGAAGTCCTGTACAAACCTCCGATAATAACCTGCTAGTCCCATAATACTCCTGATCAATGCTACTAAACTTGGAGTAGCCTACGACTCCACTGTCACGATCTTCTTCGGGTCAACTAAGATCCCATCTCCTGTCACCATATGACCAAGTAATTCAACATTGTCAAGGAAGAACTCATACTTCAAAAGCTTTTCATAAAGCTTCTCCTTCCTGAGAGTCTTCAGAACTATCCTCAGGTGCTCCTCATTTTCCTCCGGGGTCTTCGAATACACCAGAATATCATCAATAAATACCACCACAAACTTTTCAAGATACTAGTGGAACACCTTGTTCATCAGATTCATGAATACCGTCGGGGAATTAGTCAACCAAAACGACATCACCATGAACTCAAATTGGCCATATAGAGTCTGAAAAGACGTCTTCAGAATATCCTACTTCTTCACTTTCAACTGGTGGTAACCCGACCTCAAGTCTATCTTCGAAAATACCTTCGCTCCGCTCAACTGATCGAAGAGATCATCTATCCTCGGCAACGGATATTTGTTCTTGACAGTGAGGTTGTTCAGAGCCCTGTAGTTGATACACATGTGTACCGACCTATCCTTTTTTGGTACAAACAATACTGGAGAACCCCATTCTGATGAACTGGATCTGATGAAGCCTTTATCATTTAACTCATCCACCTGCTTCTTCAACTCTGCTAGTTCGCTGTTGTTAACTATATAGACATGCTGAGATATCGGCTCTGAGCTTGCAACCAAGTATAAAGAGAACTCAATATCTCGGTTTGGCGACAAGCCCAACAACTCCTCTTTAAAAATATTTATAAACTCTGCTATCAACTGATGTGGCAACTCCTTCATTTGCACCATGGCTCCACATATGACATCCCTGCTCTGCTTCGCTGCTCCTCTGGCAATCTTAAACTCTGGCTCTCCTGGTGGTCAAAATAAAACTCTTCTCTATGCTAATCTATACTAGCATGGTGCCTACTGAACCAATCCATCCCGAGTACAATATCGTAGCTCAGAAGTGACATTACGGGTAAGCAAGCGCTCAACTCCCGGCCTCCCAATGTAACTCTTCGATTCTTGCAAATATCATTGACCAGGATAATGTCACCCCCAGTCGTGATCGTGCAAGTCCAAGCCAAAGGTTCAACCTCTAAACAATGCTTAAGAGCAAAAGATACAAATACAAAACTATGGGAAGCACCAGAATCAAATAAAGCATAAGCTGAAATAGAATCAAGGAGAACTAAACCTGATACACATCTCCGACTGGCTCCACCTCCTAAACTTTTAAGGCAAAATCTCACCCTCGTTGTGCACCTCTCTATTGCTGCTGGTGCTGGACGAACCCGTGCTGCTGGGTCAGTAAAGGAGGTCCCCCCCTGTTGAACTGCAGGTGGCCTCGTTGGGTCTCTCTACGCCAGTTCTTCTCCCTGACCTGCTCGAACCGGAGCCAATAGATACTCCCTCAACTGGTGGCCTAGCTCTCCATAATAGAGGCACACTCCATGCCTCTACCTACAAATCTCCCATGTATGCCTAATCTTCCCACAGTGAGTGCACTGCGGGGCCTGCTGTGCTGGTCTCGGGGCCTAGTCTGCCTGATGCATTGGTGCCCGTAATGGTACATAAAACTACTGTCTTTGCAGCTGGAAGGTCCTCTACTGCTGTAAATTGGGTAGTTTAGCTGGACCCGCACTACTGCTAGCTTTCCCTGATGTGTCTTTCATCTTTTTGACTTAAGCTACAAGTCATCCTAAGCCCTCTGTGCATCTATCAGGATCTCCTCGAATATCACTGTACGGTGTCCCCTAGTGAGGGATTTGACCTCCCTAATCAAACCCTTTTGGAACTTCCTGGCCTTCCCTAGGAAATTCTGCCCCTCCACAAACCTGCCCAATCTGTAGAACTCTGCCGTGTACTCATCCACTGTTCATGCTCCCCTGGGCGAGGTCCTGGAACTGGCCCTCTAGGGCACTCAAAGCCACGTCCGAAAGCACTTCTCCTTGAAAATCTCTTTAAAAGCTTCCCAAGTCAATCCTGGTACCACGATCCTTGGGTCTATAAGGAACCATGTCAGAGCAATGTCAAACATCTAGCTGTCAGCTTCCTCTACCTGTAGACTCTCTGGAATCTCTGCTAGTCACAAGTTCCTCTCTATGTCCTCAATCCAATCATCGGCGTACAAGATCCCTTCTTTGCCCTTTAATTCCTTGGGCCCTATCCACTTGAAATCAATAATGCTACCCGGTCTCGGCTGCTACGGGGCAAGATGAGGCGATACCACCTGTGGCTGAACTAGGGTAACCCTCTCTACTGCTGTAAGTACTAGATGATGAGTATTTTCTATTCCCTGTCTTATCGCATCCGAATGGCGGTACTGAGCCTCCATCTGGGCCCTCTGGGCCTCCATTATCTCACGAAATAGCACAAACATCTGGGCGGCGTCGACTGGTGCTGGGGTGGTGGAAGCTCGCTGAAACTGCTCCAAAGCGCTGGGATCTGGTCTTCGGCAGCATCCTGAAGACATATCAAAATAAAGGAATCAAAAGTGCGATACGATATCATCAAATAAGGATGGTTATATTGAAAGAAAACAAATATTCAGATTGATAAGGATAACAAAATCAATAGATTGAAAATGTTCCTAGTTGTTATTGAGTATTCTCTCATCCTTTATCCAATATCCTATATCCTATAGCAGGCTTATAGTAATACTCCAAGTCTGAGTACTACTACCCTGACTTGCATGGGCCACCAAAAAAATATGTCATGACCCGCATCCGGTGTAGGAGCACGAGTACGTGGGCACGTCCAGCCTACGCCGCAGCATCGACGATAGAATATTGTCTATGTCAACAATACTATCTAAATATCTCACATAATGAACATCAGGATGATACTTGGAAATATGGTCCGAATAATCTCAATAGTAGTTCCATGAACAATCCTTTGCGGGATTATATATAATATACCTATCAAGATATCTCAACTCCCAAATGGAGGACAATATGATAATATAATATTGGTAATCAATACTCAATCATAATATAAAACTAGAGAAAGATATGGCATGATATGGAATAGAAAGAATGGAATACTAAGTCAGAATACAATCCAAGTCCAGTCCAATAGTCTAATCACAACTCATAGATCTCAAAATAGTACATGTCATAATGTCTAAAATAAGATAAATATAATATCATAAATGAACTAGGTAAGTCTTCTCGACTGCTGGTACTATCTTAATAGGCTCTACGTGTGCTATCTCAACTGGCTCACCATCTTATGGTCTGTAGTGCGTAGGATATCAGTTCTCTAATGAATCATCTAAAAAATGTATCCAGTGAGGATGGGAGTAAAGTACAACCCAATAGCAGTTCCAATAATTGACAGAAGCTATAGAATATTAATAGCAATAAAAATAAACGATAGAAATAATTGAACTAGTAAATATCACAAGAAGGAGTATCATGGTAAGTAATGGAAATAAACTGGAAACAATATGGTGAGGAACATCTTTGTAATGAACTGGAATAAAGAAAATATAATAATAAAATATGCCTTAAAATATTAGTTAGATATGTGATCGACTTGGGCCTAACATGGGCTATATATAAAAGGGGAGCTAGCGTGACCACACGTGAGTTACATGATCTACTAGCTTTCATAGGCTACACTAAATCATGGGCTATAAGATATGATCACATATACACTATTACTTTCCTAACCCCCGACTAGTGCAAGGATCCAAATTACGACACGTTATAACACATATATCACAATGCATGGCCTATAATATCATGCACTATGATCACGGTCTATATAATCACGAAGATATTACGGTAATTACTGAGTAATTATGAAGCACAACATGATGATCACTGAGTAATCACAATAATAATATCTCATGACAAGGATCCATGTATACTAATTCGTGTTACCATCGTGTCCGGAATCAAATATCTCAATACTAAATACATGTACATATAGACTATCTATCATGCCCCAGTCCTAAAATACGTAGGACTAGAAATACGTAAGTATGTCAATCGTATATATATGGCAACTCCAATATTTAAAAACCATAACACATAGGTACGCTATAAAATGAATATTAATTCATAAGTGGTATATAATGTCACAAGTCACATGCAATACTAATCTCATCCACAAAACCAGTAGAAACAAATAACCAAATATGGCAATGAACCAAGTATGAAATAGTCGAGAAAAACTAATAGTTGGGTGGAGAAAAATCTACTACCAAACTAGAATACAAAAGAAAATATAATAAGTACATCATCTAGTGATCATAGAGGCTCGAAGGAAAGAGCTTCTTGAAAGAGAAAGGAGTAGCAAGTCCTGATCCGTTCTTCTGTAAATAGTCATAATCGTCTATAGCTGGAAAGGGACCAGATCCCCAGAGAGACGTAACAAGATACATAAAAGCATGCCATAATATACTGAAAAAAAATCCAAAAGTGGCCACCTAACCGTCTATGTGATATACAGTTTTAAGAAAACTTTCTCACGTATCGACTAATTGGCAAATATAATAGGATATGCATAGTCTCTCAGAGATCCAGGGGCCACTGGCACAACGTCTTTCGATCATCATATGCCTACAATAAATATGGGGTCATAACGCCTCGCGTCTCCCGTGGAGCTTACGGGCCAAAAAGGAAAGTGTAAATGAGCCACATATGCTTACGCATTATTCTTCCCTCCCAATGCTACTAACTATGTCATATCCATGACACGCAAATATCTCTAGTAATTACTAAGTCTTCTAGCATGCAATTCTATTAGCAGTTATTCCCTATCTCACGTCCAATACGTATCGATGGCCAGTCAATACACAAATCTGTGATCTACATGAGACTCACAACTCGTGTAACACCTGTGCCAGGGCCATATGAAACATAAAGATGCCTCAAAATCATGGGTGGTCTCTTAAATCTTGGTCAATATGCATAACAAATAAAATAAGACACAAAAGACGACGCCATCCATCGTTGCACCCAAGTTTCCATAAATGCGCAATTTTACAATATACATAAATAAGAAAATAAATAATATAAAAAAAATATACAGATGTGAATATAAATAAACAGTAATAGTGGCAAGGTATACTTGCCTGACAATTGTTTAATGTTGAAACAACGCAAGATAATTAGTACA